>CM062819.1:1951341295-1951941295 GCA_031772625.1 Pinus tabuliformis | reverse complement strand
AGTTCCGGCCACTACCCATAACTTGCTATAACTTCTAAAATCCATTAAACACATGATGACAAGACTAAAAAACCAAAAACTAACTCTAGGACTAGGCTTGACCATCCCCAATCGAGACTAACATTTTGTTAAACACTTGGCATCAACACAATCTACAGGTCTATGATACAAGACAAAGCAAGAATGACTGAAAACTCTTACGAGACATAACAAGAAGGATCACCACCTTCTCCCTTGAACTATTATGACATCAATTAGGTCTTGCATCCATTATCCTTTTAGTTACAAGTAAATAAATGAAATAACCATGACAATAACTAGTCATATAACCATGCTTATAACCAATATTAAACCATGAAAGTAACAGTGATATAACAACTATTAAATCCACATATAAACAAGTACAAAAGCAGGAGAACTAAGATTTTATTAAACATAGGCTAATCCAACTAGGTTCGGGACTTACACATACCACCTGACCATAGACATGGATGAACCAAATCTTTATTTTAGCTAATTATCCTTGTGTCATATTCCAAGCATGAATGTGGGATATCATGGATAAACCAATCCAAAACAACGAAGGGAATCCAGAGGTTAAACCACCTCCACCCTCACCAAGTCGTGATCACACCAAAATCGGTGCTCTGATCACAAAACCGAACCAAACTTGGAATGCCATCCAGAATCCATCACTATCCTTAAGGAATTTCCCATCTCCTTGTATCTTAGGATTTACCGCAATCCAATCCCGGATCCCTAAGCCCTAAACCGATACATCTCCCTCAGGCTTTACCGTGTATCCTGCCAAAACTGGTCAAGGGATTCATAGGAATTTGGGAATGAACATTGAGACCACCTCCGCCCCGAATTTTGAAATTCATCCTATAATTCCAAGGCTCAAAACTGAGATCAACATCCCAACACACCATGGCATCCAGAAAAAGTCAACGCTAGGCTGAAAACCACTGTCATAACCTAACAAAACCATGCCAATGACAACAAGAGAACCATACACTATCATGGAAAGCCATGCATGTCAAAACCATCATGTTCTTCCTTGCCTTCTCCTTACTTTCCTTCCTTCCCTTTTGCTTTGTTTTCATTCCTTGCTCCAAAGCTAGAGTGCTCTAAGAAAAAGTGAAGTATCCATTAGTGCGAGAGAGAGAGAATAATGAGAGAGCTTCAAAACTGAACTCACAAAAGGTTACAAATTCATCCTCAAAAGCCTTTTCATTAATGATGCCTCTATTTTCTTCATTTTCCATTATTTTCCTTCATTTTCCTCCTCACATGCAACCTGTGACCTTTCACCTTACTTTTCTCCTATTTCCCTTTATTTTCATAAATAAATGTGCCAAAAATGCCTTTTTGCCTTTGCCAATTTCCTTTAGCCATTAACACATCTAGTGATGCCCACTAGGATATTTTTGCCCAACATTCATCTTGGAATAAGTGTCCCTTAAACGTGTTCATATTTTTCCTTGATTAACTTTTATTACATGAAATTTTCACCGGGGTTGTTACAAAACCCTCCCCCTTGGGGGTCGTCCTCAGTGTTAAACCACAAAAATACCTCAGCGAAACCATTGAGAAGGAATCATACTACCCATGAGCTTTATAACTTAGCTCGTTGCAATATTTACAATGAATGGCCTGCTCAAAAGAAAAACATCATGACAAGATAACAACCATACCGCTTATTGGAGCTTTATAACTTAGCTCATGGAGGTAATTGCATCCATATACATATGTAAATATACCAAAACATCAACAAAACATATGCCAAACATATACGAAACATCAAACCAAAATTTCTTTACCTCAACCGGCAAGCAATTAAGGATACATGATCCGCATATGATCCGCCATCTCCAATGTAGCTTCTTCGGGCCCAAAGTGCTTCCACTGCACTTTAACTTGATCTATGGCTCTGTTCCTGAGCATGAGATGCTTTTGCTACAATATGCACTGAGGCTCTGACTGGAACTCTCCTTCTTGCTCCACCTGCAATGCAGACCAATCAATAACATGATCAACATCCTTTATATACCTTTTAAGCAATGAAACATGGAAAACATCATGGACTTTCACTGTTGGAGGCAGTGCAAGTCGATAGACCACTGGTCCAATCCTCTCAAGGATCTCAAAATTCCTGCAATACCATGGTGCCAACTTGGCACATGATCCAATCCTCAAAGAGCTCTTCTTAGGCTTGATGTGCAAATACACATGCTCCCCAACCTGAAACTCCTTGAATGCCATGTGTTGGTCTGCATAAGTTTTCTATCTATCCTGTGCTTTCTTTAGATTCTTCTTTATAACCTGCCTTTCTTGTTCCATTTTTTCCAACATATCCGGTCTAATAAGTACCTTATTCACTGGATTACTCCAGTTGATGGGAATATTACAACTCCACCCATACAGTGCCTCGAAAGGACTCATCCTCAATGACTCCTGATAACCATTGTGAAATGAAAATCGACCAATGGAAGATACTCCTCCCATCTCCTATGTTGGTGCCTCACGTACATCTTCAACATATCCTCCAAGACCCTGTTCAATCTCTCTATATGTCCATCTGTCTGCGGAAGATAAGTTGTACTGAAGGAAAACTCTGTACCTAAGCATGCAAATAGTTCCTTTTAAAACTTGGAAGTGAACTTCGCATCCCTATCTGACATAATATTATTCAAAACACCATTTAATCTCATTATCTCTCTGATGAAAACCCGTGCCACCTTGTTGGCTAAATATGTAGTCTTCACTGGAATGAAGTGAGATACCTTGCTCAACCTTTCAACAACAACCATAATAGAATCATGTTGTCTTACTATCCTTAGAATATCTGTAGTGAAATCAATGGAAATGACCTTTCATTTCCATTCCAGAATCACAATAGGATATAGTAGACCACGTGGATGCCTACATTTTTCCTTCACCTGCTAATAATCCCAGCACCTAACCACGAACTCGGCCACTTCCTTCTTCAAATTCGGCCAATAGTAGAATTTGTTTACTGCCGTTAATGTCTTCTGATATCCTGGGAGACCTGAGTATGGCTTGACGTGAAACTCTCTCAAGATAAGCTTCTTGAGCTCACTGCAATTCGACACATAGATCCTATCCCTGAATCTCACTAAACCATATACCGTGAGAGAATAGTTTGCATCCTGATCACATGTACATGTACCTGTACTCTGATGTAGCCTGCGCATAATCTCCATATATTTGTCATCCTGTTGTCCTGCCTACAAGATCATATCCTATAAATCTATCCCATAAGAATTCATAACTACTATGTGATTCACATGTACCTTCCTGCTACGATCATCTACAACCCGGTTCTCCTTTCCCTTAATGTATATGATATCGAAGTCAAACTCATAGCTAACCATATAGCTTGTCTCACATTTAGATTCAGCTAGTCAAACAAATATCTCAACCCACTGTGATCGCTCATCAATACAAACCTCCTGCCAAGAAGATAGTGCCTCCACATCTTCAATGCATGTATGATCGCTGCTAGCTCAAGATCATGTGTCAGCTAATTCTTCTCATGCTCATTCAGTTTCTGTGACTCATAGCACACTACTTGTCTTTCTTGCAAAAAGGACTCCACCAAGTCCTCTCTTGCAAGCATATGTACACACTACAAATTCTTTGTCCAGATGTGCAACCTTTAACACTAGTGCATGTGTCAACAGATGCTTGAGATGCTCAAAACTAGTTCCACATTCTTTTGCCCATTCAAACTTTTTAACTTTCCTATGTAATGATGTGATAAGATATGCAATGCATGAGAATTTCTTATTGAACCTACTGTAGTAACCTGCCAATCCCATGAATGATCTCACCTAATCCACATTCTTAGGAGCTACCCACTCCATAATGGCCCTTATCTTTTTTGGATCTATTGTTATGCCTTCCTTGGAAACAACATGTCCCAAGTAATTCACTTCTATCTGAAAGAATCTGCACTTGCTAAGCTTAGCATACAACTAATGCTCTCTTAGCAATCTCAACACTGCTGCCAAATGCTCGAAATGCTCTTCCTCATTCTTGGAGTATATCAATATGTCATCAATGAATACAATAAAAAACTTGTCCAAATAAGGACGTAACGCGCTATTCATCAAACACATAAATGTAGTTGGAGCATTAGTCAAACCAAATGGAGCTACAACAAACTCATAATGCCCATACCTAGTTCTAAATGTAATCTTATAAATATCCTCTTCCTTGATGCATACCTGATGGTATCCCGATCTCAAGTCGATCTTAGAGAACACTGCTTCTCCCGTCAACAAATCAAACAAATCATCAATCCTCAACAATGGTAACATGTTCTGTATCGTTACCATGTTCAATTGCTTGTAATCAATGCACAATCTGAGAGTACCATATTTCTTCTTTATGAACAACACTAGTGCACCCCAAGGTGATAACTTGGCCTAATGTATCCCTTGTCAAGCATCTCCTTTAACTGCAATTTTAGCTCTACTATCTCTTGAGTACTCAGCCTGTAAGGTGCCTTCGATTTTGGTGTTGTCCCTAGCACCAACTCAATAGAGAAATCTAGTTCCCTATGGGGAAGTAACTTTGGAAACCTTGATGGAAACACGTCCTGATAATGCTGCAATACAAGGTACCTATTGAAGATTTCTGCATCCTCAACATCCTTTCCCTTGTCACTAGATATATGCACTGTAAACATCACACAACCGTTTTTACAACTATGCTTAGCCTGCATAGCAGTAACCATCCTCACTGATGTAGGCTTCTTATTTCCTCGTAAAATTCTCTTTTCCCCATTATCATCCATGTTGGTTTGTGTTATATTCTTTCCACAACTAGCCCACGTAGTTAACGGGGGGTTAGAAGGGGGGCGGAACACCCCCCTTTGTTGCGTCGATTGCGTAGCGGGGGGAGTCATAGGGGGTTTGAGGGGTTGAGGTAACCCCACTCTATGGGGTCTAGGGCAGCGCCTCGGAAAATTTCGTTTTTGGACCCTATATTAGGTTGGGGGGACCTACCTATGGTTTTGTGCATGATTTTTCACACATGGTTTTGGACGCGATGGTTTTCGATCCATGGTTTTGGATGCAATGGTTTTCGGTCCATGGTATTGGATGCTTTGACATGTATAAATATGTGTTGTAATATTGAAAGAAACATAATGAAAAATCAAGCTGGTAGTCCCAGTTTTGGGATCCAGGGGAAAATCTCTGTGTATATGTGTTTTATGTGTTATGCTCTCGCATTGTTTATTTTTTGTGTTTTAGAATTCGTATGCAGGTAATTTATGTACAGGGCGAAAACCTACATTCGGTATGAGAGTTGTTTTGGCTTCAAGGGGACACCTTGCTGAGGGGTTTCGCTCAGGCCTATGGTAGACCTTGTTCAGTGGGAGATCTGCGGGATTGATTCTGGTAGTGAAAGAATATGGAAAGTAGTGGAAAGATAGAGATCGAGAAATTTAATGGTCAGAGTTTTGAGTTGTGGAAACTCAAGATGGAGGATCTGTTGGTGGATAAAGATCAGTGGATCGCGGTAAATCCGAATACTAAACCGACGGGAGTGTCTGATGAAGAATGGAAGAAGTTGGATCGGAAGGAAAATAGCACAATACGATTGTGTGTCTCAGATTCAGTATTGCTCAATGTATCAGGGGAAGCTACGACGAAGGCTTTGTGGGACAAATTAGGGACTTTGTACCAATCTAAGTCTCTGGTGAATAAATTGTTCCTACATAAAAAGATGTATAACCTGAAGATGAAAGATGGAGACTCGGTGACAGAGAATCTGAATGCGTTTAATATTGGGGTAAGTTAGTTATCATCGGTTGATATCAAAATTTTAGATGAAGATAAGTGCATTAGTTTGTTGTGTTCTTTACCAGATTCGTGGGATAGTCTAGTTATTGCAATAGGTAGCAATGCAACTGCCTTGCAGTTTGATGAAATAGTCTCATCCTCGCTGAGAGAGGAGATAAAATGGAAAAATATCGAGAGACAGAATGGTAATGCCTTGTATATACGAGGACAGTCCTAGAACAGAAACAAAAATAAGTCATCGAGTGGGAGATCTAAATCTAGAGGAGATCTAAATCTCCAAGAAAACCTATAAAGGTAGTGTGCTGGAAATGCGGAAAGGAAGGGCACTACAAAAGGGACTGTAAATCTAAAGCTCCTGACAAAGGAAAGGGATATGATGATGCTCCTTGTGCAGAGGCAAAAACCACCTTAGATGAAGGTGGAGATGTGTACTTGGCTTCTTCAAGTACACATGTAGATCATGAGGCATGGTTGATTGACTCAAGTGCATCCTTTCACTTCACTCCCCATAGAGAGTGGTTCTGCGAGTATGAGACATAAGATGGTGGTGATGTCTTCTTAGGAGATGATAGGAAGGCTAGAATCGTTGGTCGCGAAAAAGTAAAGTTGAAGTTACAAGGTGGAAGGGTTAGAACACTTTCGGGTGTTTTACATATTCCTGCATTGTCCAGAAATCTGATTTCTGTAAGCAAGCTGGATGATGCAGGTGTAAAAATAGTGTTCGAGAAGGACACCTGAAAGATGGTTCATGGATCATTGCTATTGATGCGGGGAGTTTGGATTGGAACTCTGTACAAGCTACAAGGTAGTATTGTTGTTGATGGGTGCAACAGTTCTGTAGTTCCTGAAAGTGGAGTAGAAAATCTAATGGTCTCTAGAGAGAAGACCATGCTGTGGCATCAAAGGCTTCGAAATATTGGAGAGAAGGGCCTTCGAATACTTCATGGTAAATGTATGGTAGAAGGTATGAGTAATAACTCTCTGGATTTTGATTTTTGTGAAAATTATGTATATGGGAAGCAGAATCAGGTGAGTTTCCCCTCTATGGTAAGAGGGTGAAACATATATTAGAGCTTGTGCACAGTGATGTGTTTGGACCTGTGAAGGTTCCATCACTGGGTAAGTCTGTGTACTATGTATCATTTATAGATGACTTCTCAAGGAATACATGGATATATTTCCTTAAGAAGAAATCTGAAGTCTTTGACAGGTTTAAAGAATTTAAGGCTCTGGTGGAAAACCTGATAGAGAAGAAGATAAAGGTGCTGGGGACAGATAACATTGGATATTTTTGCAAATAAGGAATGTGAAGAATTCTGTAAGAAGTGTGGTATAGCACCACAGAAGACTACTCCATATACACCTCAGAAAAATGGAGTTGCAGAAAGAATTAAGAAGACATTGATGGAAAGTGGTAGGGCCTAAATCTACCTCAGGCTGAGAAAGGCAGGTCTAGGGTAAAATCAAACCATGCTTAACCTGGTAGCTATCCCTACCAAGCCGGGAGACGACTCTCTCCTTGTCAATCTCAGGAAAATATAGCAAGTGAGGCTTGAGATGACTGATGTAAAGACTAATTTTAGGCTAGGTATATGCTCAGAGGAGTTTGATTGAGTTTTATGGTTGATTGCTAGATCAAATGTGAAAGGCAGTTTTGGGTCCGTGGAATGAACTCAATCTTGCAGAGGTTTTTGTGGGGCGAGGTAGGCAAGTGCTTTAGTACTTTGAATTAGGTGAAATGGAGAGTCTTAAGGCTGGTGAGGAGTTGGAGAGGGCATGGAAGTGTCATGAGGCCTCTTCAAATAGTAGAAAACATGTAAAACTAATGAAACCCTAAGGTAGAGCACTGCAATATCAATGATTTTCACCTTTATACTTGATTCATTTAGTTAAGCAGAAAAGAGAGAGATAATGGCACAAATAAACATATGATAACTTGAATCACAGAAGGAAAAACAATACTAAATCACCTTGCCACAAGAATCCCACAAAATGTTGCAAACCCTGGTGTATTTCCTTGCCAAAGTGCAAAGATGAATGTACAATAATGCTCAAAGCATTCACAAGAGTCCAACCTTTACAAATGACTAAAAAAGTACTAGATATAGGCAACAAACAACTCATTCTAGGCTTTAGGGGTTGAATTCATGAGTTTAGGAGCTGTTTCAACAAGATCTAAACTAAGAACTGAAAAGTAGACAGTGGAACAGCTTGCCTCTAAAACCTAGGAAACTGATTCATTCAACTCCAAACCACCTACAACTGATGTATCTACCTTATCAAGTCAATTTTTATCATTTTTACATTATAGTACATCAATTTACATGATGTCAGCTCATGAATTTGAATATAAGAGAGAAAATGTCAAACTAGAAGAAAACTAGGCGAAAAACATAGTTTTTGAGCAAAATTAGCACTTTTTCATCCTGTGCGGAGCGCATCTTCCTAGCTGAATTTGGAGGTCTTCCCCTTCACCAAATTTGCTCCAAGTTGGTTTGTTGGAAAGGTCTATCTGTTGAATTTCTAGTACATGTGGAATTTTTGAATTTGGTGCCCATTTACCCCTCCCAAAAGAAATTCTCCCAACACTACTTCCTGTGTGGCCAAAAAGTGGCAGAGAGGGCATTTTTGAGGTGTTTTTCGCCCTTTAGGTGACCCAAAACTTGTCAAAATTTCCTAGTAATTTCTGGGCATGCATAATTTTTCATGAGGAATCTAAAAATGAAAATTTTTCCTCTAGAGGAGGTCCCTATCAAAAGCGAGCGCCAGGTGGCGCTACACACCTGTTGGAAAACCCTGTGTTAAAATTTTATATGCGCAGCGCCACTGATTCTGTACGTAGAGCTGTTTTTAGATCACGTTTTGGAGGCCTTCCTAGTGTCCAAATTGGGTGCACGATAACTAATTTGAAATATTATTGAGTCTACTTTCCAACACAACTTGAATTTTTAAATTTGGAGTTCATTTGGCCTGTCGAAAGTCAAATCTCCCAAGACTGGTCAAAATGTGAAAAATGAGGTTGCCTAAAGGCAGAGTGCTGTTGCAGTGAACTTTTGAAGGTCTTAATCAACTCCAAATTGAGCTCATGATAGCTCATTGGAAAGCTGTTGGTGTCTAGTTATCATTTGACTCATCCAGAAAGTCATTTGGCCAACCAAGCTAGGAGAAAGCTTGATTTTTCCAAGGTCACTTCAGAGGTGCATCAATTCTCCTCAGGCAACCGTATTTTTGACATTTCTCTAAAATAATGACACCTGTGTAAAAAGTGAAGGAGGTTTTTCTTCTTTGGCCTATTATGGAAAAAAAACTCTCTCACGTTTTCCAAATTCATTTGTTCTTGATCAGAAACATCATTTGAGTAAAACCTATCCCAATGTGTGGAACAGGGGATTTGTCGAAATGAAGTGAAATAAAAGGGATAAGGGGTTTCTAAATTCTTGAGAAAAATTTGGGATGTAGGGAGGGATGTTAGGAAGCATGGAAAAGTGGAATTTCAAATATTGAGTGAGGGGAAGGGTTCCAAAAGGGCAAAACACAATCCTAGCCTAGAAAATTGTCAAATTGTAGTAAGAAACTAGGGTTTGTGCGAAAATGAGGAATTTGAGGGATATCAGTGATGGGAAGTGTTTAGTAAGGTACATTAAGGATAGGAGAAGGTGTATGAACATCAGGATACGAGTTTTATTGATGATTTTACCATCCAAGAGAAATTACCTTCAAAACCCTAGGAGAGGGAAATGAACCTTTCCTAGGCACAACTAAAGCATGAACAAGGTCTAAAATGACCCATTGGAACCTGACATGAGATGACAACCCTCTGAATGATGGTACACTCAGCTGAATGGTGACATGAACCTCTTGGGAAGAATCACTAACAGTTTCATCATCCCTCTCATATGCTGAATCTGTTTCCATGCTTGCAAATATAGAGTGTAGAATGATGAGTATGAAGAGATTTTCTAAAATATAGGGTGACTGTTGTTTTCTTTTTAGGAATTGAGAGGATGACTGATAGTGGAACTGTGAATAAGCGTTTTGATGATGGCAACAGAGTTTTATGGAATGATAGGGTTTGGGAAATGAGAATTAGAGGTTGGAGAATGGTAGGAATTATGTATAGGGTTTAGGGTTTGGTGATAGGGGGTAAGGTGAGCGTCAATGGGAGAGGGAAAGAGGAAGGGAATTAGGGAAATTTAGTGTTGGGGAATGGGATAGAGAAAAATCATAACAAGGGAGTGAAAACAACAAAAATAACAAAACCCTAGATAATATGGCAAGACAACTTTGAGAGCAGCTAGGGTTTCATTTTTCAACATTCAAATCACCACCATGGATGAAAATATCTCTTACTAAGCTAGATGGGAGGGTGTACTTACTTGTTGAGAGATTGTTTGCAAATTTGGAGGCTTGGAAAAGCAATGTAATTTGTTTTGTAACTCAGCCAACAGATGCGCCGCGTCAACGCCCAGGTGCGTAGCGCCCGTTGAAATTCCTTTGTAAAACCTGCGCTCGGTGCGTAGCACTAGACGAGTGCGTCACGCCAGTGCCCAGGGGCATCACACCGGCAAAAAACTTGAATTTTGCTGCAATTTCCCTTATTTATCCTCAAAGTGCGATTTTACCTCTTGCTCTCTCTCACTTGTACAAATGAAGTTTTCAAATACCAAAGATAACTTTATATTCACCTTGGCTTTTAATTTTTCATTTGAAAAACCCATTTTTCTAAAGTTCCTTTCCACTTTGCTTTAAAAACCTTGTTTTTTGCAGTTTGGCTCTTTTTGTCATTTGATGAAGTCATACTTGGATGTTTTTGTCTCTTTTGCATTGGCTGGAGCGCTGGAGTTTCGCAAGGTGACCAAGGGATGTAGCTGAAGCTTTATTACATATGAAAACATTAAAATTACATAAAATTTGTACATAAAATAGAAAAACTCTGTTTTCACCTCAAAACAAAGTTTTGAGGTAAAAACCCTTTATGAAGCAAATTATCAGTGAAATTTGTGATTTTATGAACTTATTAAACATCCTCATTAGGTTGATGACCTCTTATTGAGTTTTTTGAAGACCATGGTGACAAACCCTAGACCTAATGAGACCTAAAAACCCTAAAATGACTTTTGAAAATGGAATGAAATAAAAATGATAGCGAATGATCTATACATGTGAAAATAGTCCAGTAGATGAAAAGCATGAGGGAAATTGACAAAGAACCACTACCATCAGATGATCCATGACCTAATGGAGTGCACCTGATCGAATGAGATGCCTAATATGCATGCAAAAAGAGAAATTTGATCACTGATGGAGGGATGAAGATACTGACACTAACAGAAAGGGAAAGAAGCATGCTTAGTGGTGTCAGGTCAAAATAGGGATTCTGGGAAGAGGTAGTGGAGACAACATGTTACTTGGTCAATATATCACCTTCATCAGTGTTGTAGGATAAGACTCCACAAGAGGTATGGAATGGTAAGAAACCCTCTCTTTCACATCTAAGGGTATTTAGATGTGATTCATATGTACATGTTCCAACGGAGAAAAGAACCAAGTTGGATAGTAAATTAGAAAAGTTCATATTTAATGGGTATAAGGATGGTTTAAAGGGTTCTAAGCTTTGGAACCCAGTAACAAAGAAGTTTTTGTATAGTCGAGATGTGGTGTTCAGAGAGGTGAAATATGTTATTAAACATGAAGCCCAATCAAAGGAACCTAAAAAGATAGAGTTTAAGCTAAAGGAGGAAGAATTAGACTCTATAGTAGAGGAGGAATCAGAAGATGAAGAGCCACAAACTTCGGGCGTGAGAAGATCAATTCAAGAAAGAAGACAATCAGAAAGGTATAGTACATTTGCTTTCTGTTCAAATTTTGCTTTATCTATTACTGATGATGATCCCAGAACTGTGAAGGAAGCAGTAGATTCAGAGGATGGAAAACTTTGAAAAGAGGCCATGGTTGAGGAAATGACATCTTTGCACAAAAATGAGGCTTGGGATCTGGTGGAGTTGTTGGCTGGAAGGAAAACCATTGGCAACAAATGGGTGTTTAAGAAGAAGACAAATGCAAAAGGAAAGGTGGAGAAATACAAAGCTCGGTTGGTAGCAAAAGGTTATTCCCAGGTGTCGGGAATTGATTTTGGTGATCTTTTTTCTCCTATTGCGAAGGTAACTTCTATTAGATTACTTTTATCTATTGTGCTTCTTTTGATTTTGAGGTAGAACATAAGGATGTGAATACAACATTTCTTCACGGGGATCTGGAAGAGGAGATCTACATGAAGCAACCTGAAGGCTTTGCGGTGAAGGGTAAGAAAGAGATGATATGAAAGTTAAAGAAGTCTCTATATGGGTTAAAACAGTCACCAAGGATGTGGTATCAGAAATTTGATACATTTATACGGGGACTTGGCTTCACTAGAAGCAAAGCAGATCATTGTGTGTATTTTAAATTAATTGGTGACCGTGTTATTTATCTGATCTTGTATGTGGATGATATGTTGGTGGTTGGAAATGACAAAGAAATTATCTAGGATTTGAAGACCTATTTGTCCTCCAAATTTGACATGAAAGATCTTGGTGCTACAAACTGTACTTTGGTCATGGAAATTAAATGAGATTGGACAAAGAGGAAGCTCTGGTTAAACCAGAGGAAGTATGTCGAGACAATATTGCGGAGGTTTAATATGCAGGATAGTAAACCAGTGAAGGTTCCTATTCTTGTAAGGGTAAAGTTATCTGTTGAAAAGTGTCCCAAGACACAAGAAGAGGAAGAGGACATGTCCCATGTTCCATATGCAAGTGAAATCGGTAGCCTGACGTATGCGATGGTCTGTACTAGACCAGACATTGCACATGCAGTGGGATTATTGAGCAGGTTTATGTCAAAACCAGGAAAGGAGCACTAGACAGCAGTAAAGCGGGTTTTCAGGTATTTGAGTGGCACTAGTGATTATGGTTTGTGCTACCAAGGAAGACCAAAATTGGACAGAGTGTTGGATATTCGTGGCTTTGTTGATGCAAACCGGGTTGGAGATCTGGATTAGAGAAGATTTACAAGTGTGTATGTGTTTAACCTATTTGGAGGTGCAGTCAGTTGGATGAGTAAGAAACAATTTGTAGTGGCACTATCAACTACAGAGGTAGAATACATGGTAGCCACTCATGCAAGCAAGGGAGCAGTTTGGTTGCAGAGATTGTGTTCAAGTATGGGTTTAGTACAGGGAGCTATAAGGATAGACTGTGACAACCAAAGTGCAATTTTCTTGGCAAAGAACCCTGCGTATCATTCAAAGACAAAGCACATTAATGTTTAATATCACTTTGTGAGGGATATGATAGAATACAAAAAGGTGTTGCTAGTAAAGGTGGACACTTTGAAGAATACTACAGATGCATTAACAAAATCTGTGGGCTCTGAGAAGTTCTCTTGGTCGAGAGAAACAATGGGTGTTGCAGGGCTGCATAAATGACTAAGCTCTCTTGTGGCCCCCTGTGGAAAGAAAACAAAAAGTGGGAGAATGTTGGGTTGTGTTGTATTCTTTCCATGACTAGACCACATACTTAACTGGGGGGTTAGAAGAGGGTGGAGACCCCCCCATCGTTGCGCCAATTGCATAACGGGGGGAGTCATAGGGGGTTTGAGGGATGCAGGTAACCCCACTCTATGGGGTCTGGGGCAACGCCTTGGAAAATTTTGTTTTTGGACCCTATATTAGGTTGGGGGGACCTACCCATGGTTTTGTGCATGATTTTTCGCACATGGTTTTGGACGTGATGGTTTTCAGTCCATGGTTTTGGACACGATGGTTTTCGGTCCACGGTGTTGGATGCTTTGGCATGTATAAATATGTATTATAACATTGAAAGGAACAAAACGAAAAATCAAGCTGGTAGTCCCGGTTTTGGGATCCAAGGGAAAATCACTGTGTATATGTGTTTTATGTGTTATGCTCTTGCATTGTTTATTTTCTGTGTTTTAGAATTCGTATGCAAGTAATTTCTGTATAGGGTTAAAACCTACAATCCACACTCTCAATGGCCTTGTCAAAGCAATCCACTTTGGTCCTATGAAGCAACCAATCCATACCCAAAGTCATACTATATGAGCCCTATTGTAGTACATTCAAATGTGTTGTTGTAGGAATACCATTTAACTCAAATGCACAATCTCTTACCCAATGGTGAACTCTGTTCTTTGTACCTATAGCCAACTGTGCCAACCAAGATTCTGCATGCACTACTTTTCTCAAACCACACTTATCCACCAGGTTAGGATTAATATAGCTATAATTAGATCTAAGATCAATCAAAATATAAACAAATTGATCACAAAGCTTACCGTCCATCTCAATAATAGATACCTGATGATCCACCTACCTATTTTCCACAACTGCATAAATCCGAGGAATGATATGACCAACATCACCAACTGTATGTGTCTCTTGAGCACTATAGATCTGGGGTCTACCAACCTGATAATGCGGACAATCCTTCTTATGATGATCCTTGTCACATATCCAACACTACAATGGTGATCTACCATCGCCTCTAGTCTGCTATTCTCCATGTCCGTTCTCAGTTGTATTGAATTTCTTGTAAGGGACTACATTTTCTTTCTCACTTGCATCTTGAGGTATTCCTCACTTTGGCGACCATTTTCCTTTAACTTTCTCATTTCCTTTCAAGTCATGATTAGGCTCAAATTTGCGCTTCGAATGCTCATAACAATATTTCAGCTTTCAGATGGCCTCCTCCAACGATCTAGGTTCATAAAACTCAATATGGTCTCTATATGCTATTGACAGTCCACTGATGAATCTCTGGACCTTGACTTTCTCCTCCTTGAGGTAAGCTACATATCTCAACAACACCAAGAACCTACTAGTGTACTCATCATCTATCATGGAACCCATCTGCAACTCATAAAAATCCTTAGCTCTGTCATCATCGTACCTTTCCAACAAATACTTCTTCTTGAAGGTCCTCTCAAACTGATGTCAAGTCAAGTCATCCTCATAAATACCTTTGACATTCTTCACATCTTCCCACCAAATATCTGCTTTACCTTCGAGACTGAAAGTGGTTGTCATTGCTTTCATGTTTTCTAAATAATCATGCAATTTTAAGAATTTCCTCATACTAAGAAAGCATGCTTCTGCATCCTATGATTTCTTCATCTCTCCATCAAAGGTTGTGGCTTTTCTTTCTTAAATTCATTTGGCAAGTATCCCCTATCACTCCTCCTGTAAGAATGATAATGATGGAAATCATGATGCATGTTAGATTTATAATTAGAATAGTACCTATGCCTATCACCCCTCCTATCTAGAGTATCCAAGGACCTACCATCTCTTATTGTTTCACCTTTATACAACCTATGAGCACCATGAAACCTGCTTCCATATGCCCCATTAGTTTTTCCCTCTTTCTAATGGTTGATCCGGAGTGGTCCTTGTCATTGCAACTCTGACAAACTTTGAAGGAGTATTGTATTAACGTCTACTTGTTTCTCTTGTGCCTGCATGATTTTATCATTGTCCGCCTTACAACCATTTATTTCTTCCATCAAGCTTCTCAATGTGTTTGCTAAATCAAAGGAGTGCCTTTGTAGTCTACCATCTTTCTAGCCATTTTGATCTGTTTCCTTCAAGGCACACTATGTTAGCTAAACCAAGTCACAATAAATCAATATACCTTAGAATACTTTGGGGAGGATACCTTGTCTACAAGATCAACAAATCAATGTGATACATGTACAATATAATCATGACAACATATAGAAATGTAACAGTATGTAAGCATGTAATCGTATATCCATCATTCTCACTAGAGTTCAGTCATCAATGCATGACCATATCAACTACACATACCATGACCTCATGCATGACAACAACAACCATGTCACTGTACACTGACAGTACGCAAGCATAACAACATGTAACCAATCATACACCCATGACAACACACTTCACACAACAACATCTTCCTTCACATGGCGACATCACTAGAACCATGATTGACACCATGCATAAGCAACAATCACATAGACCATAAGGATGATTGACACACATGAAACCAACACGAATGCATGACCAACACACAAACCATCCATTCTAAGGGGGGAACCATGCTCTGATACCACTCTATAGTATCAGATATGACCCAAAGAGAGTGCAACCCACTCTAATACCACTCTGTAACACCCTCCTCCCGTATCTACCCAACTAAATTCCCAACTGAGGTAAACACATGATGAGAGGCTACTATGATATGATTCAGCCTCCCAGGTATCCTTAAGGAAGTGGAATCGACGAAAACCTATCAAACATACCTTCCACATCATAAAAAACACTCCCAGGAGCCATCTCAACCACACAGGTATCATGCCCATGGGTCCCACTGAATTTAAAGTTATTAAACCTATGGATGCCCCCATCCTATGGGCATGCCAGTGCCCAGAGATATTTGGATGCTCCCACAAGCCTGCATGCCTGTGTCCAAGGACTATTTCCAGTAGACTTGTGCCGCTGCCTAAAACTTGCCATAACTTCTGAAATCGATTAAACACATGATGACAAGACTAATAAACCAAAAACTAACTCCAGGACTAGGCCTAACCATCCCCAACTAGGACTGACATTATATCAAACACTTGGCATCAAAAAATCCTATGGGTCTATGATATAAGACAAAGCATGAATGACTTAAAACTCTTACAAGACATGACAAGAAGGATCACCACCTTCTCCCTTGAACTGCTATGACATCAATTAGGTCTTGCATCCCTTGTCCTTTCAGTTACAAGTAAATACATGAAATAACCATGACAATAACTAGTCATATAACCATGCTTATAACCAACATTAAACCATGAAAGTAACAATGATATAACAACTATTAAATCCACATATAAACAAGTACAAAAGAAAGAGAACTTAGCTTTTATTTAACATAGGCAAATCCCACCAGGTTCGAGACTTACACATACCACCTTACCATAGACATGGCTGAACCAACTATTTCTTTTAGCCAATCACCCCCCTGCCATATTCCAAACATGAATGTGGGATCTCATGGATAAACCAATCCAAAACAGATCACACCAAAACCAGTGCTCTAATCACAGAATCGAACCAAACTTGGAATGCCATCTAGAATCTATCACTATCCTTGAGGAATTTCTCTTCTCCTTGTATCTCAGGATTTACCGCAATCCAATCCCAGATCACTAGGCCCTAAACCGAGACATCTCCCTCGGGATTTACCATGTATCCTGCCAAAACTAGTCAAGGGATTCCTAGGCCTTGGGGAATGAACCTTGAGACCACCTCCACTCCAGATTTTGAAATCCATCCAACAATTCTGAAGCTCAAAACTGAGATCAACATCCCAACACACCATGGCATCCAGAAAAAGGCAAGGCTAGATTGAAAACCACTATCAGCAAGAGAACCATACACCAACATGCATGAGAACCATACACCAACATGCATGTCAAAACTAGCTAGGAAATCACACATGCAATATGTTACCTGCAAGTATTCCTGTTGAAGTTGCTTGATCCTTAAGGAATTTAGACTTCTGTGATCCATAACATTGTTTTGATAATCTTCGGCAAAATCACATAATCAATCTTTTGTCGACGCGTTTCGAACCAACCAGTGTGGTTCATCGTCAAGACAAGTTGAAGAACCAATCAGGCTAAGCTGGCTTAAATAGAGTGTGCAGAGATTCCAACGGCTATAATCCCAACGGCTAATTTTGACCACTAATTATATTATTAATATTCTTAGAACCGCTAAAATGTATAATTTATTTTTATTAGCTTATATACTAAGAGAGTTCCTTTGTTAATTTTGAGTATGAATAATATTTATATAATCCATTCTTAAATATAATGGTCATATTTAATTAAATAATATCATTCCAGTGTAATTTAGTGTTAAATTATTGTTATTCTAAGAAATTTTGTTACATTAGGTAAATTGAGTATTAATTTAATAATAATTGTTTAAAGCTAGAGGTCCAAAGGTAAATTCTAATATATTATTTTAATTAATTATATCAGAATGGCCCCAAAAATAAAAATAATAATTAAATCATCTATATAATTTATAATCTATTAAATTAGAATTCTTGTTAAATCTATATTATTTAGTTACATTAGGTAAATACATAATTAAAGTATATGTTGATTAATAATAGAATATAGGTAAATTGTGTATTAACTTAATATTAATGTTTAAAGCTAATGGTCCAAAGGTAAACTCTAATATATTATTTTAATTAATTGTATCAAATTGGCCCATTCGAAATTAAAAATAATAATTTATGTCTATTAAGTAATCTATATAATTTATAATTCCAATATTTTTAAATTAGTATCCTTGTTCAATCTTTATTATTTAGTTACATTGGGTAAATAGAATATAGGTAAATTTAATTGTTTAAAGCTAATGGTCAAAAGGTAAACTCTAACATATTATTTTAATCAAATTGGCCCATTCGAAAATAAAAATAATAATTTATGTTTATTTCTAATTCCAATATTTTCAATTTAGTATTCTTGTTAAATCTTTATTATTTAGTTACATTAGGTCAATACCATCATTAAAGTATATATTTAATAATAGAATATCCAAAAAATATAACTAACTTAAACTCACTCACTATTATAGGTAAATCATATAATTATATCAAATTATTATATATAAAAAAATAATAATTTCTTATTTATTATTTGACATAAAGGTCATTTTTTAAACTATATCAATTCTTATAATTTATATTTTTAATAATCTATATTCATTAAATAAGTAATATTCATTCACTAAAAAGATATCTATGTCAGTATGTAAATAGATTATTACTACTAAGGCTTAGAAAAGGGTTTAATAGTCAAATATATAAGAAATTAGTTAAAGGGAAAAACTAAAGGACAGGAAGAAAAAACAAATAAAATGCATAAAAATGGAAATATACCACCTAGAATCAAAACCGGGATAAGGATAATACTTAGCCCGAAATTGCTTAGAAACTAATTAATAACCCATACACTCCAAAATAATAGGAAAAATCCGCCAAAAACACACCTAAGGAGAGGGAAGAAAGAGACCGTAAGACCTAACAAAGGGGGAATGAGGAGGCTAGGAAGACAAGGCTGGGACCCAACAACTGCTAATCTTCCAGCCATCATCCCTGTTAAGATTGTTCGGCCTTTTCTCAATCTCCAGGGCCTCTCTAAATTTGCGATGGTGAAACTGCGCTACTTTGGCAATGACTTGAGCCTCTTCTATACATACATGATGCATAGTCTTCCCCGCATGCTCAGCCAGGGCTGAGGACTTAGTCCTACCATGCCTTAAGTCTGCCGAATGCTCGCTAATCCGTTGATTGATAGAGCGACCAGTCTCACCAATATAAGGGGTCCCACAGGAACATGGAATGACATAGACGCCCTTCATGTTCTTAGGGTCAATAGGGTCTTTCACAGACCTGAGGGAGCCACGAATAGTGATGAGAGGCCTAAAAGTAGCGGGCACATCGTACTTCCTCAGAATCCTTGCAATCCTGTCCGTGGTCCCTTGGATGTAAGGGAGGTTTACACCCGAGATATGATCTTTAGGAACCCTTTGGGATGAAGGCTCCTTCCTGGCCCTGAGGAAGGCTTTTCGACCAAGGTGCCTATTGTAACCATTCTTCTCAAAGACATCCAGGAGATGGGCCTTCTCTGCTTCTAGGTTCTCCTCATCCGAAATCCTAACAGCACGGGTGGCAAGCGTGCTAAGAATCCCTTGATCCTGTTATTCCTTGCTTGCTCCTTGCTTTCCTTCCTTCCCTTTTTTTTCTTTTCCTTCCTTTCTCCAAAGCTAGAGTTCTCCAAGAAAACTCTAAGTGTCGAAGAGTGAGAGAGAGAGACAGAATAATGAGAGAGCTCCAAAATTGAATTGACAAAAGGTTACAAACTGACCCTCAGAAGCCTTTTTATTAATGAAGCCTCTACTTTCTTCATTTTCCATTATTTTCCTTCATTATCCTCCTCACATGCAACCTGTGACCGTTCACCTTACTTTTCTCCTATTTTCCTTTATTTTCATAAATAAATTTGCCGAAAATGCCTTCTTTCTTTTTAATGCCTTTTCCTTTGCCAATTTCCTTTAACCATAAACACATCCAGTGATGCCCACTAGGATATCTTTTCCCAACAATCAGCTTGGAATATGTGTCCCTTAAACGTGGTCTTATTTTTCCTTTATTAAATTTTATTACATGAAATTTTCACTAGGTATGTTACATCAATAAACATAAGTGAGTTAATCGTATCAATTCAAATAACTTCTTTTCTTCCCCTTGTAGCCATTTCCCCTCTGTACTTTTAAAATATTATGTCGATCGGTAACATTTTCACTACGCTTTAAGTATAGATTTATTGATATGATAAACAACCACCACCTGTTACTATTTTGTGTGTGAAATGTCTTTTATAGGACACTCTTAATAAATATCAATTCAAAATATAAAAGTTGACATTTACAGGAAACAGTAGAAATAATTCGCATAGTTTAGATGGGCCACAATTCTGCCAAAAAAATAGTAGAAATTCCAACATGATTTTTAGAAAACCCGACACAAATTTTTGGAAAATCAGATTACAGTTGGCAAGCTTCAGGATTTTCGGTATCATGATAGTTATTGATAATATTGAATTTTCTGCTTTTTCCATTTCCACTATCTGTTACTATTTTGAGTGTGAAATGTATTTGAAGGAACATTTTGAATAAATAACAATTCAAAAATAGGAAAGCCAATGTTTCAGAGAAATAGTGGAAATAATTTAAAAACAAATCTCGAAATTTAGAAACTATTTACTCCATGTACGAAACAAATTAAATGTGAATCTTTTCTAATAATGATAGCTAACTTATAGGTTGTCAATAATCACAGCCACTGCTATATCGATGTCAGTTTACATGTAATAACATTTATGTTCTCGATTATGTGTCAATTATTCCATTCGCCAAAATGATACTGAACCATTATGTCATGTACGAAAATGAGTAAACTGCATGCCATACAATGTAAGTTTTTTTTGTTTTTGTTTTGTTTGTTTTTTCTTTTTCTTTTTGATTTTGTTTTGTTTTGGTTTTTTGTTTTGTTTTGTTTTGTTTTTTTGTTCTTTGTTTTTTTGTTTTTTGTTTTTTGGTTGTACACAATGCGACATTGTAATTTCATGTCTTTTCCATTAGCAGTGTGCCCCTCGCACATTGATTACAATTATAGAATTGCACTAGTATCATTTCAACAACAGTAAAAGTTCATGCACAAACTTGAAACATAGATAAGTTTTCTCTGTATAATGAAAACTTTTTTTTCCACTAGAAAAATCCGTAATTTTTCATTAATTTATAGAAAAAATACATATTGTAGATGTTGTTGCATATGCTGTAACTGAGTCACCACGGACTGTCACAAAAGTTTAGTACTATTAGTTGTCCAGATACACCATGCAGGGCGATCTGTCATAATAACAATTATGATTTTCTTATTTTGAATTCCTATATAAGCCTGTATAAAGCCACATAGGGCCCATTCAAAAAATAAAACTATAGATATAAGCCTATGTGCATTGCAAAATTTTTGATGTTTTTACAGTATTGACAAAAACAGCTAAAGATCAGGGACTGATGTCCCTCTGGTAATGCTGGTCTATATATGGCCGATGAAAGTAGCGGTATTCATTTGTCCCCCTTTTCTCTTGTATCAACCACTCTCCTTTCGGTAATGCCGAGGCCTCCTTGGATAGTTGGTCAGCACTTCAGTTATGCTCCCTATAGATATGTTTGCAAGAGATATTGTTAAATTCAGCCTTGAATATATTAACTTCATTCAATATATTATTGAGTGTGTGAATGTGACATGCAGTAATGCCATTGAACTAGTCTATGATGATCTTTGAGTCCCCAAAAATATTTAAATTGTTGCAATGGTGCCCCAGAGAGAAATGAAGTAAATGATGGAGGGTAATGAGTTCCGCAAAATTATTTGTTCCAACTCCTAATCCCATCTTGACCTTGAATAAATGTTGTTCACTGATATATAGAATGAAACCTCCCCCATAGCCCCGATGATTTGCAGTGCCATCAAAGAAAGCCCAAGGAGTGCTTTTGTCAATGTTAGGAGGGGTATGTGTTCTGTGTTCTCTAGGTGGCGAAGGGTCGGGCAGTTCATTATAGGCTGAGATTATACCAACCACGATGTGAGGCTAGATCGCTGGTCTGTTATCAAATATGAGACGATTATGGGCCAGCCAGATATACCAGCTGACAATCAAGGGGAGGGACTGTAATTTTGATCCCTTATGTCTATTAGACCAGTTGTCCCAAGCACTGCCAAGATCGTTGCCTGCCCACTGTCCAGTAAATCGAATAGAGGAGGATAAGTCTTGCCAAAGAGAGCGAATGGAGTTGCAATGTAGGAATAGGTGCTCCGTCGATTGAGATGCACATTTGCATAATATACACCAGGTTGGGCCAAAAGAAGATCTGTGTAGAAGGTTATCCCCCATGGGTACTTTATCTCTGAGAATACACTAGAAGAATAATCTGATGCACGACGGTGCTGTGAGTTTCCAAATGTTTCTCCACCAACTTGAAATTTGTTCTGGTCTTTTGTGTTGAATCAAGGAAATATATCCAGACTTTGGAGAGTATATGCCATTCTCCACCTGACACCATATTAGTTCGTCTGGACCCTCTTTTATCCTGATGTGAGATTCAGTAAGCGCTGATATATAATCCTGCCATTCCTGATGCCATCGAGGGGGTAGATCAAGAAGACGAGCAGATTTCCATGCTTGTGAAAAAATACCTGTGTTTTGTGGATCTGCAATGTGTGAAATAACCCTGATCTCATGAGAATGTAGATACTATATGAGATCTCTAGAAAGCAAATGTCTTCCTCCACCTCCAATCCATGGGTCTATGCCGATCCGAGCCAGGGAACCATCGTTAATTCTCCACACCAGATTGTCTCTAATATGTGGAAGGGAGTGAAGCAGTGCCTTCCACACCGATGAGATGCCTGTCGTCGGCCAGCTAGGCAATCGAACCCAATCCATAATATTCTGTGGCCAGATGTATTTATGATATGTAATATAGGTCCATAGATTCTGACCGGTCAGCAGGGTCCAACCCATTTTTGCAGCGAGGGCTTGCGCAAAAAGAGGGAGATCTTTTAAACCCCATCCACCCCACTTCTTTGGCAATGCAATCTTTCTCCAACTAATCCAGGAAAAAAATTTCTTGTCTTGATTCCCATTCCAAAGATATCGATTGCACAGTTGCTGCAGATGAGATAGAATATTCTTGGGAATCCATGCAAGTGCCATCCAAAAAAATGGGGTAGCTTCCAGAACTGATTTGATAAGAACAAGCCTGCTCGCCCTTGATAAATATCTATGACTCCAGGTGGACAGTCTCTTCTCCAGCTTTGTGACAAGCCAGACCCAATCTGCAATCTTTTGACAGGTAGGTTTTAGCCAAAAGCCCAGATATTTGAGACCTCTATCCAAAGGGTGTATACAATAAGGAAAGATCTAATGTGCAAACTGGGATTCATGGACGGATGTGCGAGCAAAGGTGATGGTAGATTTTGTTTGATTGGCAAGCATCTCGGTGGCAGACGAGAAAAGGAGTAGGATCTTGGAGAAAGTATGGGAATCCCGAATGCTACCATCCAGCAGGATAAGCACATCATTGACAAATAGGAGATGAGTGAGAAAACAATCGTCAGAAATCTTAAGGCCACAAAGGTCTCCTTCCCTCTTATCCGATGCAATAAATCAACTGAGACCTTCCATTACAATAAGAAAGAGGAGAGGAGAAAGAGGGCAGCCTTGTCTAAGCCCCCTTTCAGAATGGAAGAAGTGAGAAGCCGAGCCATTTATGAGAACACTGAAGTGGGTGTGGTGATGCAGGCCATGATCCATGTGATGTAATTATGAGGAAAAACCAAATGGGTGAGAAGCATCTTGATGTATAGCCAGCTGACCCTATCAAAGGCTTTGGATAGGTCAATTTTCAGAATGATGCCCTTCAGTTGTCTGGTCCAAATTGAATGGATGGCTTCCTGCGCTGATCCAATGGCTTCATGAATCTGTCTAGAATCAAGGAAGGCAAATCGTTGAGGAGCAATATGCCGGGAGAGTATAGGCCTGAGTTTGTTAGCAATGATCTTTTATATAATTTTGTAAAGGCAGTTGCACAAGGAAATAGGTATATAATCATCAAAAGAGGATGGTGAATTAGACTTTGGAATGAGAGCAATGAAGGTCGAGTTTATGGCATGGTATAGAGATCCCGTAATTCTACTCTCCTCCACAACTTTCAATTGGTGCTGCCCCAAGATCTCATAGAAAGAAAGATAGAATTCATTGGTCCAGCGATCTAGGTGGTGAGCTCCAGTATTGTAGCAATAATGCTACAACTCCTGGGGCTTCATGTCTCTTAATTTTATCAACCCGGTAGTTCGTACAAACTTGCAAGCGACGGTGCTGTATGCACAAGTACTAGCTCTTGTCGCAGCTGTCACTTGGTCAGCTGGCACAAGTCCGCTAGGGCTCAAGCCAACTTCTATAGGCTCTCAGAAGAAGCTTGTTAAATGATGGACGAAAGCTAGCTCAAAGAAAACTAATCTACTTGGCAAAAATGAACTGATAGCAAATCAAAACATGGAAACCCTAGGAAACCCTAATTTAACTAGTCTAACCTCTATGATGCAAAGAATGTGAAGGAAACTTCTACCAATGATGCCATTACTTCTAATGAGTGAAAATGCATGAATCTAATCTACTTGCATCTTAAAAGACATGTTTTTGTATTTTTTCTTTAAGTGGATGGAGTGATTGTGATTTTGTGCTTATTAGGGTTTGGTTGTGCAGATGTGATGCGGAAGGAAGGAAAGCTTGGGAAAGGTTGGGGAGGCTAGGAGAGGTCCCCAGAGATCCTTAGCATCAGTCCACAGAGGTTCCTCACGTTCAGAAGCTCAGCAACCGAGTGAGTGGCCTCCTACAGGATGTCTGCAGGGGATTCTACAGGAAACGCAGGGGTTTCTACAGGATGTCTGTGCAATTCTACAGGATGACCTACCGTGGGTGTTTTAAGTTATGGTGGAGTGATGGAATGGTAGGGGGAGATGTGAAAGGTAGGAATAAAGTTGGTGATGGCTCAGGAGTGGAGAAGTAGGATGGAGAACGAGTGTATGAAGTGGGTTGATGGATGGAAGGTTATAACAACGAAATGTCTAAAGAATGAAGTTACGTGAGGAGTGGAGGAGTTTGGGAGATAACAGAGCGGAGCAGAGGTCGAGGATGTGGTTGTATGCGTGATCAAGACGAAGAAGAAGGTAATAGAACGATGCAGAGCAGTGTAAATGAAAGAAATGGCTTATGACTGTCACCAAGATGAAAATTCATTAACCTATGCTACCTGTGCTATGAACTCAATGAACAGCAATATAAACCGTGTAGAGGAATGTGCATGAAGTGGTGATGAAGGTGTGTGGTGCAAGAGTGAAGTGCATGGAAAGATCTATCATAAACGAGACTATGTTGCAGCATGTATAATGTGAAGAACTGCGTATTTTTGTGGTTGGTATAGGCTGCACTCCAATCTCCAAACAGAGATGGCAATGGAGACTTCCTCAACCTTTTTGCTGGAACTCCAAGAGATTATATCTATCCTCCTATCAAACTTAAGCAACTGAAAGCAAATCACCATAAACTAGTCCTATCTATGCTCATGAAAACGACTAAACTACCAAACTGTGAATTCGAATTGCATGTGGAAATAAACAAACTCAAAGTGTTGGAACGAAATGCAAACACATTACAACACTGAGGAGATCTATTGCTCTCAGGTTGGGCCCTAACCTGAGAGCTATAGCTCCTTGAGAAAACTCAAAACTAGATCAAAATCTGCCTTCTTTATTCATAATCTGATGTCATGCCAAATTGGCTTACAAAAAGGAACAAAAACTGAGCTCTAGCTCGTACTTTCCAATTACAAGAGTAATGCCAAGGTTCAAAAAGCTTCTCTACAAGGCTACGGCCTCAGTATTTATGCAAAAACGATCAGCCAACAGATGTCCTTGATTTTAGGAGCTCGGCTGTCCAACTAAAGTTTAACTGCTGATCCTGTAGGACAGTCATAACTACTGTTCCTGTAGAACAGTTATAACTGTTGTTCCTGTAGAACAGCTGGCTGCTTCTAAGCTCGGAGGGGAGATGGATTGGAGCTCGGAGTTCTTAGTGGGAATCACGAGGAAGGTCCCCAAGACCGTGGACATCCTCTCCTAAAAACCAGCAGTGCCACCTCATTGTCTCCTTGTCTCCTTTTTCGTTGTCTTTTTCTCCCTTTTAATGCCAAAAAACCTGAAAGCATCATGCATTAGTCATGTAGATAAAATGTCTACCCTTGTTCCTACAAACAACACGAATAAACTAAGAAATGCATGCATAAGAATTAAAAAGTGAATGGTTTGAGCAAAACAAGTAGGCCAAATGAGCCCAAATTGTACCAAAAATTGGGGCTCATCATCACCCCCCAGCTAAGCTATTTGCTCATCCTTGAGCAACTTTGCCCTGGCTCCTCGTCTTTGGCCGAGAACTAGAGCCCGGAGCATGCTTTTCCTCCCCTTTTTTTGGTGGTTCTGCCTTTTCTGCTGAGGGTGGCGCTTCTTCCTTTCCCGTTTTTGGCGGCCCTGCCTTTGCTGCCCCTGGTGGTGACGAAGGTGATGCTTCCTCCCCCTTTCCTATTTCCTTGAGCCGGGCTTCGGAAGGTGACTGGCCTATTTTTCGTGTCCAGGAAGTTATTTTTGGGCTCCCCTTTTCGGGGGTGGCTGATGTTTTAGAGGGGGTTCTTGCACTGGGTGAAGTAGGGACATCCCCTGAAATGGTTTGCCTGCTGGGTGGAGGCTGTGGCTTGCCCGTGGTCATCCTCTTGCTTCTCCTGGCTTCAGATGGTAGAGGGGTCTCCCTCTCCCTTTTCTCCTTCGGTTTTGGAGGTGTACTGAGGGCAGCCAGTGCCACTGCTGCCTCTTTTTCGAGAATGCCAGCCTTCTCTTTCTTGCGTTTTGCTCTCTCAGAGCTCCTTGTAGAGGGCCCCTCCTTTCCAGATTTCGGGCTTCCTGTGGAAGACCCTGCTTTGCCCACTTCCAGGCCTCCTGTAGAAGATTCTTTCTTTCCCGCTGTTGGGCTTCCTGAAGAAGGCCCTCTCTCTGCCTTCAGGCTCTCTGTAGGAGGCTGTTTCTCAATGACTTTCGGGCCTCTTGTGGAAGCCCCTTTTTCCAATTTCGGGCTTCCTGCAGAAGCCCTTGTCTTTGTCTTCGGGCTTCCTGTAGAAGCCTGTGTTTGCACTTTCGGGCTTCCTGTAGAAGCCTTTGCCTCCGTTTTTGGGCTTCCTGTAGAAGCCTGTTCTCCAACGATTTTCGGGCTTCCTGTAGAAGCCTTGGTCTTTGCTTTTGGGCTTCCTGTAGAAGCCTGTTTCTCACTGATCTTCGGGCTTCCTGTAGAAGCCTATTTTTGCTTTCCTGTAGACACAGGTGTCTCCACTTCCGCTTGCTTGCCTGCTTGAGTTTTGCTTTTTGCTTTGGGTGCAGGCGTTGTTGAGGTACTTGGGCTGACGTGGGCCACCTCTGCTTTGTCCATTCTGCTCTTCATCCTCTTTTCCCTTGCTGGCAGGATAGGTGTGCCACCTTTTTCTTGGTCCTTCTTTTCCTCATGCTTCTTCCTTTGTTCTTCGACCACTCCTTCGTGTTCCTCACTGCTAGAGGAACCCGTTTCTTCGATCAACATTTTAATATCCCCATCTTTAGTCAAATTGCGGAAGGATTCCCATGAGAGGGGGACCTTATATGAGTGCAATGCATCTTCCACAAGCAGCTTTATTAACCCATGGTGGGCTATCTGATCAGGTATGCCCTCTCTTAGCTTTGTAGCACACTCCATTAGGGACTGCAGGAGATAATAAGGGATGCTCAGTTTTTGCTCTACAGGAAGGTCAATTCGGTGCCTCAACTCAGTGAGTAGCCGAAAGTGATATGCATACACGATGCTGAACCGGCCTTCACAAGTAATATATTTCATGATTTGCAAACTGACTTCATTCCAAGGTGGTGATAGACTCGTTCTTCTCACCCCGTTTTTATCCTCCGAGAATTCTTCCTCAGGTGGAAAGAATTCCTTCTTTGCCTACTGACTCAGCTTTCTCTCCTCTTTATCCCACGGCAGACCCATAGGAAGTTCTGCGATCCGACTGATATGTTCTGGGGTGAGTTTGAGGCTTAGACCTCTGAAGTTTACTGTGGCCAGTGTCTGGGATTTAGGCTTCAAAGCCTGCAAGAATTCCTCGGCTACTTCATCATCGTAGCCCTGCAGCTTATCACAAAAAGGCATCCATTGTGCTCTGGTGAAGAGCTCTACCACTGCCGGGTTTCTCCTTAGGTTATTTGAATCTGTGGGATCTCGTCTTATAAACCCACCCGGCATGATGAACACGATCGTTTTAACGAAAGGTGGTAGATGCAAAAGAGATTTGGTCTATGAAGACAGAGCATGCACATACAAAGTTTCAACACAGACTACTTATACCAACATCCTGTAGAATGGTAGCAACGGCACAGCAAACAACAATTCCACCAATATTTTTATAACCCGACCGTGGACGATGGTCTTGCCACTTCTAATAACCAGTTACATTAAGAGTTCAGGGTTACCTCCTTAATTGGCCACCTTTTTCGCGAGGCACCCGCTTTCCTGTAGATGACTTTGTTCCTGTAGACTGCGTTCGTGTAGAACTGCGATCCTGTAGAACTGCGTTCCTGTAGAACTGCGTTCCTGTAGAAGCCGCGCGCAATTCTCGGGGAGGACTATAGTTGGCCGTGCTCGCGGTGTGCTTGACTAGCGTTCAGGTAGCCAACAAATCGGCGTATCAAAGTGCAGAGGAGATCAGAATAGCTATCCGAGTTGAAGTGTTGGATGATAAATGCATGCGCATGATTTAGCCGATTGGATTTTGAATCGGCGCAATCCGTGGCGCGGGGGATGAGCTGTCCCCACCGGACCGTTGGGCGACGTCATCCATCCTCCGCCTGCGTATTCACTTGCTGTTGCATTCATTCCCACAGATTTGTCGCCGCCTTTCTTGTTAAACTCATGCTTCTGACGAGAGTGTTCCCACGTGCATGCCATTCATTCTCTTTGTCGTGGCCGCCACCCAAACATCCAATTACACTTTAACTAGCCGACGTGGCCAGTCGACTGGCCATACGGCCGCTCAACCATTCAATTTTACGCTTTTGCAAACAATTTCAAAGTTAGATTCATGCGATTTGATGGAAGGAAGGGTGGAGACACTTACCTGCGCGGCTGTACACGATTTTTCCAGTTCTCGGACAATGGTGAGCGGATCTACCTGCTGCGTGCGACTTACACAGACCCGGAAGCTCGTGGTTACAGGGTGCCAACGCTGGAGTGGATGATTTTGCTTGCATGCGCCCGCGTTTCATTTCGGATGGCGGTGCTGTGAATGGTATCCACTCGAGCAGGTTGAACTGTTACAGGATCCCCGTGAGGGGTCTCGTAACAGTCCTTTCTCCTTGGGTGCATGTTGCACAATGGCGGTTCTGGCTTCTCGATCACAATCCCGGAGCTCTTGATGCATGTGGTATGAGATTCCATCATTTGTTAATCTTTGGAAATGGCTTTCCCGCGAGATCTCATCGATTTTCTTTGTTTGTGCAGGGACTTGGCCGCATGTCGACACGGGTGGTGGAGCATGGTGACAGCAACGTGCAAGGATGCCAACAGAGGCTTGCATGCATCCAAACCAATCCATGGTCGCGAACTCTCTTTTTAAGATGAATTCTGGCCGTCCAAAACTCCTACAAGAAGTTTCCTGTAGAACACAGAGCTTCCTATAGAAAGTTCGGCCTTCCTGTAGAAAGTCTGCACTTTCCTGTAGAAAGACTGCGCCTTCCTGTAGAAAGACAGCAGCTTCCTGTAGAAGATTCAAACCATGATAAAATTGCACATACCTTGAAAAAAACATGGGTGCTCTTGGAGGATGTACTGATGAGGTTCCTTGACAGCATGATAAGGACCCTTGGCTGTGAGTTGAAGGGCTTCCTCTTCTCCATCTGCAACCTGCATGCAATTTTTACCATATTTTGCTTATTGTTTTTTTTTCTTTTTTTTCTTCTTCTTTTTTTTTTTGAAAGATGACAGGGGCGCCTCAAAGAGGTTTTCACCCATGCCATCTGCCCTGAGTGCCTCAGAGAGGTTTTCACTCAAGGATCTTTTCACCTTTTCTCCTTTTTTTTTGAAAGACAATAGGGGCGCCTCAATGAGGTTTTCACCCCTACTACCTGCCTTGGGCGCCTCAGAGAGGTTTTCACCCAAGGATCTTTATTTTTTTTCTTTTTTTTTTCTCTTTTTTTTTTTTTCAGATATTTTTTCAGGGTGTGCCAGAGGCAGAGGCAGAACCCTTCTCTATGACCAATACAGATTTCTCCATAGTTTTGATAAACTCTTGTCTTGAGAGAGGTCTCTTGTAGATCTTCAATCGATGCCCATTGAAAAGCATGGGAATGGCTTCCTCATCAATGGTTCGAATGAGGACAGATCCATTGTCATGGCATTTCTCCACTATATATGGTCCTAGCCATCTGGTTCTCAGCTTCCCCTTAAAATCTTTGTATCTGGAATCATACAACAAAGCCCAATCTCCCGGCTGAAATTGCTTGTCATCGAGATGTTGGTCATGCCACACCTTCCTCTGAAGTTGAACCACTTCTGAGTGAAGAAGGGCCTGCATGCGGTGCTTGTCCAGGCCATTTAGCTGCAGTAGCCTTTCTTGTTGTGCATGGCTGAGATCTAGGTCCAGCTGAGCTGCCATCCTCAAGGTGTTGTATTCAAACTCAATGGACAGCAAAGCTTTCTTCCCATAGACTAGCTCATATGGTGTGAAACCGGTGGTGGTCTTCCAAGTGGTGTTGTAGGCCCATGTGGCTTCTACCAGGCGATCTGCCAAGTCCTTTCTGCTGCTGCTCACCACTTTAGTCAAGATCCCTTATAATGCTCTATTGGTGACTTCCACCTGCCCATTTGCTTGAGGGTGATAAGGGGTGGAAGTCCTGTACTTGATCTTGTGATGAGCTAGGAGATCTTCAACCAGGTTGGAGGTGAACTGGCTCCCTTGATCGGTGACCAGCTCTCTTGGATAGCCAAACTTATAGAAGATGTTCTCTCTTAGGAACTCGGCCACCTTTTCTTCTGTTGCTGCTTTGATTGCTTTGGTCTCTGCCCACTTTGTCAAATAGTCAGTACACACAATGATGTAAGTCCTTTGCCTCGAAGAGGGGTTGATTGGGCCCACAAAGTCCATGCCCCACTTCTCAAATGGCTCAAGAGTCACTTGAGGTTGGAGAGGCATCTCATCCCTTTGGGTCAGTTTCCCCATTCTTTGGCATTGGTCACACTGACTGACATATCTTCTGACATCTTGATGAAGTGTGGGCCAATAGTAGCCTGCCTGCAGGATCTTGAAGGCAGTTCTCTTTGCTGCAAAATTCCCTCCACAAGGCCCATCATGACAAGTGAGGAGGATATCAAAGACTTCCTCATCCCTTACACAACACCTTAAGATCTGATCGGGGCCAAGCTTGAACAGATTGCCCCCGATCCAAGTGAATGAGGCACTTTTTCTGATGATTCTGCTCTTCTCTCTGGAAGATAGGTGTGGAGGGAACTGTGCTGAAACAAGATAGTTTGCTATATTAGCAAACCATGGAGAGAGTACTGAAATAGCAAACAGATGTTCATCAGGCATCTGATCATCCACTGTTCCATCCTCATCTGAAGACAAATCCAATCTAGATAAAAAGTCAGCAACAACATTTTCTCTACCTGGTTTATCAACAATGGTTAGATCAAACTGCTGCAATAAGAGTAACCATCTAATAATACGAGCATTCACATCTGGTTTATTCATCAAATATCTAATAGCAGCATGGTCAGTATGTACAAAGGTCTGGTAACCAGTAATATAATGTCGGAACTTGTTCAATGCATGGACCATAGCCAAGAATTCTTTCTCGGTTACAGTGTAATTCAGCTCAGCTTTGGACAAGTTTTTGCTAACAAAGTAGATGGAATATGGGAGTTTCTGCTCAACTTGTCCTAAAGCTGCACCTATGGCTTTGTTTGAGGCATCAGTGTGGATGTGGAAAGGTAGGGCCCAGTTTGGACCTCTCAGGATTGGGGCTGACACCAACTTGTCCTTCAATTCATTTAAAGCCCTCTGACAATCATCAGTCCATTTAAACTCCACATCTTTTGCCAACAGACCAAACAATGGCGAGGCTAGCTTGCTGAAATCTTTAATGAATCTCCGGTAGTATCCTGCTAATCCCAAGAAACTCCGGACATCCCTTACCTTTTGAGGAGGTGGAACCCTCTTGATGAGAGCAATTTTGTTAGGATCCACCTGCAATCCTCGACAAGAAATGGTATGGCCTAGAACGGTCCCCTCAGTCATTAGGAATTCACATTTTTCAGGACTAAGGGACAAGTTCATCTCGGTGCATTTGGTTAGGACTTTCCCCAGGTTGGACAATGCTTCCTGGAAGTTGGCCCCATAAGGAGTAAAGTCATCCATATAGATTTCTACTGCATCATGGACCAGCTCCGAGAACATGCTCAAGACAGCTCTCTGAAAGGTAGCAGGAGCATTGCATAGCCCAAAGGGAAGGACTCGATAGGCAAAGGTACCCCAAGGACAAGTGAAGGTGGTCTTATCTTGGTCTTCCGGGCTGATTTGGATTTGATTGTACCCGCTAAACCCATCCAGGAAAGAGAAGAACTTCTTTCCTGCCAGTCCATCCAACACTTGATCTATGAAAGGTAGAGGGAAATGGTCCTTCTTGGTAGCTTTGTTCAGTTCTCGGTAGTCCACACAGATTCTCCATTTCCAATTTTTCTTGGGAACCAACACTAGAGGGGACACCCATTCACTATCTGAGATGGGGTAAATGAATCCAGCATCCAATAATTTTTGCAATTCTTCCTTAACAATGTCCTTAAGGGCTGGATTCATTCTCCTCTGAGGCTGCCTAACCGGTTTACAATCCTCTTTGATGTATATATGATGGGTACAAACCGAAGGATGGACTCCTTTCATTTCCTTATAGATCCAAGCAAAAGCATCTAGGTGGTTGGCCAACAGACTACACAGCTCCTTTTCCTGGGAAGGAGACAGGGAGGAGCTGATCTTCAATGCTTTCTCAGGGCCGAACTCCACATTCTTGACTCTAGGAGTAACAGGGTTGGTTGTACAGAGACCCACTAAGGTTCTAGCTTGGGCATCCTCCACCAATTCCTCTAAGGGTAGTGTACTGGAAGGTGGATTCTGGATCAAGGTCTCGATCAAGTCATCCTCGGTTGGGGGGTCTTTTCTAGTGGTATCTAAGGTGCACAGAGGTGCTGAGTACACCTCGTCTTCTTCTCCTTCCTCCAACCAGAGTGGTAAATCATGCTCTAAAGAAGGTTGGGCAGGAGGGTATAGGACTAGCTGCTTGGACATGGGACCATTTTTTATGGTCATGTTTCCTGCCCGACAACTTATGTAAGCATCTGCAGTGGCTAACCAAGGCCTTCCCAAAATGAGAGGATATCCAGTAAGTTTGGCCTTTGGTTGCAGAACCAGGAAGTCTGCAGGGTATTCCCAAGAGTCAATAGAGACCAAGACATCCTCCACAATCCCTTCGGGAGTCACGGTGGAGCGATCTGCTAATTGCAGTACTGTCGAGGTCTTCCTCAAGGAACCCTGAAGATTAAGCTTAAGCATGGTATCCCTGGTCATCACATTAATGGCAGCCCCCAGATCAATCAAGGTGTGAGGTATAATAGTGCCATTGATGTGAACATCTACTACAGGGCTTCCAGGATCTAGGTACTTTGGGCAGATGACTTGTCCTAGCATGAGGTCAGACAGTTGTCCTATGACATTGATAGTTGAGGCATCTTTCTTCCGTCTGCCTGGGTGTTTGAAACACTTCTCCTTAACCAGCTTGTTATATATTGGCACATCCTTGATGGCTTGGAGAAGTGGGATTTTTACACACAACTGCTTGAGCTCACCCAAAAGCTCATCTTCTTCTGGGTTAGGTTGTGTGGTGGTTGTTAGTCTCTCAGGAAAGGGTGGAATAGCCTTAGGTTCACTTTCCTGTTTATCTTCCTCATCCTCTGGGGGAGGAGGTTGGCGATCTGGTAGAGTCTTTCCAGATCGAAGGTTGATCTCCTGGATCTCCACAGCATAGGTAGGGCATGAGGTTTCCCCAGTGTATACCTATTGGGCCTGTCTATTGTTGGGGTTCGGGTTCGGTTGAGCAGGCATTTGAGGTTGCCTTGGCGGAGCAGGAGGTAATGGTTGAGGTTGCACTGGTGGTGGAGGCAAAATGGCAGGAGGAGTGTTGTATTGGGGCCTCCACCCTGACTGAGGTGCATTCCATTAAGGTTGTGGTTGGGTATGTGAGTGATATGGATGAGAAGTAGGTTGAGTGGGGTACTGAGGTGGATAAGACCATGGAGGAGGCATGGACCATGAAGGATGAGCAAGGGGACCCCAGGAAGGCATAGGAGTTGACTGGTTGGGGTTGTAATAAGCTTGAGATGCCCCTTTCATCCCCTACTGATAAGGTCTAGATCCTTGTGGCCTCCTTTGGTTGAGGTAATAGAGAGGCTCTGTGGGAGCTTCGGTCCCTTGGTACATGGCTTTAAACCCAGGTAAGGTTGGGCACTGATTTGTGGGATGGTCCTCCTCACAAACGAAACACACTTCAACCGAATGCAATGGACATTCGTTCTTAGGGTGCCTCCTTGTGCACCTAGGACAGAAGATAGCCAAGGCTCTCTCAGCCTCTTCTTTCTTTTGCTGAATCCTAAATGTATCAAGCTGCATGGCAATGGTTTGTCTCACCTCACTCTTAAGATCTTCTAATTAGTTTGCAAGCTCATGTTTGGAGAAAGGGACACTAGTTGAGAGGTGGTTTCCTCTACCTCGTTTCCGAGCTGCCCTGGAGTGGTTTCTAAACACAGTCTTGATGTCCTCATAAGGCAGTCGGTAAATGTCCCCCCCAGCTAACATGTGAAGGGTATCTAAGAGGTCTTCAGGGACTCCTCGGAGTAGGAACAACTTGAGGGATTCCGGGTCAAGTGTGCACCTGGCCCGCTTATAGCTTAGTTGGAACCTCTCCTCATAATCCTCTAAGGACTCATCATTTCCCATGGACATCCGAAAGATTTCCCCCTTTGTTTCCTTGGACCTACTGTAATCCCGGTACTTGGTGTTGAAAGCTTGCTGCATCTGAGCCCAAGTAGTGATACTATTCCCAGGCAAACCCATGAACCAGCGTAGTGCTGCATCCTTGAGAGTGGAAGGGAAAAGTTTCAACTTTTGCTCATCTTCAGTATAGTCATAGGTTCTACAAAGGACAGCAAACTCAAACAGGAAGGTATCTGGATCTTCAGTGGTCAACCCATGGAAGTGAGGTAAGGCGGAGGGGCTAATGTTTTTCATTTTCATCTCTCCATTGGTCTCTCGGATGGGGAAGGCACCTTCTATTCTCTCATCTTCTCTTCTATTATCAACCATAGCTTCAAATGGAGTAGTCTCTACCTCTTCTTCTACTATAGGATCTTTGGATATCTCAGGATGTTCACCTATAGGTTCTTCTGGGTCACTGTCACCAAAGAGGAGAGAAGGGTAACTCAGTGATGTGGTGGGGGTGTTTGGTAGGAATTTGCCTGATCTATCTCGGTTCCTACGAGGCATGAAATGGAAAAGACTTTCTTTTTTCTCTTTGATTGCTTTTGCTTTTCTTTTGGTACCTGCAAAATTGAGACAGATTGATCTACAACTATCTGTGAAAGATGCAAAATTAACTGAAAGCAGGAAAGGACTAATCTACTTTGCTTAAATGAAATTGCAGAAAGGAAATGCCAGTCTACGCTTGCAGAAAGGAAATGCTAATCTATGAAAGCAGGAAATGCTAATCTATGAAAGCAGGAAATGCTATGCTACTTTTGCAGAATGGAAATGAAGTAAACTACTTAGCAGAAGGTAAGAGTAAGAAAGTAGAAGAAAAGCAACAATTACTAATACTCTGACGCTTCCCCGGCAATGGCGCCAAAAAGATGGTGAGCTCCAGTATTGTAGCAATAATGCTACAACTCCTGGGGCTTCCTGTCTCTTAATTTTATCAACCCGGTAGTTCGTACAAACTTGGAAGCGACGGTGCTGTATGCACAAGTACTAGCTCTTGTCGCAGCTGTCACTTGGTCAGCTGGCACAAGTCCGCTAGGGCTCAAGCCAACTTCTATAGGCTCTCAGAAGAAGCTTGTTAAATGATGGAAGAAAGCTAGCTCAAAGAAAACTAATCTACTTGGAAAAAATGAACTGATAGCAAATCAAAACATGGAAACCCTAGGAAACCCTAATTTAACTAGTCTAACCTCTATGATGCAAAGAATGTGAAGGAAACTTCTACCAATGATGCCATTACTTCTAATGAGTGAAAATGCATGAATCTAATCTACTTGCATCTTAAAAGACATGTTTTTGTATTTTTTCTTTAAGTGGATGGAGTGATTGTGATTTTGTGCTTATTAGGGTTTGGTTGTGCAGATGTGATGCGAAAGGAAGGAAAGCTTGGGAAAGGTTGGGGAGGCTAGGAGAGGTCCCCAGAGATCCTTAGCATCAGTCCACAGAGGGGTTTCACGTTCAAAAGCTCAGCAACCGAGTGAGTGGCCTCCTACAGGATGTCTGCAGGGGATTCTACAGGAAACGCAGGGGTTTCTACAAGATGTCTGTGCAATTCTACAGGATGACGTACCGTGGGTGTTTTAAGTGATGGTGGAGTGATGGAATGGTAGGGAGAGATGTGCAAGGTAGGAATAAAGCTGGTGATGGCTCAGGAGTGGAGAAGTAGGATGGAGAACAAGTGTATGAAGTGGGTTGATGGATGGAAGGTTATAACAACGAAATGTCTAAAGAATGAAGTTACGTGAGGAGTGGAAGAGTTTGGGAGATAACAGAGCGGAGCAGAGGTCGAGGATGTGGTTGTATGCGTGATCAAGATGAAGAAGAAGGTAATAGAACGATGAAGAGCAGTGTAAATGAAACAAATGGCTTATGACTGTCACCAAGATGAAAATTCATTAACCTATGCTACCTGTGCTATGAACTCAATGAACAACAATATAAAGCGTGTAGAGGAATGTGCATGAAGTGGTGATGAAGGTGTGTGGTGCAAGAGTGAAGTGCATGGAAAGATCTATCGTAAACGAGACTATGTTGCAGCATGTATAAAGTGAAGAACTGCGTATTTTTGTGGTTGGTATAGGCTGCACTCCAATCTCCAAACAGAGATGGCAGTGGAGACTTCCTCAACCTTTTTGCTGGAGCTCCAAGACATTATATTTATCCTCCTATCAAACTTAAGCAACTGAAAGCAAATCACCATAAACTAGTCCTATCTATGCTCATGAAAACGACTAAACTACCAAACTCTGAATTCGAATTGCATGTGGAAATAAACAAACTCAAAGTGCTAGAACGAAATGCAAACACATTAAAACACTGAGGAGATCTATTGCTCTCAGGTTGGGCCCTAACCTGAGAGCTATAGCTCCTTGAGAAAACTCAGAACTAGATCAAAATCTGCCTTCTTTATTCATAATCTGATGTCATGCCAAATTGGCTTACAAAAAGGAACAAAAACTGAGCTCTAGCTCGTACTTTCCAATTACAAGAGTAATGCCAAGGTTCAAAAAGCTTCTCTACAAGGCTACGGCCTCAGTATTTATGCAAAAACGATCAGCCAACAGATGTCCTTGATTTTAGGAGCTCGGCTGTCCAACTAAAGTTTAACTGCTGATCCTGTAGGACAGTCATAACTACTGTTCCTGTAGAACAGTTATAACTGCTGTTCCTGTAGAATAGCTGGCTGCTTCTAAGCTCGGAGGGGAGATGGATTGGAGCTCGGAGTTCTTGGTGGGAATCACGAGGAATGTCCCCAAGACCGTGGACATCCTCTCCTAAAAACCAACGGTGCCACCTCATTGTCTCCTTGTCTCCTTTTTCGTTGTCTTTTTCTCCCTTTTAATGCCAAAAAACCTGAAAGCATCATGCATTAGTCACGTAGATAAAATGTCTACCCTTCTTCCTACAAACAACACGAATAAAATAAGAAATGCATGCATAAGCAGTAAAAAGTGAATGGTTTGAGCAAAGCAAGTAGGCCAAATGAGCCCAAATTGTACCAAAAATTGGGGCTCATCACTAGGCCTAGACCCTTATCCTTCTTGAACCATTTTAACGTGCCTTCAAGTTCCCCAGAAGTGACGGGAGCATAAAGCTCTTTAGCTTCATCTTCGTTGACAAATCTTGGAAAATGTCCAGCCACATTGATAATATCCGCAAGATTTTCTCTAGGAGGATTCTTATATAGATTTCAGAAGTGATTAGTGCCAAGGTGAGAGAGCTTGTTGAAGGAGTCAAAAAAACCTCCCTCAGGTAAAGGAAGTTTCCAAATGGTATTTGAAACCTTTCTCCCCTTTGCATAATTTTGAAAGAATCTAGTGTTGTCATCATCAGCTTTCAGCCATATTGCTCTGCTCCTTAGTCTCAGGGATTCCTCGCGCTCTTTCAGTATGTGAGCCTTTTGATTTTCCAACTCTATCAAATGTGCCTTTTCTGGTGTAGAGATGAAACCTAGACTTCTTTCATCAAGCAAAGAGCTCAGCTCAGATTCAATTTGAGTCAGCTGTGAGTTCTCCCGAATTAACTTCTCCCTAACCCAATTTATAGAGAGGTGTTTTAGCTTGGGGAGGTTGTTACAAAAACCTTTCACCAAAGATTTTGCTTTATTGATGGGGTTGGTAGTCCAGAAATCCAAAACCAAGATAATGTATGTAGGGTCTTGCAACCAGACATGGTTGAATTTAAATGGGGATTTGGGCTTATTATGAGGTCCCAAGATCTCTAGATATATGGGAGAGTGGTCCACTAAGCCCCTTGAGCCCACCCATTGTTTGTAGTGGTGCAGATGCTGTAATAGAGGGATCTTCATTAAAAATCGGTCTAGTCTGCGTGCCAGAGCAGCTTCTCCCACCCTTCTATTTCTCCAAGTAGGAAGAGGTTTCTGCATGGGAACATCTACAAAATTTGTTTGTTCCAATATATTTGTCATGTGCCTTGAGATAGCATGCACCTGAGTAGAAGACCCCCAAGATTCTATGAATCCTAAGGAAAAATTTAAGTCCCCTCTGATGATGATGTGATCAGAAGCAAGGATCGAGAGGGTTAAAAAATGCTGTTAGAAATGTTCCCTCTGATGACAGGGTCCATATACATTCACAATCCTCAGGTTTTTCCCAAGATCAGCCGAAAAAATATCAATTCCCGTGAATCTCGAACCCCCCCAAGATGCATCAACCCTGATGGAACGAGGGTTGTATCCAATGGCCAGTCCCCCAAATCTCCCTACAACATCCGTAGCCACAAAATTCCACCTCAGGGCCAGAGATTGTAGGGAACGGGTGATGTGATCAGCCAGGCCAAGAGTTTCTTGTAGCAATATAATATCAATTGATTCTGCCTCAAAAAGTCTCTGCAAGGCTAGTTTCTTGGAGGCACTAGCCATGCCTGTGCAGTTAAAAGACAGACACTTCATGGGGGAACTCCTGTCAGGGTATTCACAACTCTAAGGACCCCGTCAAGAGTGGATTGGTGACCAGAGCCTACCTCTACCCCAGCGCGCTTAATAGCTTTGGAGAGATAAGAATTTCTACCCCGGAATGACAATTGCACTGAACCTGGAAGGGTAAGGCCTAGACCAGATTGTCTAACCAGGGCACCATTTGCAAGGGATTTGGAGCGGAGGAAGTAATGATGAGAAGATGAGACCCCGGAGGATGATGGCGAGATAGAGGAAGTAGAAGGTGAAAGCAGAGAGGGGGAAATAGTGGCAATAAGGGGGGGGGGGTCGACATGATGCAATGTGCCATAGAGGTATGAACTGAAGATGCAACAACAGATGTGCTATAATCATAAGATGAGGAAGGAGAGATCAGAGAAATACCCGAGACTTTCATGGCTTCAGCAGCAGCTCGAGCCCTGGTCAGTGGCGACGATGATGGCCTGTGCCCAACCTCCACCGACTTGAGAGTAGGAGAATTCATCGAAGGGGTAGGATCTGTGGCAGGGGGACGAGTACCAGCCGGTGAGTTTACTCTGGATGGAGCAGGTGTTGTCTTTGGGGTATCCTCTGATTTCCTGTTGAGCGGGAAGTCTTTGAAGAGATGTCCCACCTTGTGGCATCGTCTGCATCAAAACGGAACCCCTTCGTAATCTAAGATCTGTACCCTGATGTACTTCCCCCATTGAAGCGTAATCTTCTCCTCTAGACCCTCCCGGGTGTCCAAGTGGACCAGAATGCGAGCGAGAGTTTGATTTTTCGATTCAACAAAGGTACGATCGTGTTCCAAATATGTGCCCAGTGCATTTCCAATCTTGATAAAGACTTCTTCGCACCAGTAATGTAATGGGAGCCCTGGCAAGCGAACCTAAAGGGGTCCTACCCCGATTTGTTCTCGTTCAGGGTCAAACAACGGACTCCACCGCTTGAGGAGAACTGAAGCCATCTCAATGTGTCAATACCTGGCAAGAACCAAATCAGTGTAATTTTCCTTCATAAAGTGTAAGGAGAACCACCCCCTGGGCAGTACATGAACCTCAGGTAGTTCCTTCAGTATGCCTCCCAAAATATCCTTGACCCATTGAGTCAGTCTGTTGGCCGAGTACGCCCTACCTTGCACACGTCCAACTAGCACGGTACTAGCCATAATAGCAGCCTCCCCAATAGCAGAGGTCTCCCCAAATCTGATGGTGATGTCCTTTGTGGTAGCCTTTACGCACTTGGTCTTCCTCTTTCCCGAGCGAGGAGCAGAAGGGTGGTCCACCAGAGGGTTTGGGATGCCTTCTGGGGGGGTAAGTTTTGTAGATTTAACCCTCACCGCGGGGGTCTCAAAACAACCAAACGGCAGATGGGACGATGAAGGAGGGTTTTCCGCTACAGAAATTGGGATGTCCACAGGGGTACATAGAAGAAAGTTGAAAAGGACGGGTGAGGGTCGAAAGAGGGCGATGGGAGGGTGTTTGCGGATAATATGTGTAGGGTACTTGGAGAAAGGGGAGGGATATCCAATGCCGGTGAATCAAGCGAGAGCGACCCCGGGAGAGGAGGCACAAAGCAATGCCCAGGGAGAGAGACCACAGGCGATGGTAAGGTCAGTGACGATTCAGAAAAGGGAATTGAGGCAGTTACCAATGAGGAGAAAAAAGGGTTCGCAAATATTACCCGGTCCGGAAAGGGCTCCTTGGAATAATCTACTTCTTCTTCAACCTCCATAGTGTCCCCCATGGTCCCAACCAGAAAACGACAGCCGAAAGCGACGGGTAAGGAAAAATAGTAACGGCGGGAAGCAGTAAGCGGTGTTGGTACAAGGTTCAAGCGGTCTGCAGTAAATTGCAGTAAAACCCCCTAGGGTTTTACCCTAATCTCGCACAGACGACCATCGCCATCAGAGCTCCCTTGTAGTTTTATTATTTTCATCTATATAATGAAAACTATGCATAAAATCATAGTTTTTAGCTTACTAGGTCAAAGCTTTCTTGTGTATTGTTAAAAATCACTTAATTTTCATTCATAATAGCATTATTAATTGTTTTTTGCGATTGATAAAATTTATTATTAAATAATCTTGTAGATTAATTTAATTTACTTTTAAGATTTTTAAGTTTATTTTTGTTTAATAAAATCTTTGAAGTTTGTCTTAAGAAGCAGAGTTTTTCTAGATCCACCCTTCCCAACAACGCCAGTGCAGAACAAAAACTTAACCTCTACATTGATAACACTTGGAGATAATGCTTCCATGAAGAGTTTAGAATTAGTTTGAGATTTTATTGAGAGAATATCTCAACCTCCTTATCCATGTTTGGAATCAATTGGATCTCAATCCAAATATATATATGTATCATATTTGTGAATAAAAAATGTGAAACAATTTTATGTGTGCAAATTAATTTCCTATTTTGGTATCAAATCCCTTTTGGGATTAACTCTTGTAAGGGAGGGCCCAATGATATGTATGTCTAATAGTTGTTTTTGTTGTTGTGTGTTTGTTTTTCCATCCTACAGAGTCATCATCAAGGAAACATAGTCTAGAATGGAACACTAGAGCAAGGGGGTGGAACATATCCATTATCAATTTGATTGTAACCTAGTAGTTGTAGATGACCAGGCTGCATAATGGGTTAAGGAGATCAAAGCACCACAACAAAAATATTTTTCTATCTAATGTTTAAATACTTCAAGACATAGGGTAGTTGTTCTTTCAATGGAAAACACTGGATCGACTCGTCAAAACCAATGGATGCTATGAGCATGGAGAACAACATTATGGCATCCAAGAATTTGAGAAGTTCATGAAATCCAGCTTATACTCAACGACCTTTGTTTAGTAAACGCCTGCGTCGAGCGATGAATTTTGTGCACATTTCCATGGACGTAATTCAGTATCAGAGATGGAAAATGATCAACAACACTGCTTGCAAACATGATATGCTATCCAGATGCATGGCACTGTCCAATCTGCAAGCCAAATGAGATGATTGTATTTTCAAATAATTTCAATACCCATCTTGGTATGGATCTATAGTGTGGAGAGACATGCACATGGGGACTTGCGTGAAAGGATTTGTTGGAATCTTCTACATCATCAATCAACAGTTGGTTTTCCTTGATGCGTATTGATACAAGTCATATTATTAGAGAATTGTTGCTGCCACAAATTATGTTGCTCACAAATAACACAATTTATTTATGCCTTTGATTTCATTCCACAGTTTCCACAACATGATCGATTAGTTATACAAGAAAGGAAGAATATTCCTTGAATTTTTAGTATATTCAAGACTAAGTTTACCAATGTAATTTCATGGGTTGTTGAATCAAATCAGGGTGTTATGATTCTGAAAAAAACTTAGGTTGATAGTTGTGTGTGAATTTCACATGGAGATTCGATCAATATGTTTGATCATATCGCGTGCATGAGTATCTATAGAGAATGATTTTTATTGGATTGCAACATAAATGTTTCAATGGTGCCTTGGAAGAATTAAAATTGTAACCTGCCATTTCCCTTGAATTTGAGCAACAAAATTTAGTTATTTGTCCAAAGAAAACCATTATATGTGAATGAATTTAATTATTTGGATTTGCAATCATTTATTTTGCTAGATGCTGCAACTTGTAATTTTGTAGTGCATTGTTGTATGTATGAGTATGTCATGTCATTATAATATTGGTTGTCATCGAAGTGACATTAGTCTAACCAACTATTGTCACCAGTCTGATTCTGTGTTGGAACTGGTAATTTCAACAATAGACACATTTATTTGCAGGAAGTATTAACTACCAGATATGATGAAGACATGAAAAAGAAGATGGAATTAAATGATAGTGGTTGCAGCTACATCAAATATTAAAGGATGATGGACAAATAAGTGTGAGTTTATGTGTGTTTGTGAATAGACTCATGAACGTGGTGTATTATGTGCCACATATTATTAGTAAGAAAGTCTATGATGTTTTGTAGTGGTCCTTGGTAAAATTCGATTATGAAGAATTAATGAATGGAGTAATATAATTAAATTAGTGGTTCTCGACATTTTTTAGTATCGAGAGAACATATCGCTAATTTGATTACATGAGTCTCTTATATGTTGATGGGTCTTGTTTCTCTTTGGTGCTTCAATAACATTAGTTATAGGTCATCTATGTGTGTATGTGAAGAAAGGTCAGTGGTATAATTGACTTTGAATACACTTAGTACTCAAACAACTTATCTACATAACTATCAAAATTGTAGTTCACTGCATTTTGATAGATGGAATTTAGTCCATAGAGTGATTCATATCGAGATTGTCCTTCAGAGGTCAAGAAGTGTCAATTCTAAGATTTCATTAACGATGGTTAGAGGCATTTATGTTTTAAATGGAGGTCAAGTGGTAGCTCGAAGTTACTTGGTGAAGAAAGAGAATTTTCCATGAGATTCCAGGGTGAGTGTAATTGCTGATCAAGATTGGTCAGAAAGAGATCAATATTGTTGTTCTAATGCGTGTTTTCAATATTTGTTACTTATAAGTATTAAGAGAGGGACATGGAGATAATGCTTACATGTTGAGTTTAGAATTATTTTTGGGATGTGTTGAGAGAATATTTCAACCTCCTTATCCATATTTTATATGTATACATGTATGAAAAATGTGAAATAATTTTATGTGTGTAAATTAATTTCCTTTTATAACCAACTTCTCCAATGTTGCAAAGCCTTGTTATTGGCCTACTATACAAGTTTCCTCATTGAAGAACCTTCCAGTTGGAGCTTCAGACGTGGATGCAGAAACAATATTCTAATTTCAATTTTCTACCCAATCAATTTTAAAAGTAATTCTATTTTACAGTTAATGAAACTGTTATTTTAAGATTCACAATAAAAATGGCAATAAAAATAATAGCTATTAAAAACAATTTTCTTAAACAAAATAATAAAACAATTAAAATTAAAATAAAATATCAATAAATCACAATTTTGATTAATTTTATTTCATTTATAATTACAATAAAATTTTGAATTAAATATTTAAAATAAAAATACATCCAAATTAAAATCACAACTGAAATTATATCAAAATCACTCTCAAAGGAGTCACAAATCTCAGTAAATTGAAAATGATACTTTTGAATGGAATGGTTGAAAACACAATAGCTAGATTTACATTAAAGTCAGACCCAAAATAATAAAACAATAAAAACCCTTGCAACACAAATATGCCAATAACTTTGCAATTTCGAGAGATTTTAAATCTCATAATTTCGGTGTATCTTTTGCTAGATAAAAAAATATATATACTAAATTCACCCTAGAAGAAGTGAACTCACCAACACCTGCAGATCCAATATCCTCAAGATGAACTATTTGTGTCTTCAACCCTCACAAATAGGTTTTTATTTGTGAATGTGAATAATAAAAAATTAAAATTAAAATATATGAACCAACCAAGAATTAAAAGAATCAAATCAACAGATACCAATCACATTTAACAAACACAATGCTAAAGCTTCTTTCCTCTCCAAACATCTTAGTGGAATATATAAAAACTAATTGAAATTAAGGAAAAATGGTGATGAATGGGTTCATGGGTAAACAACAAAAGTTCAAGGCCATGTTACACCCCCCTCAAAATTTCTATCTATATTATTGTAACATGATATGAAAATAATATTAATCCCCACATTCAAATGGTGTGCATAGATAGATATTCATCCAAGTAGATGGAAAAGCAAGATTTATAGGTTTGTATACCTGTTTTTTAAGATGTTCAACCATTTCTTCCTGTTTTTTAAGAAAAAAAGATCCATTAATAATTAGTACATAGATTTTATGAAAATAAAACAACCAATTGCTTGAAGAAAAAAGTACATCCTATGGATCTTTGTATCAATTATAGGTTTTTCCACAATACCTACTTTTTTCGAAATTCCTTGTTCTCTTCTTTGAGTTCTTTTACTTCAGCTTGCAACTCAACAGTATATGCCTACAAACAAGAAAATGTTTTAAAGGATTAATATTCCTAGATAAAAATCTAGCAGCAAATACGAGGTTTTTCAAACTAAGGGTTATGTCAAAATGCTTTCCCAAACATAGTTGAGTCGTTAAAATAGAGACAAGCATCACAAAACTGATATCAATCAACAAAACACAACGGTTATAATAAAATCATTTCATAATGCTTCTGAAACAATAATTTATTGATTAGAACTGACATTCTTACAAAATAAGACAAACAAATTTCTATGCTTAGTTAAGAGATCAAGGACAATTTACTTACCTTAAGTTTAGAAGGGTTGACCTTTGAGGACAAGCTAACAAGACTTATTCAAAACCAAGCACATGAGGTATCTTACCTTCATTACAAGGTTTGGAACAATGTTACCCTCTGGCTTAGTTAAGACCTTTCAGACAAGCACATAGCCATAACCCTCTTTCCTATAGCTTTGTTTCTTCCTTCTAGAGTGTCTAGGTAACCAGGAATAGCATTAGGAGGGTTGGGATAATCTTACCTTTTACCTTAGGTAAGACATAGATGATTGGGAAGGAAGAGCCCTCTCTCCTACAACTTTGTTGCATCCTTTTTGGAGCACCCTAGGTCACCAGGATAATTATGAGAAAAATCAAAGGTAAACAAATCATGATATCAAATGTTTGTAAGCAGTAATCATGGACCTCCCAGGCCATAGTAAAAAGATGAGGACCTAACAAGCATGGAGTGAACCACTAGTTTCGTGATCTCAAAATGCAACCAAAAATATACAGGTCACTTGTGCATGCAGTTCATTAGAAATGGCTTATACTTTACTGTTCAATCCTAATATCTTCCCTAATATGTAGGTAGGTACCTTAAGCCAGAGAATGGATATTAACATAGACTTATAGTAGTTAAAAGTGCAATGTATAACTTGTAATGTTGGAGGATTTTGATCGATCCAACAAATAAAAATCTAAAACGTTAAAGATATAATTACTCTTTCATGATCCTAATATTAAAAAAAATGATACTTACTCTTTCATGAACCTAAGATTAAAACAAATGACACAAACATTATTTTTACACCTAATTTAGGTCAAGCACAAAATATCATATTTAGAAGAAAATTAAAAATTCTATGAAGAAAGACATAGTTCAGATTTCTATAGAAGATTGAGACACGACATAGTTCAGATTTCTATAGAAGATTTAGTGTCTCAGAAATTCAAAATTTGACAAATGAAAACTATTCTTCTCATTTTTTAGTATTTTACCAACATAGATACTCAATTGCAACGAATCAGAGCATAACCTACAATGTACACATAATCCTTCAGTACCTATCTCATACGAAAAAATGTAAAATACACCACATGAGAGCGTGCGCATGGACACAATTTCAAAAAATATAAACAATCACCTGGAACAAGCGTAGGATAGTTTTTTCATGAACAAAAAAAATTAAGTACTGAGATTCTAGAAACTCTTCGCATAAAAAATAATAGAAGATAAGAGAATAAATATAATGCTTAACTTATCTTTTAGGAAATAATAACATTTGTAATTGAGTTTGAGTTTGAGTTCGAGTTAGGTTTATAATCTAATGCACCGAAAAAATCCAAGAGCGAGTTTGAAGGACGGGAAATGGTACCAGAGGCAATGATTTGGGCGAAGCCAGATCAATTTTAGGATCAAAGACTGAATGAAGGCCTCACGTAGATCAGACCCATACTCTCTAACTTGTATAGTAAGGTGAAATCATTGGTACAGAAAAGGCTAGTTTTATATTAGTACTTTTGGATTACATGATTTGGTCTCATGTCAAGAAATATGTAAAAGGTTTCAAACAATGGCAACATAACCTTAAATGTGTGTACTCTTGAACATGCATCCAGGGTAATGTTTATTGAGGGAAATGGGGCAAGTTTAAGATGAAACTGGCAAGAATGTTTCTATTCAATACTTCATGCTAAAGCATTGTACAGAGACATATCCACTCATTCATTTTATGATCCATACATATCATAAACATATAATAATCAAAATTTCTGATTGATCATTTGAAATAGAAACACAGTAGAAAGTTAAGCACTAGCTAAATGTCATATAGGACACCTTGTATACAATAATTTCCTACACTCAACTCAAAGGTTCAAGGAAGCAAAGAAAAAATCCCTAATATAGGCATTATGATCCTTTATTTTGGTGGCTCCTTTTGCCCTAATGGTGAAGTAAATATATCATTTTAATTTGTTTCTTTAAAATGAGAAATAGGGTTGCTTGATGATGACCCCGAGAGATTCAATAAAGGGTCAAATATCGGGGCTCATGTAAGGACAGGTACCCACATACGTATTGTAGGGATAATGTCTGAGAGAGAATTTTGCTCACTGAGAAGCCTGCAATTTTTACTTCCCATTTATCAGCAAATACGAGGGCTTTATGTCTCTATGCAAAATTTTGTGACGGTGCAGATATCTCAAGCCCTCCAAGACCTGCCTCGCTAGATTCAACAGGAACCTCTCAGACATCATCGTGGATTTCCTCTTCTCTAGCGACCCTTCGCCCATGTACACTCCAAAATGAAGTTTCTTCTCCCTTCTAAAAAATATGGTATCATTTCATTATATATGGCGATTTTGCCTTCTTCAAGATTTCCATCTCTCAAATTATTTTCCGCCTCATGGTCTGTTGTGGTTGCCATGAATGACATTCAAAGCTTAAAGGGAAGAAGTATTTTTTTGTCGAACCTGGTACACATTTTCCCCCACTTCCATGGTCAGGAATCTAAATTCACTCCATATGAGATCTGATACATATTTGGAACAAGTTGCCCTCTGCAGAGTTAGAGGAAGTCGATAAAGTTGAGTCTGTTAGCGTGTAGGGATGGGGATATTCAGCTGCAGAGCCAACATTTCATTCATTCAATTAATGAATAAATGCTTATGGTTGGATCGAATTAATGAGACTTTAAAAATCACAAGGTGAAATAAGAGGTGAAGGGGACCAAAGCAGAATCGCCCTAGCTGGAACCATATGAATTAGAACTCCAAATTTCAAACTTTGAACTATGGTCAATTTAACAAAATCATCCCCGTATTCTCTGTACTCTTCCTTGCCCTTCATCTTCGAAAGTGTGCCTCTCGAGGTCGAACAGGATGTATCGGCCTCATCGGGACTCGAAACCTCACCATTCAATAACGATGTATGTTCTCTCACATATTCTTCACAGACCTTTGATCTAATAATCCAAAGACTAGGGACAACATATATGGTTTGGGAAATAATCCCTTCTCAAGTAATGGGAGCTGGGAGCTAGAAGTATCATCAAAGGCAACTCTTTCAAGGTGCCGAGAGCAGATAAGACGTGTGGAGAGGAACAACGTTGAAGAAACACATATTGGAACTCCAAACCCAGAACTGAGTGGGAAAATTCTAGAGGAAAGGCCAAGTGATCAAGATATACGTGTCAAATTTTAATTTCTTGAAGGAGGACAAAAATAACACTTTGTGATTGGCCAAGGTGAATAATGTCTACTCACCCACAACTTGCAGACAAAATGCCTCTCTATATAATAAAACACAATAATTTACAAACTATTTAATCTAGTCATACTAAAAAAGTAACTAGCATTTTCACTTGCCTTTAATATCCTGCCACAACTATTGAATGGTTTATGTTTAACATGTTTCCACTCTTCATATACTCCAGCAATATGAAATTTTTCAAGGAAATTTTTGCATCAACTAAAGATAAGGTATAAATAAATTGGCATAGCCATCCTCCCATCTATCCCTAAAATTTTTTGCAGCAAGTTAGATAATCCAACACAATTATCATTACCTATTAGTAATGATAAAAAATGAGAGTCAACAATATCCTCATATTTTACTTGCACCCTAGAAGAGAAGGTCAGTGCACAACCAACATCTACTTGATCTTTAAATTCAAAAAGAGTGAAGGGATCTCTTCTTGAATGGTTCATGAGGCACAATACTTGCTAAGGTTTTGCAAATGGGGTAGCAAGCTAAGTGGGTTTGATTGTGGGGAAAAATCCACAGTTAAGCGCGCTTGAGACAGAGGATCTGGGATGGGTGACCTCCTGGGAAGTCCTGGTTACCGTGTGCAAGCCCCGGAAGTGATGATTGACGCTATGTGATTCATTTCACTAGTTTCAATCCCACTTCTTCACCCCTGTGAGCATCACCCGATGCAATGAGTGCTAAGTGAACTATTCAAAAATCATGAGTAATTAGTTAGTTATGACTACCTCTCATGGAAATGGAAATGGTCATACGTGAATGACTTACTTAACGCAGTTGAATCCCAAAAATGATATCCAATCTACTTGGTCATTCAATGTAACCAATGCTAATAGCCTGCTATGTAATTACACTTCCAAAGAAGTCATGCATAGCTTTGAAAGCTTGATTTAATCCTACTCCATGGCAGTCAAAAGAGTATGGTATATTTTGTTTTACCACATATCCAAATTACACCCTGAAACCACAAAGGTTGAATTTCTAATTGAAAAGAAAAGTGATCAAGTTGCCTTGATTTCATCTCCAGGAGTTGCAACAGGGTCTAGCTCACAAAAATTTTGGGGTAAATTTGGGGCTTCTTCACCCAAAAGTCTCTTTGCTAGAACTTGATGAGAAAATCTAAGAAGCTCCTTCCTGGGAACCAAGTTAACAACTTGCTTCCTCTGATGCATAGACTTGAAACCATCAATCCTGACAAGAGGAAACACACTTAATCCAAGCTCTTCCACAAGTCATTTTCAATTTATATCATTTCATACTTACATTTAACTTCTGGAGGAGTGTCTTCGTTCCAAGAAAAATTCCACTCTCTGTATAGGGCCCAAGCATCACCCTTTTCGGGAAATATCCTAATATTTTTATTAGGAATGTTCTCCCATGCAACAATATGACAAAAAAAATTTAACATGTTGTTGTTGGAAGATTTTCCATGCTTAAAATGCCCACAACCCTGGTAAAATACATCATCCATCTAGGTAGTGACAACTTTCTCTTCGTTGGTGATGGCCTCAAGCCAAACAATCTTCATCTTGAACTTTCTTCATGAAATAAATTTCTTAAAGCGAGCATAAAAGCGTAGTATTCCACCATCATCATCGTATATAGCCCAAACTTGATCTGATTCAAAAGGATTTTCAGTTTAATCCTTGTTAAATTCATGAAAATTAACATCAGGTACATTAATTTCCTGATTTGATTATTCTTCCTCGATATTTCCCATATCATATTTATGTGATTTCTTACTTGTGGAATTTTCCAAGGCATCATTTTTTTCAATGTTTGGCCTCTTCTTCCTCGACCTATTATTTTTTGCCTCAACATCCTGCCCCTTGTTGTCTGATGCACTCTTACCCATAGCTTTTTCAGCTTCAAAGTCATCTTCATTGAAGTCTACTTTGTTTTCATCATTAGAATAATTTTCCTTCACTTTTCTTTGACTATTCTTCTCAGCGATGGCTTTGCTACCATTTCCATGAGAATCCGCATTGTGAGCTTCTTCAGTCTTTGGGTTGATTTTGATTTTCCTTGGGAGTAACTTATTTTTTCTTAACAGGCTCAGTTTTAGCCTTCACATCGCTTGCGACATTGGAAGCTGAGTTGGAACCCTTGGCAAAGGCATTCTAAGAAAAATAATTAACATTGGGATAGGGCACACCTTTAGACATACCTGGAAAAGATCCTCCAGAGAACATATGGGAAGACATAGCTTCTACTCCTATGGGATTTTGTACGAAAATATTCACTCTAGTCCTAGAAAATGGTTTGATTTCAAAGGCCATGAATCATTTTTGATGCATTGGGCATAGAAGGTGACGATTGACATAAAGTCTTGGGTACTCTTACTACATTTTACAAAATGGATAAGACATCCAAAAGGTCGTGATAGGAAAGGAGCCGCTAGTTCCCGTTTTGGGTTGACTGGGAGGAGGATGTCTGTAATGACCATTGTTAGCATTCGATGCCGCATTTGGGTGTTTTTGAATCTTCTGATGTAGTTGAAAGGATGATGTGTTTCTCTTCTTATTAAGCGGATCTCTTATCCTTGTCAGAGAGCACGCCCCACACTTCACCTATGAGCTTAAAAGCACCCTCAACACCTATAGACGTCTTCTTATCTAGATTGAGCATCAGGGCTAACCTTTTGTACTGATTCTTGATAAGTGCCTCGTCGGCAACGCAGTCAACATGAAAAATTCCCTAACAATCGGTATGCCCATTGGTTTTCTTCTGGGCTACCCTATGGACATTGAGAACGATCATCATCTCGGGAAGGCCATCCAGCATAGGATAGAGCTGCTAGGCCTTCATAGCGAATTTCTGATCCTCGCTCAAGTATTGTGCCATAAATTTCTTCTTCGTGATCTCTTTGGACCTACACACTTTATCTTTGTTGTATTCCATACTTCCAGAACACTAAACTTCATTGTTTCGACCCAAAGCTCACAGAACCAAAAAATATACACATATACCACACTTTATTTCCCTCTAGAGTTGTTGGTCATCCATCCTCAATTGCCGCTGCCTTCATTTCAGCTCCTTTAAACCTTTCGAAGACTATTATGTCCAAAACCCTAAAACGTACACCAAATCCAGCTAAAGAGCAACACCCCAAAGACAACAAAAAATGAAAGGGGCATGTACCTAAAACAAAAAATCGAGGGAAGGGAATATTTGAAAGCTAGCACATACCAGTTCTTATAAAACCACCTTCGCAACTCCTTACTAAGGTGTTGATCCCAAATTTTGTTAAGGATTTGGATCCCTTTGGGAGTCATTATATAACCAACCATGCCCATGGTCAACATTGGCAAGGTCTTCATTACGATTATGGCTTCACAGGTCTGAGCCCAAACTATGTAAAGGGTTTGAAGCCCTCTAGGATTTTTTATAATACTTACCATGCCCACGATCACCAATGGCGAGGACTTGATTATTGTTACGACTTCACAGATATCCTTCTTACAAATCTTGGATATGGGCTTCTCGACCTATCTGACAATGTGGGTCATGCTAGCCTTCTAGCCCAGGAAGGTCATTAGCTTGCAAGGCTTCGATGGGTCATCCCGGGGGAATGAATTTCACTTTTCCTCTTGTGAGGGAGAAAGCACAAAGATCCATGCCTGAGATGCTCAAAATTCCTATAACTAATATGAGACCCATGAGTTTGTGTATTTTGGGGGAAGGTTTAAGATGGAATGTTATTTTTCCTTAAATATGTCTTAAATTAGATGACATATAATTTAATATTAAATAATATGAGGGCGTGTTTTTTGCGGAAAGGTTTAAGACGAAAAATGTACTTTGTCTTAAACAAATGTCTTAAATGACCCTCATGTGTAGTAGTGCCTTATAGGAATTCTAGAATTTTACATAGAATCAATTTAGGAGAGACATGTTTGGCCATCTCATATTTGGAAACTACCAAACCTACCTATTGTAAAGAAATATTCTGTTATTGTTTTCAAGGCTTGTTTTTCTTACTATGGAAAGCCAAGACCAATGATAACCACCAACGCCAATGCACCCTAATTCCATATGGAAATTGGATGAGAAATATACCCTCCAATTTGGGTTAAAGATTTAAGTGCTTACAATGGCAACTATATAAATAGGCCTCTATTTATGAATTTTTAGCTCCCAAAATCTGTTGTAACAACATAGAGAACCATGATAATTTATGAATTTAGCTCCATAGGTTCAAATATGAATGGTTGTTCGTGAGTGCCCCATGCACATTCCTTGGTATTTGATGCCAAAAGTACACAATGGTACACTGATTATTAGCTTGGGAAATAGAGCACAAACTTTTCCCACAACTAATTATTAGCTTGGGAAAGAGAGCACAAGCTTTTCCCACAACAATGAATCCCACAAGATTATTTATGAGCTATAAATTTAATATTTAAGAAAATTTATAAGTAGGAGATCACTAAAACGATGTTTTCACTAGTCAACAAACCATTTGAATGATTTTAGTGTCGTAATATAGTTTACATAAATTACCTGGATGAATATACCATAACCAAAATACCACGAATGGATGAAACACTAGAAGTGTGAGGGAATTGCACCAAGAAAAAAAAATGAGTTAAAGCACGATGTGGATGATTGTCACCAATGAAAATGGTTTAAAATTTCCACACAATTACACCAGTGGTTTGAGGGAAAGTTGACTCTCATCGAATAATGAACTAGTCATTAGAATTCCCAATCAAATAACGAGGCTAGATGTGCATTCAATTAACCTTGGAAATCCTATGAATTGATGATATTGTTGTGATTCAACAATTCATTGAATTAACTTTCATGATGCCAACATCTTGGTGCAAGGAACTTGGCAAGGTTTAGCAACATGCTCACAGGTATTTCCAAACTAGTCACAAGGTGAATGTGGACTTTGTTGGAATCACACCTTGGGAAACAACATGTGCATGGAATCAAGGACCCTAAATCTAAATATACCATGATGGATTATGGTAGGATCAACTAAATCCCACTGGGAAAATGTATGTATTACTACCACAAGAATCACCTAATTATTAGCATAATCTATTTATGCAAATTATGTCAAATGGGAAATATTGGCTAAGTCAAATGAAAATTAGGTAGCAAGCCTTGTGGGGCCTTCAAACAATAATATCTTGATCTCAATGACAGCATAGGTAAATCATTAGGGACAATTTGTTTTTCAACCAACCATGTTAGTAGCAAATCTTCACAAAATGTAGGCATGCAAAGATTTCTTTTAGTTCTAAGGAATAACCTAGTTAAAGCTATCGGTATATGACTTGGACTCTTGCATGTAGTTATATGGGATTCAGTATACCTACATGAAAGTTGCATGTTATGGTTGTCTTTGAGATTTTGTTCCTAGAGACAACATAAGTTATAATAGTTAGAAGGGTTCTCATGCCAACAGTGGATGCCAACTTGTGTCATTATTTTCTAGTCTAGAAGCGTTGGTTTGTGTACTTGTGTTGTATTCCAATTGACACCTTAAAAAGCACTTGTTTAAGTAATTTAGGTTTCCAGGTGATTTGTTATGGTCTATTACATCTGTGTTATGTCTCTTGGTGTGTTAACCGGTGCCACTTAAGATATATTCCGTAGGTTATGATGTCTATAATGCAACAAGAAAAACAAGATCTATTAAACCAACTTCAACATTTGCAATTTAATTCCAAGGGAACACCATGTGTACATGTAAATTTTTACAAGTAATGTTCTATAACTAAGCTTACTAGAACTGATTAGAATGTACAATTTGGATGCAACCTGTGGTATAGAGCCAAGATATCAATTGAAGGAAACAACCCAACTTCCCATGTAAGCATAACAATCAACATTATGACTGGAAATAAGGGATGAAAATTTAAGCATAAGCCTTTGAAAATGCTTATTCAATTTTCTTTTCTACAATATCAATATTCAAACAATCATAAGAACAATATGTTGGGTCAATTGCATAAATAAACATAAAATAAAAGTTTATAACCAACAACATTCTAGGGTAAAACTGTTTGTTGTTTCAAAATTTCAATTATACACATTTATTTAAATTTTAAGCTCATGAGCATGCGCTTGAAAATAAAATCAACTGATTCATGTACATTCTTTATGACATAATTTCAGGATGATCAACACACAATAAAACAATACAATTTTAGTGGCAAGATCAAAGAAGTGAAGAGTGCAAAGGATGTCAATTTTTTTTCACAGTTTTAGCATTTGTGGTTCCTACTGAAGTCTACAACAAGATCATGAATGCTTATGGGACTGGTTACCCCTCTTCTTGGGGGTACCTATAGTGATAGTTTTCACTTTCATGGGCATTTTTGTGGGTAAAATAGTTTGGATACATGGTTACAACATTAAGACACCTTGCATTTTTCTCCATTGATAATCAACATAGCCCTACCTGAAACCCATCTATCTCCTCCTTTTCTTGCAGATCCAAAAATCCCTTTCTAGGTCATGAAAATGGCATCAAGATTTTTTTTCAAACAAAACTAAGCATTTATTTCGGCTCTCATAAGTTCAAAACCTAGTATGCTTGCAAAAGTTGTAGCAAACATGAAAATATCCCAAAACCCTAAAATTTATGATGGTCTTAAATGAAAATAATCAAGTTGAATTCCACAATATCAAAAAATAACTCAACAACCCTAACAAAAATACCATGACATGTAGGACTTCAATGGTATGAATTCAGGAAATGAGCACGAGCACCGCGGCCTCTGAACCTCTTGGGCTCATAGCGCCTTGGATCAACCACCAGCATATTCATGTCATATTTGATGAGGATATCCTTTGTATCCTTCTTCGACTGCTCGTCCACGCATTTCTAGTAGAAGGAAACGAGGGCCTTCATAATGCTCTACGTAATGGCATAGATCTATAAGTGTGCCCTCCTTTCACTCTGATTCTCATATCCATGCCAACACAATTCTCTGCCTAATGGCATAGATCTGTAAGTGTGCCTGCCTTTCAATTTGATTCTTATATCCACGCCAGCAAAGTCATGGCATCCCAATAGAAGAATGGGCTTGAATGCCTTATAACATAGAATCTCAAGTTCTTATAACATAGGCGGTTTGTGTACTTGGAAGGGCATTGATAGTCTGCAACATTGTTTTTTAATAATATTTTTTATTTATGAACAAATCATCATGGCTATGTCATATTTACAGTTTGCAGAGAAGAATCTCATGAAATCCTACTTCAAGGAGGACCCCAACACACAGACATATATATGCACACACACAATATAAGGTGCGACAAAATATTTTCAAATTACTTGAGAGAACCACTTTACAACATTAGGTAATCTGCAACACACAAGCATATATATATATATATATATATATATATATATATATATATATATACATGCACACAATATAAGCGAATTTTTTTTTTTCAAATTACTTGAGAGGATCGCATTACAACATCACGTAAAGATTAACGAATTACCACACTGGAGAAAATAGAGAGAGGTATGTACCTAAAACAGAGGTTGTTTCATTATTTGGAAGGCTAGTTCTTATCTTCAAGTTTATTTTATTTTTAATAATCTTTTGAATTCTCACCAAATTATTATGACTCTCTCCCCCAAGAACTAATATAGAAAATTATCCTTCCACGCCTCCATTCATCCATTGAAATTTTCTACAAACCCACTCTTGATACCTTCACAATATTGTAAACACATGGTTGTTACTATCCCTCCTGCATCCCATGCTTGTTCAATTCCCTTCACGGCTCAATGGGGTTTCCATTGATCTTGATCAAACTTCAACCCTTCTTGCAATATGTCACGACTATGGCCATCTTCTTCCGACTGAAGCATTGAACAAAATTCATTGCCACCATTGTTGAATGCTTAATGCTTGATGTCCCTCTCTATCAGTATCTCTCTAGTTTCCATGTTAAACACTCACACCAGAGCTCAGGTCCTTTCTTAACCCTAGGGCTCATATACGATGGGTCGAAAATTGCATAAGTACCTGGCTTCTACTACCATACAAACCCTCCATTGGTTCCTCACAGAGAATGAAGGAAAGGATAAAATCTCCCTTACAAGGGAATGGTTGGGGAAAGTGCGAACAAAGACCTATCTACTGATATAACATGTGTTTGATATTTTTTGGTGCCAAAGAAACGCCCTTAATAAATGTCTTCCACCAAGTTTTTTTTAAGACAATTGTATTTCACTTAGTTTACTACATGTTTTCTTATGACAATTGTATTTCACTTGGTTTGAGATATTTTTTTACAACAATTTTAATGTTTAAGACTTAAAAAATTTCTTAGACTAGCCTTTCATGTAGTCGTGCACCTTTCAAGACCTTTCCAAACTAGGAAAGGCACATCCACAAATCCCAAGGGTGCCCTTAGCATCCGGTAATATTAATATGAGCCACTAAGAAAGTGCGAGCATATTAACTCAAGGATTTGAAACCCAAAGTTTCTGTTTGGGTGGGCAATGTTATAGGCCCATACTATGCTTAGCCAATCTTTGGCACATGGAGAATTCGAATGTCTAGAATAAAATGAAATAATGATATAGGCCTAACCTGAGCCAAAGCATAGGGAAATGTAGAGTACATTTTTTCACCCTTTTCTTTGTAGAACACAGTTCTTTCTACTGCAGCCAAATGTTGCACATTTGAAAGTTGCCAACTCCTAATAATATAACTACTCCATACAAAGTCCCAACAACGATAAAGAGATCATTGCTCATGTCCCTGATATGCAGTAATCTAGTCATTAGTATCTAAGAAGAGTCGATATCATACAAAATGAGAACATCACACATTTTGATGATTTATCTATCCAAATAAAATATTTTGGGTAGTAATATGTTATACAAGATATTTTCAACTACATACCACTTTCTGTTGACTTTCCAAAATATAGTATCAAAGAGAAAAGCAAAGGAAGGTGTGAAGAAGTATCTAACAACATTATAATAAATACTTTGTTAGTAATTCGACCACTACTTCCACAGCCAGGACATGAATTGTCCAAATAATAATTATGAGTATGGGGTAGTGAAGTATAGATCTTGAGTTGAGATCTTTAACGAAGGTTCTATTCTGCCTTCATGTTCAAGAAAAATAATGAAATCTTAAAAATGTGACTTTGAAGTGGATATCATAGTATCTTGTAGAATTGTTATAATGCTAGCAGAAGGATTCTAGTGCCAAAACATTAGCAACTTTAATGCCTACTTGTGGAGGGAATAGTTTTTGTAATTATCTGCAAAGTCTATCCCTAGACGATGTTCAGAAAAAAAATAGAACTGACTTCCAACATACATGTAACTGGGTTGTATTTTTCTTTGATCTTTGCTACTCCTTGAATAGCCTGCAGTTTGCATGGTGAAAGTAAGAAAATTAACTCACATTTAGACATTAAATTGATAGTACTCTGTTAAAACCATTCCTTTTCTAGCTATAGGACTCTGCAAAGTGGTTACCTCAAAATATTCAACAATCCCATGAGAATTATGGCCCAGTGGACTAAAGTGAATGACTTTCCCTCATCTTTTCATCAACAATAATTGAACCCATTCTAGTAAGTAAAAAATCACCACTCTAAAATAAAAAATACAAGTTATCATATACTCTAGACATTTCTTTATCTCATAAAAACCTTCAAAGATGTCAATGTTGGGTTGATGAATGGTGCATATAACCATACTTACATTATCTATTATATTACGAACAATTTACCTAACAATTGCAACTACTATGGCATCCAAAATAGAAGTGGGCTCATCCATGAAAATTATAGAAGGATTTGCAACAAGCTCAACAACTATTGTTAGCCTTTTCCTTTGTTTTGTTGACAATCGAGTCACCCTAGGCAGGATTACTAGTGCATCCCTTAAATTGTCTAATTCTACAAGTTCCATGACTTCATCCAAAAAGGCCCGCAAATTGGTTTATTTTACATGTCAAATCTCGACTTCCCTTTCTTTACTTCAAAACTACAAATTCTCAACCCTAATTCATAAACCCTAGTACATGTAGATGACCTTCTCTTGTACCTTGATTTCCTTTGCTTTAGGTGGAGGCTACCTCCTTGACAACTTGGCTTGAGATACTCCTTAGTTTTTTCCTTGAATTGACCTTGAAAAGGGGTTGTAGTACTTCGGTTTCTTCTGCAATATATGGTGTCTATACTTTGCACCTGTGGAGTGATTTAGCCCAAAACAAAGCTAAGGACATCTCTATTCCTTTCCTTTTGTTTGTTGGTTATGGGGCTCCTTTCCTTGTGATTCTCACACTTCTTATTGTAGACTTCTCCTTGAATGAAATTGTCCTTGAAATGAAGTCGCGTTGCCCTATTTATAATGGTTTTCCCATGTAAATTTTCTGACTTGAGTTTTGTGTGAGTCGACATGTCCTTTGGTGAAGTTTCATAATTTCATTTAAGGTCGACTTGAAGGAGATGCTTGGGCTTGATATAGGAAGGTCTCTTTAACTCTTTCAATGACTCACATATATTTGTAACATACCCAAGAAGGGTCTTCCATACATAACATTCACTCAATAGAATATTATGACTTGATCACAAACCTAAAGGCTCATAATGGGAACCTTAACTAAAATAAAATTCCTTGATCATGAAACCCATGATTCAATCATAAAAAAACTAATTTTATTTTCTTATTTACATAAATTACAAAAAATCATATTTACACACGTCATTATGAAGATGGATCTAAGATCAAAATTGGATTAGACGACATCATGGGGAAGGCTGGAAATCATTCATTATCCTTTCAGTGGTTACAAATCCTTCATAGAAAGGACATTATCTACTTGCAACAAATACATCTATCTGGGACTCAAAACATTCATCAGCAGAGTTGGAGAAGGGTCACAGATCTTGGCATACCAGAGACATATTGTGAGGAATGGGGGTCATACATAGTGCAACTTCGATCTGATGGCATCACTCTTGGTGATAAGCAGGACTATATGACATGGGGTGGTAAAATGAAAAATAACAATCCAATGGTCCAAGACATCTACATGAACTTTCCAAGGCTTGGGAGGATCAATGAATATAATATGCATCTACAGGATATATGGAGATGGAATCTCCCGAACAAATTAATTTTTTTTTGCTGGCTAGTAACACATGATTGTATATTAACATGGAACAACTTACAAATGTGTGGGTTCATTAGTCCTGGAATATGCCCTATATGCATGGGAGGGAGAGGGGCGGGGACATACAGATCATTTGTTGATCAAATGCTCATATGCGAGGCTAATTTGGGATGGGCTTATGGAGGAAATGAAGCTTCCTTTCATTGGAACTAATCAACCCTTGTTTAGATGTCTTCTGTCATGGTTCACTTCACAGAGGCAGTACAAGTCCCTTCCATTATATATCATATGTATTATATGGCGAAGTAGGAATGCTAGCATTTTTTTATCAGAAAACTGCGATTGTTAGAGAAGCCATTATCAAGACAGTTGTTTTTTTCAACGAGATCGAGTTGGTGATCAAGTTTAACAGAGAAAGGAAATGTGGATGTGGTGCCAACAATAGAAGGAAATGCGGATGTGGTGCAGTCATAGTTACTGAGCCTGGTAATTTCTTCCACTTCTGGTGGGAGGGAAGAATGGGATCAAACAACAAATCATAGATTATAACATCATGGGGACCTCGAAAAATACTCCAACTATGTCACTGCGTATCCATGTTCAACAAAAGTGCCTCTATTGCTCCTCGCACGAAGCACACCTCTGTTGTCGGCCTCCATCGCCCTAAATCCCATTAGTTGTTGTCAGATTCCATTGCTTTGCTTCCTAAAGAACTCATCAACAACGTAAATACAGACTCCTAATCCTTTACCTTTACCTTTTTTACTAGCGCCTCGTACTGAAAATTTTAAGACAAAAAAATTCTTTTGTCTTAAAAATTGTCTTAAAAGCCTCCTCCGTGTGGTAGTGTTGAATGCAACAATAGACAATTTGTCTCTAATCGTATCAATAGAGATCGAAGGTACATAAGATGAATTGATGTCGAGGAATTCTTGCCAGGAAAAGTTGTCGCATTCTTCAGAGTCGACTACCCCCACAAAATGAAGAGCCCAACAAATCGTTGTATTTATATAAGATAACATGAATGGTAAGTGAATTAGCAACCTCGGTATAGGTGCGGGACAATAGTAGCATGCAAGTTGGCGGACTTAGGGTGCACTGTCAGAGTCAATTTTACATTTAAATAATATTGTCTTAAATTGATATGTTTTTATCTTAATTTTTAATTGTCTTAAATGAGTTTCGTTTAAGTAGTCATTATCCTAAATATAAAGTTTTGTCTTAAAATACTTTTGTCTTAAACTATTTTTGTCTTAAATCTAAAGTTTTGTCAAAAAATATTTTTGTCTCAAACTGTTTTTGTCTTAAATTTAAAGTTCTGTCTTAAAATATTTATGTCTTACATTGTTTTTGTCTTAAATATAAAGTTTTGTCTTGAAATATATTTGTCTCAAACTATTTTTATCTTAAATTTTATATTTAAGACAATTCAATTGATATTAAATTTTAATGTAAAATAACTAAAATAAAAAATGATTTTTTAAAACAAAATTTCTTTTGTCTTAACAGTACCCTTGGTGCAATAGTGCAATAATGTATACGATTAGTGTTGATTAGTGTTCATTACCAGATCTCTAAAAGTGTATCTATACCTTTATTAGAAATCCATAGTCTAGTAAATCCATAGAGAAGTCTAGGATTAGCCATGATATGATTTGCTTAGAGCAGCAATAAACACAATCCCTCTTAAACTCAATAGAAACAGTAACAGAGAGGCAAATGTATATTTGAAATATTCAAAAATCACAATATACTTGCGCTTAGCCTCACTGGATTCCTGAAGCAATATTAACAATACATACAAAAGCCTTAAGCCTGTGAGGAAGTAACCAAAAAATTGTACACAATATTCCTATCTGCTATATTACGAACAACCTACCATTACAGATCTAACATTTTCTATCGCGGTTGGAATAACTTTCTTTGGAGGTCACGATTAGAATAAATGTTAATTCTAACCTGCTTTAGGTAGGTTACCATGCAATAATAATGATGAAAAAACTTTCTTTCGCTTGGATTCTTGGAATAAATCAGTGCAGGAACTGTGTCATAAAAGGCAAAAAAATATTGTTGGGAACTTTTGGTGTTTTCATTAATATTAATGTTGTTGTAATATATGTTCCCAAAAGTCGTAAAATTAAAAAAATATTGTTGGAAACTTTTGGTGTTTTCATTAATGTTGTTGTAATATATGTTACCAAAATTGCAGGGAAAAATAAAAAAATAAACATAATTTTTTTAATGAAGGAAAGTGTATAAGTTTTTGAGGTAGTTCTTTTGGTGTTTTCATTAATGTTGTTGTAATATATGTTCCCAAAATTGCAGCGAAAAAATAAAAAATAAAAATAATTTTTTTAATGAAGGAAAGTGTATAAGTTTTTGAGGTAGTTTAAATAATAATAATGGTCATGAAAATAAAGTGTTTTGTGGGGGAGGTTGGAGATTTAAATCTCAAAAATGACAAAAATAAATAAAATAAAACAAGAAAATAATATTTATTGAGATGAATAAAAATGAGTATATGTTTTAAGAAGTTTTAATATTATTAAGAGTATTTTTTTTTTTATATCTAGTGGAATAGGCAACGCCGGTGGTATCATACTTGCGTTACACGGGGTTGAATCCCACCGGCTGCCACTATAACTGCTAGGAGGAACCGCCCAGTTCGCAAGAAACAGCCCCTCAAGTTAAGATGAGACTTGAACCCGTGACCTGCATAGCAGCATGAACGACTTAATAGACTGTTCGCTGGCCACAAGACCAAACTTGTCATGCCCCTACACCTGCGGTAGTCTTCCAACTGCTTATAGCGAGGTGCGGCACCACCGAACGCTTTCTTTTCACCAATACCAATATTCGTGGACTACGCCTACTTCCACTTTAACATTACTTAGCTTGTGTTTCGCAACCAAGTAAACATGAAATTATCATTTATACTTAATGAAGCCCATACTCATTCATTATCCATAGCAATTATAACAAGAACATCAACAATTGCAACAAGTATAAAGGGGAGGGGCAACTCCCGAACAAGTCTGCCCGACAATATATTATAATCAGTCTTTCTTCAATAATACAATACAAGTAATGCTTGGCAAGCTCCAAGCCAATGCTTAGAATAATTTACAACATAGGCAACCAGCCTTTACAAGTGTATGTGCACGTCTTGCACGAGAGTGGGTGCTCACACGAGCCACCGAGACACTCTACCCAAAACCCGACACAATCTGCACTTTAGAACGGCCCCTTGGGCGCACCTCTTCCACCCTACAACCGGCCTTTACCACAACCCAACCTACGCACTAGAACTGTGCATGAGTTATGTGCATCCACAAGAGGAATGTGCACTTTACCTCTGCTCCTCCTTAGAAGTGCGAGCTCTTGAGTGCGAGTTGATTGATGCTCAAATGAACCTCAATGCAAGTTTTATATATACACATGTTAACTTAGTTTTCATGGGGTGTGCAGCCCCTTGGCCGACCCCCAAACCATACACAATGGGCCCACAAGCCTCTTTTACAAGTCGGCTTGTAAGTCCCCTCAGTCATCGTATAAGTTTTGCCCAACACTTAGTCGCATTTCTAAGTGTCGTATGCCGTTTCCTCTTTCGTAGCATTTCAGCTCGTTGGAACGTCGCTTTTTCGTTTGCCTTCGCCCGTGCGCTCGCCCACGCGCCCATGCGCCCGCCCGTGCGCCTTCGTGCACGACTTTACCATCGCCCGTCGCACCCGCAACCAGAGGTCCTTACATCCTCCTCCACTTGAAATCGTTGTCGTCCTCGACAACATACTATCCTGGTAGCCATCCACCAAGATCATCATCGTCCATGATGTCGATCTCTCCACATAAGGCAAACATCCCTGCAACATATGTAGAACTCCATCTCCATCATGTCTCACCTTAGTGACCAACTGCCACCAAGATAACCATACCAAGGTATACACCTCTACGGTATGTCCTCCATCAGATATCATCTCGATCCATGATCATCGACTCCTCTGCCACAATCTTCACTGCAACAACCTGTGTCGACCTCATCATGTGTCCCCATGTGAACCTCTGTCATGATACTCCAACAAAATTCTAACACATCTTTGCACACTTCACGACCCCATATATGAACTAGTTGGGTAGCTAATCCAACTGTCACGCTCAAATCATGAGAGTGAACATCCTCATGCCATCATCCATTGTTCTTCAAACATCTGCCACATCCTTGACTCATCAAGAATCTATCTCCATAATCCATGCTCAGGTCCATGGAAACTCCATCCATCTGCAACATGCTCCATATAACCAACCTGATGTCCATGGCTCTAGTTGTCCATGATGTCCAACCCATGTAGACTCCATCTCAACCTCTGGCCATCTTTATCCAAGTCTGAACTTGTCATAAAGAAGCCTCCTCCAAGGCCCCTTGCAAAGTTGATGTGGTTCCTCCCTACCAAGGCCTCCACACCAACCTTCCTCCAAGGTTATCTAAAGAGAAAGGAAGGCCAGGAAGTTTCCTCCCTAACTCTCATCCACCCATGTGTCAGATTGGTGTTGTGTCCTCAAGTATCTATGCACAGCTTCAATCTCTTCACATGTACATCCGAGCTCACCTAGCTTACAATTAGGCCTTGTCACACCAATGGTTGGAACACCAATGGGTACGTCTTCCCTTCCATCATAAATGTAAAGTTTCTTCAAATGTGGAACAATCATAGCATCAAATTGTTTCATGAATTCCATCCCCAACACAGCTTCATAGTCATCAATCCGCACTATAGTGAAGTCCACCTTCCCGATCCATTCACCAAGTGTAGTGTCCACTCTCTCAGCTATACCAAGAATCTCAATGGGAGGAGAATTCACTGTCTTCATTTGTGCCTTTGCCGGTACAAATTTCAGCCTAATCCTTCTCGCAGTATCTTCACCCATGAAGTTGTGAGAAGCCCCACTATCCACCATAGTGAGCACATCAGCACCTCCAACCTTCATTCGAACATACTCCAACTTGTTCCTCTCAGGATCCCTTCTAGAGACCACCTTAGTAGTAGCAGAAGCACCAAGTATCTGCATCATCCCCATAGAAGCACCTTCATTCCTCACATCAGATTGTGCAATAGCAGCCACCTTTGGTTTAGAAGGACAATTCTTTACCGTGTGTGGTCCAGCACATATCCAACACTTCAAGGCTTTCTTCGTCTTCGAACTATCATCCGATTTCGAAGCATCCTCCTTCTTCTTATCTTTCGGTTTATCAGACTTCTTCTTCCTATCATCAGAAGTCTCATCATAATGCTCCACCAACCTATCAACAGCAGCAAAAGCTTCCTCAAGTGTCCTAATCTTTTGCCTCTTCACTTCATTGCGTGCCCAAGGCTTCAACCCAATAATGAAGTTGAACACCTTGTCTCTCTCCGCCATGTCAGGAAGTTCCAGAGTTGCACTTGCAAACTCCCGCTGATATGCTTGTAGGCTCTCGGTCTGCTTTATGTACTTAATCCTCGTCCTTGCTTCCCATGTTTCATCCTGAGGACTAAAATGAGTCTGCAAAGCCTTCTTCATGTCATCCCACAAAGTGATGTCATTAGCACTACCATTGGCAATCTGATCCAACCTCCTTCGCCACCACATCTTAGCATCCTTTGTTAGGAACTGAGCAGCTACCTTGACCTTTGTCTCATCATCAGATAGACCCAACTATTCCAAGTATTACTCCATGTCCCATAGAACGTTGCCAAGAATCTTTGCATTCCTTGTGCCATCATAAGATTCTGGTTCCTTGACCTTCACATGAGGCACTCCTCCACCTGAGTTATGCCTCACGGCCTTCTTCAACACCGCTATCTCATTTTTGGCTTCGTCAAGAGTTTTCTTCAAGTTCACGATCTCTGCAAGACCCTTATCCCTTGCTTCTTCAACCTCCTTGACCCTTACTTCAAGTTGTGTACACTTAAGATCAGTGTACTCGTACTGTGTCCGGAGTTCATCATGTTGTGTTCGGAATTCATCGATCTCTTCTTTCGTCTTCAAGTTGGCCTCTTGTTCTTTAGCAAACAAGTCCATCTTCTTATCCCAAGAAGTCTCCATATCCTCCATCTTTTCCAACACCTTTTCAATGAACCCAATAGTAGTATCCTTCATAACGTGACTAGACCCAGCCTGAGATTCGACTGCCATTTCTAACAGCTTCTTTCTCCTTTGCAATCTAGTTTCGACCATCCAACAGCTTCACCAAGTCACCTGCAATTAGAACCAACCCTTGTTCCACTTGTGTGAAACGGTTTCCTTCACCTGCAAGCACCTGTCACGAGCAACCCTGCTCAACAGCTTCAAACCAAAGTCTTGTTCTCACCTGTCAAGTGTATACCGGCTTCAATGCTTCAACACCTGAACCTGTTCACAAGCTTCAACCTGTCACGAGCAAACCTTGCTCACCAGCTCTAGACCGAGCTCTGATACCACATGTCACGCCCCTACACCTGCGGTAGTCTTCCAACCGCTTATAGCGATGTGCGGCACCATCAAACACTTTCTTTCCACCAATACTAACATTCGTGGACTACGCCTACTTCCACTTTAACATTACTTAGCTTGTGTTTCGCAACCAAGTAAACATGCAATTATCCTTTATACTTAATGAAGCCCATACTCATTCATTATCCATAGCAATTATAACAAGAACATCAACAATTGCAACAAGTATAAAGGGGAGGGGCAACTCCCGAACAAGTCTGCCCGACAATATATTATAATCAGTCTTTCTTCAATAATACAATACAAGTAATGCTTGGCAAGCTCCAAGCCAATACTTAGAATATTTTACAACATAGGCAACCAGCCTTTACAAAGTGTATGTGCACGTCTTGCACGAGAGTGGGTGCTCACACGAGTCACCGAGACACTCTACCCAAAACCCGGCACAATCTGCACTTTAGAACGGCCCCTTGGGCGCACCTCGTCCACCCTACAACCGGCCTTTACCACAACCCAACCTGCGCACTAGAACTGCGCATGAGTTATGCGCATCCACAAGAGGAATGCGCACTTTACCTCTGCTCCTCCTTAGAAGTGCGAGCTCTTGAGTGCGAGTTGATTGATGTTCAAATGAACCTCAACGCAAGTTTATATATACACATGTTAACTTAGTTTTCATGGGGTGTGCAGCCCCTTGGCCGACCCCCAAACCATACACAATGCGCCCACAAGCCTCCTTTACAAGTCGGCTTGTAAGTCCTCTCAGCCATCGTATAAGTTTTTCCCAACACTTAGTCGCATTTCTAAGTGTCGTATGTCGTTTCCTCTTTCGTCGCATTTCAGCTCGTCGGAATGTCGCTTTGTCGTTTGCCTTCGCCCGTGCGCCCGCCCGCGCGCCCGTCCACGCGTCCCCCAGCGCGCCTCCGTGCCCATGCGCTCACCTGCACGCCCATCCACGCGCCCGCCTCCGTGCACGACTTCACCGGCGCCCGTCGCACCCGCAAGCGGAGGTCCTTACAAACCCCTGCGGGCAAAAGGGGCTTGACCCAAGATAAGTCACTCCCGCGACTAGTCAACACCCTCGCTCAGGTTCAAGCACAAGACCTGACCATCTTTACGAGTCCGACTTTACCAACAAGCCGCTTCCACGAACCTTCAATAGCGTTAAAGAGTATTATTATGAGTATTTTTATTAAATATAAAGTAAAAGTAAAAAACAAATATATATAATAAAATTGAGATTTTTTATTTTTAATTTGGAAAAAATATATATAAATAAAAACTATTATTTATATTTATATATATAAATATAAAATATAAAATGTTATAAAAATTATATAATATATATATTTTTAATGTAAAATAAATGCTTATTTATTAAAATATATAAATATAAAAACGTGTATAAATTTTTTTATTGTTATAATTGTACAAATAGTTATTTCTATTAATCAAAATCTATTAATGGTAATAATATTAGTATTTTCATTAATGGCGGACATGGACCGCTCTTATAGTCTGTTGTTTTACTTTTTATTATAATAAATTGTTATATATTATATATTTTATATTTTACTAATGGTATAATATATTTTAGTTTAATTTATATTCTATATAATTAATATTATTAATATATTTCAAGTAAATATATATATAATATATTGATAATTATATTAATAGATATATAATGATTATTGAAGATAATAATAATAATAATAATAATATCTGTTTTTAAGGTCACAGCCAAGCCAGACACCAAATTGGTGTATGAGACCCCCTTGTTTGTGGGACAAGAGACCCACCTCCATGCAGCGATTTGACTGCTAAGTCTACGTAGGCATACATACTCTACCCCCCTCTGGTTTTGAACCTGTGACCTCTTAGGAGGAAACACATGCTCTTAACCATTAGGCCCACTCAAGTATAATAGTAAAGATAAATACATATTAATAATAATAATTAAATGTTATTATTATGTTATATGCGAATTATATTATAATTTTAGATACAATTATTAATATATTAGCAAATTTTGATGTAATAACTAATATTATACTAATATAAAAAATAATGTTAATATAATAAGTATAATTATATAAATAAAAAAATTTATAGCTATTATTATTTATATAATTATTAATATTGAGAAATAATTAGCTTTTAACAAAATACACTTAACAATTATTAATGTGGTGGGTGGTGGATATACGCATATACGCATATCAACGTATAACAACTACATTGGTAAATGTGGTTGTGTTGGTAGTTATTTCTATTAATCAAAATCTATTAGTTGTAATAATAATAATATTTTTATTAATTGCGAACACATATTGCTCCTCTCTAGCCTGCATTTGTACTTATATTTAAGGAAACTTCAAATGTCATTGCCTATAAATTGTTACCATCTCTTCAACACATTCTCAGAGACCTGTATAGCCTCTGATACCTTTGCAACACACCATTAAACCTCTGTAACCAATAGACATCATGACCAGCTCAAGAAGACTGTTGATATCAATACCAATCTCAAGTGGTTAACTATCTCCCAGGGTTGACATCAATGCCAACACCTTGCTATCAATAACATCAGTCTACGGTGATGTCAAGTTGATGTTATGAGGACAAATCCTCCTTTCTAGTGCCAAAAACATTATTCTTTTCTTGTCCCCATCAATCATGCTGGGTATGTTAGCACACACTTTAAACCTCTCAGGGTCCGCAATAGGTGATGAAATCATGATCCCACATGGACCCATCTAAGGATGCATGTGTCACTCAAAATTAGGTCAGTTGTCCCTCCAAAAAGGTCTCAAGTGATTGTCATGTATCACGCCACCTGTGTGCCATGTCATCATCATCTCCACACCACCCTATCACCTCAACCTCTAGTTTGGGACCCGACAAGTCTCAGCTCCATATGAAAATTTAATTCTCGTTTATAAGATTTATTTTTTCCTTATGGTGGAGCCTGACCTTTGGCCCTCCAGGTAATCACACCCCGACCCAACAATGTGACACAAGCTTTACCATGGACCCATGAACGCAATGTGACTTTATCCATCCATTGACAAGATGATTCTCCATATTTTTGCTCCCATCCCTAGAGCTCACTAAGACACGATACTTTCCTAGGAACCTATGATTGCAACATAAAATTCCTTGTTTTCTGACAAAAGAATTTTCTCTATCCTGACCCCTGTTTCTCGAGGCTACACTGAAATGGAAAGTGCTCTCAACCTCTGAGGAGAGAACGAGAATCCCTTTGTTATATGATGGGAATCTCCCCTATGCAAACACCCTTTCGACACTTGGCCTCTTCCTAATGGGATTTGCATTCAATCAATCCTTGGGGACACAAACATAAGTTTCCCCACATTATTCAAAAGTCTTCTCGCCCTTCACATAGGTGATCAGGCATGCATGTTGACTCATAAAGGAGAATTTACATACAACCAACCCCATTGAGCTATTCAGTGGTAACATAAGCCTATTATTATAAAAATAGGAATGAATACAAGTAAACAAATCATATATGCTCATAATAGATGAATATAAAAACACATCCTGTCCACTAGCTAGGCAATCATGATCATGAAACTGTTACCACATTTTGTATTATGAGTATAAAAAATAGCCCATAAAAGACTCAATCATCTCCTTACAAGTAAGATAAATTACTTACAACACCTTGCATTGTAACACATGGAGATATATAACAACATCTTTTCGGAAGCCAATCAACATGTACAATATAACACCATAAGTAACATGGTAATGCAAGTAAATACTTATCTTATAGTTAAATGATTGGAAGTTAAGAGAGGGAATTCAACTCTCCACCCAACCATAGGCTGACTACATTATTGTTCTTTCTTGTATTCAATCACCCTTGAGCCAATTCAAATTTTGAGGAGGCAAATTGGCTAGGAGTTCTCAACCAGTCACTCATTCACAAGGGGTAGATCCCATTTCTTAGTTGGTACTCAACGAATTCTAGCGGTAACACCACAATGGTTCTCAACCTGTAACCAGGCAACACTAGGCTTCAAGCATAGCACAGAGAGTTCCAGTTCAGTCTTAGAAAAGGACATGTATGAATAAAATGGAGACTTACCAATTGTATTACTATGGTAGAAGTAAGAGCGCACATGTGCAATAACTTCTCAATGGTACTTGCACCTATGTTCTCAGCCCAAGGCTGCACCAGGTGTTATTAGCCCAACTAACAGTGGGGTGCCTCAACCTACCAGTAAGTTCTCAACGTGACTAGTTCCCAGTGGTTTATCAACCCTTGGTCAAGCCATAACTCAAGTGATTTTGAGCAAGCAAGCCCCATGGTTTTCTAAAATTGACTATGACCAGAGCACCACTAACCCACTGAACACTCTTTTGGCACTCAACACACATACATGCTTAGGCCTCAACAAAGAAATATACAGGCACAAATATTGGCCTCTTGAACTGAGGGAAATGCTCAAGCACATCTACAAGTCTCCCCTAACACAAATAACACAGGAAAGCACACAATCCTGCATGAAAATAGTTAATACATAAGTAAGAAAATCACTTGTCCCTCATTCTTCTGCTTAGTACATAATCTCCCTTCCTCTATCATATCTCACATACTTATGCATAATCATCTCTTTTTAGAACCCTTCTCCTATTCCCCCCTACACTTTCTCAGTGTGTTAACCACATTTGTGCCTTCCACAAGAACAAGATTTCCTTTTTCCTCGTGAGAAGGTGCCCATATAGTCATTAAAATACTTGTATGTGGTTTTTATATTTAATTTTTGTAGGAGCCCATACTATTTCAATATAGTATTGACATGTTTGTAGTTCCTTATAGGGAGGTGACTCCTAATTGCACCTCTGAGTTTAGTCATTTCCCCAAGGAATTCCCCCCAATGGCTTCCACACTCAAGCTTTGACTCCATGTCCTTTCCTTAGCTAGTCTTTGTATTATATTTCCACATTATTTACACAAATAAAATTCATAATAATGTTTACGTGAGGGATTAACCAAAAGGTATGTCACATGTTGATCGAGAGGAATAAACTCTTGATGATTTGTCATTATGTTCGTACATTAATATAAGAAACTTTTCATGTGATAAAGGAAAGGTATAGGTCCCAATAATAAAATATTACACAACAACAACAACATTAAGATTTATTCGTAACATATCACATTTGTCTTCATCTATCCTCTTCTTCCATATGCTACCCACTTATGAAGTTTCCTTTGCAACATGTGGTGTCATTTCTAGTAGTTATATTCATTTAAATCTATTTCCTATAAGAGTATTATATTACTCACAAGATTGTGTAAAAGCACATAGAAAACCTCCATTATATATCAATAGAGGAGGCCCATTGTCGTTTAAGGATAACCATGACAACTAGGCATATGAAAATCCCTATGTGAGCTTACAAATCACCATGATTAGCTCCTTGGGAAAGGAAGCATTGGAAAAGCCAATTCTAACACTTCGCCCCTCCCTACCCCCCAAAAGAGAAACATAGGGAGTAACTAAAAAATAAAGAAAACAAAGATTGCGCCTTGGCAATGAGGCCTGCTTAGGTACCCATGTACACCGTCTAATAAGTAGAGAAGAAAATAAGTTTTTGTAGGAAACCCCCCCACGCACCCCCCCCCCCCAAAAGAGAGAAAGATGTCAGTGTTCAAATAAGCATGGAGCTAAAATTGTAGATCCAATGATCCGAATGGAAAATGGCATCAACCCATGGTACTCATCCACCCATGGAATTTACCCATGGTATTGTAAATGGCATCCGCCCATGGTATTGTAAAATCCACCCATGGTATTCATTCACCCATGGAATTGACCCGTGGTATTGAAACTGAAAAATACTATAAGTAACAAGTCACATTTTGTAAAAGGACATATTGTCCGCCACAATGTAGCCTTTACAGTTCAGAGGCATGTAGCCGCCACATCTCTTCTCAGGGATAAGCTACCATCGCCCTAGCTGGTTTATTTTCATTATTATTTTAAATAAAAGTTTCTTTGTGGTTTTGTTTATTGGGGATTCTCCTATTTTTCTTCTGGAAATGCAAGTTTTCAGATCTCGGAGGTCTCTCCTCCCAAGATCCATTTCAATCTTTTAGATCTTGGGGGCCTCCTCCCAAGATCCGGATCAGTGGTATAAGAGCAGGTTATGATTCCATGGGAATGGGGGTTTGATGCATATTTCGGTTTCAAATTTTGCAGCAATATTCAACAAACTTTAGGCATGTGCTACAACCTCCATAGAGCACTTTCTTGCGTCAAGTAGGAAGAATTTTTCTTTTTTCATTTTTTTACAGGAATTTTTTTTGGGCGGCGAATTTGCAGATCAGATCTGAAACATTTGGTACAAAATTTACAAAAACAAATACCAGATCTGGATTCCTCTTGAAAAATCATCCAATTTCAAAAAAAATGGGTCGAATTAGAGTTTGGATGTGGGAGATATCGCTGATTTAAAATTAGCTATTTTATTAGAATTTTTGTGACGGCGGAACTGTTGCAGCGTGAATCTGAGATCTCAGATTGACCAGATAGGGATTTCCAACTCATGGGAAGATGCAAAATGATCCTTCTGCTTCTAAAAACAGGTTATAATAAATATTCGGAGTTATATTGGCCGAGTTATGTCCATTTTAACTTTGGAGCAGCATTCGGAGTGGGTTTCCATTGGAGACGTGCCCTCCCACCCCACTTTAGTAGGCACCTGCTTCACATTCATCAGTTTCAACATATCAACATTCGGCTTGGGTTATTTGGAGACGTGCCCTCCCACCCCATGCTATGTAGGCACCTTTTACTTCATCAGCAACCAACATCATGGTTATGGGTCAACCGCATAAAATCCTTGTCATCGAAGTCCATTTGCTAGGCCGCACACTGTTAGAATCACAGTTGGTCAAAAGCATTACAGGGTATCTCTATCCTCGGATCTTCGTTTATCAGGGTTTTGGGTTAACCACATAAAACCCTTATCTTCAGTGTCTCTTCATATCCAACAAAGGCTTTGTAGGAGGGAACTTTACGCAATGGGGACCATTGCTTCTTAAGGAGGGAGGAATGATCCGAATGGAAAATGGCAGCAACCCATGGTACTCATCCACCCATATTATTCATCGACCCATGGAATTTACCCATGGTATTGTAAATGGCATCCGCCCGTGGTATTGTAAAATCTACCCATGGTACTCATCCACCCATATTATTCATCGACCCATGGAATTTACCCATGGTATTGTAAATGGCATCCGCTCGTGGTATTGTAAAATCCACCCATGGTATTCATTCACCCATGGAATTGACCCGTCGTATTGTAACTGAAAAATACTATAAGTAACAAGTCACATTTTGTAAAAGGACAGATTGTCCACCACAATGTAGCCTTTACAGTTCAGAGGCATGTAGCCGCCACATCTCTTCTCAGGGATAAGCTACCATCACCCTAGCTGGTTTATTTTCATTACTATTTTAAATAAAAGTTTCTTTGTGGTTTTTTTATTGGGGATTCTCCTATTTTTCTTCTGGCAATGCAAGTTTTCATATCTTGGGGGTCTCTCCTTCCAAGATCCATTTCAATCTTTTAGATCTTGGGGGCCTCCTCCCAAGATCTGGATCAATGGTATCAGAGCAAGTTAAAATTCCATGGGAATGGGGGTTTGATGCATATTTCAATTCAAATTTTGCAGCAATATTCAACAAACTTCAGGCATGTGCTACAACCTCCATAGAGCACTTTCTTGGGTCAAGTAGGAAGAATTTTTCATTTTTCATTTTTTTACAGGAATTTTTTTTGGGCGGCGAATTTGTAGATCAGATCTGAAACATTTGGTACAAAATTTACAAAAACAAATACCAGATCTGGATTCCTCTCGAAAGATCACCCAATTTTAAAAAAAAAATGGGTCGAATCGGAGTTTGGATGTGGGAGATATCGCTGATTTAAAATCAGCTATTTTATTAGAATTTTTGTGATGGCGGAACTGTTGCAGTGCGAATATGAGATCTCAGAGTGACCAGATAGGGATTTCCAACTCATGGGAAGATGCAAAATGATCCTTTTGCTTCTAAAAACAGGTTATAATAAATATTTTGAGTTATATTGGCCGAGTTATGTCCATTTTAACTTTGGAGCAGCATTCAGAGTGGGTTTCCATTGGAGACGTGCCCTCCCACCCCACTTTAGTAGGCACCTGCTTCACATTCATCAGTTTCAACATATCAACATTCGGCTTGGGTTATTTGGAGACATGCCCTCCCACCCCAGGCTATGTAGGCACCTTTTACTTCATCAGCAACCAACATCATGGTTATGGGTCAACCGCATAAAATCCTTGTCATCGAAGTCCATTTGCTAGGCCGCACACTGTTAGAATCACAGTTGGTCAAAAGCATTACAGGGTATCTCTATCCTCAGATCTTCATTTATCAGGGTTTTGGGTTAACCACATAAAACCCTTATCTTCAGTGTCTCTTCATATTCAACAAAGGCTTTGTAGGAGGGAACTTTACGCAATGGGGACCATTGCTTCTTAAGGAGGGAGGAATGATCCGAATGGAAAATGGCAGCAACCCATGGTACTCATCCACCCATATTATTCATCGACCCATGGAATTTACCCATGGTATTGTAAATGGCATCCGCCCGTGGTATTGTAAAATCCACCCATGGTACTCATCCACCCATATTATTCATCGACCCATGGAATTTACCCATGGTATTGTAAATGGCATCCGCTCGTGGTATTGTAAAATCCACCCATGGTATTCATTCACCCATGGAATTGACTCGTGGTATTATAACTGAAAAATACTATAAGTAACAAGTCACATTTTGTAAAAGGACAGATTGTCTGCCACAATGTAGCCTTTACAGTTCAGAGGCATGTAGCCGCCACATCTCTTCTTAGGGATAAGCTACCATCGCCCTAGCTGGTTTATTTTCATTACTATTTTAAATAAAAGTTTCTTTGTGGTTTTGTTTATTGGGGATTCTCCTATTTTTCTTCTGGCAATGCAAGTTTTCAGATCTTGGGGGTCTCTCCTCCCAAGATCCATTTCAATCTTTTATATCTTGGGGGCCTCCTCCCAAGATCCGGATCATCCAATAACAATCCACTAAATGGAAAGAAAAAAGGTTCGCTGCAATCAAGAAGTATGAAATGTTGAAGTACCAATACTCTAAAGATGAGAGCCATAAAACCTCAATAAGGTCAGTTGATCTCAGAAGTAGAAATGTTGCAGAGGCACAAGGGAGGCAATCACTTTCAACTTCTCCAAAAAAACTTCAGAGAAAATTGATGTCGGTAAAGAACTAGGACAAAGGCTTCAAATAGAAGCAACACCATCAACCAACAAATAAACAATGATGCCTATAAATATGGTAAACTCAGATCAACCACATTACAAAAGCACTTATGAAGTTGTTTGAACATTGTCACCATAACACTGATCAAACACAAAAATTTACAACAATCAACAAAGTAACGACATCAATATCTCTCACCATCTAACGCTCGCCTATTAAACACAACTGTGGAAGGAGAAGGAATAAACAATATTTGTTGTCAGCAAATTCCCCCCCTTGAAACACAATTGAGGGAACCATGGAAATCAACAACAAACAGGAGGAACTTTGTATTACTGCATAAATGATGCAACACAATAATATGAATTTTGCAAACATTACTTTAAATGATGCCATGATCATCCATCAATCTGTCCACAAATAATTTTGATGGTTGGCACTAGTTCACAATTTATTTTCTCACATCTCTTCTATAACTATCTGAATACAAGACTACTATGTGACCAAGAAATCCCATTTAGATCGGATAAATTGAAACCGTCGTCTCTTAGACAAATGTGTAGATCTCAAAAGAAATTTAGAGACGTCACTAAAAAAAAAAAAATCCATTCACATCATAAAAAATTACGCTAAAACAGAAGCTACATTACATTTGGATTATAAAAGATTTACTAAATTCTTAAAGATAATTCAGTAGAGCAAGAATCTCTCACTCGGATACCATGAAATAATATTATATTACTCATAAGACTGTGTAAAAGTACATAGAAAACTTGCATTGTATAACAATGGAGAGGCACGTGTCCATTAAAGAAAACCATGATAATTCTGCATATACAAATCCACCACAACTATGCATATACAAATCCTTTATGTGAACCTACAACTCACCTTAGTTAGCTCCTTGGGAAAGTAAGAGTTGGAAAAACCAACTCTAACATTTCCAACTTTAGTAAAATTATAGATAATATTTCAGCATCAATTTTTATACCATAGGTGTGTTATTAAAATAGAAAATATCTTATGACATTATGCTAAATTAGTAAAAATGATGAAAAACTTGTAAGATTTATTTTAATTTTATTGTATATGTAGATTTATGATGTTTAGAGACTCAATTTTAAGTTAACATATATCTCTTTTAAAATAAGAATTAATTGTTTATTAAATATATTTTTTTAATACCAATTAAAAACCGAAAAATTAGAATTACATATTTGATTAGTTTTAATTAAAAAGATTATAAACCATCAAAAATCTCACTTGTATTTGTTGTGGTTTGTTGTTTATAATGTAATTCAATATTGAAAAAAAATGCACTTCTTTCCATGATTAATATAGAGTTAACCTATAGTATTTAAAAAGAAAATAATAAAATATTTTGATATTTATATTAAATAACATAATTTTATATCAATTTTATAAAAAGTAAAAATAAGTGGGAAAAAAAAATAAAACAATTGATATTTTTACTTCTGAATATGAAGTGAATATATTATTCCTTTACATAAACCAGAAATACAACAATTCAATATGTAATATCCCTCCCCTTAATAATAAATAATAATATAATAATATAATAATATAATAATAAATAATACAAAATAAATAATAATAATATAAATAATAAATAATAAATCACTTAATAATAAATCATAAATGTTAAATAATAAATGATATTTAGAAATATACAAGAAAATAAATAAAAATAATAAAAATAAAAATAGTAATAGCTATACTAAAGCTCTAAATAAGAATACATAGAAATAAAACAAAGAAAACAATAAAAAAACCAGTAAAGCTATCAAAAAGAAGAAAATAAAACAAGAAAGCTAAAAATCAAAAGAAAAGTAAAGAAATAAAACAAGAAAACTAAAAATCAAAAGAAAAGTAAAGAAATAAAACAAGAAAGCTAAAAATCAAAGTGGCATGTAGACACATGGAGTGTGTGCATGTGGTTCCCATCCAATGTTTGCTCTATTTATTAGATGGTGGGATGGGAGGCATTCCATCTTTCCGAGATTCTATCTTTCATTCTCTTGGGAAAATGGTGTTCTAAGACATAGGAGTCACTAGCAGTAGTACGTTGATTGAGGGCTCGGGGGTGGCCAGTTGTAGCAAATCCTTGCACAAGTGAGCCTACGGTTGGGTGGAGAATCATCCCCAAAACCTTGTTTCGGTAGGCCTACTTCTACCATAGGTAAGCACTATTCATAGTTGAATTTAGTATATTAATTACATGTTTATTTGGCTAGGTAAGTGCCACTCTGATTTAAATTTAATGTTAATTAGAAAAGTTAACTAGATATTTATTTTTGGACTGTTACATATGGTATCAGAGCTTTAGCTCAACCCTTAGGGCCTATGGGCATCTTAGAAAAAAAATTTATTTGTTGGGATTTTTAACTTGACTTATTTTGAAAGTTATAGGATGGTTACTTCCAGGAAAGCCGCATGTTCTACAAACCCTCGCTATACATTGAATTTTTTTTATTCAGTGCATACTGACTGCGTAGTTATATTTTGCTGGTGTTCATTTTTAAAGTCATTCTTATGAGTAATTTCCAATACTAGCAGATCTTTGTTTTCATTTGTTGGAATGGTATCCAGAGGATTTAGAGAGCAGTAATATGCTTCTAGAATGTTTTTAATTAAATGTGGGAAATATAAGTTAGGTCCCCCTCTTCGATCCTTATTTAATAAAATCTGGCACACTATTTGTTCCTCTGCAACCTAAAATCTGATCATTCTTTCTCTGCATATGGCTGTAAACCCTTCCTCGACATCCTCGGATACGCATGTACATATTAGAAAGCACTTGCTGGATCTTGGAATTTCGGCTTCTTGTTATTCTCATGGCGGTATTATCGACGGCGGTGGATTTTGCAAGTCAGCAGTAGATTGGTAGTCCTTCATATTGCGTGTATAGCATCAACCGGGCGGCTCTAGCCAGCCGTCTAGGGTTCCAATTCATTCGACATGGGGCGTGTTAGCCTCCTATTGCAATAGGTTTCATATTTCGTGATTGAAAATGGAAGTGCCAAAAATGTTCATCTTTTCCATGCTGCAAAAGTTCCATTTTTGAAAGATTTCTCAATTAAGGGAATGCCAAATAGCTCAATCTTGGCTTTCCTAGGTTTAAATTTCTTGATGTACAGATAGAGAACAAAGATCTGTCCAAACTGTTTAATCTTGGTAGATTTGTAGATAGGTAGAGCAGCAAGGGTGCTCAACAACTTAATATGAGCCCCCGACAGAAATAAGGGTAGAGTTAGACAGGAGGACAACAAAAGGAAAAGTTGAAAAGTTGGGTTTTCTAGTTCAAGTGCACCCAAACCAAAAAGAAGAGAAAATGCTAGGTAAGTAGGCCGGGTAGGTAGTTTTGTGGTGGCAGAATGATAAATTGTGATCCATTTTATGTTTTCAAGTGTTATATCCATTCAGATCACAAGTATGAGGCAATTTTCCCTTGGAGCAGCTCAAGCGAGGCATGTCTAACTTCCCCTTCTTCCTCTTCCCCAAATCACTCACTAATTCCCCTAAAGAGGTCAAGATCTGCTTGATATCTCTTAAATTCATCATGTTTCATATCATTTCCCTTAGTAAAGATTTGCCTTACTTAAGGAGTGTTAGTATGTCCTCTACAAAGTTCTATCTCCCCTTTTAAGTCTAAGATCTCTAAACTTAGCTCTTTCTTGTCACAATCCATATTAATTTCTAACTCTACTATGTAAATCCCTATCTATTAATATGCTAAATAGCTCCTCTATGTACATACCCCCTCCCCTTGGTTGAAAAATAACCATAAATATGACTGGGAATCACTAAGTTTGCCTAAAACTTAGTGAGAACCCTCATTTTGCTCATAAATCCCCTTCCAAATGCATTAGGACTCCTTCCTATGCATAAAATACCTCCTTCGATCTATAAAACCCTCCATTCGCCATGTTTTAACCTTTTCAAGGCTCAAAACCCTTCTTAAAACACATAAGCTCCCTTCAAAGTGCCTTTGGACTCCTTCCAAGGCATGAAATCCCTCTTTTTTGGTTATCGAACCCCTTTCGAGGCCTCAAGAACCCTTCCAAAGCTTTAAAAAGCCTTTTCTGATCACATAAATCATTCCTCCAATCATATTATGCCTTGGCTGATGTATAAACATGCCTCCGATCGCTTCCCCCTCCTTACGACGCGATATCGCTGTCGGAGGTCGCAGCGAAAAGAGTTGGCCCTTTTATGCATTTCTCCGATAGATAGTCGCCGACGCGATTTTGGCGATCGACATATCGCAATGTTATATACCCCCCATATATATTCCCCTTCCCCTTTCCGCCGATGCGATATCGCTATCGGGAGCCTTCCTGCTGTATATTCCCATATATACCTGCATGCATGCATTTTATCGTTAACCCGTTTTATCGTTATAAACCTAAGTTTTTATAAAACTTAGGTTTTAACGTAAAAATCCATTTTTACCGCAAACCCATGCTTCTTCCCCTTTATTGCATATATCGCAATTATATATAAACCCCGCCGACACGATATTGCGACTTAACCACAGCCGTCCATCGCCCCCGCCCAGACCAACGGCTCAGATCATTTTGGCGATCACCCCATTTCGGCGATCACAAATATATAAAGCCCCGCCCCCATGTCCCCGCCGATAGTGAAATGCCAAGTTCATCGCGGCTGTCCATTCGGGCCCTCATATCAATGACCCATATTTATCGCAGCCCCATATATAGCTTCGACTGGCCGAAGCCGAAATACTATAGAGTGGAGCTTAATAGTGTGTCGGGTCCGCAGGAATTGGCACTGTACGCTCCGATATTCCGGAGCCGAAAAGTTATAAAGAATAGTTGAAGGGGATTTCGGGTCCACTTATCCATTTTATTAAAATCCACCGATAAGTTATCACCGATGGGCTGGACCTGATATCAATAAAAAGTGGGCCTATAATGTGTTTCGGGTCCACGGGGTTCATCACACATCGGAGGCCTTGTGGTTTGGGATTCGCCGATCGTCAATCGCCGATTGCGCGCCAGCTGTTGGATCTGCCTTCGCGTGATCCAACGGCCCAGATCTAATATATGCTACAGTGATCTCTCAGCGCCCTAATTTCATCAAATTTCACGTTTAAAAGGCACTTTTGTCTTTATATGGAAAAGGGTCATTTTTGCAGGTTTTCTATGCAGCGCCCGCGCCCGCTCCGTTCTAAAGAAAATATGGTTTTTCTTAACCCATTTTTGATCGCTCCAGACCCGAAATTTCTCCAAACAACATCATTTGGCTCCGGAAATCCTCCAGTCCGCAATCCTCCTCCAGTTGCATTGATATCATCATTCTTGAAGCCATTTTTGATCGACCAAGCGCCGATAGCGTTCCAAAGGCAGCAGAAGGCCTCGCAACAGTTCTTTTGGCCAAGCAGCAGCTATAAAGGGGGCGATTGGACAGTTTAAAGTGTTTTAACAATAAAGGAGAGCCCAGAGGCATGTCAAAGAGTATCAGGGAAGCGACAAAGTGTATCAGATCAAAGATATCAAAGCAGCAGTTAAAGCCCGTAGCAAGGAAGCAATAAAGGCCTTCATCAAAGTCAAAGAGGCAGCTTTGAGCCATTAAAGTTCACCAGAACGTAGTTAAAAGGCATTTAAGCCATAGGAGGGCGGTGGTGCAAGGCCCAAGGCATAGTTATTGCAGGGATAGCTAGCGCAGAGCTCCAAAGGACCATATTTACTCATTTTTGATGCAGCTGCCCGAGCGCAGCAGTTAGATAGATCTTTCATGCATTTATTTCAGGATATTAGGATTAAAGACAGTTATTTCCACAGATCTGTTTGAGATCTGCTCTTGTAGATATTTTTTTTGGATATTTTCTCTATATAAACCACCCTGTGCATTGTAAAAAGGGTTGGTTGGTTGATTTCCTCTTTCGAGACTTGCGCTGTATATGTTGAGAGATTTTATAATCAAAGAATGCTAGAATGCTTGTTTCTGAACTGTTGGTTGTGTATTTGATGGCTTAAAGAGTATGCTACAGAATTCTGGTGTTTCTACATGACTCAATAAGTCCTTCTTGTCTCTGTTTTCAGTTTATATGTGTTTATGCCACCCTTGTTTCACCATCTAAATAGCAGGAAAGAAGAATAGATTAGAATTTGCTTAGCAGCACTCTATGCTCAATTCCTATCATTTCTTTATGTTTTCCTATGAATTAGTGATGAATATGCATACTTAATTGATCATGTATAAGCTATTTCTCTCATTTCTGAATGTTGTCTAAGAATTCTTCATTGCTCCTATTTTAGTCTTCATCCACTTTCCCTCTTTGGCTGGATGAGAGATCCTTAATTGCCTCTCATCCCCTAACCTCCATTTCATCCTTGTTCCAGCATTTAACATTGTGCCATGTGTAGCTATCCTGCTCTGTATTCCCCTCTTCTGCCAAAGAAAACACACCCTTCAGTTCACATTCATTGACTCCATACCCAATGGTCTGAATTTCTCATCCTTTGCATGCCAACTCTATCTGAAGCATCAACCATCCCACCAAAATTAAATCAAACTCATGCACTCATATCTAGCCTAAAATCACCCCTAAACAAAGCTAAATCATAAAGAGAGAGCCCTCTCTGACTGCAGGTAGGCTAGGACCTGCAGTCCAAAGATTGGTTTGTGGTTACCTCGGTCGTATTCCCTTAGGAGTCAAAGGGAACAACCTCAGTGATAACATCATTGGCGACTCCACTAGGGAGCTGAATCATTTGTTTATTACTGAAAATCCAAAGATTTGATCAGTTTTCCTCTTGAATAAAATCCTTAATCTGTTTTGAAAAAATCCCAAAAAAAAGAAGAAAAAAAATCAAAATAATCATAAAAATCTCAAAAATCTTGTTTTCTGGAGAAAGTCGACCCTTTGTACAGGATTATTTCACGTTCAGATCTGATCTTTGATGGTGGACAGAGATCAGACACTTCAAAGTTAAATGATCCACCTGGCGACTCCACATCATTTTCATAATAAAGACCCCACTAGAGAAATGAACCCGAAAGAACTCTACGAAAAGATCAGGCTTTTGACCTAGATTTTTATCCAAGAGATTATGTTCTTTCTCATCCATAATATTTTGCTGTGCATATTGTATTGTAGAGATAATTTTTATAATTTTCCTTTAAAAAATGTTGATGAAAAGTCTCCTTGCACATTGGAATAGCAGTCTTCTAATTCTTTTGAAGATCATCATACAGCCAAGGAGAACCCAAAAATCGAGCCCAATCATCCAATCCCTGTACATACTCCCATGCCTCGTAAAGTTCCCGATAGATATAAGCCACTCATTTTGCCTCCCACGCTCAGTCCTTTGCCTAAATATCGTCCTAAGTATCTCCCAAGATTTGATGGAGAGAACGGAGTTACTGCTCAAAAGCATATCCAAGCTTTTGAAGACTATCTTAATATATTTGAAGTAGAAGATGAGGATGTTATTATTAGGTTGTTTGCCCTTTCTTTGCAAAGTGAAGTTAGGACTTGGTTTAAAGCATTGCCTGAGGCTAGCATCTCTAATCTTCAATAGCTATTCAAACTCTTCCTTGATAGATGGATGATCAAAATTAATTTCCTCTCTCTCATTGAAGAATATGATCAATTAAAAAAGCTTCCTAATGAATCTGTTCAGCAATTTTCTAATCGATTCAATCAAGTTTATCATTCTATGCCATTGAATATAAGACCTCCTCCTGATTTAGCTCTGTTGCATTATCCAAGAGCTTTTGATGAGGAAATTGAATTCTGTTTAAGAGAAAGAAGCCCATCCACTTTGAAACAGATGCACGACATGGCTGTGGACGTGGAGGCAAATCTGAAGATTAGAGAGAAACAACGCAAGGTAGAGCAAGAAGAGAAACTTCTTTATTTGTTAAAAGAAACAGAGGAAAGGATGCAAAAGATCACACTGAAAGTTGAATGTTTAGAGCACCAGAACACATCCGTTTTGCAGAAGGAAAGTAGTGATATTCACGAACAAACCTACGACAAATCAGATGACATATTCGTAGAGCCATATGTGAAGGAGCAGTCTCCTAATATACTGTGTGAATATAATAGCTTCTCTTCTTTCAACTGTCTGCCCAAATATGATCTGTATGATGATGATTATGCTCCTCAAATCCATATTAACCTTGCAGAGGAAACATAAGCTATTTTGGCAGAGGACAGATTTCAGGTTCAGCAGCTTGAATCCAGTGATCATCTTGTTGATCTCAGCTATGAAGAGGAGGAGGAAAATGTAGAGAATTTTGATTGCAGCGAAGGAAATTTACCATTTTGTTTTGAATCTTTTCAGTTTATTAGGGAGAATTATCATGCAGTTAATAATCAAGTGTCATCAAGTTTTGATATTGACCATCTAGAGGAGAGTCAAATCCTTGCCCCTAATGCATTACCTCTAGATTTGCAGCCCCAAAGATCCATTGAAAGTCAGATCGAAGAAAAAGACTCGGAAGCAGCTACTTATGATCAAATGGTCCAAGTGGACCTCATGCCTCTTTGTTTTCAGTCTTCTGAGTTATTTAAAGAAAAAGAGGAACAACAAGCACAGATCAGTCAAGTCCCATTCGAGCCTGTTTATAATGAGTTGCAAGTATCGCTCCAAGTTTTGTGCAATCCATTAGATGGCAGGCTGAGTGATGAAATAAATCAGTGCTCTTCTCCATTAGCGGGCTGTGTGCCTCAATATCAAGATGCTGGTGATTTCCCAATTCAAAGGCATGATATTCATCCAAAGCATTTGTACAGTTGTTTAATTCCGCCCAAGAAAAATGTATATATGTTGCAGAACCCTTTTGTACAGTGTTTAGATTCAGCAAAGGAGGTCAGCAGTTTCCTGATCTTCTCAAAGATTAACAAAGCTATATCTGATGGCAAGATCTCCATTTCAAGCACCAAAAAACACAAGCAGCAAAGGTCATTGATGTTTATGATGCTTAAGTGGCTGCACTGGCTGTTTCATTTCACCTAACCAGCAAAGTAAGTGCTTATTAGAGTAGGTAGGTAGGATTTCAGTTTTCTGTTTGGATAGCAGCTTGCTGCAGTTGAAGCCCGAAGTGAAGGCCCTAAGCTCTTCAAGTCTACTGTCATGTTCATAAATAAACCAGCCAGCAAAGGGAAGTTTTTCAGAGTACAACAAAAATTGAAGATCAAGGCAATCTGACCTGTTGTTCTTGACTTTTCACAAGGAAAAGCCATCCCCAAGTGGAGCCACTATTAGCCTCCTATTGCAATAGGTTTCATATTTCATGATTGACAGTGGAAGTGCCAAAAATGTTCATCTTTTCCATGCTGCAAAAGTTCCATTTTTGAAAGATTTCTCAGTTAAGGGAAGGCCAAACAGCTTAATCTTGGCTTCCCTAGGTTTAAATTGCTTGATGTAGAGATAGAGAATAAAGATCTGTCCAAACTATTTAATCTTAGCAGATTTGTAGATAGGTAGAGAAGCAAGGGCGCTCAACAACTTAATCTGAGCCCCTGGCAGAAATAAGGGTAGAGATAAATAGGAGGACAACAAAAAGAAAAGTTGAAAAGCTGGGTTTTCTAGTTCAAGTGCACCCAAACCAAAAAGAAGAGAAAATGCTAGGTAAGTAGGCCGGGTAGGTAGTTTTGTGGTGGCAGAATGATAAATTGTGATCCATTTTATGTTTTCAAGTGTTATATCCATTCAGATCACAAGTATGAGGCAATTTTCCCTTGGAGCAGCTCAAGCGAGGCATGTCTAACTTCCCCTTCTTCCTCTTCCGAAAATCACTCACTAATTCCCCTAAAGAGGTCAAGATCTGCTTGATATCTCTTAAATTCATCATGTTTCATATCATTTCCCAAATTTTCTTTACTCAAGGAGTGTTCATATGTCCTCTACAAAGTTCTATCTCCCCTTTTAAGCCTAAGATCTCTAAACTTAGCGCTTTCTTGTCACAATCCATATTAATTTCTAACTCTACTATCTAAATCCCTATCTATTTTCCCTTCCCCTTACTAAAATATGCTAAATAGCTCCTCTATGTACATAACCCCTCCCCTTGGTTGAAAAATAACCATAAATATGATTGGGAATCACTAAGTTTTCCTTAAACTTAGTGAGAACCCTCATTTTGCTCATAAATCCCCTTCCAAATGCATTAGGACTCCTTCCTATGCATAAAATCCATCCTTCGATCTATAAAACCCTCCATTCTCCATGTTTTAACCTTTTCAAGGCTCAAAACCCTTCTCAAAACACATAAGCTCCCTTCAAAGTGCCTTTGGACTCCTTCCAAGGCATGAAATCCCTCTTTTTTGGTTATCGGACCCCTTCCGAGGCCTCAAGAACCCTTCCAAATCTTTAAAAAGCCTTTTCCGATCACATAAATCATTCCTCCGATCATATTATGCCTTGGCCGATGTATAAACATGCCTCCGATCGCTTCCCCCTCCCTCCGATGCGATATCGCTGTCGGAGGTCGCAGCAAAAAGAGTTGGCCCTTTTATGAATTTCTCCGATGGATAGTCGTCGACGCGATTTTGGCGATCGGCGTATCGCAATGTTATGTACCCCCCATATATATTCCCCTTACCCTTTCCGCCGATGCGATATCGCTATCGGGAGCCTTCTTGCCGTATATTCCCATATATACCCGCATGCATGTATTTTATCGTTAACTCGCTTTATCGTTATAAACTTAAGTTTTTTATAAAACTTAGGTTTTAACGTAAAAATCCATTTTTACCGAAAACCCATGCTTCTTCCCCTTTATCTCATATATCGCAATTATATATAAGCCCCACCGACGCGATATTGCGACTTAATCACAGTCGTCCATCGCCCCCGCCTAGACCAACGACTCAGATCATTTTGGCGATCGCCCCATTTCGGCGATGGAAAATATATAAAGCCCTGCCCCCATGTCCCCGCCAATAGCGAAATGCCGAGTTAATCGCGGCCATACATTCGGGCCCTCAGATCAACAACCCATATTTAGTCACAACCCCATATATAGCTCCGACTAGGCAGAGCCGAAATACTATAGAGTGGAGCTTAATAGTGTGTCGGGCCCGCAGGGATTGGCACTGTGCGATCTGATATTCCGGAGCCGACAAGTTATAATGAACAGTTGAAGGGGATTTTGGGTCTGCTTATCCATTTTATTAAAATCCGCCGATAAGTTATCGCCAATGGGCCGGACTCGATATCAATAAAAAGTGGGCCTATAATGCGTTTTGGGTCCGCGGGGTTCATCGCACATAGGAGGCCTTGTGGTTTGGGATCCGCCGATCGTCGATTGCCGATTGCGCGCCAGCCGTTGGATCTGCCTTCACACGATCCAACGGCCCAGATCTAATATATGCTACAGTGATCGCTCAACGCCCAAATTTCATCAAATTTCACGTTTAAAAGGCACTTTTGTCTTTATATGGAAAAGGGTCATTTTTGCAGGTTTTCTATGCGGCGCCCGTGCCCGCTCAGTTCTAAAGAAAATATGGTTTTTCTTAGCCCATTGTTGATCGCTCCAGACCCGAAATTGCTCCAAACAGCAGCATTTGGCTCTGGAAATCCTCCAGTCCGCAATCCTCCTCCAGTTGCATTGATCTCATCATTCTTGAAGCCATTTTTGATCGGCCAAGCGCCGATAGCATTCCAAAGGCAGCAGAAGGCCTCGCAGCAGTTCTTTTGGCCAAGTAGCGACTATAAAGGGGGCGATTGGACTGTTTAAAGTGTTTTAACAATAAAGGAGAGACCAGAGGCATGTCAAAGAGTATCAGGGAAGCGGCAAGGTGTATCTGATAAAAGATATCAAAGCAGCAGTTAAAGCCCGCAGCAGGGAAGCAATAAAGGCCTTCATCAAAGTCAAAGAGGCAGCTTTGAGCCATTAAAGCTCACTAGAACACAGTTAAAAGGCATTTAAGCCATAGGAGGGCGATGCTACAAGGCCCAAGGCACAGTTATTGCAAGGATAGCCAGCGCAAAGCTCCAAAGGACCATATTTACTCATTTTTGAGGCAGCTGCCCCAGCGCTGCAGTTAGATAGATCTTTCATGCATTTATTTCAAGATATTAGGATTAAAGACAGTTATTGCCACATATCTGTTTGAGATCTGCTCTTGTAGATATTTTTTTGTATATTTTCTCTATATAAACCACCCTGTCCATTGTAAAAAGGGTTGGTTGGTTGATTTCATCTTTCGAGACTTGCTCTGTATATGTTGAGAGCTTTTATAATCAAAGAATGATGGAATGCTTGTTTCTGAACTACTGGTTATGGATTTGATGGCTTAAAGAGTATGCTACAGAATTCTGGTGTTTCTACATGACTCAATAAGTCCTTCTTTCTCTGTTTTCAGTTTATATGTGTTTATGCCACCCTTGTTTCACCATCTAAATAACAGGAAAGAAGAATAGCTTAGAATTTGCTTAGCAGCACTCTATGCTCAATTCCTATCATTTCTTTATGTTTTCCTCTAAATTAGTGATGAATATGCATACTTAATTGATCATGTTTAAGCTATTTCTCTAATTTCTGAATGCTGTCTAGGAATTCTTCATTGCTCCTATTTAGTCTTCATCCACTTTCCCTCTTTGGCTAGATGAGAGATCCTTAATTTCCTCTCATCCCCTAACCTCCATTTCATCCTTGTTCCAGCATTTAACATTGTGCCATGTGTAGCTATCCTGCTCTGTATTCCCCTCTTCTGCCAAAGAAAACACACCCTTTAGTTCACATTCATTGACTCCATACCCAATGGTCTGAATTTCTCATCCTTTGCATGCCAACTCTGTCTAAAGCATCAACCATCCCACCAAACTTAAATCAAACTCATGCACTCATATCTAGCCTAAAATCACCCCTAAACAAAGCTAAATCATAAAGAGAGAGCCCTCTCTGACTGCAGGTAGGCTAGGACCTGCAGTCCAAAGATTGGTTGTGGTTACCTCGGTTGTATTCCCTTAGGAGTCAAAGGGAACAACCTGAGTGATAATAGGGCGAAGTAAGTACATTCCTTGTTTTGTGTTTTATTTCTATATTTTATTTGTGTGTTGATGTTTGGTTATTGAAATTTGATATATTTTCCAAACCCCCTTGGGATTTCAATGCTTATGGGGACAATAAAACAATGATATTAGATGAGATAAAGTCACATATTGAGGATTTCATTAGATAAGATAATGTCGTGTATTGGGGATTTAAGTGTTTTCGGGATAATAAAGTACTGATATTCGATGAGATGTGTCATGCTGATTAGTTCATGCATGTATTTACTATGGAGTTGAAGAAGAGACTGTCAGGCTTGCCTTGTGTCCCTGCATTTGGAAATAGAACAGAAGAGCTTACTCGTAGCACCAGTTTTGCCACCTGCTAGGTTTGGCAAGCCATCTATCTCGTTACCTTATGATGATACAAGTTTTATTACGATTTTTTATGTTCACTACATTTGTTATTAGACAACGTGTAGACTATCAATTCATTTACATTGTTTTTTAGTGCAATTATTTTATCAAGCTACAAATATCCAAAACTCACAAGGAGAAGTTTTGATAAAAATCAGCTAATAGGATTGATGCCACTACTGAGCTATATTTATGTGGAGAAACACAACAAGAACACTTACGTGCACTATGATCTGTTGTGTGTGCATTCAAAACCCACACCGAACTACGTACGGTTTCTCCTTCACACATTTTGTCAAGTAGGGTGTGTGTATCAACCAGGTTTTGGCAATAGGCATACATGTTAATAAGATATCCTAATTTACCACCAAGTGGTTCAATCAAAGATTCTATCCATGACTGCAAATGGTGACATAATAGATCATCCTTTTTCTGTTCTTTGGTAATGGAGTCTTAAAGTCATAACACGAATACACACATTTGTTCAGTCTATTCAATAGTATCTCCTTGTAGGTTATTCCAGATAGACAGTTTTATAATAGGGCAGCATGGAACCATAATTTACCGTTTGTCCGATTGAGCAATCAATTGTTTCGATTTACATCTATGTTAATAGAGTAAATGGGCATTTTCCTTTCTCATTTCATATTCTCAGTTTAATAAATAAATAAAATCACATTCTGTATGTCCTTATGCCAGTCTTTTCACTCTAACTACAATTAGATTTCATTTCCATTGTTTGGTTTGGAGAAAGTTCTGGAGTTAGTTGTATTGGTATTATTATTGCGTTGTGGCAAATGTGCTATATTTGACATACTAATTTCAAGTTACTATGGATGGGAGTATTGAGTTTTAAGATGTGATTACGTGTCTACATTGGAAGAAGTGGACACGCGAATGTACAGAAACCATGTTGTTACATATTAATTTCTGTTGTTTTACATTCTTACGAAGGCGAAAAGGAAGGGATAGACAGGCACCTTCCTCTAATTCTCTGCAATGAACGTCCTGACAGAATCCACAATCTCTCCAGATAGCTTGCCATGCCTCACCCTACTCTCTGTCAATCAGCATCGCTCACATTTAGACCAACGGATTTCAGAGGCTCAACTGTCTCCATTACAGAGGCTCTGCTAAAATCAAAGTGCTAAAATCATTATAGCTAAAATGTATTGTAACCAATACGTTTGTTCAAGAGTTTCCTGGTTTTGTTTCGATCCTTATGTTGTAATTTAAGGGTTTGATATGGTGTTACCTTCATGGGTGCACTTGCAGGTAGGCCATCTTATTAATAAAATGATTTTTTTTTTTGGGAGGGATAAACTTCCCAGTCATCCAATCCATTTTGGGTCGGGTGGTGGTGTCTCTTCTTTATGGTGTGCAATATTTCTTTGGTTGTTTAACTTCTTAAATCCCCTTAGAGTAATCATTTAATGGCCATAAGAATCTCAAGATACATTCAATAGATTTGTTTAACGATTTATTTTGTTAAAAGTAGTCCATTTAATTTTTATAACATCTTTCTTCTAACATAAGTTATGATTGCTTAATCAGATACTCAAAATATTTCAGTCTACAACACAAAATTTCGATCCTTAAAAATCATGAATCTGTAGAATTAATATTGGTGTGACATATAATGATGAATAAATTTTCTTTCGAAGATCAAAGTACCTTCTTAACACAATAATGCCACCAACATTGAGACAATTCTCTAAGTTTTATTTTGACATCATTAGTACCTTCTAATTCATGTTTTCCATGGTTTATACTACAAAAATTTGTAATTGTTGATAATGGTTTAAGTATTGTGATTATTGATCATTTATGATAAAATATATCTTATTAAAACTCAAAAACTCTGATAATAAGGATAACTTATTAACCTTATTATTATTAGATTCTGATAATAATTATTATTGAGTATATTGGTTCTTATTTTATGCTTCTTTAAGTGATGAATCTTGATATTGAGTTACAATAGTGTTTTATTTCTCGTATAAGGTCTCTATATCAACCTTCTTTTCTTTTTATAATTCACAAAGCGAAATTCTAAATGAGTCACATAATTAAGATATAGTTTTATTATGACTCAATGATTCATTGGAAAAGTATATAATCTTATAATCTTGATGGTGATAATCTACACATAATTGACAATATATAATTCTCTGAAAGATCGCACTATTGATATGGTATACTGGCATGCTGGTGTAACTACTCACCACTGGTTCATTTTACAACACAGTTTACATAGCATTTGAAGTAATTGGATAATTGAAGTTGAAATTGTCACCAATTAAAGTGCTCTAAAATAGTGAAATCTGTTCCAATTCACAATGGATAAACTTTGATATCTTATTACCTTTAGATGATCGTTGTTCACTTGCATCTATTCATTATTTTATGGTTCAATATAACCTAAAAACATAGAAATAACATTCTGTGAATGTTGATCATATTATTCACTAATTATGTGTTGGATTACTGTCCTTTAGCGATAGTAGTTGCTTGGCATTTCTCTGGTCCATTATTGCAAGAACACAACTCTCTCAATATGATCTTCTAATAAATTTAATTTTGCATTGCAATTGCCATTCAGATTACATGTATCTGCTCATTTGCTACTCATATCATTTGTATATTAAACATCATCAAACTATAGGATGGTATATTTTTGTCTAAGTGGCAAATCGTAAAGATTTGGATTAAAGTTCAGAAGTTGAGTATAATGTTACATGAGGTTCATGATTCAAGGTTAATTGCATATAATGGTTAAAGTTGTCTAAAGAGAAATGGAAAGGAGAAACTTGCAGCTTTTTTTTTAAGGATGATAACTAATGATAGTTCATGTGATTATGGCCAACTTGGATCAGATAATTGAGGTGGTAGAGAAGAAGTATCACAACAAAGATAATAAATCAGTGAGAAGAGACAACCCATTTTGGAACATAAAAGAAGAGTATTGTGGTATTTTGGAACATAATGGAAGAATTTGGTATAAACATAACTTGGTACTCTAAAGGTATCACTATAAGGTCTATCTAAGGATGATGCACATAAAGAAGAAAATATTGGCAATCAACCAATGAAGTTGAATAATTATGGTAATAATTATACGGAACTTGGACGGCATGATAATGATTGGAAAGGATAAGTTGTGTGCGTGACAACATCTATAACAATTTTCCCTTTAATGGGAGAGCCACATTGTAAAGTTTTCTATAGGTGACTAATTATATGAATGAATTATGGATAACAAGACGTATGATCAGGTAATTTTATTATGTTGATAAGCGGATTACATTTGGTAGCTATCTTAATGAATTTATTTTTCAGGTATTACCCAAGTTGGGAAAGAGTAATGTATGAAGTTGCATGATGACCAAGTAATGATAAACTTGGAAGATATAGGAAGGAATGTTGCTAGAAATTTTATAAGGATTCCGTAAGAAGGATTGTGTACATAGTGACAAAGAAGTAAAAGTCAATTAATAGAGGTTGTATTGACTAGGAATTTCCATAACATTAAAAGAGGTTGTTTCCATATAACACCTCACATTTAAGTTTTCATGGATAATGATGGTAGTAGTGTTTCCAACTGTTTCAAAATCTAAAATAATGATACTATTTAATAAGAAAGAGTCTTTTGCCAAACTTAAGGAAGGGGTCAATTTATGATAAAGCAATCAAGTGGTATCGAGATACGAACTTGACGAACTCGACGGGATAAGAAAATATTTTTGTGGATGAAGTGATAATTGTTAAATAATTCAACATCGATCAACAAATCCTCATGTAAGTAAATTAAGCATGATATAAAATTAAATCATGATGAGTACCAAGGGATTTTAATTTCGATTTAAATAATGATTGTATAACGAGACATTAAGACTCAAGATGATGAGGCTCATGTACTTAGATGATTATACCGATGGGGGTAAACGATTAGCTACCTAGTAGAAAGAAGTGGAAATGATTATTGAAAAGTAATTGACAACTTGAGGAAAGCATATTGATGATGTTTTATGATATCATGGTAGGAATATAATGATGTACATATGGTTCTTATAGTGATAATGTATCCATATGATGACAGCGATATGCATAGGTATTATGACATTATGTCAAGGTATATTGATCTATTCATTTACTACGTGATGATAGGAATGTAATACTCATGATGGATAGGATATGCATAACGTGGCATAGGAGTTATGATGCTATAATATGAGGATTATTGACATATGAAGCCATGATATGTCTTTGATATAACTATGTTAACTATATAACTGAAGCATGTGATAGGTGCGCACAAATTTATGACATGCATAAGCATGCAATGCATTATTACTCCTAATATTGCGATTAACAATAATAATAATTTTCTATGATACTAAGATGGTATGGTTAATGCATTGGATGCATGTTGAGGTGTGATGATTCATAGGACTCCACAAATGGGCCGAGAGGGCCAGTTTATTTGATGATCTCGTGCGAGCCCATACACATGAGGGAGAAAAAGTAACACCATATGGGCTAGGGACAAACTCAATCAACACTACATATGCCAGTGGTTCCTTTGTCTTGTGTATAACTCTTGATGGATAGCTCTTGAAGAGCTATGGGACCATCTTGAGGAGGTCAAGTGCCTGATGTTCTAGGCTAGGTGTCTGTTATTGGATTGGGATGCCGAAGTCTAGAAGGGATGTAAAGGAATTCGATGCCTGGGGCTGTGTGCCTTAGTAGTTGTGGAGGGAGTGGGCCAGCCTTGCGAGATGCTCGAGGTCATTGAGTACCGGACCGGATGCCTGCCTTGGGGCATATGAGGTCTGAGGTAGGCGCGAGCCTTGGGGCCAACCTTGGACTATGATACAGACCGGGTCAAGCTTATGCCTGGTGTTGAAAGTGGGAAAAAGGATAGAGATTCCTTGATATTTCCCAGGGTGTTGGGGATTTTCGATGTCTACTGGTTATACTAGTTCAGCAGAGGGTGTTGGCAACATGAAGTAAATAAAATAATAAATAATACATAATTAAACATAACTTCGGGACGAAGTTCCTTAAAGTGGGAGAGTATGTAATATCCCTCCCCTTAATAATAAATAATAAATAATAAATCACTTAATAATAAATAATAAAAATAATAAATCATAAATGTTAAATAATAAATAATATTTAAAAATATACAAGAAAATAAATAAAAATAATAAAAATAAAAATAGTAATAACTATACTAAAGTTCTAAATAAGAATAAATAGAAATAAAACAAAGAAAATAATAAACAAATCAGTAAAGCTATCAAAAAGAAGAAAATAAAACAAGAAAGCTAAAAATCAAAGTGGCATGTAGACACATGGAGTGTGTGCATGTGATTCCCATCCAATGTTTGCTCTATTTATTAGATGGTGAGGAGGATGGGAGGCATTCCATCTTTCTGAGATTCTATCTTTCATTCTCTTGGGAGAATCGTCTTCTAAGACATAGGAGTCACTGGTAGTAGTACGTTGATTAAGGGCTCGGGGGTGGCCAGTTGTAGCAAATCCTTGCACAATTGAGCCCATGGTTGGGTGGAGAGTTGTCCCTAAAACCTTGTTGCAGTAAGCCTACTTCTACCACAGGTAAGCACTATTCATAGTTGAATTTAGTTTATTAATTACATGTTTATTTGGCTAGATAATTGCCACTCTGATTTAAATTTAATGTTAATTAGAAAAGTTAACTAGATATTTATTTTTGGATTGTTACACAATATCAACATAATTTGAATATGAAAAACTCACCGTCATTCCTCCAAATCACATATTGCTCCAAATCCCATGAGATAAATCCAATTTACATAAAAAAAAAAGCTTAATTACAAATATTCATTGATCCTAAAATTTTAAAGAGCTCTATAAAAATAGAAAACATAATTTGAATATAAAAAACTAACCATCATTCCTCCCAATCACATGAGATAGATCCAATTTACATGAACAAAACCTTAATTACAATATTCATTGATCCTAAAATTTTAAAGAGGATCGGCCATGATATAATTTTCTCAGAGCAGCAATATACACAATCCCTCTTAAACTCAACAGAAACAGTGATAGAGAGGCAAATTTATATTGGTGCTTGCTAAATAAAAGAGGTTGGTGCTTCTTGGCAGGTTGGTGCTTTCTAAACAAAGAGGGCTGGTGCCTCTAGTGAGTGGGTGCTCACAAACAAATATATGTAATTAAGTTGGTGCCTAAATTACATCGTAAAACAAAAAAAAAATGGTGGTTTTTTCCACTTGGCGACTGCTGGTGAATGCGGGTTTTGGAAGAGGTGTTAAAGACCGAACTACTTGGAAACCCATAATGGTTGTGGACCATTGATCTGGCCAACCTCGATCTTTGACAATCAAACAATGGACCCACCAAAGTATCTGACGCATGATTTATTGAATACAAAATCAGTATAATAAAGTTAATATTTTTTGAAATTTCAACCTCTATCCTTTAGATTTTTTGAAATTTCAATCTCCTTGTTTGAGTTATCTGATTTAGTAGAAATCCCTGAGTTTTTATTTCTTATTATTCCTCCATGTTCATTCATATCCAACATCCTTGCAGCTACTTCCTACATCTCACTTATAGTATTGATCTCCTTAATATTTGTAGTATCAATTTCTTGACATGGTTTATCACTATTAATATCAATCTCCTTACATTCTATAGCATCAGAATATGATACCTTCTTTGTCAATAATTGTTTTCCCCATGTTTCACTTCTCTTTTTTCTCATTTACTTCTCCCTGAGTGGCAATATGGATTTTATTTCCATTTTCAAATTGTTTGTCTTGTTCACATAAAAACTTGGAATTCCTTGAGTCAAGTGTCTCAATGTGGAGATATATCAATCTCTTTGATGTGGATCTTCCCCAAACTACAATTTTTTGTTTATGCTGATCATATTCAATTTCTTCGCCTTGTTCTAGTAAATGGTAGGACTCCCAGAGGAAGCAATCTGCAATATATGTTTTTTCAATTTTTTCCCAATGGATGATGTTGTTTCAATGTTATTAAAATGAATTATTATATTTTATGTCTTAATAGTTTCCTGATACTATTGTTAAATAGGTTTTTTTGTGAGACTGTAGTTTGCCTCAAAATTCAATTTCTGATATATGTTATTTCAATGTTTACTCAACGATTATTTTGCAAAGCACAATTCTATTTTCTATGAACAAGTGAATTTATATGAATCATATCTCATTTAAGAAAATTGGGTACAAAAAGGTACACATAGTGATGAAAGGAAAATGTAAATACTTTGCTCTAATATCTTTGAAACAATAAAAATATGTTGTACCCTATCCCTAAGTGAGTTCAAGACAAAAAAGAAAATGGGGCACAAAATGTATATTGGCTCTTTAATTGATGTTTATTTTTATGGGGCATGATGAAATAATTTTTTATTCATATGTAATTTTGAACTATGCCATATAGTATACTTTGAATACTACCCACAAATCTAGTAATTCTCAACTCTTGGAAACTATAGATGCAATTTTCTAGATCGATTTGAAATATTAATTTGGAATATTCTGTGAGATGTCAAAAGATAATAATGGGAAGAAACCATCAAGGAAAATAGATGTATTATCATACTTCCAAAAGTCTCCATCCAAGAATACTTATTCTATTCATTCTTGAAGCTCCTTTGAACAATTTGTTACTAAGAGAGATGCTAATTCTTTTGGAAATGCATCTGATATCCATATGATGGATGAACGAATAGGTTCCTCAATTGATCGGGGTGAGATAAATATAGTTTCAATAGAAATTGGTGATGAAAATGTTGAATATTTTTCCTTGGAAGGTGACATAATCCATTCATGGAAAAGGAAAAAAGGCCAGTGGACCAAAGGGAGACAATTCCAAGAATATTGGGTCTAAAGTTTCCCATTTGTTGAAGCAATACTTCCTACAAATAAGGATGAGGTTTCTCGAGAAGTTAGATGTAATGCACATGGTTGGAAAATTGGAAAGGTAGTGAAATTCCAGATGAAGCTAGATACAATACAAAAACATGTAGGAAAGGTGAATGAAAAGAAAATTGTAAATGGTGAAGAGAAATCTATTCTTAGATGGAAATCTTCTAGGGAATGTCGACATATCCAATATGCATAAGAATACAAAAACATTTAATAAGTAAGAGGAAAATTAATTAAAGTGGAGGAACCAACATATCTCTATTTGGAAAGACGATGGAAATAAGCCTTTTATCCAAGATGATACAATTAAGCACTTGTTAACAATGTTGGATATCCATCAACCAAGGGGGTCTCCTCGATGTGAAGTCCCAATTAGACCTCACATTGTTTGGAATAGTAGCCCCATCCAGGGTATTGGCCTGACTGCCATATATTCTTATAAATTTTCCTTGGCTACAAATTTCAACACAAGAGAGTAATGCATAGGTAATCTCGGATCAGAAAGTGAGTATGCCTTGTGAAATTTTTGATTGCGAATAATTGTTAGAAAATTATATATTACAGAGCAATGGAACACATAAAATATTGCTGAAATATGAACACAGAAAACACATAAAACAAGAGAGACACAGATATACGTGGTTCACCCAGTTTGATATACCGTCAAATCATTCTCCTAATGAACGACCCAGATTGACTAGAAATTACTATACTTTTATAAGGCAATTTTAGATCTATTTTTAGCTTCGGTGACGCTGCCCCCGAACCCCTGCCGGGGGACCACTAGCCCCCAGACCCCCCAGCTGGGGGGATTAGGCCCCCTGGAACCTTGCGGGGGGGAAAAGTCCCCCCCACACCATCCCACGTGGAGGGGTGTACAATCTTCCTGGGGTATACATCTGGCTGAGACCTTTGAGTACATAAGATAATCAAGCTCCACACCCAACAATCTCCCACTTGGGGATTGATTATAGCAACTCCACCGCCGCTTCATTTGCTAGACAATGACTCCTCTTTGGACTTACATGTTTCTCATCTTCTTCATCATACTTGAAGACCAATTGAAACTGAGCAAATTCTTAGTTTCTCCCTGGTTACAACTTTTGTTAACATATCTGCAGGATTTTGGCTAGTGTGCATCTTTTCCAGCTTCAACTATCCATCTTCCAATGCTGACCATATGAAATGGTACTTGAGCTGTATATGATTAGCCTTGGAATGAAATGAAGAGTTGTTTGCAAGAGGTATGGCACTCTGGCTGTCACTGTATAACCTGCCCAACTCCTGCTTCTTATCCAATTCATCCAGAAACCTTTGTAACCAAATCATTTCTTTACTAGCCTCTGTAGTAGCAACATACTCAGCTTCTGTTGTTGAAAGTGCAACAATACTTTGGATTTTTTAAACCCAACTGCCACTTGTTCCACCTACAGTAAATACATATCCTGTAGTGCTCCTCATGTTATCTCTGTCACCTGCCATATCTGCATCAAAATATACCTGTAGAGCAATGTTTGAACCACCAAAGCATAATGCTTGATTTGTGGTGTTAACACCCAGGTTGTTCCCTTTGACTCCCAAGGGAATATAGCCGGGGTAACCACTAACCAAGCTTTGGATTACAGGTTCTAGCCATCCTGTAATCAGAGAGGGCTCTCTCTTTGACTGTTTAACTTTGTTCTTAAGTATCTTAGGCTAGATATGAGGTGAGGGTTTGGTTTGAAATTTTGGTTGAATGATATCTTTCAGTACCTAAAATGTGATCTTCAGACAGTTTAATCCATTGGGCAATGGAGTCTATGGCTGTAGGTTGTTTGAAATGTTGGATGGGTTTGTTTAAACTGCAGGGCCATTAAATATTCTATGAAACAAACTTAATGTTGTGGTGATGGAATATGATTAGCCAGTGGAAGGCAACTAAGAGTTTTCCACTAAACTGGTGGTATGAGAATAAGATGTGTTGCACAGGAGCAAGCTTGAATTCCTGAACAATGATCACTGTGAAATTTATAGTCCAAAGGTGCAGCAATTAAGAATTACACTATCATAACTATAACTAAGGAAAACATTCATAACAACATAGATTGAGTTCAGGGTATTCCATGAATAAATCCTGTAACTATTCTTTTTCTTTGCTATCAAATTGCAGAACATAGAACATGAATGGGTTATGAAGGAATGAAACACATAATGAAAAGGTTAAAGAAAAACTTATTGTGTCATGAAATAAGCAGGGATCCTGTAACATTCGGTAAACACACCACAACGCATCAAACCATCAGAAACCATTTGAAATTCCATCAGCTCTTTGTATTAAATTCTGAATATCTACAACATAGGATCTCTTTTAGAGAAAATCAACAACCCCTGCAAGCTTATGCGAGGGGGAATATATACAATCGGTTATACAAAATATCTGAACCGCTGAGTCACTTGATAAATAAATACGCTCACCAACTTTACAGAATAGCAGATAAGGAAGTTATTACTGCTCTAAATACAAAATGAATACACTTTAATTCTGTCAGAAGTCTTTTTGACCTTTGGAGGCCACTGAGTCGGTTGAGCGTTCTGCATTAATACTGAATGATGTGTCTTTATGGCTCTGTCATGCTGTAGCTTTTTTTTTTTTTTTTGCCCTGTCATCTGTAGCTGTCAGTGTGGCTTTAGTGGCCGAATTGGTTTGCTGAGTTGGCTTAGTCCATTCTTCTTCAGACATACTGAATGCATCAAAATTTCTGAACATGATGATTTATATTTTTTGATGAAAAACTTGATGAAAGCCTTTTGTTTACAGTAACAACTGTATCATTCTGGTCCACCATTCCTGTGTGGGCAATTGATGTCTCAAAATTGCATCTAAGGTTTCATCTGCCTCCGTATATTTGTAGAAATTCGGAGGCACTTCAAACAAATGTTTGATCTCATTCATAATGAAAAATAAGTTCTCTACTCTGTCATAGAGACTTTGCCCAGATGCTGGCCCTGTTTCCTCTGAGGTACTTGGTCTTACAGTGATCTGATTGGTAGCAAATGTATTGACCCTTTTTGCATAATTCTCATGTGATAGTAGCCTCCCTGCGCTGTTCAATAAGCCAGGAAGGCCTCTGCTTTGTAATGCTGCAAACTTATCCATGAATTTGTTTACTTCTGTCTGCATGTCCTGGCTTCTTCTATCCAATGTTTGTACCAGGCTTCTCAATGTGAGGACCCTCTTTATCAGCAGGATGGTTTAAGTTCTATTAGGGATTCCCATTGCTGCCAGCTGAGGACCTGTGCGGTTGTTGAGAACGTTGATCATTCTATTGGCTATCTCAGGCATATTTCCTAGAGATGCCCTTGCTCTCTGGATTTCCTTGTGTGCTTTGCCTATGAGCTCCATTTGCTCATGAATAGTCTCTATAAACTGCCATTGATCTGTTATTGATTGGCCAATGTTGGCCCATAAAACTATCTTGACCTCAGCTACCACTTTGTCAAGGGTGAGCTCTTTCTCTAGCTCCTTTATCTTCTCCTTGAGAGCCTTCACTTCTCTTCCCTTTTCAGCCACACTTTGCTTAGATTTGTCATATTTTTCATTGAGCTTGGCTAAATTCTCCTTGGCTTCATTTAGCTCTGTCATCTGGGCTTCCAGGGCTTGAATCTCACTCTTCATCTTCTGGATGTCAAGGCTTGGAGCCTGCTCTGATGTTGGTGTTGCTGCTGATGTGGATGGAGCTGTCTCCACTGTCTACACTGTAGGAGGGGTGACAATTTGAGGGGGTTCCTCAAGGTTGATTACCTATGGAGGGGGCTGAAGTGTTTGGCCTCCTTCTTTCTGCTGTAGGGTTGCCTGCAATGCAACCTCTGTTTCTCCCAGTTTTTCCTCTATCTGGATAAGCTGTTTATGTAGTGCTACCAGCAATGTTGATACATCCTGGTCCTTTCTTTGCTGGGCAACCTCCTCTGTTTGAGGGTGAAGGGTTGCTGGTATATTTATCATCTTTCTTAGAGCTGCAATATCTGAATCTCTGATTTTTAGCAGCTCCTTTATCGCTTTAGGGTCCTTTGGGTCATGCCCAAGCTCTATGATTATATCCTCTAGAGACCTTATTCTGTTGTCCTTGGCCTGAGAGGATGCTTTCTCCAACTCAAGTTGGGCGGTTGTATTATTCAGGCTGTTCTCCAACCTATGTGCCAAGAAGGTCTAATCTGCAAGTGTCGAATATACCATCTCACCCGTTTGTTTGTGAAGTTCTATTTGATCCATAAGGTGGATGTCTTTTGCAAGGACATCAAGGTTGGTCCTTATATAGTCTGCAGTTGTTTGTGGCTGCAACATGGTTGGCATGAAATGACTCATGGTCATTTTCCCCTCTGCTATGTCATAAGCTGACATAAGCCTCTGCTGATTTGTAGGGGCCATTTTAAGCAATTGATTATAGATCTGGAGCCTGAGTGGCTCATTTCTCTTTTTTATATCAATGAATTGATGCTTGATCCCTATTTCAGCTTTCCTTTGTTGACTTGAGGAGCTGATCTCTCCTCCGACTATTCTTTCTTGTTCCTGTTGAAAGGAACTGGTAGATGCCTCCATGCTTGGTGGACCCATGCCCAATGATTGTCCGATGGGCATCTCTTCTTCATAGAGGGGATTCATCCTTTGCCTTTTCTCCCAGGCTTGAGTTGTGGAAGTGGTGAGGGGAGTCTCCTGCTCTCTATCCCTCTTTCGATTTTTGTCTTCATTCTGCGGAGTTTGGAGCACTGAGGCCTCCACTGTTGTTTCCTGCCTAGGAGGCACAGTTTCTTGACCTTGTTGCCCAGTGGATATTGGGGCCTCAGCTGTTTGTTCTTGTTGTATTGGCTGCTCTTCTTTTTGCTGTTCTTCTTGCTATTCTTCTGTAGGAGGTGGCTGTTCCTATTCCATTTGCTTTTATTTCCCTTGCTTGACACCTGACGAACAATTGTAGCTGCTTGCTGCTGGGCCGTGGAAGATGAGGCAGCTGCTCCAAGTTGCCTTTGGTAGGAAGAGGAAACCTGCCCAAAATTTTCCAAGTCAGCCTCTTTCTCAATGTTCTTTGCCTCTCTTTGTAGCATTTTTTCTCTAGTGATTGGCTCTTCTAGAGTGCCCTCTTTCCAACTTAGTAAATTGGCATATTTTTCAATATGAGGCAATCTGATGTGAGCATAGCCACCCAACTTATGTTTTACCCTCCTGAGAGAAATGAAATGATTAGGGTCATAAGGCACCCAGCGGAAACTGGTTTCTAATTGGAGGGTCTCTAGGATCCTATCTGCTTCCTTCCATCCCTCCTCCCTTTTGTTGTACAGAAATGGGCCTAGCTGGTTCCTGACCTTTAGTTGCACCTTCTTGTTTTTACTGTGGAAATGGACCTGGTCTGCATTTCCAAATTGCCTGAAATACTCCAAGGCAAAGAGCCTCATAGGGACATATCTGGGCAGCCTATAAGGGTTCAACTCACAGCCATATATTCTGATTACTGTATGGTGTTGGTAAAAGTACCAATCACCAATGCTGTAGACCTTTGAGAGCTGGAGTATTCTTTGCATCTCATCGGTCAACCTGGGAGGAGGGATACCAAATAACAAGGTCATAGCTGGATGGATAAAAAGGTCTATGAACTCACAGTATGTGTATGGTGAATAGGAGGTGCGATGAAAGACTGAAGTCCAAAATACTACAGACCTTGGGTTTCCCTGGGCATCAAGTTTCTTGAGAGGAACAGGGAAGCTGTCGGGTTGATAAAATAAGAACAAATGATAGATATATGAGGTGTATCTAAACACTTTCTCCCTCTCTAGATTCATCAGTTTCTCATGAATCTTATTGGCAATATATGTAGCATAATCATAGTGCACAGCAGGAGGCTTTCCAGGGGAAAATATGGACAGCATGGCCATAATGGTGTCATCAACATCCTCAACTCCCCTGTACCCCAGGACATAACTGATCAAGTCCAAAATCATTTTGCCCAAGTCATTGAGATATGGATTTCCAATAGGAGGCATTCTCACAGCTTCAAAGCTTGGCTTAATAAATAACTGATTAATCTTGATGACCTGGGCACTAGACAGCTTGCCCCCCTTCTTTAATAAGTCCATCATGGAAAGAGGAGTAAGTGGCTTTGCAGTGTGAAAGTGCAGCATCTCATTTATGTCCTCAGGGGTGACATGGAACAAGACTGAACCAGTGGGACTGAGGATAGCTCTTTGACATGGATCATAGTTTTCACAGCATTTATAGATCAAGTCTGGAAGGACATTGACTTGAGGAAGGTTAAAAATAGGCAAATTGGAGTCCCAAATCCCTAAGATATCAGCTCCACTGAGGTGTTGAGCCTTTAACTCATTTAGCATATGAATGTTAAATTTGGAATTCAATGAGAATGTCTCTGTCATCTGATAATCTTTATCACCTAGGGCCTTCCACTCTAACTCTCTGTGTGGGGCATTCAGAGGTGCGACATTTAATGCTACTGGCGTTTCCATGGCTAATTAGGACTCTAAATTGTATAAGGATTTGCTTTACTGGACAAAGCAACACAGAGGGGTATTTTGCAAGAGTGAGGCAATTTGCAAGGAAAAACTGGGTAAATTGTGGTGAGAACAGTTTGAAATGCTCTGAAGAGAGTTTGAATGGGCGAATGTTGGGACTAGTAATGCAGTTTTCCCGGTGAATTAGTACAGCTCCGGTTTCAAGTCCACGATTACGCGGACTGACTGTAAGTTTATAAAAACTTGGCTAAGTGCAGACGTTGCAGGTGAATTTCGACCCTACCACTGAAAATGGACGCTGGTCACTGGAGAATTGCTGGTAATTACAGTGGTTTTGACTCTTTTTATGCTTGCTTGGCAAATCTTACTCAAAACCAGGCGCGGATGGGAAAGTCGGATAAATACCTGGTGAATTGCCGGCAATGGTTACAATGTAGGTGAATTGGAAGCGCCGATGGCCTTTAAGCTGAATTCTACAGGTTGGCGACGAAAAGATCGTATTTTGCGTGCAGAGCGGAGCAATAGTTCTTTTGCAAAAGTGACAAAAACCACGATTTTTGGCAAAAATATGGACTTTTTGGGTTATTGGTGCTTTTTCTGGATGACGTCAGCATGACGTCATCGGGTGGGGTCGGGTACGGAAGGGTGACGTGGCGGCCTGTGAGTGGTCCACGGGGATTGGTGAGGTGGCAGACAGGTCGGAGCAGTGGCGGGCAGGGCGCTGATGCGGCGCTAAGTGGCATGACGTGGGCACGCCATGGCGATGATGAGGACGTGACGAGATAAGCGGGAAACAACAAGCAGTAAGTGGTTTGCTCAGACCGCTTTGGATACGGTCGCGGTATTGTCAGAGGGTGGCCCGATGAGATTTGGGAGCGACGTGTGGCAAAGGCCTGACGCCACCCTCTGACAATTTCTTGGGAGGTAACGTTCAGCCATCGGGGCCAACCTGATATGGATATGGGCCGTCAGATGGGAAAGCCCAGATCCGACGGTCGACGGGTCAATAAGATGCCAGGACAATACGACAGCGGGCGGGGGGATATTTTATTGTTTTTCTGGAAATGAGCGCCCAGGCAGAAACTTTAGACTTTGGCGGAAAAATGGGTTTTCAATGCTTTTTTATAAAAGTGTGCATTTGTAAACAAACTTTGGATAAAGGGTAGAGGTGGGTTTTTACCAGGCTCTTTTGCAAGCAAAGTGGGTAAATGATTTCAAAGGTTTGTAAAGGGAAAAGGGGTATAGCTTAGGTTATCAAACTGACCAGAGGTCAATTTAATCCCTGACTTCATACAACCACATGCAAGCAGACTTTATCCCTGCATGATTTTCCAATATTCAAGCATATGGCTATAATGCCAACGGGGAGGGAATATGTACATATTTGGGATTTGTTCTATAGGATTAACCTAATAATAGGGGAAAGGGAGTATAGGGAGTTAGATAATAGGAAATCAGGAGTTAATATGAGTGGAAAAGGTGGATGAAGGGAGAAAAACACTAAGTTTTATATGGAATCAACTTAGTTTAGGAAGTAGATCAAAATGAAAAGAATTTTAGACAAGAAATGTGGCTTTTAAAGATACAAGAACCAACAAAAGACTTTGACTTCTTCCATGAACATAGGTAGTGTTGGGATGTTAGCAATGAGTGTAATGGGGGGTAATCAGGGAGTTAGACATGCTTCATTGTAGTGTTGCAAAACTGCTGAACAAGAGATCTGCACTGGCACCATGTTTTTCCTTTGCTTGGGCCAGTGAACAGTCATAATCTACAACCCCATCTACCTACCCACTCTATTGCCTAGTATTTTTTGTTACTCCAAGGAGGGTGCACTTAGACTTGCAAACCCTCATGTGCCTTTTCTTTTCTTTTGGCTTTTTCTTTTGATTTTCTATCTACAACTAACCTTATTACTTCCAAGGCCCCAGATTAAACAGTTGGGACCTTAATTCTCTACCTAACTACTGGCCTGCCAAGATTAGATAGTTTGGTGTCAGGCGGAAAGAGTCAATAGTGCGGACACAACCAACCTCCCTAGGAGCCTAAGACTCTCTAGTGACAAACAAGACAAATAAGAGCAATCCTTCTCTAAACATGCATTTACTATATAAGAAATCAAGTGTTTAGATCCTACCTGTAGTCCAACGCTGTTGTAGCAGTCCAGCTCCGCTGATCTGGATGAGCTCCTCCTTCACTTTGAAACGTGCATCCACTAACAATCAAACGATTAAATAGCACTTGATAATCTCATAAAATAAAACATATTTAACACATAGACCAAGGAGTACATGAAACAACTCATAAATAACAAGTTATTGAGAAGAATGGACTCATTTGCATTAATAGGAAACAAAAGGAACAATTACAACCTGAGCCTTGGTGTTGTGCAAGTCCCTCCCAGGGTCCATCAAGAGTTCTCCTTTACTTTGACAAAGCTCACGCACTTCCAAATAGAACAAGCAAAGATGGCAATTTCTCCTCACAAGCTTCTAAATGGGATTCCTAATTCCAGCAGCATCTACCCTTAGAAATGTTTAGCTTCCAACCTCCTCTCCTTCTGGCCCAATGCCTGTATTTATAGTGCTCTAGAGGAAGTTATTCAGGTCCACCATCAATGGGATAATCCCCTCTTTGGATGGGATAGCTCCCTCATTGATGGGATAAGTTCCTCTTTGGTAGGGGTACATGAACCATTTGGAGGCGCTCAATACACGTCGAACAACCTTCTAGAATGCTCTAGAAATGACCATAAGTAACTTTTTAAAGATGAAACTTGCGCATTTTGACCTTTACAGGGGTACGCACCTGCCCCTTTACATACAGAGCGTACAAGTACACAGCTTTTGTGAACATTGGGTGCGTACCCGCAGGTAAGGTTGAGAGAACCTGCGTACCCAGAGATAAATACATTTATAAAGACTTTCTCTCTTTTTGGAGTTTGACATGGAGAGCAGAGGCATAAGACTTGCCTAAGAGGATAGCATGACTGTTGATAGAGCCATACTAACTGTAAATAGTCATGGTGACATTTTTTAGTGTAACAGATTGCCCCCTAAAGTGCGAAGCCTGTAATAGACTAGGGTTTTGTATTATCTAGGAAGGGTGAAGCGCTTTATCATTTCAAGGATTATCTCGTCGAGAGCCTGGTCAGAACCTGCAATTTTCAACACAAAATACATGTATAAGATTATATCATCACTGAGGTAGGCATTCCCATACTTAGATCAAAACTTTAACTAACAGACTAACTACTCTGATACAGGAATGATCTTGTAGTACATCATAATCATAGAATTTTGTAGACACAGTATGGGCGCAGCCATCTGTTTATGATTAGTCTACTTAGATAATGAATACAAAACTCCTCGCAGCCTGGATGGTGGAAACTAGATCCAGGGTCTTCATTTCTGCTTCCCGAATTGGTACGATTCTAACCATGTGAATAAATGAGTTGATGTCGAACATGGTAGAAACCACTTGATTACCAGTCGATGATGTAAACTGTTAACAAGTGTGAGAGAGACCACCAGTAATGTCAATGGTTCTCAAAGTACCCAGTACAATCCATGAGATGTGAATGAATGAGTTGATTTCGAACATTTCACGGAATCCTTTGATCGAAAGTCAATAATGTAAACTGATGTCAAAGGCGAGAAACCTACCATTGATGCATGTAGACTTCAAGGTACTGACGATTTCTAAGTCATCTCTCTAGATAATGTGTTGATGTCGATAGAAAGCGACTCGTTGCAGGCAAGCCCACAACACGAAATAATTTGTTCAAGTTGAAGAAATGTTGCTGTAAGGACTGACTCAGGGATGGTCAAATGGATGACAAGTATTTTGCAGATGAAAATTTTTCTTGCAGACCTCTTGAACACATAACGACACAACAGATGGCTTGGTGATAAACGACTCAAAGTTAACCCCCGGAACCCGGCTGAAGACTTTCAAAGTGGTTTGATCAACTGTGAGGTAAAGGATTTCCCAACCCAGGTGAATGAAAAGTGTCGTGTCCAAGAGTGGTAATAAAGTTTCTTCTGAGACAAAAGATAACAAATAGGCTCATTCTTCTCTCTTTTCCCCCACCATTTCTGGCAAGTACCTCTTTATTTTTAACAAGCTTGAGGAGGATAACATATGCTTGATTATAAGCTCATCCTTCGGATGAGTCCAACCTAGTTTTGATTCGAACCCTAGGAAGAAGTGGTTCGTTCCTGTTTGTAATTGAACAGGTCCTTTACTGTGAAATTTTTAACGAGCCCAGTATAGGAGAAACTCGGCGTTTTTCAATTTTAGAGAGTCTGAAAAACTTAAGAAGACTCCAGGCTGAACTTTTTCGTAAATTTGTGTCCCCCAAGCCCGAAAAAGTATAAAATAATACCTGGGAGAACCGCTTGATCTTGCGACCAAGGAGTACTTTTATGATTAGTGTCTCTGACCTGAAAAGTAAAAAGCGATCAAGGACATGTCGTTTTATTTCCGTATCGAGTTTGAAACGACAAAAACCCGGCAATCTTTTCCTGATTTTACGGTCAGAAAAGAGCTATAAGGGGACCGTCTTTTAATTCCATTTTAACGAGTGTAAAAGAAACACTCGGCGATCTTTTCATATTTTAGGAGTCAGAAAAGAGCTTAAAAGATGACTCTGACGTGAAAAATGATAATTTACCCTAAAGTCCCTTTGTCTTGCACAGAAACAACACATTACTCATACCTGTTCAAGATGGGCAAAAATTCATCGAAAATGTCCTTTCATGGTGAAAAATAAACAAATCTAGCATTTATTTATCCAAAAAACCTATAAAAAGACTTCTTACCATGTCATTTTTAACATTTTACTGTTGAGGTTGAGAAAAGGGCTTTTGACAAGAAACTTCCCGTGGAGATTGCGGAGAATCCGACCGTCAGAATCGAACGCCGTTTTACCAGGTATTCTACAACACCCCTCTCTTGTTTTTCATCCGTTTAGAATCTAGTTTTAAGTTTTTATTTGATTTTTTGGGGGCATTGGGGTTTCAAAATGCGCCCCTCGGGGTACACAGGTCATGCACTGCTGACCTGCGTACCCCGATATTTTCCCAATGGGAAAATTACGGGGTGTACGCACCCGGCCTTAAGGGAACCTGCGTACCAGCTCTCTGTCCCTAAAGGCCGGGGTGCGTACCCCGCAAAACACAATTTGAAACCCTTGGCCTTCCAAAATAAACCAAAATTTTTAAATTTTGTGGATTCTCACTGATGTTTTATGATGTGCAGGGAGCACACCATGCTTGATTGGCATGAAAGAGAGCATGAGGATGTTGATTTGGCCGCGATAGGTCATCAACCTTCCATTGATGCATTAAAAGCATGCGGACTGTACAAATACTGGGCCATAGCTGGCATGAGGGGCCAAGTGCCTTTTCTTGAGTGGCTGGTCGAAAGGTGGAACATTCAGGAGCAATGTTTCTACATCGGAGAGCACCAGCTCGAGATAGAGCCCTCTGACATATATTTTCTCACTGGCTTGCCTAACAGGGGCGAGCAACTCTCTCTATTCGGGACTAGGCCGGGTGGCCAATCCCTTGCTAGTCTCCGATTAGAGTGGTGCAACAACCAAAACCATGAGAAAGGGATAGAAATCAAGTACATATCCCGACCTGAACTTATGGTGATAGCCTTTACTGTTACCAGACTTTGCGGCGCGGCCGCTTTGCACCAAGCCACCGGGTCCCAAATGCGGATGGCTATAGACTGTTTCCATGGCACCATTTTGAACTGGTGTGATGCTGTGTTGCTAATTTGAAGGGCCAACTAACCAGGGCAAAGAGAGGACAACTGAAGACCTTTGGATATGGACCTATAGTTGTCAGCTTTGCCCTAGAGAGAGTTCCAATGCTGGTCCCCCAACATCTTACAGTTCCAGTTGGGGCGCCTCGGGAGCCTAAGCTGATGAGATGGGTTGCAGTAATGGCCCGACATCCTGTTGAGGGCGCAGCAGTTGTTCGATTTCCTGATGGTTACTTTCACTGGCTAGAGAGCCAGGTCTTTGCTATTCAGGACTTTCCTTATGCCGGAATGGATTTTCAGAATGATCCGGACATGGTTCTTCCACAGGGAGAATAGTGGGACGATAGAGGTATTTCATTTTTCACAAGTTTCAAATTATATATATTTTTTTGTTTTTATATATATCGCCTCAAACTGACAGCACAAATTTTCAAAATGCAGATGTAGGTCCACGACGTCTAGCCAACCTCCGGGCTTTTGAGAGGAGAGTACCAGCTGTACCAACACCAGCCCCACAGGATGCGGCCGCAGAGACCTTAGCCGAGCTGGAACAAGATCTAGAGCGTCTGACGGCGGATATACCAGAGACCACCATAGATGATATTCCTATTTGACTTCAGCGCTATGTGGTCGCGGTCCCAGGACCTTTTAGGAGGTTCTTGTGTAGGGTAGCGCGGGCAGTGGTCTCGTATAGAGAGCACCACCAGTGATTGGCTAGTCACTTTTGTAGACACATATGACATTTTTGGCTTTTTGTACTTATCATTTTTGCTGATCATAAGGTGTTTTTCAACCTATGATCGAAGACGATGTATATTTTTTGACACACTCCTATCTATATATATATCATTATTACCAGCTTATCTTGTTTAACATATGTGATGAAATGTTTTTTAAATTTACTTGCATGATTATCGTAAATGTCTGTCCAACATTCGAGAAGCAATTGCATCTGCTAATGTATTTAAAGACCTTGGAATATGCTGATATTCAATGTAATCAAATTCACATTCCAAGAGACGCACTCTCAAAAACAACCTTAATAACACAGGATTTCTAATGGCATATACTCTATTAAGTTGTAATACAATAAGTTCAGAATCTAACCTCACTATCAAACGTCGAATTCCAAATGAAATAGATTCAGATAATAATTCAACCACTGCACTGTATTCTGCAATGTTGTTCGTCGTTTGACCGAGGCTTACCCCATGCATAGAAACTAACTCGTCAGAGGGCAAATAGATAACCCAAGCTGCGGAAGAGATATTCCGTGTACTACGACAAGCACCATCAGCAAATCCGATGTATGTTTGGAGAGGCGTCGACATCTGCAATATCAAGAGTAAAACCAAGATAAGCCAGAATAACGACGAAAAACACACTTTCTAAGCTAAGCACACTGACTAAACTAACAAACATACTAGCTAGAAAGAAAACCTAACCTAACTAACATTCTCCATACCCATCATTTAAGCATAATACCTCTTAAGGTAAAGTCCATTTCTGGGTTTACCTAAAGAGTCCCCATCAACGTTTCTCCTCTTCGGAAGTAGCTGGGAGTAATTTGACAGCCATTTGAAGTGACGGGATTTCGCATTCAATGGGTAACACAGCTTCCAAGCCATAAACTAGCTGGAAAGGAGTGAACCCTGTTGAAGTTTTCACTGAGGTTCGGTATGTCCATAGCGCTGAAAATAACATGTTGTGCCAATTCGACCGATGAATACCAATGGTTCGTCAGATCATGATAACCAGAACTTTGTTGATAGACTCAACCAAACCGTTGGCTTGCCGATAATAAGGAGTAGAGCTATTGTGGTGCAAACCAAGCTGGCTTGTAAGCTCAGTCATCATGATGTTTCGAAAATGGCTCCCATGGTCAGTGATGATTGCTTGTGGGACACCAAACCTAGTTATAATATGATTGAATACGAAAACTGCAGCTGTTTTGCCGCTTGCGTCGAATGTAGGCATCGCCTCGGCCCATTTAGTAAAATAATCAACCGCGAGGATGATATACGCATGCCCCCCGGCCGAGTGAGGGTTACAAGTAATAAAATCGATACCCCATTTGGCGAAAGGACCAACGGCAATTATAGGATGGAGAGGAGCAGGTGCTGCGCGCATCTTGCGATCAAACACTTGACAGTTGTGGCACTTCCGGACCGCAATGATACAATCTTTAAACATGGACGGCCAGAAATAGCCAGCGCGCAACACCTTTTGAGCTGTGGCATACCCAGAGCTATGACCGCCACATGCTCCAGAGTGACAATCATTCAAAACCCTCTCAGCCTCTTCGTGAGTTAAACAACGTCGAAAAACTAAGTCTGCCCCCCGGCGATAAAGTGTATCTCCAATAATCTTGTATTGCTGGGATTGAAACCGAATTTTCTGACGTTCCGTCTTTGAAGCTTCAGGCCGAAAGGTTTGGGTTTGGAGATAGATGATTATATCCCCGTACCACGGATCTAAAGTACTGATAAGAAACAAAGATTCGTCTGCAATGGACTCCTCTGCCACGGTTTCTGTGTCAGCACGCGGGAAATCACACTTTAGTTCCGCAAAAACTAAGGATTTCTTAGACTTGGACTTCTCAAACTCCAAGTCGAACTCTTGCAGGATAACGATCCATTTAGAGTACTTGCCCCCTAGCAGTTGTTTTGTCAAAATATAAATCATAGGGTTGCAATCCGAAATAACTGTAGTTTTACGGAGAAGAATGTAGTGACGAAAACGCTGGACAGCTTGAACGGCTGCCAGGGCCAACTTCTCCACATGCGAATATTTTAACTCAGTGGGATTTAACGTCCTACTAAGATAATATATCACATGTTCCACTCCGAAATCATCCTCTTGAACTAAAACCATTCCAATGGTGGAATGCGAAGCTGCGAGGTATAAGAAGTAGTCTTGGTTGTAGTTGGGAGGATGCAACAACAGTGCATGGGTCAACGCGTGCTTAAGTGCATCAAAAGATTGTTGGGCAATCTCGTCCCAAAAGAATTGAGTGTTCTGTTTCAACAACCGTGTAAAACTTTTAGTGACCTCGGCGTAATTTGGAATGAATCGGTGTAAAAAGTTCACTTTCCCTTGCAATCTTTGGAGTTGGCGCAAACTCGAAGGAGGAGGCAATTTGATGATAGCTTCGACCTTCGAGGGATCGAAGCGAATGCCGGCTTTTGAAACAACAAATCCCAGCAATCGACCCGTCTCTATACAGAACACACACTTGTGGGGATTCAACCAAATTCGATAATGCCGACACCTCATAAAGATTGCTCGTAAGTGGACAAGGTGATCACCTTGATGTAAAGAATGAGCAGGAAAATCATCGAGGTACGGTTGCACAATGTGCTTGATGTCATGAAATGCATAAGGCATCGCCCGTTGAAAAGTGGCCCCGACATTCTTAAGTCCAAAAGGTAATTTGCAATAAGCAAATGTCCCCCATGGACAAATGAATGTCGTTTTTGGTTGGTCGGCAGGTAGAATATTGATTTGATTATAGCCCGAAAAACCATCCATGAAGGAAAACATTTCACTTCCAGCACAATCATCAATAATTTGATCGATATAAGGCATAGGATAGTTGTCTTTTGGACAAGCTCGATTTATATCCCTATAGTCGATACAGATTCTTATTGTTCCTTGTTTCTTGTTGACCGGAACAATATTCGATACCCAATCCGTTAACGGGATTGGATAAATGAAAATTGCTTTCAACAGCTTCTCGACTTCTGCTTTAATCGCAGCCGCTTTCCGAGGGTGAATCTGACGCAACCGTTGCCGGACGGGTTTAGCATCCGGATAGGTCTTTATTTCATGAACAACAATGGCAGGGTCGATTCCCGGCATCTCCTCGTAAGACCAGGCAAACACATCGCGGAATTCTTGGAATAGGGCCTTGTAAGTTCAAATTTCATCTTCTGTACATGAGGCACCTATATGAATGTTTTCCTCAATTCCGGGCTTCACTGAAATATCAATGGGAATAGTGCGAGAAATATTCCCTAAATTCAACTCTGAATCAGAATGTTTCGTTGGATTCTGAGCGTCTTTGACATATTCAGTGGTAAAGATAGATGAAAAATCATTTTCAAAAGCATCATCCTTAGGTAAAAACGAAGATCTGTGATGGAGATCTTCCCATGGTAAATCGTCTACACTTAGGATTTCGCGAAGTTGTTCGTCAGATGACACGACTTCAGGAAACGCTGTCCGTTCTAAGTTTGATGTGAAAAGTGATTCTTCACTGACCACATTCATTTGGTCGATCTCGGTTGAACGCGAGTCGGTAAAAGACATGACGGCTTCATAAGAAATTTCATATGGACTCAAAGGCATAGCATCACCGAATGAGTCTATCTCAGATTCAGATGGGACAATCCAAGGATCATCATAAATAATGTTGTCTGATGTAATCATATGAATTGATGCAAATGAAGGGTCTGCGTTGATTGGAGGGAAAGGAAAAGTTTCCAGTAAACCGGAATCTTTAACTAAACCTACGCCAACGTCCCTATAAGGGATTGTCGTCTTACTGACATGCTGGATACTCTCTGAAGAGGCTGGGTCAGATGAAAAGTATGTCAGCTGATCAATCGTCACGATCTTACCGTTATGTGGAAACTTAATTACTCTGAAGACCGATGAAACGACCGCTGTCATAGCATATGACCAACTTCGACCCAAAAGAAGGTTGTAGTCTAGAGGGGCATCAACCACCTCCACATCCAGACTAACGGTTTTACCTTCTACCCCTATAGGTAATTCCTATAGAATACCAAACGGACGGAACCCACAGCCATCAAAGGCCTTAAGGATGGTCGAGGATTGGTTCAATGAAGGAGAACCAAGCGATATCCAACATTGAATCAACATAATACACGTAGAAGCTCCCTCATCAATCACAGTCCGATGAATAGGCCTATTTTTTACTATCACTGGAATTTGGAAAGCCATTTGATGGGGTAGACGCGGTGTACTATTTTCTAGATCGAAGATTATCAGGTTCGGGTCCTGAACATCAACAGCTCTGATAGCCGACAAAAGTAATTTTCGTTGTGCTGGGCATGATTGCAGCACTTCTAAAGCTGACATTGCTGAGGGTGAAACAGCTAAGTCCTCAACAATGTTGTAATTCTGGGCCGCCCTCGCATGTGGATTGAAAGCAGACCTTCGAAGTACACCCTTGGCGGGCGGTTTAATTACTAAGTCTGGGTTAGGTTTTTCGATCTGTAGTCGATCGGAACCAGGAGCTAAGGTTGATGGATTAGAATGAGAAGATTCTGCTTCTTTACCATCAACAGGATTCTTACTACCATAATCTTGCGATCGAGTCGCAGTCCTCACATGAGACATCATCAAAATGGGTTCTTCAATGGCAGTCGAGGAAGAACCTATCATCTTATTCTCTTGCTCTGGAAATGGATTTTTTAACACAAAAGGAGTGGAAGAACCTTTGACTATTTTCACAACCTCGGCCCGATGAGGGCAATTTCTTGTAAAATGATCCTCTTCACAAATAAGACAAGGATATCGAGGTTTGCGCTTTTCGTCATTGGTTTCCGACTTTTCCGTTTTCTCCTTCGGAGCTTTGTCTGCTTTAGCCTTCTTCTTTCCTTTCTTCTTTCCACCGTTTTTTGATTTGGCCGTAGATGATTCTACAGCGTGAATATCGGCGGAAAGTTCAGGAGAAGACTCTCCTGTCGGGGAATCAGGCAAAGTGATTATAGGAGTAGTAGAAGTCTTGGAGGATTTCTTCTTGCTCTTTGTATTCACAATGCCAATCATACCATCAGTGGCATGAGATCCCGAAGGAGCAGCAGCGATTTGATTCGATTTTGGAAGATCTGGAATCTTCTCGTGTAACGTACCCAACTGAGTATAAACTAAGTCAAGGTACTGCGCCTGAGCAATGACTTGCTCCTCAGTAACTACTCCGACCTTAGCTACATCTTCAGTAATCTTTGGTAATAATGATTTAACAAACCATTCAGCTAAGATTTGGTCCAGAATAAAAACTTTCACTAGCCTTCTTCGACGTCTCCACTCATGAATGTGATCAGAAATATACGTGGACGTCGATTGTTTTAGTGAAGTTAATAACTCCGTGCCGTTATCGTATCTGACCGGCAACTGAAAGTGAGTTAAGAACGAGGTAGCTAACTGGCTGAAATTGTAAAAAGAGGCCCGTGGTAACTCAATGTACCACTTGGCCACGAGACCAATGAGTGCACGCTGGAAAAGACGTAAGCGGATCGAATCATCCGAGATAGAATTTGAAGCACACCAGAGATGGTAAGTCATCACATGATTGGACGGATCCTCTCCAGACTTACCTTCGAACTTGGGTATATCACTGGGCAACTTATTTGGCATTGGCAGCCAGAACGGAAGATATTGAATTGGATCGTTCGTTAGGCGCGTCAAGTCTGGTAAATCCAATGTTGCGATAAACGGTAACTGTCAGTTATGATCTCTAAAACTCTGGGTCACAAGACCAGTCCCAGGAGGAGGATATCCAGGATAACTAGGAACAGGAGTCGCATTAGGGATATTATATCCTCCTAGAAAACCAGGATTAACCGGACCATACTGGGGTTGTTGAGGTTGTTGATAAGTGTACCCAGGATACGGTTGATACTGGTAAACTGGCTGTTGGACAGCTTGCCCATGTTGGTACTGACCCTGGTACGGTTGATGAACAAATTGAGGTTGAGTAGTGACAACCGTACTTATACCAAGCTGACCTGTAGGCATCTGGACCGTGGTTTGAATCGTAGATCCAGACAACGGTAAAGATGTCTGAGGAGTGGTTGCAGAGACAGTAGAAACCGGAGCTGTCGATACTCTAGAAGTAAGTGTGGCAGATGTAGCGGTAGTTGCAGCAGCCGTTTGAGATGGAGTACTAGGTGCAATTGGCGGCTGAGTAACTACCGAAGTTACAGAAGTTTGAACATTTGACTGGACAGGTTGCGGTTGCTGGGGTGGACCAGAAACTACGGGTTGTCCAGCTTGAGGTACCAACTGTATACTTGGCTGCAACATCTGTTGGCCCTGTGATGGATCCCACACTATCATTCCCGGGTACTGACCCGTAACAGGTTGAGGATACTGAGATCCATAACCGGATTGAGGATAGGATTGATAATTGAAAGGTGCAGTTCCCATACCTTGAACATATGACTGACCTTGAGGTGGTTGATAACCTTGAATCGAGTATTGACCTTGAGGTTGATAACCTTGAGGTAAATACGGATACTGGGGTTGACCTTGACCTTGAGGTTGATACCCTTGAGGTTGATACCCTTGGGGTTGATACCCTTGAGGTAAATATTGATACTGAGGTTGACCCTGGGGTACATATTGAGGCTGGGGTTGACCTTGAGGGATGTATTGCACCATAGGTACATACTGACCTTGAGGTTGCCCCCCAGACACGATTTGTGTACCTTGAGGTTGCCCCCCAGGCGTTAACTGAGGCTGCCCCCAGGCGGTAATTGGCCACCTTGAGGTTGGGAAACGGGAACTGAACCTGACATCATGTAAATGTCTCCTACACCCAATGGTATATTACCATTGTTTCCAGCTAATAACCCATGATCAATGGGTTGAGGAGATGCCCCCGCAAAGGTACCAGAAAGTGATTGATACCCGATGGGAACAGAAGGACCGCCGTGTAAGAAAGATTTAGGAGTTTGAGTAAACACGGACGACTGACCAGACATATTTACAGGAGTATAAATACCTCTAGGTGGAAAGGGAGTACGAGGTGTAGAAAAACCTACCCCTGAGTTGTCTAAATAATTGGTTAACGAAAGGTACCAAGTAGTACTTCTAGGATGACTGTAAAAGATAGATTCACGCTCCCTGAGCTCAATAGTAAGTTGATCTTCAAGGTTAGATACGCCTATTTCTTCCTCTGGAGCAAGTTCTTCGATAGCAATCAGATGAGTAGGAAGATTTTCGGTGATAACTCGTTCTACTCTTGGTGAATCTGGAACACTAGAAGTCGGAGTAACGGGTTCAGATATTTCAGGTTCTTCGCTTGTATCACTAGCAGACGAAAAACTACCAACAAGCTCAGAAACTGTAACAGCTTCGGGATTATAACCTGTCTCTAGACCTTGGTAATCTGAATGGACTACCAAGGAAGATTCTCCTTCTTCAGGTGAACCTACTCTACTGCCACTAGGAGGAGTTACAAGGACCTTCAAACCTTCTAGATTACTGGGGTCGTCTCGAGGAGGTTCACCCCTAAGTCTACGGGATCTTCTCAACAATTCGGCCACAGAAACAACTTCAGGAGATTGGCCCCGAAGTCTACGGGACTGTCTCGGTAATTCCACCATAGCTAAAAACTTTTAACTACTACACATGAAAACAAAGTAAAATCTCAAATCAAACCACCTAAAGTCTCTAAAGAACCAAACAAATTTGAATCACACGCCTAAAGAATCTAGGGCGTCAAACCAAGCACAAACAGTAGCCTTCCAGACCGAAAACGCTAGTTGGAGATGAAACCCAACATCGCCAGATTCAGTAGAGAAGTGGCGGGTGGAACAGTTACCCCGAAAACCTGCTTAATGAATAGACCAGCACAAGTTCCTCCACTTTAACCGTCACGAGTGAAGTGAACCCCCCGGAAAATCCAAGTAAGTCTAGCCGACGTTTGCTCCAGGTACAGTGGGATCTTCCCTCCACCGTCACCTCAGTAGAATCCTAAAGATAATGGTCACTAAGGTTACCAACCGCAACAAATGCACCTGGGGGAACAGTCTACACTCCGACAGCACGCAAGGGCAGAGTATCAAGCTCAATCCCCTTGCCGGTTCCTTGACAATAATCCAAGGTTTACCGACAAGTGACCCCTGGCTCCTCGACAATGGTTAATCCGAGGTTTACCGTTTGTAATACGTGCGCGTCTGGCGTCGTTCCCAACGAGGGAGGATTGATCCCCTCACTGGTTCGGACACGAGCTCGTGCTTCTCCTTTAAGAGGAGCTTTCCCAGAGTACAAATGAGACAATTGGATTTATTCTATCACAAGATAAGCTACTTGTTTGGTTTTGTTGTCTTGGAGAGTTAATTACTCTCCTACTCCAAGACACTAGCCTGATCTAAATTGGTGTTTCAGAGCCCTAGTAAATAAAAGTTACTACGTTGATTTTACTTTAAGCGTTAATTTTATGGTTTTTCTTAAAGACAAAAGGTAGCGGAAGTGAAACCAATGGTGTGTAGACTCTACTCAAACCACTACAAAGATGCACCCAAGATGATTTACGCTACTTTTCTCTTTCAATGAAATTCCTAACTAAGAGAGTTGAGAAATGCAAATTTTATAGAAAACAACTTTCTTAGTAAAGACAATCAAAGAAACGATTCTCTTTATCTTTCCAAGCCTACAAACATGACCACTCCTTACGTGCACGAAAAACTCTTTTTCTTTCAAAATGCCTCAAAGCTACTTGAAACAAAACTTTTCAAAGGAGATGTTTTTGTATTTTCTCTTATTTAATAAAGCATATAAATCTATTTTAACGAAAATCAATCTCAAAAGTTATAAAATCTATGAAAACTTGACTCACAAGCAAATAAAAAAGGACTTTATTCTAAGCAAACCTAACGAGGCAAAAGCCTACAAAGATGATTCTAGGTTGTTTTACTTGACCACAATCAAGCCAAGGACCAGCTAATGCAGAATCAAAAGACCAGTCAAAACAAAACTCAAATCTTTTTGTTCTTTTTGTAAAATGGAATTCAATACTCAATCAACAAGCACTTCGAAATTTGCCAAAGAGACCACTCAAAGGTAAGTTGCTCTCACAGGTAGACTTTATGACAGGTCTGACTTCTAAGAATGCTGACAAAACCAGAGAGATCTAAGGCTTGACAACTTCTACCGCCAAAGTCACTACAAGACCTACTCAAAAATAAAACCCTAGGGCTTAAACTTCTATGAAATCCACTAAAACACTCAATGCTATCGAAACAAGTTCAGGTGAAGATCTTTGACAAGAGACTAATGGATCTGGGCAGTAAAAACTAAGAAAAATCAACATCTAAGAGGAAAAATGTAAAAAAAGGAAATTTCTTAATTTTTAGCAGGGTACGCAGGCAACCCGTTAAGACAGGTGCGGGCCCGCTCTGTGCACACAGCAACAGTGCGTACAAGTACGCACTGTGCAATACTCAGAGGGTGCGTACTACTGAAAAAACCAAGAAAAACTAAATTCAATCTGACCCTAAGCTAACCCACCCAAATGCAAAGTCACAAAGCCAAAAACCAGAAAATAAATGACTTTTCTCAGATCAAAGTTGCATACAAAGGAAAAGACTTTCACATCAATGGAGTCCCCAGCAGAGTCGCCATTTTTTCAGGCGGAAAGAGTCGATAGTGCGGACACAACCAACCTCCCTAGGAGCCTAAGACTCTCTAGTGACAAACAAGACAAATAAGAGCAATCCTTCTCTAAACATGCATTTACTATATAAGAAATCAAGTGTTTAGATCCTACCTGTAGTCCAACGCTGTTGTAGCAGTCCAGCTCCGCTGATCCGGATGAGCTCCTCCTTCACTTTGAAACCTGCCTCCACTAACAATCAAACGATTAAATAGCACTTGATAATCTCATAAAATAAAACATATTTAACACATAGACCAAGGAGTACATGAAACAACTCATAAATAACAAGTTATTGAGAAGAATGGACTCATTTGCATTAATAGGAAACAAAAGGAACAATTACAACCTGAGCCTTGGTGTTGTGCAAGTCCCTCCCAGGGTCCATCAAGAGTTCTCCTTTACTTTGACAAAGCTCACCCACTTCCAAATAGAACAAGCAAAGATGGCAATCTCTCCTCACATGCTTCTAAATGGGAGTCCTAATTCCAGCAGCATCTACCCTTAGAAATGTTTAGCTTCCAACCTCCTCTCCTTCTGGCCCAATGCCTGTATTTATAGTGCTCTAGAGGAATTTATTCAGGTCCACCATCAATGGGATAATCCCCTCTTTAGATGGGATAGCTCCCTCATTGATGGGATAAGTTCCTCTTTGGTAGGGGTACATGAACCATCTGGAGGCGCTCAATACACGTCGAACAACCTTCTAGAATGCTCTAGAAATGACCACAAGTAACTTTTTAAAGATGAAACTTGCGCATTTTGACCTTTACAGGGGTACGCACCTGCCCCTTTACATACAGAGCATACAAGTACACAACTTTTGTGAACATTGGGTGCGTACCCGCAGGTAAGGTTGAGAGAACCTGCGTACCCAGAGATAAATACATTTATAAAGACTTTCTCTCTTTTTGGAGTTTGACATGGAGAGCAGAGGCATAAGACTTGCCTAAGAGGATAGCATGACTGTTGATAGAGCCATACTAACTGTAAATAGTCATGGTGACATTTTTTAGTGTAACATTTGGACAGGCTTCTTTCTCTATCCTTATGACAAGAAATTGAAATATGGCATGTTCCAGATTAGGCTGTTGGACCATCCATCAAAATTCAGTCAACACCAAGCTATGTACACTTATTGCATTCTCTTGGAAATATGGGATCTTTGTACCACCAAAGCAGAGCATATTTGGAACTTTCCGTGCTAATCATGAAATATGAAACCTATTGGTATAGGTAGCTAACAGTGGCTCCACTTGGGGATGGTTTTTCTTTTCGAAAGACCAAGAACATCAGGTCAGAATGCCTTGGCTTTTTACTTCTTTTCAAAACTTGAAAACTTTCTTTTTGTACTTCAACATTGGAATCTCTCACACTTGTGGGACTTGCTGAACTAAAAGCCTTTTCCTGATTATTTACAGCAGCTTCTTAAACTGAACTATTTGTATGCTGAAAAAAGTATATACAACTGTTTATGTACAGAAGGAGAAACCCTGCTATATACATGGAAAGTAGTCAAAATAGTGCTTCAACATCCTGCCATTCACAGGACCTTCATCCAACTCAGTTTCATCCAGATTTTTTAGGAAGTAGGTGTTGTTTCCTTGCACTGCTTGGATAACAAATGGTCCTCTCCAAAGAGAATCAAACTTTCCATGTTTTCCTTTATCTTCCCTTCTTGAATCCCACTTGAGGACTTTGTCCCCCATGTTGAAATCTTCAGCTTTAGTCCTTCTATCAAAAGCTTTCTTTAACTTTTCTTGTAACACTTGAACTCTACTGTAAACTTGGTCTCTAGTTTGCTGCAAACATATTATTTGATTGATCCTTCTTTGCATGTCATTGGGCTCAGCTTGACTTTCTTGAAGTAGTTTCATAACAGGAACCCCTAGTGATGAAGGAAATTTGGCTTCTAATCCATAGACTAACTCATATGGGCTGACCCCAATGGATCTCTTGGTTGTTAGTCTATCTGCCCATAAGGCATTCACAAGCTTCTTATGCCAATTCTTCTTATTTTCTTCCAACACCTTCTTAATGATGTTTACAAGGTTTTTATTTGATGATTCAGCTAGGCCGTTTCCTTAGGGGTAGTATGCAGTAGAATGGCCCAAAGTAATATGAAATTTGTGACAGAAGTTCACCATCTTCTTAGATCTAAAAGCAGCAGCATTGACTGTTATTATCTTGTCAGGGCAGCCAAATCTAGAAAGAATATTAGTCTCAAGAAACTGAATGATAGTAGAATCATTTGCTTGTCTACATGGAACAACCTCAATCCATTTGGTGAAGTAATCTGTAGCTGTCAGAATCCATCTATGTTGGCCTGAAGAAGAAGGATGAATTTCCCCAATGAAGTCCAGGCCCCATTGCTGAAAGGGCTTCTCTGTTGCAATAGGCCTCAAAGGAAGTGGCAGTAACTTTCTCTTTCCCTCAAACATTTGACACTTGTGGCATGAGGTAGTGAAATTTTTAACATCAAAGAACAAAGTGGGCCAATAGTAACCAACCCTTAGTATCTTATCCACAGTGGACTTCCAATACAAGTGTCCACCACAGTCACCTGCATGGAATTCTTTCATGACATTATTAGCCTCATTCTCAATTAAGCAGTTTAACAGTATACCATCATGATTTTTCCAAAGTAAATTGCCATCCATGACACAAAATCTTGCAGCTTTCATCTTTAGGAACCTACATTTAGGTCTGGACAATCCTGGGGGAGCACACAGGTTTTGCAACACATAACATATATCAGAATACCAAGAGGATTGTTCAAAGGCTACATTGATCTTTGGAGTTGCCAGCTCCGGTTCATTGTCCATTTGATTTATGTCTAGGGCTTGGAAATTTGTTTCAGACATTAGTTTTGCCAGACCTTGGCCCTTTATCAGTTTTGTAGGTCTTATCTCTATGTCAAATTCTAAGATGTTTGCAATCCATTTTCCTCTTCTACCCTCTAAATTTTCTTGAGTCAAAATATCCTTGACAATAGCATTTCGTACATAAGCAATGACATGAGAGTATAGGATGTAAATTCTAAACTCTTTCATGGCTTTTACTAAGGCATAAGCTTGTTTTTCCATGATCTGGTATTTGAGAGGTGCATCTCTTAGTGATCTTCTAAAGAAAGCAATAGGTTTTTCATTCCCCTAATCATCTTTTTGTAATAAGACAGCAGAAATTGTGTGTTGGGAAGAAAAGTAAAATATAATGAAGTCTCTGTCAAATTGAGGGTTTGTCAGGACTGGGGTTTGGGTGAGGGCCAGTTTGATTCCTTCAAACGCCTGATTTTCTTCCACAGTCCACTTTACCTTAGAATCCTTTTTGAGCATGTTATTAAGTAATCTGATAAGTTCTGCCAAGTTTGGGATAAATCTCCTTAGGAAGTTGATCTTACCCAAGAAGGCTTGCAATTCTCTTACATTTCTTGGATGAGGCATTTGCAGGATGGCTTGTATTCTGTCTAGATCAATTCTAATACCATGCTTTGAAATAATATGACCCAATAACTTGCCTTCTTCCAAACCGAACAAAGATTTCCTGGGATTTAAGGAAATTCCATATTTCCTACAAGTTATCAATATTTGCCTTAGATGTTTCAAATGTTCAGAGTTAGATTTTGAAAATGGTGTAAGGTCATCTAGGTAAACCACAAGGAAATCATGAATCTCTTTGGCAAAAGCAATATCCATTGCTCTTTGAAAGGTAGCTCCTGCATTTTTCAACCCAAAAAGCATTTTGACATATTTGAAGGTTCCCCATGGGGTTGTGAATGCTGTTTTGTCCTGATCATCAGGGTGCACTAGGATCTGGTTAAAGCCTGAAAATCCATCAAGCAATGAAATTCTTGAAGCCCCCACCACTCTTTGGAGAATGTGATCCATTTTGGGTAAGGGATAATTGTCTTTAAGGGACACCTGATTCAAATTCCTTAGGTCAACACAAAGCCTAATCTCTCCAGTTTTCTTTCTTGAGGGGACTAAGTTTGAAATCCAATCTGAGAACCTGATTGGTGCTATGATACCAGCTTTAAACATTTTTTGTACCTCTTTCTCAATTGAGGGAAGAAGCATTGGGTTGATTCTTCTCAATTTCTGCTTAAATGGCTTTTGATTAGGCTTGAGAGGGATAGTATGTTGAATAACCGAGGTGTCATAGGATTTCAAATCCTCGGAACTCCATGCAAAGACATCTTGGAACTCTTTAAAGAGATCAATGTATTTAGGCTTCTAGTCAGGAGGTAAAGATGCAGACAATTTTATTATCTTGGGTTTTTCAATAGTTCCAATGTTGCATTCTTCAATGGTGGAATTAAGGGGCTGCATTTTTGGTTTTCTAGGAACATCATTTGAGTCAAAAATGTTCTCCAATGGGGTTAGGCCTGTTGGTAGAAATTTGTCCTTTAGCTCTATAATTTCAGCCTCTGTATTAGCTACTTCATCAAACTGCAATGGTTCAAGTTGCAGTATACTTTCTTTGTCAAATTTTGTTGGAAAAAGGATTTGATTTGTTGTTTTGATCGACATTGTTGTTTGATCCTTTTCATTTAGTGGCTGTGTGTCTTTTACAGAGTCAACATCAATGTTCAAACCTGAAAATTCATGCTGCAAGGTTAAGAAATTGTGTATTTGTGTGTCATCCTCAAACACCTGCCAATATTTGACATTGTTTGGGACAGAAGGTCTGTATTTTATTTCAGCTGTAAAACAATGATTGGGTTCAAAAGGCAATTTGCATGTGCTAGCGAATGTGGCCAAACTGTGTGCATGAAGATTGTGGGTTCTAGCTATTTTGGTTATTTGAAATTCAGTGAAGGTTTTAAGTATTTCAATAGCAGCAGACCTGTATGACCTTAGTCTCTTGTCATTGGTGACAAAATTTCCTTTCACTTGTTGGATAATAAGGTCTGAATCTCCCATGATTGAAAGCTTTGTGGCCTCCAATGATTTTACCAGTTTGAGACCTAGAAAAAGAGCCTCATATTCTGCCATATTGTTGGTACACCTGAAATTAAGCCTATAGGCCCGACCTTGTGCATAATTTCTTTGTTTGTTATGAATCCACACTCCAGCTCCTACCCCTAATTTGTTGACTGATCTATCAAACTCAAGAAACCATAAGATTTCCCGGTTCAAGGGATTCTCAACATCCTTTCTATAACCTGGGATTATAAGTTGAAGTTCTTGTTTATCATCTAGTTTATCTTTTAGGACTGACTCATCAATTGGTTTCTCAATCTTGATCTCTTGGGGACTTGGTTGCTCACTCTCATGCATATTTTGTTTGAAAGTGTGACAGATTTGTTATCACTATCTGGACCTGTATCATTATTGAACAGAATAAAGGAATCCATATCTGAATGGACTGCATAAATGGGGAAATTTTGAGGTTTTTCCTCACTGCTCACCATGTATTTCATAAGTGACTCTCTATATAGCCTCTTGGGTTGACCAAAGACTGAGATGGTGGCATATGACATGTCTAATTGCAGGGAACCTTGGAGTTTAGCCCCCCAGGATCTTGATAACAACATTCCATATTTGGGTGGGATATCAGCAACTACAACATCCATTAAGATTGTTTTGTTTGGATACTGGACAAGGGATACACATAGATCTTTTATCAAACCTAGACACTTAACTTGGCTGGAGTCAAATGAAAATAGGTCCTTGTATGGTCTTGTAATGTCTAGGTTAAGTCTCTCCATTACTGATTTAGGAATAAGGTTATGAGAGGCGCTTGAATCAAACATTGCATTGTGTAATATCTTATCATGAACATGCAAGCTGACATAAAAAGGTAAGATCCCTGTAACTGCTGTCTTCCCATCAACCTCTGGACCGAAAAGTAGTTCTGGGGTATCATCCAACACATTGACATCATCTTTATTATGGGTAAGTTGAAGGGACTTTTTGATTTGTTGTTTGTAGATGTCATGCTTGGCTAGTTCTGAAAGAGGAATGACTATCTTCAATTTGCCAATTTCAGCTTCTAAGTCAAAGGGTTTTTCAAATTGGACCTTGGTATTGTGGTTGACAACCCTTTCTTTGTTATTCAAATTTTCTTCTTGTTTTTCACTATGATCTTGAGGCTTGTCCTTTTTACTCATCTTTTGGGAAGTAATGCTTAGATTAGGCTGCAAGGGTGATGTATCCATTGATTGTTGATTTGGGGAAGATGCTTCAGTTATTTCTTCAACTATTATTTCATTTGTAATTGAATCGGTTTTGTCAATTGGCTCTGTGACAATGCTTTTCTTAGGCAGTGGAGTGTCCTTAGTTTTCTCAGGCTGTGTCACCGTTATAGTTCTGCTCCTTAGCTTGTATTGCTTATGAACTTCATAAACAGCTGTGTCATAGCCTTGTTTAAAGTCAAATGACTCACCTGACTTGGTTTGGAACTGCTTAATGTCATCGTCCTTATGATCTTCTTGACTCAGAAAAACTTGTTGATCATCATTTAGGCCCATTAGGTTAATGTGGGTGTCATCTATCTATTCATTAGAAGTGGATGCTTCTGTATAGTTTTCTTGGAACGGAGGTCTAATCTCTGGTTCAGAATTTGCTTTACCAACATTAGGATTTTGGTTTCTTCTGAAATTGGGATTCCTAATAGGATTATTCTGTGGTGCTTCCCATGATGACTTCCTTTCAACTGATTCTACTCTGTCACCTAATCTATGCATCCCAGTCATTATTGCATCTAATTTCTAATCCCAGCCTGAAGGCTCTTCTTTGAAGGTAGTTTTTCTCTCATTTCTAGTCCTATTCCTCTTGGCTATTAGGTTGGCTTCCACACTCACTGCTATATCTTGCATTTCGGCTAAAGTTTGAGGAGCTCTTTCCCTTAATTGGTATGCCATATCTGAATCAAACCCATCAGGAAAGGTGTATAGAGCTAAATCAGGTGGGGGTCTGAGATTTTGGGGAATAGCATTGTAGACATTGTTGAAACGAGCACAATAGTCCAATACAGTTTCTTGGGGACCTCTTTTGATAGTATTGTATTTAGATAATATATGAAGTGGGTCCTTTTCTTCTCCCATCGGTTAATAAAGCTTTGATACAAGGCTTCAGGGTCGGCTATAGAGTTCGCTGCTAGTGATCTAAACCATGTTCTTACATCTCCTGTTAGACTTTGCACAAAAATTTTCATCCTTACCCCATCATCATCTATCTTGTAATTTTCAAAGTAGTCCTGCAATTTTTTAGTATGTTGAAGGGCTGATTAAGAGCCAGTACCATCAAAATATGATATCTTGGTTTGATAATCTTGAGGCATAGGCCCTAGATTAGCAGGTAACTGCAGTGGGGCATATCTATTAGCCATGTTTGGTGGAACAACAGGGATAATAGGGATGAATGGGACAAGTGGAGGAAATGGGATGAAAGGGGTGTGTGTAGTTGATGGAGTGTTTGAAAGGATACCTTGTGAAGTGGATGAAGAGCTAGGAGATTGTGGGCCAGTTGTGTGAGGATGTAGAGAAGCCTTAGCAGGGGTTGGAATGTCGGTTTGGAGACCCGCTTCAGAACTTGAATCTGATAAAGTCCCTTTTGATTTGTGTCTCTTGAGGATTTTTGAAATCAAGTTTGGATTTTGAAACTCAGGTGCTGGATCAGGATCTGGGTTTGATCTTGTGTAACGAGTTTTCTTCTTAGGAGCCAGCTTCTATAACTTTCTTTGTGAGAATTTCTAAGGAGGTAGTGATCTTGTGATAAGGACTAGTCAATTATAGGACAACTATATGAAAATTAATACTGAATAAAGATTGACTGAGGCAACTTTTATATACTCCTGCAAATGCAAAGCAGAGGCAGTTTCTAAGGTTGTCTGGCTGTCACTCAGGCTTTATCTACACCATTAATTTTCAGATAGGAGGTTGAAAAGTTGATCGAGTTCCCCAGCGGAGTCGCCATTTATGTTAACACCCAGGTTGTTCCCTTTGACTCCCAAGGGAATACGGCCGGGGTAACCACTAACCAAGCTTTGGATTACAGGTTCTAGCCATCCTGTAATTAGAGAGGGCTCTCTCTTTGACTGTTTAACTTTGTTCTTAAGTATCTTAGGCTAGATATGAGGTGAGGGTTTGGTTTGAAATTTTGGTTGAATGATATCTTTCAGTACCTAAAATGTGATCTTCAGACAGTTTAATCCATTGGGCAATGGAGTTTATGGCTGTAGGTTGTTTGAAATGTTGGATGGGTTTGTTTAAACTGTAGGGCCATTAAATATTCTATGAAACAAACTTAATGTTGTGGTGATGGAATATGATTAGCCAGTGGAAGGCAACTAAGAGTTTTCCACTAAACTGGTGGTATGAGAATAAGATGTGTTGCACAGGAGCAGGCTTGAATTCCTGAACAATGATCACTGTGAAAATTATAGTCCAAAGGTGTAGCAATTAAGAATTACACTATCATAACTATAACTGAGGAAAACATTCATAACAGCATAGATTGAGTTCAGGGTATTCCATGAATAAATCCTGTAACTATTCTTTTTCTTTGCTATCAAATTGCAGAACATAGAACATGAATGGGTTATGAAGGAATGAAACACATAATGAAAAGGTTAAAGAAAAACTTATTGTGTCATGAAATAAGCAGGGATCCTGTAACATTCGGTAAACAAACCACAACGCATCAAACCATCAGAAACCATTTGAAATTCCATCAGCTCTTTGTATTAAATTCTGAATATCTACAACATAGGATCTCTTTTAGAGAAAATCAACAACCCCTGCAAGCTTATGCGAGGGGGAATATATACAATCGGTTATACAAAATATCTGAACCACTGAGTCACTTGATAAATAAATACGCTCACCAACTTTATAGAATAGCAGATAAGGAAGTTATTACTGCTCTAAATACAAAATGAATACACTTTAATTCTGTCAGAATTCTTTTTGACCTTTTGAGGCCACTGAGTCGGTTGAGCGTTCTGCATTAATACTCAATGATGTGTCTTTATGGCTCTGCCATGCTGTAGCTTTTTTTTTTTTTCCCTGTCATCTGTAGCTGTCAGTGTGGCTTTAGTGGCCAAATTGGTTTGCTGAGTTGGCTCAGTCCATTCTTCTTCAGACATACTGAATGCATCAAAATTTTTGAACATGATGATTTATATTTTTTGATGAAAAACTTGATGAAAGCCTTTTGTTTACAGTAACAACTGTATCATTCTGGTCCACCATTCCTGTGTGGGCAATTGATGTCTCAAAATTGCATCTAAGGTTTCATCTGCCTCCGTATATTTGTAGAAATTCAGAGACACTTCAAACAAATGTTTGATCTCATTCATAATGGAAAATAAGTTCTCTACTCTGTCATAGAGACTTTGCCCAGATGCTGGCACTGTTTCCTCTGAGGTACTTGGTCTTACAGTGATCTGATTGGTAGCAAATGTATTGACCCTTTTTGCATAATTCTCATGTGATAGTAGCCTCCCTGCGCTGTTCAGTAAGCCACGAAGGCCTCTGCTTTGTAATGCTGCAAACTTATCCATGAATTTGTTTACTTCTGTCTGCATGTCCTGGCTTCTTCTATCCAATGTTTGTACCAGGCTTCTCAATGTGAGGACCCTCTTTATCAGCAGGATGGTTTAAGTTCTATTAGGGATTCCCATTGCTACCAGCTGAGGACCTGTGCGGTTGTTGAGAACGTTGATCATTCTATTGGCTATCTCAGGCATATTGCCTAGAGATGCCCTTGCTCTCTAGATTTCCTTGTGTGCTTTGCCTATGAGCTCCATTTTCTCATGAATAGTCTCTATAAACTGCCATTGATCTGTTATTGATTGGCAAATGTTGGCCCATAAAACTGTCTTGACCTCAGCTACCACTTTTTCAAGGGTGAGCTCTTTCTCTAGCTCCTTTATCTTCTCCTTGAGAGCCTTCACTTCTCTTCCCTTTTCAGCCACACTTTGCTTAGATTTGTCATATTTTTCATTCAGCTTGGCTAAATTCTCATTGGCTTCATTTAGCTCTGTCATCTGGGATTCCAGGGCTTGAATCTCACTCTTCAGCTTCTGCATGTCAAGGCTTGGAGCCTGCTCTGATGTTGGTGTTGCTGCTGATGTGGATGGAGTTGTCTCCACTGTCTGCACTGTAGGAGGGGTGACAATTTGAGGGGGTTCCTCAAGGTTGATTACCTGTGGAGGGGGCTAAAGTGTTTGGCCTCCTTCTTTCTGCTGTAGGGCTGCCTGCAATGTAGCCTCTATTTCTCCCAGTTTTTCCTCTGTCTGGATAAGCTGTTTATGCAGTGCTACCAGCAATGTTGATACATCCTGGTCCTTTCTTTGCTGGGCAACCTCCTCTGTTTGAGGGTGAAGGGTTGCTGGGATCTTTATCATCTTTCTTAGAGCTGCAATGTCTGAATCTCTGATTTTTAGCAGCTCCTTTATAGCTTTAGGGTCCTTTGGGTCATGCCCAAGCTCTATGATTATATCCTCTAGAGACCTTATTCTGTTGTCCTTGGCATGAGAGGATGCTTTCTCCAACTCAAGTTGGGCGGTTGTATTGTTCAGGCTGTTCTCCAACCTATGTGCCAAGAAGGTCTGATCTGCAAGTGTCGAATATACCATCTCACCCGTTTGTTTGTGAAGTTCTATTTGATCCATAGGGTGGATGTCTTTTGCAAGGACCTCAAGGTTGGTCCTTATATAGTCTGCAGCTGACTGTGGCTGCAGCATGGTTGGCATGAAATGACTCATGGTCATTTTCCCCTCTGCTATGTCATAAGCTGACATAAGCCTCTGCTGATTTGTAGGGGCCATTTTAAGCAATTGATTATAGATCTGGAGCCTGAGTGGCTCATTTCTCTTTTTTATATCAATGAATTGCTGCTTGATCCCTGTTTCAGCTTTCCTTTGCTGACTTGAGGAGCTGATCTCTCCTCCGACTATTCTTTCTTGTTCCTGCTGAAAGGAACTGGCAGATGCCTCCATGCTTGGTGGACCCATGCCCAATGATTGTCCGATGGGCATCTCTTCTTCAGAGAGGGGATTCATCCTTTTCCTTTTCTCCCCTTAAGTTGTGGAAGTGGTGAGGGGAGTCTCCTTCTCTCTATCCCTCTTTCGATTTCTGTCTTCATTCTGTGGAGTTTGGAGCACTGAGGCCTCCACTGTCGTTTCCTGCCTAGGAGGCACAGTTTCTTGATCTTGTTGCCCAGTGGATATTGGGGCCTCAGCTGTTTGTTCTTGCTGTATTGGCTGCTCTTCTTTTTGCTATTCTTCTTGTTGTTCTTTTGTAGGAGGTGGTTGTTCCTGTTCCATTTGCTTTTCTTTTCCCTTGCTTGACACCTGATGAACAGTTGTAGCTGCTTGCTTCTGGGCTGTGGAAGATGAGGCAGCTGCTCCAAGTTGCCTTTGGTAGGAAGAGGAAACTTGCCCACAAGTTTCCAAGTCAGCCTTTTTCTTAATGTTCTTTGCCTCTCTTTGTAACATTTTTTCTCTAGTGATTGGCTCTTCTAGAGTGCCCTCTTTCCAACTTAGTAAATTGGCATATTTTTCAATATGAGGCAATCTGATGTGAGCATAGCCACCCAATGTTGGCATTATGATTCAAGTGTTGTCCTTGATGGCAACTCACTCAGAGGTTGGTACAGGTGCTCAGAGGTTGGTACAGGTGATGGCAACTTAATCAGAAGACAGATCTTAGTACAGCATGCCAAGGAAGTTCATATACGCAGGTTCGTTAAGCCCAAGTCGCGTGTACACGCTAGTTGGATTCAGAAAAAGCGCGTGTATGTGGAAAAGTACCTTTTGGTCCATGGTGGTTAATCCTTGGAAGTTGTGCCTATGATTTCGGACCATTGTGTCTCGACGGGCGTGTCGATCCCTAGTTTTGAAGTTGATGGTATTGTGTTACTATGGTTTTGGCTCTTGGTATTGAGCAAGGCCTAAGGCTATATAAGGAGAAGAAGATCATTAGGCAAATATATCTTTCGACAAGGCTTGAATATCTAAGAGAGAAAGAGATCTGATATGCAGGTTCTGGGTTGCTTGATCTAAGCCAAGGAGAGATCACATCGGTTGATGGAAGACTAGATCTAAGGATAGATCGGGATCTAATGGTTTGAAATGCACTATCATGATATGGTTGATTATGCGTATTTCTAGATCTGCATATTGTCGCAATGTTATGTTCTGGGTCTAACTGATGTCTGGTACAGCTGCAAAATGAGAAAGTTTATTTTTAGATCTGTACGCAGGTTGGCTTCGGTAAAAGTGCGTGTATACGCGGGTTTTGCTCATTGAAGTAGCGTATATCTTTTGAAGCTTGATTTTGGGTTTACAGTGGGGTCTGACTGTTATTGCAGAGTTATGTAGTCTGCTCTGTGTTCTGGTAACTGGTGATTGACAGGGTTCAGTGGTTCAGTGATTCAAAGTTTGGTTGTTTTATGCTTCAATGATCTGTTGTGAAAATTGAATGAATTAGGGTCTACAGATTGTAATGTTGTGCTTCAGGAATATCCAGTCTGAAAATGTATGAAAGGTGGTACCTGAAGGAAAGAAGATTGTAGGTCAGCACCTACGTACTAGTATCGTGGCTAGTACAAGAGCAAAGGGGGTTGGAGCTCCCTTCCAAGGAAGTTTGGAGAACGAGAGAAGGTTGTAGCCTTCTGCAGGTTGTAGCCTGCGTACTGGTATAAGGCTGCACCAGTACAAAAGATTGTAAACTGAAGTTTCATATTAAAGAAAGATAGAGACAACTTGCAGCAGGTGGTTTTCACCCACATTGGGTTTCCACCTTACATCTTGGTGTTCATGTGTGTGGCTTTTGATCTGTTCTGTTATACTGCACCTGTTTACTGTTAATGTGGTGAATAATGTCCTGATGAACTTAACTGAAGAATAAGCTAACTAAATTATGAGTTTTCTTCTTATACGCTGTTTTATTTAGTCACAGTAGCGTGTACACGCTGGTTCACCTAACTGAAGTAGCGTATATGTTTCTGAGCATTGAAAAAGTTTGATTGATCTGATAATACTGATTCACCCCCCCTCTCAGTATTATTTCCAACAATTGGTATTAGAGCAGGTCCTTCAGAGAAGCTTGATCGCTTGAAGGTAGATCATTCATCATGAGCAACTACGAGAAAGAAGCATCAATCAGGCCACCGATTTTTGATGGGACAAACTTCAATTATTGGAAGGTAAGAGTTACTGCATATCTTCAATCTCTTGGTACAGAAGTTTGGAACATTGTAGAAACAGGCTATGCTTTTCCTTCAGCTACTCCTACAGATCCAGCTGAGAAAAAGCAGTATGAAACAAATGCAAAAGCAGTCAGTACTCTATTAGGAAGTATATCCCAAACAGAATTCATGAAGGTCATGCACTTCAAATCAGCAAAAGAGATATGGGACAAAATGATCACTAGCTATGAAGGAGATGAACAGGTAAAGCAAGCTAAACTTCAAACTCTCAGGATTCAATATGAGACTCTCAAGATGTATAATGATGAAAGTGTGGCTAATTATTTTCTTCGGGTAGATGAGATTGTTAATTGCATGAAAAATTTGGGTGAAGAAATAAAAGAGACTATAGTAGTTCAAAAGATTCTAAGATCATTATCCCCCAAGTTTGAATCTAAAGTATCTGCAATAGAAGAAAAAGAAAATCTCCGTGTTCTCACTATGTCTCAGCTACATGGAATTCTAACTGCTTATGAAATGAGAAAGGGAGGTCCATCTGACAGAAGGGAAGCTGCTTTTAAGGCATCAGGAAAAGAAGATTACTATGAAGCAAGCCATGTTCCAGAAGAAGAGGAAGAAGAATCAAATTTTGTCAGAAATCTTCAAAGGGGTTCTGGAAGGTTCAGAGGTAAGCTACCTTTCAAATGCTTTGCTTGTGGAAGAGTAGGTCATTATGCTGCAAAATGTCCCTATAAGGATAAAGGAAAAGAACCTGCTAGATGGAACAAGAAACAAAGTGCCAATAAGAAAAGCTACTACACCCATGAAGATAGTGATGGCTTATCAAACAGTGATGAAGATGAACAAGGTAATAAATATAAGCTATTAATGGCATTTGAAGATGATGATTATGAGGATGCTGTAGATGTGGATAATCTCTATAATGAAATTACTAGACTCAAGAGATGCATAGAAGAAAAGAGTGTGATCATTGATACTTTGCAATTTCAAATTGATGAAAGGGAAAAACATCTTGAAAAACTAGAAGGTGAAATTGTTGGTCTCAGAAAAGAAATTGAGAAAACAAAAGCTATTAATCTTAAGTTTGTCAAAGGATCTGAAACTTTGGATGAGATTATCAATGTGCAGCGGTCTCCTCTAAACAAGACAGGTTTGGGCTATAATGGAGAAACCTCTCAAGCATCCACCTCAAAAAGTTATCTTGATGCAGCAAGAAGAAATGAGCAGAAGAACAATGAAGATACAGGTAAAACAGTTCTCAAAGGCAAAAGAACTCCAAATAATCTGTACATATTTGAAGAAGGACAACAACAATGCTATCTTAGCAAGGATGAAGAGCACTGGTTATGGCATCGAAGGTTGGGAAATCTAAGCTTCTCACAAATAAGGAAAGCATGCAAATATCAGGCAGTTCGCGATCTTCCAGATATCAAAATTCCAGACAACACCATATGCAAATCTTGTCAGTTTGGAAAGCAAACCAGAACTAACTTTCCAGAGAAGGAAGGATCAGCTAGCTTGCCTCTTGAGCTAGTCCATACAGATGTATGTGGTCCATTTAGGAAAAGGACACCTCGAGGAGAGGAATATCTGATATTATTCATTGATGATTTCTCAAGGTTTGTTTGGTTAGGGCTTATGAAGCACAAAGATGAAGCATTCGAAAAATTCAAATCCTTCAAAGCATTGGCTGAAAATGAATCAGGACACAAAATTAAGTGCCTCAGATCTGACAGAGGTGGGGAGTTCACATCAAATGAATTTTTCGATTTCTGCGATGAACATGGGATAAGAAGAGAATTCTCTACAGCTAGAACTCCTCAGCAAAATGGGGTTGTGGAAAGAATGAACAAAACTATCCAACAAATGGCTCGTGCTATGCTCGATGAATCAGGTACTCCTGCAACCTTCTGGGGTGAAGCTGCACATGCTGCTGTTATTATTCTTAACAAAACAAATGTCCGAGTAAACAGCACTCAAACACCTCATGAGCTTTGGAGTGGTAAAACTCCTTCCGTGAAGCATTTCAAAATCTTTGGGAGCAAATGTTATATTAAGAATACTGATGAGCAACTTGGCAAACTTGAACCTAGAGCAGATGAGGGCATTCTTCTTGGTTATTCTCCACATAGCAAAGCATACAAGTGCTACAATAAAAGACTTGGCAGAATTGTTGACAGTATTGATATAGTGGTTGATGAGAAGGGATATATTCCTAGGCAAGTTCATCATGAAGACATTGAAGAAGATGAAGGTTACTCTCAAAGGCGAAATAATGAAGAAGAAGAACCTCAAGAAGAAGAAGAATCTCAAGAAGAACCAGAGGAGCAGACAAGAATAGAAGAGAAGACTCCATCCAGATATGTCCAAAAGAATCATCCAGAAACTCAGATTGTGGGGCAGAAAGAAGCAGGAGTACAAACAAGAAGGACACTTGCAGAAGCTTCAAGCTACTTGGCACTACTCTCCTCCACTGAACCACAAAATGTGAAAGAGGCATGCAAAGATGAATGTTGGGTCAAAGCAATGGATGAAGAACTTGAGCAAATCGAAAAGAACAACACTTGGGAATTAGTTCCTAGACCAAAAGATAAGAATGTAATAGGAACAAAATGGGTCTTCAAGAATAAATTAAATGAAAATGGAGAAGTAATTAGAAACAAGGCCAGACTTGTTTGTAAAGGGTATGCACAGCAAGAAGGAATAGATTTTGAAGAGACCTTTGCTCCTGTGGCAAGACTAGAGGCCATCCGAATGTTCCTTGCTCTCTCAAGCTTTCAAAACTTCAAGGTATTTCAAATGGACGTGAAATCAGCCTTCCTGAATGGAGACTTAGAAGAAGAAGTATATATTGAGCAGCCAGATGGCTTCATTCTTGGGAATGATCCAAACCTTGTATGCAGATTGAAAAAGGCACTCTATGGACTCAAACAAGCTCCAAGGGCTTGGTATTATCGGTTGGACAAATATCTTCACCAACAAGGCTTTTCAAAAGGATCAGCAGATAGCAATCTCTATATAAAAGTTGAAAATAACAAATTGCTAATTCTTGTTGTTTATGTAGATGATATTATTTTTGGCAGCAATGAAGAGACTATGAGTCAAAACTTTGCCTTGGTTATGCAGAAAGAATTCGAAATGTCACTTCTTGGAGAATTGACATATTTTCTTGGATTGCAAATCCAACAAAATGAAGGAGGTATCTTCTTGTCTCAAACCAAATACCTCAAACAGATCTTGAAGAAGTATGGCATGGAAGAGTCAAAGCCAGTTTGTACACCCATGGTTACAGGATGCAGCCTCAGTGCTAATGATGAATCAGCAGCAGTTCACCAACCCACTTATAGATCCATGATTGGGAGTTTGCTTTATTTGACAGGTACTCGACCAGATATTACACATGCTGTAGGAATGGTTGGAAGATTTCAAGCCAACCCAAAGGAAACTCATCTTCAGGCAGTCAAAAGAATCTTCAAGGGACCCAAAACTATGGCTTATGGTATCCTAGAAATACAGATCTCACTCTTCATGCTTACACAGATGCAGATTGGGCTGGAAGTGTGGATGATAGGAAAAGCACAAGTGGTGGTGCTTTCTTCATGGGTTCCAGATTAGTATCTTGGTTCAGCAAGAAACAGAGTTCGATTGCCTTATCTACAGCTGAAGCAGAATATGTGGCTGCGGCATCTTGTTGCACACAACTTCTTTGGATGATGCAGACCTTGCAGGACTTTCAAATCACTTGCACTCCACCAGTTTCTATCTTATGTGATAATACTAGTGCAATCAGCATTTCAAAGAATCCAGTCATGCACTCAAAGACCAAGCACATACCAATCAAGTACCATTTTCTCCGGGAACAAGTGCTTGAGCAGAAGGTCAAGTTGGAGTATGTTCCTTCTAAGGAACAAGTTGCTGATATTCTCACAAAACCACTGCCCAGGGAAACTTTTGAACATCTCAGACAAAAGCTGGGAGTAGTTGATGCTTCATCCTGCTGTTGAAGCTTGTCTGTTCTATAGAAAAGTTGGTATACGCAAGTTACGAAAGGTATATACGTGTATACACGCGGATTTATGGTGAGAAAGTCGCGTGTACGGTGTACGCTTGTTGCAGAGATTATATCCGCGTACATACGCTGTTTCATGCAGGAGAAATCGCGTATATGAAGTTCTGAACAGCAAGGGAAAACTCTGGAGTTCTGAACAGCAATGGGTATGTCAGAATTCTTCAGGCACGGTTTCAGGGGGTGCAGCAGGCACAGGTTCAGGGGGAGCAGCTTAAAAGTCTCATAAAGCATTGTTGGCATTCAGATGTTTTGGTTGTTGATTTCAGGAAAAGGAGCTCAGAAAGAAATCCTGGTTGCTGATCTAAAAAGATGTTTATCATATGCTGCTGGTGACTTTCATAAGTCTTGGTCTAGATCTGTTGTCTCTATGTCATGTATCTCTCTTGCGATGTCTCTTTTATGGTGTCAAGGTCATGTAACGGCCTATGTTGGTTTCCCCACTATGCCTGGGATGAATGCTGTAATATAATTGGTTGTTTCTGTTATGTCCCCTCTTGGTAGGGAGTATGGATGTATGTATTGAGTCTTTTGGTGATAGGAAGGTCCCTTATGGTGTATAAGTCTTGGTTCTTGTTGAAGAACATCTTTTGCAGCACAGCCAAGCAGAGGTATCAGCATGTCCTCAGGGGGAGCACAGCCCTTTGCCCTTGATGTCAAAGGGGGAGAGTGACTTGGTGTGGTGGTTGCCATCAAGTCCAAAGGGGGAGATTGTTGGCATTATGATTCAAGTGTTGTCCTTGATGGCAACTCACTCAGAGGTTGGTACAGGTGATGGCAACTTAATCAGAAGACAGATCTTAGTACAGCATGCCAAGGAAGTTCATATACGCAGGTTCGTTAAGCCCAAGTTGCGTGTACACGCTAGTTGGATTCAGAAAAAGCGCGTGTATGTGGAAAAGTACCTTTTGGTCCATGGTGGTTAATCCTTGGAAGTTGTGCCTATGATTTCGGACCATTGTGTCTCGACGGGCGTGTCGATCCCTAGTTTTGAAGTTGATGGTATTGTGTTACTATGGTTTTGGCTCTTGGTATTGAGCAAGGCCTAAGGCTATATAAGGAGAAGAAGATCATTAGGCAAATATATCTTTCGACAAGGCTTGAATATCTAAGAGAGAAAGAGATCTGATATGCAGGTTCTGGGTTGCTTGATCTAAGCCAAGGAGAGATCACATCGGTTGATGGAAGACTAGATCTAAGGATAGATCGGGATCTAATGGTTTGAAATGCACTATCATGATATGGTTGATTATGCGTATTTCTAGATCTGCATATTGTCGCAATGTTATGTTCTGGGTCTAACTGATGTCTGGTACAGCTGCAAATTGAGAAAGTTTATTTTTAGATCTGTACGCAGGTTGGCTTCGGTAAAAGCGCGTGTATACGCGGGTTTTGCTCATTGAAGTAGCGTATATCTTTTGAAGCTTGATTTTGGGTTTACAGTGGGGTCTGACTGTTATTGCAGAGTTCTGTAGTCTGCTCTGTGTTCTGGTAACTGGTGATTGACAGGGTTCAGTGGTTCAGTGATTCAAAGTTTGGTTGTTTTATGCTTCAATGATCTGTTGTGAAAATTGAATGAATTAGGGTCTACAGATTGTAATGTTGTGCTTCAGGAATATCCAGTCTGAAAATGTATGAAAGGTGGTACCTGAAGGAAAGAAGATTGTAGGTCAGCACCTACGTACTAGTATCGTGGCTAGTACAAGAGCAAAGGGGGTTGGAGCTCCCTTCCAAGGAAGTTTGGAGAACGAGAGAAGGTTGTAGCCTTCTGCAGGTTGTAGCCTGCGTACTGGTATAAGGCTGCACCAGTACAAAAGATTGTAAACTGAAGTTTCATATTAAAGAAAGATAGAGACAACTTGCAGCAGGTGGTTTTCACCCACATTGGGTTTCCACCTTACATCTTGGTGTTCATGTGTGTGGCTTTTGATCTGTTCTGTTATACTGCACCTGTTTACTGTTAATGTGGTGAATAATGTCCTGATGAACTTAACTGAAGAATAAGCTAACTAAATTATGAGTTTTCTTCTTATACGCTGTTTTATTTAGTCACAGTAGTGTGTACACGCTGGTTCACCTAACTGAAGTAGCGTATATGTTTCTGAGCATTGAAAAAGTTTGATTGATCTGATAATACTGATTCACCCCCCCTCTCAGTATTATTTCCAACACCCAACTTATGTTTTACCCTCCTGAGAGAAATGAAATGATTAGGGTCATAAGGCACCCAACGGAAACTGGTTTCTAATTGGAGGGTCTCTAGGATCCTATCTGCTTCCTTCCATCCCTCCTCCATTTTGCTGTACAGAAATGGGCCTAGCTGGTTCCTGACCTTTAGTTGCACCTTCTTGTTTTTACTGTGGAAATTGACCCGGTCTGCATTTCCAAATTGCCTGAAATACTCCAAGGCAAAGAGCCTCATAGGGACATATCTGGGCAGCCTATAAGGGTTCAACTCATAGCCATATATTCTGATTACTATATGGTGTTGGTAAAAGTACCAATCACCAATGTTGTAGACCTTTGAGAGCTGGAGTATTCTTTGCATCTCATCGGTCAACCTGGGAGGAGGGACACCAAATAACAAGGTCATAGATGGATGGATAAAAAGGTCTATGAATTCACAGTATGTGTATGGTGAATAGGAGGTGCGATGAAAGAATGAAGTCAAAAATACTACAAACCTTGGGTTTCCCTGGGCATCAAGTTTCTTGAGAGGAACAAGGAAGTTGTCGGGTTGATAAAATAAGAACAAATGATAGATATATGAGGTGTATCTAAACACTTTCTCCCTCTCTAGATTCATCAGTTGCTCATGAATCGTATTGGCAATATATGTAGCATAATCATAGTGCACAGCAGGAGGCTTTCCAGGGGAAAATATGGACAACATGGCCATAATGGTGTCATCAACATCCTCAACTCCCCTGTACCCCAGGACATAACTGGTCAAGTCCACAATCATTTTGCCCAAGTCATTGAGATATGGATTTCCAATAGGAGGCATTCTCACAGCTTCAGAGCTTGGCTTAATAAATAACTTATTAATCTTGATGACCTGGGCACTGGACAACTTGCCCCCCTTCTTTAATAAGTCCATCATGGAAAGATGAGTAAGTGGCTTTGCAGTGTGAAAGTGCAGCATCTCATTTATGTCCTCAGGGGTGACATGGAACAAGACTGAACCAGTGGGACTGAGGACAGCTCTTTGACATGGATCATAGTTTTCACAGCATTTATAGATCAAGTCTGGAAGGACATTGACTTGAGGAAGGTTAAAAATAGGCAAATTGGAGTCCCAAATCCCTAAGATATCAGCTCCACTGAGGTGTTGAGCCTTTAACTCATTTAGCATATGAATGTTAAATTTGAAATTCATTGAGAATGTCTCTGTCATTTGATAATCTTTATCACCCAGGGCATTCCACTCTAACTCTCTGTGTGGGGCATTCAGAGGCGGGACATTTAATGCTACTGGTGTTTCCATGGCTAATTAGGACTCTGAATTGTATAAGGATTTGCTTTACTGGACAAAGCAAAACAGAGGGGTATTTTGCAAGAGTGAGGCAATTTGCAAGGAAAAACTGGGTAAATTGTGGTGAGAACAGTTTGAAATGCTCTGAAGGGAGTTTGAATGGGCGAATGTTGGGAATAGTAATGCAGTTTTCCTGGTGAATTAGTACAGCTCCGGTTTCAAGTCCACGACTGCGCGGACTGACTGTAAGTTTATAAAAACTTGGCTAAGTGCGAACATTGCAGGTGAATTTCGACCCTACCACTGAAAATGGACACTGGTCACTGGAGAATTGCTGGTAATTATAGTGGTTTTGACTCTTTTTATGCTTGCTTGGAAAAACTTACTCAAAACCAGGCGTGGATGGGAAAGTCGGATAAATACCTGGTGAATTGCCGGCAATGGTTACAATGCAGGTGAATTGGAAGCACCGACGGCCTTTAAGCTGAATTCTGCAGGTTGGCGACGAAAAGATCGTATTTTGCATGTAGAGCGGAGCAATAGTTCTTTTGCAAAAGTGACAAAAACCACGATTTTTGGCAAAAATATGGACTTTTTGGGTTATTGGCGCTTTTTCTGGATGACGTCAGCATGACGTCATCGGGTGGGGTTAGGTACGGAAGGGTGACGTGGCGGCCTGTGATTGGTCCACGGGGATTGGTGAGGTGGTGGACAGGTCGGAGCAGTGGCGGGCAGGGCGCTGATGCGGTGCTGAGTGGCATGACGTGGGCACGCCGTGGCGGTGACGAGGACGTGACAGGATAAGTGAGAAACAACAAGCGGTAAGTGGTTTGCTCGGACCGCTCTGGATACGATCGTGGTATTGTCAGAGGGTGGCCCGATGAGATTTGGGAGCGACGTGTGGCAAAGGCCTGACGTCACCCTCTGACAATTTCTCGAGAGGTAACGTTCGGCCATCGGGGCCGACCCGATATGGATATGGGCCGTCGGATGGGAAAGCCCAGATCCGACAGTCGACGGGTCAATAAGATGCCAGGACAATACGGCAGCGGGCGGGGGGATATTTTATTGTTTTTCTGGAAATGAGCGCCCAGGCAGAAACTTTAGACTTTGGCGGAAAAATGGGTTTTTCAATGCTTTTTTATAAAAGTGCGCATTTGTAAACAAACTTTGGATAAAGGGTAGAGGTGGGTTTTTACCAGGCTCTTTTGCAAGCAAAGTGGGTAAATGATTTCAAAGGTTTGTAAAGGGAAAAGGGGTATAGCTTAGGTTATCAAACTGACCAGAGGTCAATTTAATCCCTAACTTCATACAACCACATGAAAGCAGACTTTATCCCTGCATGATTTTCCAATATTCAAGCATATGGCTATAATGCCAAGGGGGAGGGAATATGTACATATTTGGGATTTGTTCTATAGGATTAACCTAATAATAGGGGAAAGGGAGTATAGGGAGTTAGATAATAGGAAATCAGGAGTTAATATGAGTGGAAAAGGTGGATGAAGGGAGAAAAACACTAAGTTTTATATGGAATCAACTTAGTTTAGGAAGTAGATCAAAATGAAAAGAATTTTAGACAAGAAATGTGGCTTTTAAAGATACAAGAACCAACAAAAGACTTTGACTTCTTCCATGAACATAGGTAGTGTTGGGATGTTAGCAATGAGTGTAATGGGGGGTAATCAGGGAGTTAGACATGCTTCATTGTAGTGTTGCAAAACTGCTGAACAAGAGATCTGCACTGGCACCATGTTTTTCCTTTGCTTGGGCCAGTGAACAGTCATAATCTACAACCCCATCTACCTACCCACTCTATTGCCTAGCATTTTTTGTTACTCCAAGGAGGGTGCACTTAGACTTGCAAACCCTCATGTGCCTTTTCTTTTCTTTTGGCTTTTTCTTTTGATTTTCTATTTACAACTAACCTTATTACTTCCAAGGCCCCAGATTAAACAGTTGGGAACCTTAATTCTCTACCTAACTACTGGCCTGCCAAGATTAGACAGTTTGGAAATGCTTCTTTCTCTATCCTTATGACAAGAAATTGAAATATGGCATGTTCCAGATTAGGCTGTTGGACCATCCATCAAAATTCAGTCAACACCAAGCTATGTACACTTATTGCATTCTCTTGGAAATATGGGATCTTTGTACCACCAAAGCAGAGCATATTTGGAACTTTCCGTGCTAATCATGAAATATGAAACCTATTGGTATAGGTAGCTAACATGTGGTACCTCTCAAATACTTGAGAATCCACTTCACCGCCATCCAATGTTCCTTTCCTGGATTGTTCATGTACCTGCTTACAACTCCCACTGCATGTGCAATATCAGGCCTTGTGAAGACCATTGCATACATTAAGCTTTCAACTGCCGATGCATATGGAACTTTAGACATATGAGCTATTTCTTCCTGAGTCTTGGGACACACCTCCTTACTTAATTTGAAATGGCTAGCCAAAGGTATACTAACTGATTTTGCATTCTGCATATTAAACCTTTTCGACACCTTTTCTATGTACTCACTTTGAGACAATGTTAATTTGTGATTCTTCCTGTCTCTAGTTATTCTCATACCAAGGATTTGTTTTGCAGCACCTAAATCCTTCATTGCAAATGATTTTGCCAATTTCGTTTTGAGAACATTTATTTTCTGCATGTTAGAATCTGCAATAAGCATGTCATCTACATACAATAACAATATAATATAGCTACCATCATTTTTCCTTTTGAGATAAACACAATGATCAGAGTGACATCTAGTATAACCTTGTTCAGACATAAACCTGTCAAATTTTAGATACCACTGCCTTGGAGCATGTTTTAAGCCATACAAGCTCTTCTTCAACCTGCACACTATTTTCTCCTTCCCTTTTACCTCATATCCTTGTGGTTGCTTCGTATATATCTCTTCCTCCAAATCCCTATGGAGAAAGGCTGTCTTTACATCTAATTGCTCAAGATGCAAATCTTCAGCTGCTATAGAATAGTTCTGATTGAAGTCATTTTCACAACAGGAGAAAATATCTCATCAAAGTCTATACCCTTTTTGTGTGCAAACCCTTTCACCACAAGTATTGCTTTGTACCTTTTTCTACCTCCATCTTCTTCCTTCAACTTGTAAACCCATTTATTCTGTAATGTCGTTTTACCTGCAGGCAACCTGACTAAGTCCCAAATCTTGTTATGTGCTAAGGACTTCATCTCTTCTTTCATGGCTTGCTCCCACTTCTTTCTGGTTTCTACCTACACTGCTTCTTCATAACATTTTGGTTCACCAGAATCAGTCAACAATGCATAATATAATGAAGGAGAGTATCATTTAGGGGGTCTACTTATCCTAGTGGATCTTATAACACCACTTTCAAGTGTTTGAGGTGCTTGTTGCTATTGTGGTTGTTGTTCTGGCTATTGATCATTATGATTTTCAGGCACCATCACTTTTTCTGTGATCTTGTCAAGCACTGTGTATTCTCTGTTTTCTTTTTCTTGTTTCTTTTCCTGCAGCTGATCCTTATACAAAACCTTTTCATTAAATATGAAATCTCTACTCCTAATGATTTTTTGTTTTTCATAATCGTAAAAGCGATAACCAAAATCATTAACACCATATCCTATAAAGGTACATTTCTTTGATTTTGCCTCAAGCTTTGTTCTATTTTCTTTATTAATGTGGACAAAGGCTTCACAACCAAAAGTCTTTAAAAAAGAGTAGTTTACCTTTTTACCTATCCATGCCTCCTCTGGAATACCACCATCCAAGGAAATTGAAGGCCCTCGGTTTATTAGATAAACATCATTATCTATAGCATCTGCCCAAAACTGTAAAGGCAATCATGCATGCAATCTCATCCACCTTGCACGCTCCATGATTGTCTTGTTCATCCTTTATGACACACCATTTTCTTGTGGTGTTCCTAGAGCTATCTTCTCTCTGTGATTCCATTCTCAGAACAGTACCTATCAAACTCTTTGCTACAATATTCACCTCCATTTTATGATCTGAGACACTTGAACCTTTTTCCTGTCTCATTTTCAACCAAAGCTTTCCATTTCTTGAAAGTATCAAATACATTAGACTTATTTCGAATACAATAAATCCAGGTTTTTCTGGTTGAATCATCAATAAAAGTAACATAATAACGAGAGCCACCAAGAGATGATACCTGAGTAGGTCCCCATACATCTGTATGCACAAACTCTAATTTTTCGCTCCTCTTTTCTTTCCCAACTCTAAGGAATCTGACTCTATTTTGTCCATAAACACAATTTTCACAGAATTTTAAATCAACATGCTTCAAACCTGGCAACAAATCTCTTTAGCGAAGAATCTGCATCCCCTTCTCACTCATGTGCCCGAGCCTATGATTACACAATGCCATATCTTCTCCTGTAGAGGTTAAAGCATTAATAGAATTAGAAATACCATTGCATAAATACAATGTACCAATATTTTCTCCTTTCGCTATTACCAGGGATCCTTTAGTGACCTTCCAGGTTTTATCTGTGAAAGTAGTTACGCAAACTTCACCTCCCAACTGCCCTATTGAAATCAGATTTTTCTTCAGATCTGGGACATTCCTTACCTCCTTCAATAGCCACTGGTTTCCATTTTGCTGTTTTATGAAAACTGTACCCATTCCAATGATTTTACAGGGTTTATCATCACCCAATTGAACCTGTCCAAAATCTCCTTGAACATAATCATGAAAATGTTTCTTATCAAGTGTGGCACAAAATGAGGCCCTGAATCTACCACCTAGGCATCAATAATATTTTCTGGTGAAAGAATCAAAGCATCTTGCAACACATCACCTGTTACATTCGCCTCATGATTAGTTTCTTGTTGCACATCTCCTTCTTTTCCCTTCTGAGACTTGCAATATTTCTTCACGTGTCCTTTCTTCTCGTATTTACAGCACACTATCCCCAATCTAGACTTGGATCTGCATTTTCTTGACTTACTGCGATATCCAGGGTTGTTTCCTCTTTCCATTTTTCTTCCCCTAGTCTCTGTAGTCAAAGCATTGCCTGATGTCTCACCGGAGCTTTTCCGTCGCATTTCCTCGCTAAGGATTGCACCGACAACATCATCAAACTTTAAAGCAATAGATCCAGAGACAGAGTTACTAATGGCCATAACTAAGCCATTCCAACTTTCTGGTAATGAGCACAGAAATAACAGAGCCCTAACTTCATCATCAAAATTTACCCTCACAAAACTTAACTGACTTGTAACTGTATTAAAATCATTTAAATGGTCTGCAACAGATCCAGCTTATGACATCTTCATATTAAATAAACACTTCATAAGAAATACCTTATTTGAGGCTGAGGGTTTTTCATATAGTTTGGCCAATGCCGAAATTAAACCCTCTGCTATCGTTTCCTTTGAAATAGTAAACGCTATCGACACTGCTAGGCACAGCCGTATTGTTCCAAGTGCCTTTTGATCGAGAATATCCCATTCTGTGTCTGTCATACTCGTCGGCTTCTTTGTCTTTCTACTCAATTGTAGGTACATATCTCTCTGATACAGATAATCTTCCATCTGCATCTTCTACAGCTGGTAGTTTTGGTCGTTGAATTTTTTTACCCTAAACCTACCATCTTCCACCATTGCTCCCACTCGAACTAGGAACCCTTCTCTCCTGCGAGTTTATCAACCAAATAAACCTTTGGCTCTAATACCAGTTTTTAGAAAATTATATATTACAGATCAATGGAACACATAAAATATTTCATAAATATAAACACATAAAACAAGAGAGACATAGATATACGTGGTTCGCCCAGTTTGGGGTATGTCCACGGAGAAACAACCAGTCCTTCCTTTTATATTATCTAGCAAGCTAAAGAGATACAACCTATAGCAGATCCGCCGTAACACCCTCTTCGCTCTCAATCTCCTCTCTCTTCCTCACTTAGAATATAGATATCCATAGACACAATACAATTCCCTCATATATAGTGAGGGGTTGCTTTCTAGGGAAAAAAACACTAAATTAAACATAACTTCTACAATAATATTAAGGTCCTTCTAGCGAAAGGGAAGAGAAAAGTGGGCTCCTTAAAGACAAGTAAGTGTACTAATCTATAAAAGGCAGACACAAATATACATATGAATGAATCATTGACCAACCAAGGAAATAGTTCACAAGGAAGCAATGATTTTTAAAGAAAATACGATACACCTTCAACAAGATAAGTACCAAAGCCATCGAAATAGTTCACTTTTCGTAGAACAGATGAAAACAACATACATCACAAACATTTAAAGAATAGTCTTACAATATTGACAAAATATGCATGAAAGTTGTTGGCTCAATGATCTTATGGATTAAGTAAAACTTCCAAAATACATCAAGATAATGAACACCACTAGCCCCAATAGTGGAGCATTATAGTAGTCACTTGCTCCTCCAAAACTATTTTTTTGTCTAATGCCTGGTAGGAGTAGCCAAGGTTAAAAGTCCTTTATATGAGAAATGAGGGTGTATATATAACAAATGGGGTGACCATTCACCTCCCTTGTGACTCTTGGACTACCCTCATGACTATTTGACTTCTCAATGACCTTTCAACTTCCTACATGAATTTTCGTATTACATGGATGAATCTTGGACTTCCACTTTACAATTCTCCGATCTTGAATTTACATAATCCACAAATGATATGACACATAATGACTCATGACAAGACATTCCATGGACTATGTAATGATGGTGACTGCTGGTGAATGAGGGTTTTGGAAGAGGCGTTAAAGACCGAACTAGTTCGAAACCCACGATGGTTGTGGACTATTGATTTGGAAAACCTTGATCTCCCACAATCAGACGGTGCATCCACCAAATTGTCTAACACGTGATTTGTTGAATACAAAAGCAATATAATAAAGTTTGTATTTTTGAAATTTCAACCTCTATCCTTCATATTTTTTGAAATTTCAATCTCACTGTTTGACTTATATGATTTAGTAGAAATCCTTGAGTTTGTATTTCTTATCATTCCTCCATATTCATTCATATCTAACATCCTTGCAGTTACTTACTACATCTCACTCATAGTATTGATCCCCTTAATATTTGTAGTATTAATCTCTTGACATGGTTTGTCACTGTTAACATCAATCTCCTTACATTCTGTAGCATTAGACTCTTCCACCTTCTCTGTCAATAATTTTTTCTGCATGTTTCACTTCTCTGTTTTCTCATTTCCTTCTACCTGAGTGGAAATATGGATTTTATTTCCATTTTCAAATTATTTTGCGTGTTTACATAAACACTTAGAATTCCTTGAGTAAAGTGTTTCAATGTGGGGATCTCTCAATCTCTTTGATGTGGATCTTCCCCGAACTACAATTTTTTTGTTTATGTTGAGAATATTCAATTTCTTCACCTATTTTAGTAAATGGTAGAACTCCCCAGAGGAAGCAAGCTGCAATATATGTTCTTTCAATGCTTTCACAATGGTTGATGTTGTTTCAATGTTTTGCAAATGAATTATTATACTTTATGTCTTAATAGTTTCCCATTACCATTGTTAAATGTATTTTTTTGTGAAATTGCATTTTGCCTCAAAATTCAATTTCTGATATATGTTCTTTCAATGTTTACTCAACAATTATTTTGCAAAGCATAATTCTCTTTTCTATGACCAAGTGAATTTATATGAAGCATATCTCATTGAAGCAATTTGGGTACAAATGGGTACACATATTGATGAAAGGAAAATGTAAATACTTTGCTTTAAAATATTTGAAACAATAAAAATATGTTTTACCCTGTCCCTAAGTGAGTTCAAGAAAAAAAAGAAAATGGGGCATATAATGTATATTGGCTCTTTAGTTGATGTTTAATTTTATGGGGTATGATGAAATAATTTTTTATTCATATGTAATTTTGAACTATGCCATATAGTATACTTTGAATACTACCCACAAATATAGTAATTCTCAATAATTGGAAACTATTGGTGCAAGTTTCTAGATCTATTTGAAATCTTATTTGTGGAATATTTCATGAGATGTCAAAAGCTAATCAGGGAAGAAACCATCAAGGCAAATGGATGTATTATCATACCTCCAAAAGTCTCCAACCAAGAACACACATTCTCTTCATGCTTCAAGCTCCTTTAAACAATTTGTTACTGAGAGAGATGCTAAGTCTTTTGAAAAGAATCTGATATCCATATGATGGATGAACGAATAGATTCCTCAAGTGATCAGGGTGAAATAAATATAGTTTCAATAGAAATTTATGATGAAAATGTTGAATATTTTTCTTTGGAAGGTGACATAATCCATTCATGGAAAAGGAAAAAAGGGTAGTGGACCAAAGGGAGACAATTACAAGAATATTGCCTCTCAAGTTTCCCATTTGTTGAAGCCTACAAATGAGGATGAGGTTTCCCGAGAAGATAGATGTAATGCACGTGGTTTGAAAACTGGAAAGATAGTGAAATTCCAGATGAAGCTAGATACAATACATATGCATGTAGGAAAGGTGTATGGAAAGAAAGTTATAAATGGTGAAGAGAAATCTATTCTTAGATGGAAATATTCTGAGGAATTTCAATATATCCAATATGCAGAAAAATACAAAAAATATTTAATAAGAGGGAGGAAAATTAAGGAAAGTGGAGGAACCAACATATCTCTATTTGGAAAAACGATGTAAAGAAGCTTGTTATCCAAGACAATGCAATTAAGCACTTGTTGATGGTGTTGGAAATCTGTCAATCAAGAGCGTCTCACCAATGTGAAGGCCCAATTAGACCTCACATTGTTTATAATAGGAGCCCCATTCGGGGTATTGGCCCGATTGCCGTATATTTTTATAACTTTTCCTTCGCTACAAAGTTCAACACAAGAGAGTAATGCATAGGTAATCTTGGATCAGAAAGTGAGTATGCCTTCTGAAAATTTTGATTGCAGATAATATGAAGGTACTCCTACCGAAAGGGAAGAGAAAAGTGGTCCCTTTAAAGACAAGTAGGAGTACTAATCTAAAAAAGGCACACGAGCATATACAAATGAATGAATCATTGATCAACCAGGGAAATAGTTTACAAGGAAGCAACGATTTTTAAAGCAAATACAATACATCTTCAACAAGATAAGTACCAAATCCTTCGAAATAGTTTAATTTCCTTAGTACATATGAAAACAACATACATCACAAAAATTTAAAGAATAGTCCTACAATATTAACAAAATATGCATGAAAGTGTGATGGCTCAAAGAGCTTATGAATTAAGTAAAAGTTCTAAGATACATCAAGATAGTGAACACAACTAGCCCCAATAGTGGAGCATTAGAGTAGTCACTTGCTCCAAAAAAAACTAACTTTTTGTCTAATGCTTGGTACGAGGAGCTAAGGTGAAAATCCATTTACATGAGAAATGAGGGTGTATAAATAAAAAATGGAGTGATCATTCACCTCTCTTGTGACTCTTGGACTACCCTCATGATTGTTTGACTTCTCAATGAACTTTCAACTTCCTACATGAGTTTTCGTATTACATAGATGACTCTTGGACTTCCACTTTACATTACATTTCTCTGATGTTGAATTTACATAATCGACAAATGATATGACACATAATGACTTGTAACAAGACATGACATGGATTGCATAATGATGGTGACTGCTGGTGAATGTAGGTTTTGGAATAGGCGTGAAAGACCAAACTAGTTGGAAACCCACGATGGTTATGGACCATTGATCTGGCCAACCTTGATCTCTGCCAATTGGACGGTGGACCCACCAAAATCTCTGATGTGTGATTTTTTGAATACTAAAGCAATATAATAAAGTTTATATTTTTTGAAATTTCAACCTCTATCCTTTAGACTTTTTAAAATTTCAATCTCGTTGTTTGAGTTATCTGATTTAATAGAAATCTCTAAGTTTGTATTTCCTATTATTCCTTCATATTCATGCATATCCAACATCCTTACAGTTACTTCCTGTATCTCACTCATAGTATTGATCTCCTTAATATCTGTAGTATTAATCTCTTGAAATGGTTTCTCACTATTAACTTCAATCTCCTTACATTTTGTAGCATCATAATCTTCCACCTTCTCTGTCAATAATTGTTTTCCCATGTTTCACTTCTCTGTTTTCTTATTTCCTTCTACCTAAGTGGCAATATGGCTTTTATTTCCATTTTCAAATTATTTTTCTTGTTCACATAAACAATTGGACTTCCTTGAGTCAAGTGTCTCAATGTGGGGTTCTCTCAATCTCTTTGATGTGGATCTTACCAAAACTACAAGTTTTTGTTTATGCTAAGCATATTCAATTTCTTTGCCTTGTTCTAGTAAATGGCGAGACTCCCCAGAGGAAGCAAGCTACAATATATGTTCTTTCAATGCTTTCCCACGGATGATGTTATTTCAATGTTATGCGAATTATTATATTTTATGTCTTAATAGTTTCCCATTACCATTGTTAAACCAATTTTTTTGTGAAATTGCGTTTTGCCTCAAAATTCAATTTCTGATACATGTTCTTTCAATGTTTACTCAACAATTATTTTGCAAAGAACAATTCTATTTTCTATGAACAAGTGAATTTATATGAAGCATATCTCATTGAAGCAATTTGGGTACAAATGGGTACACATAGTGATGAAAGGAAAATTTAAATACTTTTCTTTAAAATCTTTGAAACAATAAAAATATGTTGTACCCTGTCCCTAAGTGAGTTCAAGACAAATAAGAAAATGGGGCATAGAATATATATTGGCTCTTTAATTGATGTTTATTTTTATGGGGTATGAGGAAATAATTTTCGATTCATATGTAATTTTGAACTATGACATCTAGTATACTTTGAATACTACACACAAATATAGTAATTTTCAACTCTTGGAAAATATTGATGCAAGTTTCTAGATTAATTTGAAATCTTACTTGTGGAATATTCCGTGAGATGTAAAAAGCTAATCATGGGAAGAAACAATCAAGGAAAATGGATGTATTATCATACTTCCAAAAGTATCCATCCAAGAATACACATTCTCTTCATGCTTCAAGCTCCTTTGAACAATCTATTACTGAGAGAGTTGTTAAGTCTTATGAAAATGCATCTGATATCCATATGATGGATGAACGAATAGGTTCCTCAAGTGATCAGGGTGAGATAAATAGAGTTTCAATAGAAATTGGTGATGAAAATGTTTAAGATTTTTCCTTGGAAGGTGACATAATCCATTCATGGAAAAGGAAAAAAGGCCAGTGGACCAAAGGGAGACAATTCCAAGAATATTGGGTCTCAAGTTTCCCATTTGTTGAAGAAATACCTCTTACAAATGAAGATGAGGTTTCTCAAGAAGTTAAATGTAATGCATGTGGTTGGAAAACTAGCAAGGTGTGTGATATTCCATATGAAGCTAGATACAATGCAAAAGCATGTAGGAAAGTTGTATGAAAATAAAATGGTAAATGGTGAAGAGAAAAATATTCTTAGATGGAAATCTTCTAAGGAATTTCAACATATCCAATATGCATAAGAATAAAAAAAATATTTAATAAGTAAGAGAAAACTTAAGGAAAGTGGAGGAACCAACATATCACTATTTGTAAAGAAGATGGAAAGAAGCTTGTTATCCAATATGATACAATTAAGCACTTGTTGATGGTGTTTGAAATCCTTCAACCAAGGGGATCTCCCCGATGTGAAGTCCCAATTAGGCCTCACATTGTTTGGAGTAGGAGCCCCATCTGGGTTATTGACCAAATTGCTGTATATTTTTATACATTTTCTGTCGCTACAAAGTTAAACACAAGAGAGTAATGCATAGGTAATCTCAAATCAAAAAGTGAGTTGAGGAACTCAAGAGGTCAAGCTAGAGGCTTGAAGTTTCCTAATGCACAATTTAGATAAGAGAATAGGATGGGAGATTATGCACTTGATGTGTTCAAGGCCTCAAACTTAAGGCTTGAAGTTTCCCACTGTGTAGTTTTGGAGAGAGAGAGGCCAAGTGATTGTGCAGTTTCAAGAGCTCAAGGCTGAGGCTTAATGCTTGAGACTACATAATACGCAGTGAAGGCTAGATGGAGGGAAGGATTGCATAGTTTTGGAGCTCAAGGACTAGGATGGAGCACCGATACTATGCATTGAACAGTTCCAAGAGGCAAGGTCAGGGTTTGATGGTTGAGACTATACAATGCGTAGTTCAGGAAGGTTGAGTGAAGTCAATTTTTTCGGGAACAAAATTTTTTTTTCGGATAAGGCTAAGCATGGGATCAGTGAGGCTCAAATGAGCAGAGACAAAACTAGATCATGATCACACACTTAGAAAAGTCGATGACACAACACTGCATTAATCACTAAAAAATAAGAACAAGATGATTTGCTTAGTAAGACAACAATGCAACATACCTCTCCAAGTATGACACAAAAAATACACTTTGCGACGAAAGTGACGACACTTGTGCGACAGTGCATGAAAATTTGGGAATGAGTGTAAAACATGTCTGGCACATGAATATTAGGACTCATCAACACCAAATTTACCCCTCGAAACAAGCTGAAAATCCACTTTACATGATAAGTGACACTTCCCATCCAAAAAGACGACATTTTCTATATAAAGAGAAAAGTGCAAACGACACTTGTGATATGTGAATGACAGTGAAAACAACACATTCTAGAGCCAATATGACATGAAAATGACACTAATTACGATGAAATCAAGTGAAGGCAACAGTCAAAAACATGAAAGCAGCACCCGTGAAAGTGAAGGCAAGAAAAAGTAACAATTTGGAAAACTCATCGAAAAAAAGGTACAATCACAGCAAAAAGTGAAAGTCTGTCAATGAAAGTGCACACTTACTGTCAACATGGTTGATCATTGAATAGGCATAGTCTTGATGGATTGTGTTATGCCTGTATAAGATTGCGTAAAATAATGTGCTCTTGAACTTGTTGCATATTGAGCATGTGTGAGCAGGTGACTTTGACACTTATAATCAAGAGGGAGTTCAAGGCATCAATTGACCAAGAAGTGACTATGGAATGACTAATCACAAGATCCTTAGTAGGCTCCAAAATTCAAGTGTAGGTGTTTGTTGCAACGACAACACTTGGCAACACACTGGTAGAACTTCAGCTTCTCTACCTTGGTAAACTCTTTGTACAGGGTCTAGTTCTTCAGGAAGTATTGATTCATCGTTCATATTACCCCAACTTACCCACTTACCCCGTGCATAAACATAATCCCCTGCACTCCTTCTAGTTTGAACAAAAACATAAGACCAACAATATCACAATGTTTCAAAACAAGGAAAGATTAATGTAGCACACAAGTTTTAAATATTCAGAGTATATGTTTTCATCTCTAGTGTTCCTCTATTGCTATCAAGCCTGGACAATACCCTGATAAAGTCACTTCAGGAACACAAAAATTTCTCCGCTTCTAGTGAGCCTGGACAGTACCCCGACAGAGTTGCTTGCTTCACCTCCCTATGCAGGAATCCTTTCTCTTCTTTCACCCTTCATTTATTTATTTTATATAGAACTGTGCATTGGAACTTATTTATTTCATCAGTGAAAGAAAGATTCTGACTTATAAAGAGTATAAGAGGTTGTCTCTTCAGAGAAGTATGTATAAGACCTCTGATATTAATTTTCTCGTTTATATTTTCCCCTTGTCCTTCTCTACTCAATCAGATCAACATGAATAACAACAAAACATAAAGAACCGAGTGTAGGCATGAGGTTTCCAGAAGAAACACAAATATCATGGTTCGACGCAAAGCTTTCTATATGCAAGGATCACATTTTCTGCCAGAACATCATTAACTAAAGGGATAACCAAGACAGAGAAGAAGTTTTGAGAGTTAGCCAAATGTTATAGTTTCACAAAGCCCTTTCCTATTTTCCACATTGTCTTTTGATCCAAAAGGAACATCTTTCATAAGAAGTCTTATTTAACAAAAAACAAATGAAAATACAAGACATAATAAGAAAACAAAACCAAAAGGGAAAATCAAAAGGAGGCTAGACCAAAAATAGAGTGTGAGACACAAAACAGACTAATATGTAGCCAGAACTACGCCTAAACTAACTGGCTAGAAGGTCAAGGTTACGTATAATGAAATTTCCAATGTAACCACTATAGCTTCTCCCAACCTGCATCTGCAAAGATACGAGAAATTAAAACAAATATAAAACAATGTGCAAAGGAAAAGATAAGATCTTGAGTAACTTGCACAGAAAATTGAAGGTCTTTCCTGTTAGCAGAAAAATGTGTCATAGTAATTACTTCTAACCAATTTGAAATATTACCTCTTCGATGAAAATTGCAAACAGACAAACCTGGAAATTTTCTTGTGAATGTGCCTTCATCTGTTCCATCCTTCTTAGCAAGCATGAGAAAATAATAAAACTTGTTATTCGCGATAGATCTTGCCAAGTAGGATTTATCCAACCATTCAATGATTGGATCGTAAAATTCAAAACATTCCTCTTGAGAACCCTGAAATCCTTGAAAATATGAATCTTCAATTAGAAGCAGGGTCATGAGGAGAATATTGTGAGGGAAAATGGATCTAATCATATTCAGTCAACATGTCAAGACAATGAGGATCTAACATAACCATTAGCGAAGGATGAAGTTCCTCAACTACTTAGCTAGTATCTACATATTGAGATGATAAATTGTAAAGATCAAAGGAAGTAAAACAACTGTCATTGGATGTGCCGATGGGAAAATGGTAAGTTGAATGAGAGTCATCAAATACATAATCATGATTAGATGGGTTGATTAAAGCATCAGATTCCTCGTTTGTAATTAACAAGGATAAATCAATTTGAATAGTTATGTGAATTCTTTGAACAATAAAACCAACTTCCTCGCATGCCAAAATGCAGAAAATCATCTTCCTCTAATTGGTGACGAATTGTAAAAGCATCGCAATCATCAAAAGAAGTGAAAAGGAATGTTAGTATAACAAATATAGGAAATCAGTCGGGATGTAATTGTTCAAAAAGAGGAACTCAATTCAATAAATAACTCAAGCATTTGCTAAAACTCAAGAGGATTTCTGGTGTCATGAAGACATTTACAAGAGAGGCTAGGAGCTGATTATCCACCTCAACACTTAACATATATGAATTCTTCGGCAAAAGGTAATCTACAAATGGGTCAACTTTTAAATTATGGACATTCACAAAATATATACACTCCAAAATCGTATTTGATACAAGAGATTTGCATGGGGATGAATTCACCACAATAGTATGATTAGAAACTTGATCACGAGAAATGGGAAATTTGTAATGAGAAATCTTGAAACCCATTAAGAACTAATTTGCATCTAGTGAAACAATATGAATGAAAGAATTGTGGGAGAAAACCTAGATCTGACATGGTTCAGGAATTTGACCAGGATCACGATAAATTGATAAACCATCAATGAGAGTTGAAGTGCTTCGACTTCCTGAGAAGTTACGAAAATTTGAAAAGATAGATGACAACATTTTGTAAACTGAGTCAGATCATAGATTGTATGTGTACAACTGCCATCGGTTAATTTAACGGGATGACCACTATCTAGATGGCATCTATCTATATTGTTGGTTTGATCAGATTCTTGAAACAAATTAATCAAGTCATAATAGTTTTCTGATCGCAAGTCTAAGAATGTATGCACCGTAAAAATCTTATGTTCACACTGATTCAAAGAGTTTCCCCCATGCAAAGAAAGAGATCATAAGGGATGGAATGGATGCTATATAATTTTATTGTTTTCATTTTCATCATGGATAATCTCACCACTTTGTGTCAATTGAAAAGTTAAGTCTTCAGATGAAGAAATTGAAGAGCATGGAGTATCTTCATCGCAAGTTGATGCATTGCAAATGGTAGGGCACAAGGGATAGTGAGATGAAGAGTAAGTTTTGATAAGAACATCTTCTTTGACCGAATCAAATTCTAGATGAGACACCAAAAGATCAACTGTTACACTCGGGCATTCATCATCGCATACATCAACAGAGTCATCATCGTTAGTATGATTGTTTTTCAAGATTTGAGATTGATTAAGAAGACATATTTCATTTGATTCACTAACGATATTAGTGGATTAAAAATCAACCAAGAATGAGGAAGTATCATCTTCACATAGAGAATTTTGTAAAAGAGAAGAAAGATAGAAAGAATCTTTACCTTCTTGCTCCTCTACTTGTGAAATGACACTACCTTGCAGTTGTTCACTGCTTGGATTTGGAATAGGTTGATCAAGCAAACCATTGGGCAAGGGATAGTGAGAAAGATATGATAAAGGGGGACAAGAATCCAAATCAGATTCAAAATTAGTCTTCACCATAGGCTTCATGAGCCATTACGAGATTTCCTCCATTAGATCTGAATCATGAAAAGCGGAAGGGGAATGAGAAAATGGATTACGAATTTTATGTGTGGATTTCCCAACTTCATTATCATTGTGAGGCACCCTCATCAGAAATGGAAAAGGAGGAGGACAATGAACAAATAGTGTTGGGTGTTGAGCCTGATTATCTTCTGTATTCATAGGTATCATCGCATTGGACCCCAGTTCGTAATGTGGAGGCAACGTCGCCCGTAATATTTGTGCTGCAAGGGGGGTCCAGGGGCATCATAGGCTTGGGCACATGAGTGAGAAGGGGATGCAGATTCTTCACTCAAGAAATTTGTTTCCAAGTTTGAAGCATGTTGATTTAAAATTCTGTGAGAATTTTGTTTACGTAAAACAGAAGAGAGTCAGAGTCCTCAGAGTTGGGAAAGGAAAGAAGAGCAAAAAAATAGAGCTTGTGCATACAGATGTATGGAGACCTACTTAGGTATCATCTCTCAGTGGCTCTCATTATTATGTTAATTTTATTGATGATGCAGCCAGAAAGATGTGGATTTATTGTATTCGAAATAAATCTGATACATTTGATACTTTCAAGAAATGGGAAGCTTTGGTTGAAAATGAGACAGGAAAAAGGTTGAAGTGACTCAGATCAGACAATGGAGGTAAATATTGCAGCAAAGAGTTTGATAGGTATTTTTCAGAGAATGGAATTCGTAGAGAGAAGATAGTTATAGGAACACCACAAGAAAATGGTGTGTCAGAACGGATGAACAGAACAATCATGGAGCATGCAAGGTGCATGAGATTACATGCAGGATTGCTTTTACATTTTGGGAAGATGTTGTAGATACTGTTGTTTATCTAATAAACTGAGGGCCTTCAAGTTCCTTGGATGGTAGTATTCCAGAGGACGCATGGGTAGGTAAAAAAGAAAACTACTCATTTTTAATGACTTTTTGTTGTGAAGCCTTTCTCCACATTAATAAATAAAATAGAACAAAGCTTGAGAAAAAATCAAAGAAATGTACCTTTATTGGATATGGTGTTAATGATTTTGGTTATTAGTTTTATGATTATGAAAAACACAAAATCATTAGAAGCAGAGATTTCATATTCAATGAAAAGGTTTTGTATAAGGATCAACTGCAGGAAAAGAAATAGGAAAAAGAAAACAAAGAATACACAACACTTTATGAGATCACAAAAAAGTGATGGTGCCTGAAAATCATAATGATAAACAACCAGAACAACAACAACAAGCACCTCAAACACCTAAAAGTGGTGTTAGAAGATCTACCAGGATAAGTAGACCCCCTAAACGATACTCTCCTTCATTATATTATGTATTGTTGGCTGATTATGGTGAACCATAATGTTAGGAAGAATTAGTGTAGGTAGAAACCAGGAAGAAGTGGGAGCAAGCCATGAAAGAAGAGATGGACTCCTTAGCACATAGCCAGACTTGGGACTTACTCAGGTTGCCTATAGGTAAAACAACATTGTAGAATAAATGGGTTTACAGGTTGAAGGAAGAAGATGGAGGTAGAAAAAGGTATAAAGCTAGACTTGTGATGAAGGGGTTTGCACAGAAAAAGGGTATATATTTTGATGAGATATTTTCTCCTGTTGTTAAAATTACTTCAATCATAACTATTTTAAGTCTAGTAGTAGCTCAAGATTTGCATCTTGAGAAATTAGATGTAAAGACAACCTTTCTCCATGGGGATTTGGAGGAAGAGATATATATGCAGCAGCCACAAGGATATGAGGTAAAAGGGAAGGAGAAACTAGTGTGCAGGTTGAAGAAGAGATTTTATGGCTTATAACAGGCTCCAAGGTAGTGGTATCTAAAATTTGATAGGTTTATGTCTAAACAAGGTTATACTAGATGTCACTCTGATCATTGTGTTTATCTCAAAAGGAAAAATGATGGCATCTATATTATATTGTTATTGTATGTAGATGACATGCTTGTTGCAAGTTTTAACATGCAAGAAATAAATGTGCTCAAAAGAAAATTGGTGAAATCATTTGCAATGAAGGATTTGGGTGTTGCAAAACAAATCCTTGGTATGAGAATAAATAGAGACAGGAAGAATCGAAAATTAACATTGTCTCAGAGTGAGTACATAGAAAAGGTGTTGAAAATATCTAATATGCAAAATGAAAAAATAGTTAGTATACCTTTGGATGGCCATTTCAAATTAAGTAAGGAGGTGTGTCCCAAGACTTAGAAAGAAATGGCTTATATGTCTAAAGTTCCATATGCATCAGCAGTTGGAAGCTTAATGTATACAATGGTATGCACAAGGCTTGATATTGCACATGCAGTGGGATTTTTAAGCAATTACATGAACAATCCAGGAAAAGGACATTGGATGGTGGTGAAGTGGATTCTCAGGTATTTGAGAGGTACCACAAATCAAGCATTATGCTTTGGTGGTTCAAACATTTCTCTACAAGGATATGTTGATGCAGATATGGTGGGTGATAGAGATAAAATGAGGAGCATAATAGGGTATGTGTTTACTGTAGGTGGAACAACTGTAAGGTGGGTTTCAAAACTGCAAAGTGTTGTTGCACTCTCAACAATGGAAGCATAGTATGTTGCTGCTATAGAGGCTAGTAAAGAAATGATTTGGTTACAAAGGTTTCTGGATGAATTGGGTAAGAAGCAGCAGTTGTGTAGGTTATACGGTGACAGCGCCATACATCTTGCAAAGAACTCTACATTTCATTCCAAGACTAAATATATACAACTCAAGTACCATTTCATACGATCAGTGTTGGAAGATGGACAGTTGAAGCTAGAAATGATACACATTAGCCAGAATCTTGCAGATATGTTAACAAAAGTTGTAACCAGGGAGAAACTAAGATTCTACTCAGTTTCAATTGGTCTTCAAGTATGATGAAGAAGATGAGAAACAACCAGGTCCAAAGTGGAGTAATTGTCTAGCAAATGAAGTAGCGATGAAGTTTCTATAATCAGTTTCAAAATGGGAGATTGTTGGGTGTGGACCCTGATTATATTCTTTATTCAGAGGTATCACCGCATTGGACCCCATTTCGTAATGTGGTGGCAATGCTACCCATAATATTTGCACTACGAGGGGGGTCTAGGGGGGCGACTACAATCTTTGGGAGCCCCTACTTAGCGGGGGATCGGGGGCAACGCCCCCAAAGCTAAAAATATATGTAAAATCTCCTTGTAAAATGTTATAATTTCGTAGTCAATCTAGGCCATTCATTAGGCAAAGATCTAGCGGTAGAATTTATGTTTAATTTAGGGTTTTTTTCCCTAAACGGAAACCCCTCGCTATATATGAGGGAATTGTATTGCGACTATGTAGATCTGTATTCTGAGTGAGAAAGAGAGAGGAGATTATGTGAGAGCGAATATGGTATTACAGTGGATCTGATGTTGGTTGTATCTCTTCAGTTTGCTGGATAATATAAAAGGAAGGACTGGTTGTTTCTCCATGGATGTAGCCCAAATTGGGTGAAACACATATATCTGTTTCTCTCTTGTTTATGTGTTTTTTGTGTTTATATTTTTGTAGTATTTTTTATGTGTTCCATTTCTCTGTAATATGTAATTTTCTAACAAAAGGAATAGTAGGTTCCTCCTTTGAAATTTGAGGTGTCTCATGATTTACAAGAGTCGGGGAAGTAAAAACATCAGGGGGTTCAAATTCACTGTGCAAAGAGATATGAACCAAACACTTAAACTTTTGTTTAAAGAAATCCCCATCTGTGTCTTCTCCCAAAAGTTCATAAAAAAGGTGAAGGAATCGATCAGAAAAATCCTCAATTGATTCATTAGGCTTCATTCTTAGTTGATTAATTCTTTTAAGAAGAAACAGGTAATGTATGATACCATCTCTTAACACGACCTTCAAATGTGAGGGTGATAAATCTAGTCATGACATCCTTGCAATGTATTCCATTAGAAAGGAAAAAATGGAAAACTTGAAATAGATGTTCACAAAGACTTAATTCACCCTTGCCATTAAACTTAAATTGGGATAGGTTTTGAAAAAATTCTGCAGGGATGGTAAGATTAAGCTCTATTGAAAAACATCTTGGGGTTATGATTTGGGGAAGAGCCATTTTGGATAAGAGATTCAAAGCAGACTCTTGGGCACAACCTATCATCTGGCCCTCCTTCTAATGCCATTTTGTTGATGGTGTTGGAAATTCATCAAACAAAGGGGTCTCCGCGATGTGAAATCCCAATTAGACCTCATACAATTTGGAATAGGAGCCCCATCTGAGGTATCAACCCAACTTCCATATATTATTATAAATTTTCCTTTGCTACAAAGTTCAGCACAAGAGAGTAATGCACAGGTAATATCAGATCAATAAGTGATTATGCATTGTTAAATTTTCGATTGCAGATAATATCAAAGTCCTTCTACTGAAAGGGATGAGAAAAGTGGGGCCTTTAAAGACAAGTAATAATACTAATCTATAAATGGCACATGAGCATATGCATATGAATGAATCATTGATAAACCAACGAAATAATTCACAATGAAGCAACGATTGTTAAAGAAAATACAACACACCTTTAACAAGATAAGTACCAAAGCCACCGAAATAGTTCAGCTCCTTAGTATAGATGGAAACAACATACGGCACAAACATTTAAAGAATAGACTTACAATATTCACAACATATGCACGAAAACGTGTTGGCTCAACGAGCTTCTGAATTAAGTAAAAGTTCCATGATACATCAAGACAATGAACACCACTAGCCCATTAGTGGAGCATTAGAGTAGTCACTTGCTCCTCCAAAACAACTATCTTTCTCTCTAATGCCTGGTCAGAGGAGTTAAGGTGAAAATTACTTTACATGAGCAATGGGGTGTATATATAACAAATGGGGTGACCATTCACTTCCCTTGTGACTCTTGGACTACCCTCAAGACTATTTGAATTCTCAATGACTTTTCAACTTCCTACATGACTTTCTGTATTACATGGATGACTCTTGGACTTCCACTTCAAATTACATTTCTACAATAATGAATTTATATAATCCAAAAATGATATGACACATAATGAATTATGACATGACATGACATGACACTAATGACATGGATTTCATAATGATGTGGTAGTGCCAAGCTGTCCTTCTCATTACTTTGTATTTAATAAAAGATGTATCCAATAATTCATCTTCATGAAAGATATGTTTTTTTCTTCATATCTTCCTCTAAAGTGTTGTGAATCAAATGGAGCCTTCATGCGCCTAATATTTAGTATTCCGTTGTAATCTAGTGTTCATTCATCTTCTTGCCTGATGATAATCTTATCTCCTCATCTCCATAGGTGTCTTCTATCATGGTATCCTTATCCATCTCCTTCATCATCATCTTGTCATGAAATAATATAATACTTGTGACTAAAATCCACCCTTGACAAGACGACATTAGTCCGATAAACCCTTAGCCTAAGATGCTTCATGAAATAACTTGTTAGGGCTAGACTTGGTGACTGGTTGAGTGACTAAATTAGGTATTGCACAGTTCCAGAGGCCAAGGTTTAGGACTGAGACTAGATACTATGGAATGCGCAGTTCAGGATGGCGAGGGTTAAAGGATTTTGAAGTTGAGGGACTTAAGGACTCACGATGGAGGCTTGAGCCTTGAGACTACACAATGAACAATTCTTGAGGCCTAGGTAGATGTACTATGTAATTGAGGGAATCAAGGACTTAGGCTAGAGGATTTAGCCTTAAGACTGCATAGTGCACAGTTGTGAAGGCCTGGGCTGAGTGACTGTGTAGTTGACGAACTCAAGAGGTCAAGCTTGAGGCTTGAAGTTTCCCAATGCACAGTTGTGGAGGGAGGGAGGCTAATTGATTGCATAGTTCAAGAGATCAAGGTTGAGGTTTGATGATTGAGACTGCACAATGTGTAGAGAAGGTTGGTTGGAGGCAAGGGTTCCGTATTTTTAGAGCTCAAGGACTAGAAATGAGCACTGAGATTGCACAGTGCGCAGTTCCAAGAGGAAAGGTTAGGGCTTCAGGGTTGAGACTGCATAATGCACAGTTCAAGAAGGCTGAGTGAAGTCAAGTTTCCCAGGAAAGAAATTTTCTGGATAAGGTTAAGTGTGGGATCAATGAGGCTCAAGTGAGCATAGAAAAAAATAGATCATGATCACACACTCAGAATAGTCAATGACGCAACATTGATCACTCAAAAAACAAGAACACGTGATTCCCTCAATGCGACAAAAATATGTCATACCTCTCCAAGTGCAACACAAAATATACATTTTGCGACGAAAGTGATGACGCTTGTGCAACAATGCATGAAACTTTGGGAATGAGTGTAAAACATGTCCACATGACTAGTAGGACTCATCAACACCAAATTTACCCCTTGAAACAAGACAAAAATCCACTTTACATGATAAGCAACACTTCCCATTCCAAAAGACAACATTTTCTATATAAAGAGAAAAGTGCAAATGACACTTGCAATATGTGAACAACGATGAAAATAACACATTCCAAAGGAAAGATAACATGAAAATGATAGTAATTATAATGAAAGCAATCGAATGCAACAATAAAAAAAAATGAAAGCGACACTCGTGAAAGTGAAGGCCTGCAAAAGTGACAGTTTGGAAAACTCACCGAAACAAAAGTACTATCACAGCCAAAAGTGAAAAATTGTTAATGATAGAGTACACTCATTGTTGACATGGGTTGATCATTTCACAGACATTGTCTTGATGGACTGTGCTACCACTGTACAAGCTTGCGTAAAATAATGTGCTCATGAACTTGTTGCAGGCTGAGTATTTGCAAGCAAGTGCCTACGACACTTATAATGCAAGAGGGAGATCAAGGCATCAACTGACCAAGAAGTGACTAAGGAATGACTGATCACAAGATCCTTAGTAAGCTCCAAAAATCAAGTGTAGGAAATTTTTTCGGAGGGTGTTTTTTGTAGCGAAAACAACATTGTATTTCACATCTTAACTAGAGGTCGTCCTATGACAAATTATCCAGATCACATGAAATATCTATCTTTTCTTCAAGTGTCAAACTTTCCATCTTCTCATTGGTTTGTAACTAGTGGTTTGGAATGGGAAAGATATTTAGCTCAAGTAGAAAAGGATGATTTGAAAGAGAAGATTACAAATTATAGGTTTTTGGCATTTTCTTTGGATGAGGTTATGACTATATATAATAATTCATGGATATGCATGAAAATTTATATGGTTAATGACCATATTAGGCATTCCTATCTACTGGGATTAAATAGATGAGAGAGACTTCTACAGCTGAAAAAATTTATGAACTTGTTCTTAATAGTTTGAAGGAAAGTGGTATGGATCATTTAATGATTTCAAAAAAGTTGGTATGTGTTGGAGCAGATGGAGCATCAGTAATACAATGACAAAGGAGTGGCCTTTGTGTTAAAATGGAACTATCCACCTCCCCATATATGTTTAATTCATTGTATGGCTCATTAGATGAATCTTGCATTTAAAATAGTAAGCATGTTTCCATTAATTTCAAAAGTTGAAGATCTTATATGTAAGACTCATGCATACTTTTCTCGTAACCCCAAACAATTTTTAGGGTTTCAACATTTTGCAGATAGTGTTACAGATGGAAAAAAATATATTGAAAGATGTTGATACAATATGGATCTCATTGAATGAACCAGCTCAAAGGTAATTTAGTGAGTTCAAATCTTTGGTAGGGTAGATGTATGAAAATCACTACAATGTTGACAAAGCTCAAGATCTTCTTTTCAACTAACTAATATAGATACATTATTGACATTGGTTGGAATTCTTCCTATGCTGCATGAGTTTCATGTCCTCATGAAAATGTGTCAGAATCGCACATTGTATATTGTAGAATACAAAAATGCGAGAAAGTCAACATGTCTTACATTGGATAATTTATATATGATGCCAAAATCTTTTATTGGTCCAAAGTTTACAATTTGGACTAAGATCATCAATATAGAAAATATTGTTTGATTTTTTATTTAATTTTTTTATGTTTGATGAAAAAGGGATACTATGTGTCAGCCAGATAAGTCGTTCTTGCGAAAAAGATCGACCTCCCTAGTATCTATGGATATCTAGCGACAAGCAAACCAAACAAATTCTATCTTTCTCTAAATATGCAATTTATAAATAAAGGCTAGTAGATGTTTTAGGCCTACCTCGAGTCCAGTGCTAGTTTGTGGAAGCCACGCTACATTGATCCAAATGAGCTCCTTTGTAAAGAATCTACGAACACAAACAGGAACACATATCAAATAGCATCTGAAAAGCCAATATAATAAACCATATTTATCATGATGATCAAGGAATTCATGAAATAAACCATATAAGACAATTTATTGAGAAAAATGAATCTGATTGCATTAATTTTAATCCAAGAAAAACTTTACAACCTTGGTGCCTTGATGTTGTACAAGCTCCTCCCAGGGTCTAGCAAGAATCTCCTCTACTTTGACAAGTTTCACTCTCTTCCCAAAGAAGCCAAAAGGTATGTAATCTCTCCTCTCAAGCTTAACTAGGAAGTCTTAATTCCAACAGCATTTACCCTAAAAAATGTTTAGCTTCTAACCTCTCTAGCAACCAGCCCAATGCCTCAATTTATAGTGCAGAGGAGGGAAGTTACTAGGTCCAACTTCAAACAGATAAAGCCCTCCTTCAAAGGGATAAGCTCCTCTCGTCAAGGGATTAGCTCCTTTAGTTATGGGATGCATGAGCCACCTAGGAGCGAACCAACCACGTCAATATTCCTTCTAGAAACGTCAAGAATTAACCCAAAGTGAGTTTTAAGAATAAACTTGCGCCTTTTTGACTTTCACAGGGGTCTGCACCCACTCCTTTAGAGACAGAGCTGGCAAGTCCGCAGGTAACATGACCAAGTGGTGCGGGACCGCAGGCAATGGTAAGAGAAAGTGCAGAACTAGAGTTTTATTGATTTTCAAGGACTTTCTCTCATTTTTAAAGCTTGACATGAAGAGCTGAGGTTTGAGGCTTGCAAAGGAGGATAGTATGAATGGTGATAGACTCACACTGATTGCAAATAGTCATGGTGACAATATTTTGTGTAACAGATTGCCCCCTAAAGTGTGAAGTTTGTAGTAGATGAGGATTTCATTTATCATCTAAGAAGAGTGAAGTACTTTATCATTTCGAGGATCATCTTGTGGAGAGCCTAATTGGAACCTGTAAAAACATTCAATACAAAATATATATATGAGATCATATCATCACTGGGGTAGGCATTCCCATACTCAGATCAAAACTGACTAGAAAACTAAACTAAACTGATGTAGGAATTATCTTGCAATACATCACAAGTATAGATACATGTAGACACTGTATGGGCACAACCATCTATTTATGAATAGTCCACTGTATAATGAATACAAAATTCCTCGCAACCTGGATGGTAGAAACTAGATCCGGGGTCTTGATTTCTACTTCCCGAAATAGTATGATTCTATCCATGTGAATGAATGTGTCGAAGTTGAACATGGTAGAAACCACTTGATTACCAGTCAATGATGTAAATTGTTAACAAGTGTGAGAGAAACCACCATTAATGTCAATGGCTCTCAAAGTACTTAGTACAATCCATGAAATGTGAATAGATGTGTTGATGTCGAACATGTCATGGAATCCTTTGATCGAAGGTCAATGATGCAACCTATCGTCGAAGGAGAGAAACCTGCCATTGAGGCATGCAGATCCCAAGGTACTGACAATTTCTAGATCATCTTTCTAGATAATTAGTTGAAGTCGATAGAAATCAATCCGTTGTAGGCAAGCCCATAACACGAAATCATTGATCAAGTTTGAAGAAATATAGTTGCAAGGACTGAATCAGGGATGGTCAAGATGGATGACAGATATTTTGCAGATGAATGGTTTATTTGCACTGACCTCTTGAACACATAATGACACAGCAGATGTTTTGGTGACAATTGACCCAAATTTAATACCCAGAAACCGGCTGAAGACTTTCAATATGGTTTGATCAACTGTTAGGCAAAGGATTTCCCAACCCAGGTAAACAAAAAGTGTCGTGTTCAAGAATGGTTAAATGTTTTTCTAAGACACAAAGTATGACAAATAGGTTCATTTTTCTCTCTTTTCCCCCACCATTTCTGGTAAGTACCTCTTTATTTTTGACAAGCTTGAGGAGGATAACATTTGCTTGATTATAAGCTCATCCTTCGGATGAGTCCAACTTAGTTTAAATTCAAACCTTAATAAGGAGTGGTCCGTTCCTGTTTGTAATTGAACAGGTCCTTTATTGTTAAATTTTAACGAGTCCAGTATAGGAGAAACTTGACGTTTTTCAATTTTAGGGAGTCTAAAAGAACTTAAGAAAACTCCATGGTTGTCCTTTTTCGTAAATTTGTGTCTCCCAAGCCTGAAAAAGTATAAAATAATACTTGAGAGAACCGCTTGACCATTACGATCAAGGAGTATTTTTCATAATTATTGCCTCTGATCCGAAAAAGTAAAAAAGTGATCAATGACACGTCGTTTTATAACCAATATCGAATTTGAAACGACAAAAATCTGGTAATCTTTTCATTTTTTTACTGTCAAAAAAGGGCTATAAGTGGACCGTATTTTTAATTCCATTTTAACGAGCTTAAAAAGAAAAACTTGGCAATATTTTCATATTTTAGGAGTCAGAAAAGAGCTTAAACGTGACTATAATGTTTTTTGTCAAAAATGACCAATTTTTACTGAAAAATCCGTTATCCTACACAAAAACTCAAACATTACTCATACCTGTTTAAAATAAATAAAAATGCTTCAAAAGTTACCTCTTTAAAGTGAAAAATAAACAAATTAAAAATTCATTTATTCAAAAAAGCTTATAAAAAGGGTTTTTGTAAATTCATTTTTATCATTTGACTTCAGAGTGAGAAAAGAGAGCTTTTGGTAAGAAACTTCTAGTGAAGATTGCGGAAAATCTGTCTGTTGGAATCGAACACCGTCACCTCCAAGTAATCCACGTCATCTTACCCTCACATTTCATCCGTTTTAATTTTTTTTTAGGGTTTTATTTTGATTTTTAGGAAATATTTAGGTTAAAAGACCACGAGCGGGGGTTCGCAGGTGCAACATAGGAAACCTGCGGACCCCGACTTTTTCGCATGTAGAAAAAAGTCAGGGGCCCGCACCTGTTGTGTATCCTGGGTGCGGACCTACGCACTGTCTCTAACATAGAGGGTGTGGTCCCCCGCAGCATAGGTTTTCAAACTTAAATCTTTCATATTCCGCCCCAAAAACTTTGATTTAAATGTTTTAATTCACCTTTTTATTGAATGTAGGGTATACATCATGCTTGAATGGCGGGAACGGGAGCACGAGGATGTGGACCTCGCCGCGATTACTCATCAACCTTCGATTGATGCATTGAAGGCATGAGGTTTATTCAAATTCTGGGCCATACCTGGCATGAGGGCCCAGGTGGACTTTTTGCAGTGGCTGGTAGACAGGTGGAATGTACAGGACCAGTGTTTCTTTATTGGTGGCCACCAGCTCGAAATGGAGCCAGAAGAAATTTACTTTTTGACTGGTTTTCTTAAGAGAGGTGAACATTTGACTCTATTCGGGGCTAAGCTAGGTGGCCAGTCTGTCGATAGCCTCCGGCTAGAGTTTTGTAACGACCAAACCAGAGACAAAGGGATTGATATCAAAACGATCTCCCGTCCTGAACTCAAAGTGATTGCATTTACTGTCACCAGGCTCTGCAGAAGCACAACACTACATGTGGCCACTAGATCCCAAATGCGGATGGTAGTAGACTGCTTTCAGGGCACCATCTTCAACTGGTGTGAAGCTGTGTTGGCTAATGTAAAAGGCCAACTGACTAGAGCAAAGAATGGACAACTGAAAAACTTTGCATATGGTTTCTTAGTTGTGAGCTTTGGTCTAGAGAGGGTCCCAATGTTGGTCCCACAGCATCTTTCCGTTGGAGCTGGACTTCCCCGAGAGCCCAAACTAATGCGTTGGGTTGCAGTTATGGCCCGTCATCCTGAGGAGGGATCAGAAGTTGTTCAATTTCCTCTTGAGTATTTTCATTGGTTGGAGAACCAAGTATTTGCTATTCAGGATTTTCCTTGTGCTGGGATGGATTATCGTGGTGACCCAGACATGGCTCTTCCACCAAGAGAGCAATGGGATGACTCAGGTAAAATCATTCTCAACATTTTCTAATTTATTTTTCTTTTGTTTTTAAATCGTCCCAAAATTAATAGTAAAAAGTTTCAAATGCAAATGTAGGTCCACGACGACGAGCCATTCTCCGGCCCTATGAGAGGAAATAGCCAACTACAGCAGCACCAGCCCCACGGGACGAATCTACAGAGACCCTGGACGAATTGGAAAACCATCTAGAACGTTTGACAATAGACATTCCAGAGACTAGCATAGATGACATTCCTCTTAGGCTACAACGCTATGTGATTGGGGTCCCAGGACCTTTCAGGAGGTTCCTTTGTAGGGTGGCCCGTACAGTGGTTTCTTATCGTGATCATCACCAGTGATAGGATGATCACCTGTTGTAGACTCATATGACATTTTTGCTTTTTGTACTATCATTTTTTCCAATCATAGGTGTTTTTCAACCTATGATCGAAGACAATGTACTTTTAACACACTTCTATGCTATGCTATATCACTATTACTGGCTATCTTGTAAAACATGCTATGGATTGTTTTTAAATTTACTGCTTGATTATTGCAAATGTCTACTTAACATTGAAGCAATTGCATCTGCTAATGTATTTAAATATCTTGGAATGTGTTGATATTCAATATAGTCAAATTCACGTTCCAAAATATGAACTCTCAAAAATAATCTCAATAACACGAGATTTCTAATGGCATACACTATATTAAGCTGTAATACAACGAGTTCAGAATCTAACCTCACAATCAAACTCTGAATCCCAAATGAGATGGATTCAGATAATAACTCAATCACTGCACTATACTCTACAATGTTGTTCGTTGTTTGACCGAGGCTTACCCCATGCATAGATACCAACTCATCAAAGGGCGAATAGATAACCCAAGCTGCGGAAGAAATGTTCCGTGTATTACGACAAGCACCATCAGCAAAACCAATGTATGTTTGGAGAGACATCAACATCTGCAATATCAAGAGTAAAATCAAGATAAGCAGGAATAATGACAAAAACACTCTCTAAACTAAGCACACTTTTTAATCTAAAACACACTAGCTAGAAAGAAAACTAACCTAACTAAAATCTCCACACCCAGATTTAAGCACAATATCTCTTCAGGTAAAGACCATTTCTGGGCTTATCGAAATAGACCCCGTCAAAGTCTACCAATTCATAGGTCCCTTTTTCCAGCTTTCGCTTAACAACATAAGGACCATGCCACATGGGTACAAATTTTCCAGTGCCCAACTTATCATTTGCTTGATCGTACAGTAAGACTAGGTCTCCCTCCGAAAAATTACGAGGTGTAACATTTCGATCATACTGAGCTTTAATACGTTTGGCATGAGCTTTGATTGCTAGTGCAGCATCACGTCGATTCTCATCTAGTTGAGCCAAGTATAACAAACTTTTTTCCTCTTCGGAAGTGGCCAGAAGTAATTCTATGGCCATTTGCAATGACGGGATTTTGCATTCAATGGGTAACACAACTTCCAAACTGTAAACTATTTGGAAAGGAGTGAAACCGGTTGACCTTTTTACTGAGGTTCGATATGCCCAAAGCGCTGAAAATAACATGTTATGCCAATTCGATCTATGAATCCCAATGATTCGTCGGATCATGATGACTAGAACTTTGTTGATGGCTTCAACCAGATCATTAGCCTGTGGATAATATGGAGTTGAACTATCGTGATGCAGGCCAAGTTGGTCTGTTAGTTTAGTCATCATAATATTTCAGAAATGACACCCATGATCAGTGATAATCGTTCGTGGAACACCGAACCTAGCAATTACATGATTGAAAATGAAAATTGCAGCAATTTTTCCATCTGCCGTAATTGTAGGCATCGCCTCGGTCTACTTGGTAAAATAATCTACCACAAGGATGACATACGCATGCCCCCGGGCCGAGTGAGGGTTACATGTAATAAAATCGATACCCCATTTCGCAAAAGGACCGACGACAATTATAGGGTGGAGAGGAGCAAGTGGAGCACGCATCTTTCGATAAAAAATTTGGTAGTTGTGGCATTTTCGGACCACGTTAATACAATCTTTAAACAAAGACGGCCAGAAATAGCCAGTGAGTAATATCTTTTGGGCTATGGCAAACCCAGACATATGACCGCCACACGCTCCAGAGTGACAGTCATTTAGAACCTTTCAGCTTCCTCATGAGTTAAACAACGTCGGAAAACAGAGTCCGCCCCACGATGATAAAGTGTATCTCCAATAATTTTGAACTGTTGGGACTGGAATCGTATTTTCTGACGCTGAGATCTTGAAATTTCAGACCAAAAGGATTGGGTTTGGAGATAAACTATCATATCTCCATACCAGGGATCTAAAGTGCTAATTAGAAACAAGGATTTGTCCGCAATGGGCTCTTCCGCCACCATTTCAGTATCAGCACGTGGGAAGTAACACATTAACTCCGCAAAAACTAAAGATTTCTTTGACTTAGACTTTTTAAAATCCAAGTCAAATTCCTGCAGGATAACAATCCATTTGGAATACTTGCCCCCTAGGAATTGTTTGGTCAAAATATAGATCATAGGGTTGCAATAAGAAATTACAGTAGTTTTGCGTAGTAAAATGTAATGACAAAAACGTTGGACAGCTTGAATAGCTGCCAGGGCCAATTTCTCCACATGTGAATATTTTAGCTTAGTTGGATTTAAGGTTCGACTAAGGTAATATATCACATGTTCACTACCGAATTCATCTTCCTGAACTAGTGCCATTCCGATGGTGGAATGTGAGGCAGCGAGATATAAGAAGTAGTCCTGGTTGTAGTTGGGAGGATACAATAACAGTGCATGGGTCAACATGTGTTTTAGTGCATTAAAAGATTTGTCAACTATCTCATCCAAAAAGAATGAAGTATTCTGTTTCAACAACCGGGTAAAACCCTTTGTTATCTCGGCGTAGTTAGGAATGAATCGATGTAAAAAGTTTGCTTTCCCTTGCAAACTTTGGAGTTGGCAAAGAGTCGAAGGAGGAGGCAATTTGACAATAGCTTCAACCTTCGAGGGATCGACACGAATGCCTGCTTTTGAAACAACAAATCCCAATAACCGACCTGTTTCTATACAAAAAACACACTTGTGTGGATTCAACCTGATTCGATAATGCCTACAACTCATAAAGATTGCTCGTAAATGGATGAGATGATCGGCTCGATGTAATGAATGAGTAGGTAAATCATCGAGATAGGGTTGCACAATGTGCTTGATGTCATGAAACGCGTAAGACATGGCCCTTTGAAAAGTTGCACCGGCGTTCTTGAGCCCAAAAGGTAATTTGCAATAAGAAAATGTCCCCCATGGACAAATGAAAGCCGTTTTTGGTTGATCAGTAGGTAGAATATTTATTTGATTGTATCCGGAAAAACCATCCATGAAGGAGAATATTTCACTGCCGGCACAATCATCAATAATTTGATCGATATAGGGAGTTGGGTAATTGTCTTTTGGACAGGCTCGATTAATATCCCTATAATCGATACATATTCTTATTGCTCCTTGCTTTTTGTTAACAGGAACAATATTTGATACCCAATCCGTTAACAGAATTGGATAAATGAAACCTGCTTTAAGTAATTTTTCAACTTTTGCTTTAATTGCAGCATCTTTTCGTGGGTGAATCTGACGCAAACGTTGTCGGATGGGTTTAGCATCCGGGTAAGTTTTGATTTCATGAACAACAATTGCTGGGTCAATTCCTGGCATTTCCTCATATGACCAGGCAAACACGTAACAAAATTCTTGAAATAGGGCCTTATATGTTTGAATTTCATTTTCTGTACAAGAGGCACCTATATGAATGTTTTCAACAATTCCAGGCTTAACCGAAATGTCAATAGGAATAGTTCGAGAAATATTTCCCAAATTTAACTTTGAATCACGATTTTTCAATGGATGTTGAGGTTCCTTGACATAATCAGTCATAAAAATAGATGAAAAATCATTTTCAAAATGATCAATCTCAGGTAAAAATGAAGACCTACGATGAAGATCTTCCCATGGTAAATCATCAACAGACAAGATTTCACGAATTTGCTCATCAGTGTGAAATAGTTCCAAAAAAGTTGTTGAATCTGAGTTTGATGTTGAAAGTGATTCTTCATGGACTACATTCATTAAGTCAATTTCGGTTGAAGATGGGTTGGAAAAAGACTGTATGGCCTGATACACAATTTCATATGGACTTAAAGGCATAGCATCACCAAATGAATCTATCTCAGATTCGGAAGGTACGATCCAAATATCATCATAAACAATGGCGTCCGATGAAATCATATGAATGGTTGCTGTAGAAGGCGATACGTTCGGAGGAGGAAAGGAAAAAGTTCCTAGTAAACCAGAATCTTTAACTAGTCCTACTCCAACATCCTTATAAGGGATAGTTGTTTTGTCGACATGCTGGATACTTTTAGAAGAGGCTGGGTCGGATGAAGTAAGTTAGCTGGTCTATAGTTATGATCTTTCCATTATGAGGAAACTTTATAAGCCGAAGGACCGATGAAACAACAGTAGTCATAGCTTAAGACCAACTACGACCCAGAGAAGGTTGTAATATAGAGGGGCATCAACCACCTCCACATCTATATTAACAGTTTTGCCTTCAACCCCTATAGGTAAATCCTGTAGAATGCCAAAAGGATGGAACCCACAACCATCAAAGGCCTTTAGAATCATCGGGGATTGATTAAGTGTAGGAGAACCAAGTGATCTCCAACACTGGATCGACATAATACACGTTGAGGCTCCCTCATCAATCACAGTCCTATAGCAAGGTCTGTTTTTGACTAACACTGGAATCTGGAAAGCCATTTGATGAGGTAAGCGAGGTGTACTATTTTCTAGATCGAAAATTATAAGGTTCGAGTCCTGAATATCAACAGCTCCTATAGCCGACAATAGAAATTTACGCTGTGCTGGACATGATTGCAACACCTCCAAAGCCGACATTGCTGAAGGTAAAATAACCAAATCTTCAATAATGTTATAGTTCTGAGCAGCTCTCGCATGTGGATTGAAAACTGACTTTCGAAGTATACCCTTGGTGGGTTGTTTGATTACTAAGTCTGGGTTAGGTTTCTCGATCTGTAGTGGATCAGAACCGGGAGTTGAAGTTGATGGGTTCGAGTTAAAAGATTTTGCTTCCTTACCACCAACAGGACTTTTACTTCCATAATCTTGCGATCGTGTCGCAATCCTAACATGGGACATCATCATTATGGGTTCTTCTGCATTTGAGGAAGAAACTATCATCTTACTGTCTTGACTAGGGAAAGGATCCTTCAAAATAGCAGGTGTTTGAGAACCTTTGACGATTTGCGCAACCTCAGCGCGATGAGGGCAGTCTCTTGTAAAATGATCTTCGTCACAAATGAGACATGGATAACGAGGTTTCATTTCTCATTAGTAGATTCCGTTTTTTCTGGTTTCTCTTTCAAATTTTTATCTGTTTTATTTTTCTTCTTCCCTTTCTTTTTACCGCCGGATTTTGATTTGGCTATAGATGACTCTACAACATGAATATCGGCAGAACTTTCTATGGAAGAATCTCCTGTCGGGGAATCTGGTAAAGTTATGATAGGAGAAGAATTGTTGGAAGATTTCTTCTTACTTTTGGTATTAACTGTACCAATCATACCATCAGCGACATGAGACCCTAAAGGAGCGGAAGTTATTTGATTTTGTTTAGGAAGATTGAGGATTTTCTCATGTAACGTTCCTGACTGCATATAAACGAGGTCAAGGTACTAAGCTTGAGCAATTACTTGCTCTTCAGTAATGACTCCTACCTCAGCTACATCCTCAGTGATTTTTGATAATAAAGATTTGACAAACCATTCTGCTAAGATTTGATCTGGAATAAAAACTTTCACTAAATGTCGTCGACGCCTCCATTCATGAATGTGAGCTGAAATGTAAGTGGACGTGGGTTGTTTTAATGAAGTTAATAATTATGTGTCGTTGTCATATCTGACTGGAAACTGAAAATGAGTTAAAAATGAATTAGCTAACTGACTAAAATTATAAAAAGTAGCTCGCGGTAACTCAATGTACCACTTGGCCGCAAGACCAATTAGAGTGCGTTGAAAAAGCCGTAAACGAATTGAATCATCTGAAATGGAGTTAGATGCACACCAGAGGTGATAAGTCATCACATGGTTCGACGGATTCTCTCCTGATTTACCTTCAAACTTAGGAATATCACTAGGCAACTTATTTGGCATTGGCAGCCAAAACGAAAGATAATTAATCAGATTGTTCGTAAGGCGCGACAAGTTAGGCAAGTCCAAAGTTGCAATGAACGGTAACTGACGATTAGGGTCCCTGAAACCCCGGGTCATGAGACCAACCCCAGGAGGAGGATGTCCAGGATAACTCGGAATTGGAATTGCATTTGGGATATTATATCCTCCCGGAAAACCAGGATTAACCGGACCGTATTGGGGTTGTTGAGGTGGCTGATAAGTATATCCAGGGTTTGGTTGATACTGATAGACTGGGTTCTACACAGTAGGACCAAATTAGTACTGTCCCTGGTACGATTGATAAGTAAATTGAGTTTGACTTGTGACAACCGTACTTGGACCAAGTTGTCCTACAGGCATTTGAACCGAAGTTTGAATTGTGGGTCCAGACTGAGGTAAAGATGCTTAAGGAATTGATGTAGGAACAGTAGAAACCGGAGCTGTCGATACTCCAAAAGTAGGTGGGGTAGATGGAACAAATGTTACAGCAGTCGTATGAGGCGGAGTTCGAGGCGAACTAGGCCCAGGCTGAGAAACTACAGAAGGTGCAGAAGTTTGAATAGTAGGTTGGACAGGTTGCTGGGTTGAACCAGAAACCAAGGGTTGTCCAGATTGAGATGACAACTACACATTTGATTGCAAGATCTGTTGTGTTTGAGATGGATCCCACACTAAGTTCATTCCGGTGTATGGACCCATAGAAGGTTGAGCATATTGAGGACCATAACCAGGTTGAGGGTAGGGTTGATATTTCAAAGGTACATTTCCAGCTCCTTGGACAAATGATTGATTGGAAGGTGGTTGGAAACCTTGGGTTGGGTACTGACCTTGAGGTTGATAACCTTGAGGCATGTAATGATACTGGGGTTGACCTCGAGGTACATATTGATACTGGGGTTGACCTTGAGGTACATACTGAGTTTGGGGTTGACCTTGAGGAATGTACTGTCCCGTAGGTATGTACTGTCCTTAAGGTTTCCCCCCAGGCGGTAATTGAGTACACTGAGGTTGTCCCCCAGGTGATAATTGAGGACCTTGAGGCTGCCCGCCAGGCGGTAACTGGCCACCTTGAGGTTGCAGATTTGGAATGGTACCTGACATCATAATAATATCTTCTACACTCAACACCTTAGTTCCGTTATTACCAGTTAATAACCCTTGTTCAACAGGTTGAGGAGATGCTCCTGAAAAAGTACCAGTAAGTGACTGATACCCAGAGGGAACAGAAGGACCGCCATATAAAAATGTTTCTGGAGATTGAGAAAACATGGACGATTGTCTCGACATATACAAAGGAGGATAATAACCCCTAGGTGTTGGATGAAAAGGAATGCGAGCTGGTGAAAAACTTAGTCCCAGGTTTTCCAAAAAATTCGTCAATGAAAGATACCAAGCATCCCTCCTAGGTGGACTGTAAAAGATCGATTCACACTCTCTAAGTTCTATAGCTGGTTGATTTTCGGGGATAGGTATACCTTCTTCCGGAGTAACAAGTTCTTCAATAGCAATAAGTGCGAAGGAAGATTTTGGGTAATGACTCTTTCTACCCTAGGTGAACCAGGACCACTGGGAGTTGGAGAGGAAAATCCTGATGTTGGAGTAGTAGCAGGTTCAATTTCAGGTTCAGATATTTGAGGTTCCTGAGCTAATTCACTAGTAGAAGAAAAACTACCAGTAACTTCGGAAAAAGAAACAGGTTCTAAAATATACTCTGGTGCTTGCACTTGATAATCAGGATGTACACTAAAGAAGACTCTCCTTCTTCAGGTGACCCAACTCTTCTGTCACTAGGAGTTACAAGGGCTCGTAGCCCTTCAAGCTGGCTCGGTGAAAACTCAGGAGGTTGGCCCCGAAGTCTACGGGACTTTCTTGGTAATTCAGCCACGATTAAAAAATTTTAATTACTTCACACGCAAACAAAGAAAAATCTCAATGAAAACCACCTAAAGTCTCTAGAGAACCAAACAATTTTGAATCACACGCCTAAAGAATCTAGGAGGTCAAACCACACACAAACAATAACTTTCCGTACCGAAAACACTAGTTGGTGATGAAATCCAACGTCGTAGAATTCAATATAGAAATGGCGGTTGGAACAGTTACCCCAACAACCTGCTTAATGAATAGACTAGCACAAGTTTCTCCACTAAACCGTCTCAAGTGAAGAGAACCCCCCAGAAAATCCAAGTGAGTCTATCCAATGTCTACTCCAGGTACAGTGGGATCTTCCCTCCACCTTCACCTTAGGAAGTAATCCTATAGAATATGGTCACTATGGTTACCAACAGAAACAAATATACCTGGGGGAACAATATGTGATCTGATACACACACAAAGGCAGAATAACAAGCTCAATCCTCTTGAAGGCTCCTTGACATAATCCAAGGTTTACCAACAAGTGACCCCAGGCTCTTCGACAATGGTTAATCCAAGGTTTACCGTTTTTAATATGTGTATATCTTGTATCGTTCCCAATGAGGAAGGATTGATTGCCCCACTGGTTCGGACACGATCTCGTGCTTGACTCCTTTAAGAGGAGCTTCCCAGAGCATAGATGTAACAATTGGAATTTATCTCCTACCACAAGATACAACTACTTGTTTGTTTTACTATCTTGGAGAGTTAATTACTCCCTACTCCAAGATACTAGCCTAAGCTATGTTCGTGATAAAGAGCCATAGAAATAAAAAGATTACTAGATAGATTTTACTTTAAGTGTTATTTTTGTTGGTTCTTTCTTAAGTCAAAAGGTGCGGAGATGAAACTTTATGGTGTGAAGACTCGACTCCAAATCACTAAAAATGCACTTAAGATGAAAAACAATCCTTTTTCTTCAATGAATTTCTAGCTAAATAAAGGGTTGAGAATGCAAATGCTTGTAAAAACAAATCTTTCCTTAACAAGCAAATAAAAAGAAGAACTTTTTGTCTTTTCCAATGAACTCAAAAACGAGACAACTAGTTATGCTCACGAAAATTTCCCTTTCTTTTCAAACACTCAAATACTACAAAAACAAACTTTTTCAAAAGAGATTTTTTTTTTTTAATTTTATAAAACACTCAAAACTATTGAAAAATCTAATCTTGAGATCTATAAATTCTAAAAAGCTAATTGAAGTAAAAGCTTACAAGATTTCTTTTCAAGGATGTTTTACTTAGTTATGAGCAAACTAAGGACTAATTTGTCCAGAATCACAAATTAATCAAGAAACAACCAGCTTTTGTTTTCTTTTAAAAAATGAAATCCAAAACTTTCAACACAAGTTCTTTCGAAGCTTCGTAAAGAGAAAAACAAGATGGACTCCTCAACAAAGGCAGATTTTACAAAACGATCAGACTCATAAGAAGACCATCAAAAACCAAGGTGATCGACGTTTTCTAAGGCTTCTAAGCTCTGAGTTACTACAAAGACCAAACGAAAATCAAGCCTGGCACACAAAGCTTCTAGAAATTTCACCTAAAACCTAATTGCTAATGGAACTAACCTACGAAAAGTTTCTGACAAGACACGTGCAGATCTGGGCAGAGGCTAAAAACACATAAACAAATCCTAAGCTGACTGAAAGAAAATATTTCAATTTTTTCAAAACTTTGACAGGGTCCACAGGTCCCCAGTATACCCAGGTGTGGTACCGCTCTGTGTATAAACCAAAAGTGTGGGCATTTCCACACTGTGTTAGAAACAGAGGGTGCGGTCCTCTTCCAAAAGTGCGGGGATTTCCGCACTGTGTTACAAACAGAGGGTGTGGTCCTCTTCCAAAAGTGTGAAAAACAAAAAATAATTCAAGATCTACAGAACCTACCCAATCCCACACAGCATACAAAAACCAGAAACAGAGAAACAATTTCTCAAGTCAAAGTAAAAGCAAAGGCAAAAACCAAAAATTCAAGTCCCCAGTGGAGTCGCCATTTTGTCGGCCGGATAAGTCATTCTTATGGACAAGATCAACCTCCCTAGTATCTATGGATATATAGCGACAAGCAAACCAAACAAATTCTGTCTTTCTCTAAATATGTGATTTATAAATAAAGGCTAGTAGATGTTTTAGGCCTACCTTGAGTCCAGTGCTAGTTTGTGGAAGCCATGCTCCATTGATCCAAATGAGCTCCTTTGTAAAGAATCTGTGAACACAAACAGGCACACATATCAAATAGCATCTGAAAAGCCAATATAATAAACCATATTTATCATGATGATCAAGGAATTCATGAAATAAAACATATAAGACAATTTATTGAGAAAAATGAATTTGATTGTATTAATTTTAATCAAAGAAGAACTTTCCAACCTTGGTGCCTTGATGCTGTACAAGCTCCTCCCAGGTTCCAGGAAAAATCTCCTCTACTTTGACAAGTTTCACTCTCTTCCCAAAGAAGCCAAAAGGTATGTAATCTCTCCTCTCAAGCTTAACTAGGAAGTCTCAATTCCAACAGCATTTACCCTCAAAAATTTTCAGCTTCTAACCTCTGTAGCAACCAACCCAATGCCTCAATTTATAGTGCAGAGGAGGGAAGTTACTAGGTCCACCTTCAAAGGGATAGAGCCCTCCTTCAAAGGGATAAGCTCCTCTCATCAAGGGATTAGCTCCTTTAGTTATGGGATGCATGAACCACCTAGGAGCGAACCAACCACGTCAAGATTCCTTCTAGAAACGTCCAGAATTAACCCAAAGTGAGTTTTTAAGAATAAACGTGTGCCTTTTTGGCTTTCACAGGGGTCCGCACCCACTCCTTTAGAGACAGAGCAGGCAGGTCCGCAGGTAACATTACCAAGGGGTGCGGGACCGCAGGTAATGATAAGAGAAAGTGCAGCACCAGAGTTTTATTGATTTTCAAGGACTTTCTCTCATTTTTAAAGCTTGACATGAAGAGCTGAGGTTTGATACTTGCAAAGGAGGACCGTATGAGTGGTGATAGACTCACACTGACTGCAAATAGTCATGGTGACAATATTTTGTGTAACACTATGCATCACAGTGCATGGGTATATGGTTCCCTGTCATTATATTAGTAAGACAGGATGAATCACGAAATATTGCCCCGTGTCAAGAGACCAATTTGTTAATATTGTGATTTTAGTGAGACAAAATTTGATAGAAATTGTAAGATCAGTATCAGCAGTGATAAGAGAATGATTTCCTCGAGATGAATTTTTGGAGGCCATGTGCGAGGTATACCATCAATATTGGAACAATTTTCAACATCTAAGAACTTTAAAATTATATTTTAAAAAGAGATTAAAATGTTTAGTGAACCACTTTTGCAAGAAAGTCTCGATACATGGAGAACATATTGAAGGTATTTTAAATTCATCAAAATTGTATCAACAAGGTGGACACTTTGTTGAAACAGTGTGGAAACAATATCCATTTTTGGAGAATCATAATGAAAATGGTGCTATAACAAGATTATGTACTACTTTAAGTGCTAGCCAAGACCTAGAAGAAAACATATAAGAGTATTTCAAATTAGCATATTTGTGTCAAACCATGATTTTGGGATCTTTAGAGGATAAGAGAATGTTTAGTGCACTATCATTCTTAAAGTCAAAATTGAGGAACATTCTTGATAAACATGTGGATACATGTTTAAGATTATATGTAACAAAGTATGACATTAACAATTTTCCATATGAAAGAGCACTAGCTCTTTGGCAATTAGATTGTGATAGAAGGGGAGAAAACAATACAACAAATTTCTCTAATGAACTTGATACGAAACATAATGTTTTTGATGCTCACAACGACATTTCATTTGGAGAAGATCATGTTCACAATGTAGAAAATGAGGACCAAGATGAGAACTGGGAAATTGATATACCCTAAGACGTAATCTAATTCGATATATGTGAGGGGAATCTTATTTTGGTATACATGTTCCATTAATCATGTAAGATTATTATATGCCAATTTTAGGTAAAAATTGTTTCTATATTTCGTATTTTTCATTATAACATTGCAGCTACATTTCTTTTATGCTTGTTATTTTAAGATTGGCGTTTCATATTTAATAATTCCATTGCTTGTTTCTTATCTATGATAGGAAATGAAGTTGGATTTGATGAACTTAGGACCTATTTATTTTAACATAGATAGTGTCAGACTAGTATTAAATTATAAATAACTAATTTAACAATACTAATGCAAAGCAATAACAGGCTCATTCAAGTACATGAAACTACCTTGATGTCTAGCTTCAATATCTTGGAAAATTTTAATGGTTTATATGTTGCTTGTGTTTGGGGAATTTTGTTGAGTTTTGAGTTTTGGATTTGTTTTGGTCAAATATTATGTTAGTCCCTTGAATGCTTTTAGTTCTTATTTCATGCTTAGATTCATAGATCTTCTTCTAGTTTTATAATTATTATTGTTTTCTTTATATATTTGGTGTTTTGAAGAAAGTTGTTTTTATTTCCTTTCACTTTGCGGCATGACTTTAACATCTTCACTTTTAGAATCTAGTATACTACTATGCTTATTTTGTATTTTTTTGGAAAATAATTATTGATATTTGGAAAGGGAAATGAGCCATGGGTATCTAAGCGAAGAGAAAAATAGTTTATATACTAGGTTCTCATGCATTCATTGGAGGAGACCTATTGGCATGAGACCGAAATTCTTTTGTATAGAGTCTTGTCTCCACTTTCCCAAATATAGAACTAGATCAACCCTAGAGTTTTAAGCATTGCCAACGTGGAAATAAATTCGACATTATCATAAGTGTTTTCAATTTAATTTGATTGACGGAAGGTTTTGAATTTAATAAGCACATTTTTCATGACATGTCACATACTAAATGATAAATAAAAATTTAATTAAACTAAGTGTGAAACTTGGAAGTGGAACAACAACAATTAAACATAAATATTATATATGTATTTAGTAAACTAAGTGGAATTAAATAATTAAACTAAGTACACAAATGAAGAACAATACACAAATGACTTACATAGAACAAGAAACATGACATAATTAATAGACAGTTGGAATCATCTTTGAAATTTCATTACTTCTCCAAGAAAATCTTGTACATTGCACAACAAAATTTTTGTCTCTAGGACAAAGTCAAAACCCCAAAGCTGGTTCCTTAGTCTTATTTTAAAGCTTTTACATTGAAAATAGCTATAAAAAGTTTCAATTGTCACAACTACTTCTTAACCCTTCGGTCCTCATGAAAATTAAAAGACTAAACTATTTGAAATTTATAAATCTTAGAATCAAAAAAATGAGACATTTTCCAAAAATTGAAAATACTTAAAAAAAGTCATTTGATAACTTGGGACTCTTGTGCAACTTCAGGCTCACTTGATGAAGCTCCAGGTTGCACAACTCGAACATTCATTTGTGAAATCAAGCTCTAACACTTTTTCCATAGGGTTAAGTCAGGAATTGGACACTGTAACATTTTATTGAAGGCCATTTTTTAAGTTGGTTACCTTGGTGTATGTGGGATTCTCATTGAATAAAGTTTTGGCTAACCATAACAGCTAGAAGTCACTCTACAAGTAGTTCATGATTGTAGCTCCTTTCAAAATTGTTGTTTTCTCATGAGATCTTACTTTTTTCTTCCACCAGTAATATTTCATATTTTTCCCAAGAAAGGAGGCTACCCTTTTTATCCCAACATTAAGGTAACCCTCCTCTGACTCTCTTGTCAAAACTAGAATTAAAAGATGCCACATATTCCCTAAATTCTAACAATATTTTTTCTACCTGTTTCTTATACATGTTCTTCTACACCATCTTGCTTATTTATAACAGCACATTTGTTTAGTCTACAATGTTTACTGCCCTTAATCCCTGAGAAGACTTAGCATTTAGATAATCAATTATTTTTTTATTTAACTCTGAACTTTCTTGTGATTGTGTTTTATTGGTGTAGATGACAGCTTCAGAGGTCCTAAGCATTTCCTTTTCTTTAGTTATGACTACCATATGATCCCAGACTACTTTGATTTGTTGAATGTATCTATCCATATGATCTCTCTCGCTTGAATAAGAGTCCTGTTCTTCTTTATATTTTCTTTTAGTTCTTTGATTTCATCACATGTTGACTTGTATTTATTGCAATGCTCAGTTTCATTCTCTTTAGCCATGTTCAATTGTCGCTCCTTATGCTTCAGTTGTTATTTTAAACCATCCATATTTTTCTGCTGTACTTTCAATTCATCTTCTGAGATATTTAGCTCTGGCATAATGCTGGTAAGGTTTTTAGTTGGGTCTTCAAAAACAAGTTGTACTACAATTGTAGAGACATGCTTGTCTATCCTCTACTGTAGATCTGCATTGAACTCCTTAAGAATTGTTATTTCATTATTTATTTCGAGTAACTCATTAGTCATGATTTATTTTTCTTTTTCGATCTAGGCCACTTCTGGAGCTTGAACATGCTTTTTTGCAAGTAGCTTTAGTTTCCTCCTTAAAGACATGGATTTCAAACTCTCCACTCTGGATAAAGGATTGAACCACTACTTTATCCTCTCGGTTTACCCCAAGCTTGATTATAAACTTCTTATACTCTTCATTCTGAGTATGAAGATCTCGTGAATTGGCCCTTTCCAACTTTAATTTATCTATCACCTTTCCCAATAAAGCCTCTTTCTTTCTTGTTTCCAATGATGTTTTGGTGAGATCATTATATATTAAATCTCATGTCTGCCCAGTGTGCAAGTTTATTTTATCTGGAAATGGAATGTCTTTAGTGTTCATAGATATATTAATTGTTTAAAATATACACCAGAGGAAATTCACTGGGCCACAAGATGAGTGAAAGAAAGTATCATTTGGTTTATTTCCAAATCCATAGCTGAAAGAAGTCTAGGTTGATAACCAGAAATGGATTGAGCTTCTAGTTGAGCCATAGCATTAGAATTCATCTTCATGTTCCTCTCCTCAATTTTTTGATAGGTATCTTTTAAAAATTTCAAGGAATTGTGATCTTCTTCATCTAGAATTGGAGATGATGGTGCACACTTCATCCTTCTTAGCTACAATGGAAAACAAACCTCACTTGAAGGTATTTCCGTGAATTGTTCAAATTTTGTTTCACCTTCTGTCGTTCTTGCTTTCTTACTACCATGAGAATTTTCTCCATCAACATGCATGACATCAACAATGCTTATTTTCAACGCCTCTTCAGCAGGAAGAGAGGTTTCTACCTCCATACTCTTTCATGTCTCCACCAAGCCACAATTTTCCAATTTCTCAAGTTTTGGCTTTGGTTCATGGATATAAGGGGCACAAGATGTTTCCAACCTCCTCTTTGAAATGACCTGGTGTGGATTGTAGCGCCACTTCTTCCCTTGCTAAAAGTTCATTGCTTGCAACCTTTTCCTAGTCTCCTTTGCAACATGTCTGTTATTTACAATAAAGGGTCCAATGGTCTTTGGTAATTAAACAAAAATCCTTTCCTAGCTAATAGAAAGTGTACTTGATCTACATTTAAGATTTTTACAATAAATTCCAATGCAAATATTCTTGTAGGAAGAAAAGAAGGAAGCTTGTATGGTGGGATCTCTAGTCCATATAATATTATTTCTACATACTCTTTGAACAAGAACTTATCTCCAACTTTCAAATCTTTGTTCAATTTGAAAAGAGATTGAGCCTTTGGTAAAATTCTCGAAGGAGCAGTATTATTGATGATTTTATAGACAATTGACATGAAAGAAGCAATGTAAAAAGAGAAGCATTCATTTTTCAATCTAAACCTGATCATATGAGTCCAATTTATCACTATTTACTTCTGCTTATTTATATCCATGACATTCAAACCCAAATCCATGAATTGGTCAACATTAACATACTGGAAGAGGTGTACCATCAAGGAAGGAAACCTAAAGCACCCAGAAATACTGAAGTTGACAAGTTGTAGATTAATGGAATGTTCCCAAAAAGTGGGAATATCCAACACAATTCCAGGTTGCATCACTAAATGGAAAATCCCTAAGGCTTGACAATCAATCACTGTGGTATTATCTCTTCCCAAAATTCCCATAATTACATATAAAACTTGCCTAACACTTTTAGAAAAAAAAACTATGGGAAATTTTGTAAACTCTGGTGGAAGAACTACATTTGGAGGCAAAATTGAGCTATACAATTTACTTCTATCCTCTATTGACAGGCTATGGTAGATAGACAAAAGGGTTTCATCGAAAAATGCAGTGTAATTATTAGATTGGGGAAAATCTAGGGCTTGTCAAATCAACAAGGAAGACACATGCATAATGTTTTAACCAAGGGAATTCATTACATAGCATCTCTGTGGGTATAAAGATGAGGTTAACCAACTGATGAATTCTAGGAAAAAGTAATTTTGAGGGATTATTACAACAAATAAGCCTGATTTAACTATTCTTCGAGAAATTTTTTACTCAACTTGACTGACTAGAATGTTTTGAGAGACTTCCATTAAATTTAATGGAAAAACAAGGTCGAAAATATCATGTTCCATGTCCATTAGGGGTATATGGGTGGAAGAATCCGATAAAGTGGGTTTTTTGTTCATTTTCATATTTACTTTTAAAAACATGAGGTAGTTTAAGACTCTAAATACTTGGTAGTTAGAAAGTAGCTGGATGATGGAGTCAATTATCGGAAGTCATCAAGAGCAGCAGCTGGAGTGAAAATGACAGATAAAATAGAATAAATGAGTGAATTCAAGACTTTTATAGACAAATGGAAGGAAAATTACAATTAAGGTAACGAAGAGTCAAGACAAAAGAGTACGGAAGGGTGACATGGAAACCATCGTGGTAGGTGACGTGGAAGTGTGGTGGGTGAGGTGGCTTGAGGTGGAGTGACATCGAAGTGACAATGTGGAAACCAGTCTCGGGGGCACTCCTAGCGGTAAGTGGTTTAATCCATTTGTGTTGTTTGGGTTGATTACAGTCGCCGATCACCTCGACATTGACTTCTCAAAACTACTTACTCGAGGGTACCCTGTAGTACAAACGTCGAGCTAGTTGTGATGTCAGAGTCGCTGTAAGCGCAGGCCTAATGTATGGTACATCAATGTTTTTTTATAGTTGCGCGCTTTTTAACAATTTTCTTTACTTGGCACTCATGGGGCTTACCCACTCCCTTTAAAATATATTTTTATTTTACTAACCCAAACTTTGGGCTTGTACCATAGTCTCAGCGCAACTAAAGTCTATACTTTTATTTCTAGTAAACATATGTATATTTTATTTTATGCTTTTATACTCTTTGTTAACTAAAAATAAAAATGACTACAACGTATTCACCATGATTTTACAAGATAATATAATTTGTTGAGAGATTCAACAAAAAAATTATATATACATATTATATGATTGATAAAATTGCCTTCCATTTTTCCTATGTATCATGGGGATTTGCCCATTTATAATAAATATAAATTTAGGGGGGTTTCTTAAAATTGTCCCTTCCTGGGTGGGGTATGTGCCTTGAGAGACAGTGATGATGGTGTCTATAAATTGTTGTTTTCGCCAGCATTGTACTTTGATCTTGTGGAGAGATAGAGTTGTTAGTCAAGGCCTTACTATGTTTGTTATGATGCTAAACATATGGGTTACCAATCTGACTCTTCTTATGAGATCTCTTCATATTGAGAATGTACATGTACCATTTATGAATACCTCCCTAGTTAAGAGGGAGTGTTGAAAAATGTGTAACTAGGTTGCGTCTTCATAAATATGAAATGAACTTTTGATTCTTGAATATTGTAAAATGAAAGAAAAAATATTATTTTGGAGCATGGGTTTCATTCTCAAGGTCTTTTATTTTAGAGGTCAAGCACCCATTGAGTGTTTCTAGGGTCTTTTCTAGGTCAAGAAGTCAAAAGAGTCATTGTCATAAGTTGAAGACCCCATTAGGCACATTGTAACTTGTAAAAAGAATTATTTTTTTATTTGAAAGTGTCAAAATACCCTTCAAGACTAAATCAGTCTAGAAGCTAAGAAGTTGGCCTATTTTGAGGAGCCTCATCCACTTTAGAAGCCTATATAAAGGAGGGAACTCAAACTCCTTTGAATACACATTCACTTATTATCTGGATTGAAACAGGAACGCAACAAATTACAGAGATAACCATAAACATAGAGATGCAGTGGAAATAATACTTCATTTCATTAATGTAAAATACTGAAATATGCTTACAAACAGACATGGAAATAAACCAACTAGGGCGATGGTAGCTTATCTCTGAGAAGAGATGTGCCAGCTACATGCCTCTGAACTATGTTACAATGAGGCTCGAAGGCCTATTTTTTTTTGAGAAACAATGGAAAACCCTTAACATTCCAAAACCTAACCCTAGAAGATGAAACGCCAAACTGTGGGCCCTGTTTAGGTAAATTGGTACATCAACTTCCCGGGGTCGTAACTTTGGCATATGATCTCCGTTTGACACGCACAGTATCTCGTTAGAAATATCTATCCGAGAAATACGACTTTGGGCCTCAAAACAGCTCTAGAAGTTCAGGTCCTAAAAAATTGTTAAAAATAGTAAACTAGGCTACAATTAAGGAAACTAAAAAGCTAAAAGAGACAGTTGTGGGGGTCCAAATGGGATAGGTGAGAGGCCACCAACATCCACCTGGATCATTCCTCCCCCTTTATGAAGCAATGGTCCCCATTGCATTGAGTTCCTCCATGAGATGAGGAAACTTCTGTTGAACTTGGTCCCTGGTGAGCGACTTGCCCTGGTGAAGGAGTTGGCATGCTTTGACAACTCAATACAATTGGATATTCTGCTGGCGAGTTTTCTTGATCTATGTGTCCATGATCCAATCAGCTGCAACTTGTTCCATGCAATCTGGATTTAACTCTATGGGTGTGAGCTGTTCTGCAATGTCGGATGTGTCTAGTAATGGTGGAAAGTATGGCTGAAGGTGATCCATATTGAACACTTGGTGTAAGCCAAGGAATGGGGGGATGCTAAGCTCAAATGCATTGTCTCCCACAGCCTTGGTAATGGTGTAAGGACCATATCGAAGTGGTTTGAGTTTCCGATAGGCTCCGATAAGGCGTTCTTTCTGCAGATGCAACCAGACTTTGTTGCCCACCTGAAGCTTGTGTGGTACCCTGTTGTGGCCACCAACAACCCCCTTCTTTGTTTGGTATTAGCAAAAACACCAAGAAAATGGGGACCCTTAATAAAAATCCAAAAAACATTTTATCAAAATTTTTGTATTTTAACTCCCTAAAAGTTGTATCGCATCGCGAGAAGAGAGTGAAACGTTTTCCTATGCGCATAATAAGCTGCGAAGAAGCGACGCAAAATTCATCGCATCGCATATATTATGGAGCACTCTTAAATGAAAAACTTAAGGAATCTCCGACGACCGATATGTGACATCGCATATCACAACATCGCATAAGCAGCACACAATGATTGGATGACTAAGCACGATTTGCGATCTGCGATGTTACGATCTGCGATAAATGCGATCTGCGATGAATGCGATCATCAATTCCTACGATGACACATCTTCATGACGCGATCCTTGATACTGTGATGTGAGTCATAGAAATCACCCATCGCAAAATTTCCTCGGCACAGTATTCAAGGAAAGTTGTATGTAGACCAAATTGGGCGCGCGCCTTAAAAGAAATTAATGATTGTACGCCAAAGTATCCAAGAAGGATGGTGTTGTGTTTTTCGAAGAGTCAGTTCATTATGGGTGTCATGATTATGCATTCATTAGAGCTTAAAGCTTTCATGTCAATGTTTTCATCATTACTCTTTTCCTTTGCGTAAACTATAAGACAAGAAATAACATAAAGCAATGTGCAGGAAACATCTAAGGAAAAGGAGAAAGCGTCAATGCTCGGAGAACAGAGAAGAGATGCCATCACAAACAAATGCCGCATGCAACAGGACCACAGATTCGAGAGTCTCACTCAACAGATACTAATGTCAATAGGCCATCCAAAACTCAGAATCAAAGGCGCACAAAAGCAGCATGTTTGCAAAAGATCTTGAAGCTCATGCCTGCTAAAGCAAAAAGAAAAAGGCGCTAAAGAGGGAAAACGCACCAGAAAAGCCCAGAACAAAGAACGGAGGTAGTTTTCAATACAAAAAATTGTTCAGAGAGCAAAGTCCCTAACTTATTCAGTCATTCGCAAGGCCGGAAACCGAAATAGCAAAAGCAGAATCAGTTTGAGAGAAATTTGGGTTATTACCAAGTATACACACAGTGAATACACCAAGCCAGAGGAAGATTTTCGAAAATATCTTATAGTTTGCCAGAAAGTGGTGCCAGCGCTTGTTATTTCTATTTTCGTAGCTCAAACGAAAGGAGAAGACGACCATCCGACTCTTCCCAGGTGAATGTTGCATGCTTACAGCACTAAGGAGCAAATACAGAAACGGTTAGGAATTAGATTCAATTTTTAGAAATAATTTTGCTTTAGTAGAAGGGCGGTCGTTTAAAACCGTGTCCTAAATTTATGTAATTAAGATTAATTAGTTAGCAGTATTTAAATCCGTCTCAGGCATTTGGAGAAGGGTCCAGAAATTTGTCAAAAAACTTGTCCTCAGAACATGCACTTTTGCACCCTCGGAGGGGGTTTTTGATGAATGGTTGGATCGAGATTTATCAATGTTTGCATTTGATATCTGCTACTGATGTTGCACTTTTGTACTCTTAGTAGATGTTAGAACAAGTAGAGATAAATCATTGTTGCTTGAAGCTTATGAGTGGAACCAGTCATAAATGGTACTTTTATCTCTTGACCATTTTTGCTTATATTCTTAAAGTGATATATAGTTTTCATTTGTTTATATGTTAATGCATGAATGTGTGGGTTACCATTTGGCACTTCTGTACGATGGAGTCATTTATTTGTGTTTGATATATGAATAACTTATTATGCGATATGCTGTTCACAACTGTTTTGCTTAACTTTTTATGCAGAGTGGTTTATCTTAATTGATTTCTATTCTTATGATAGCTGAATGATCTTTATTACCAGTTGTTGTTCGAAATATCTTTAGATCACATAATAGAAGAAATACACCCTGGGTTAGCGTAGATTAGATGTGTTGTTTCTCATTAGATTACAATAGCATAGAGTTAGTTTATAAGTTTGAATTAAATTAGCTTTAAGTACTCCTAAATCAGCATCATCCAACTCTACACACACACACACCCCTTAGATTGGGAAACTGGTCCCATTATCCCCAGTCGGACCCTCTATACCAAACGGATAAGGAGCTGCCAACCAAGGTCCGGACCGGGTGGGTATCCCCCTTGTTGTCGACCCGATTTTCGGGGCTTCAACATATTTGGCGCTAGAAGGAGGGCCCGAACTATGAATGGCACCTAAATCAAAATCTAAATACCATTCTGAGAGTAAATCGCCCTCATCAACTCCCCCGACTTCCCCAGTACGTTTAAATCCAGAGTCAGAAGTTGCTCGAGTATCAACCGCTGCTACATACCCTAATATTTCAGACCAATTTACCATTGAACCCCCTGAAGTTCAAACTCTAATTCGCAAACTCCAGGGATTTTCTATTTTTACACAGAGGCCTGATAAATCTCAAAGCAGCGTGACTTCGCAGTACAATCCTGCTCATCCCCTGACCAGATTAAAGAGTGAAAAATTTGGCATCTAGCCAACTGAATTCCCTCTCCCCACCAAGAAAAGAGCAAGGAAAACACCACCAGAGTCTGACAGTGAGACTCTTTCATCTACGTCTTCCATTTCAACTCCCTCACCGCGAAGTCAGCCACCCACATCTTCATTCCAAACCACTCATCCATCTTTCACAACCCCTCCTCTTCAATCATCAAAGATCATAGTATCTTCATCTTCCCAGCCTCAGGGATCATCCTCTGCACTTCCATTTACTAGCAGCTCCACGATGGCCCAGTCTCCATGGAACAATCCTGGGGCAGTTTTAATGCCTCCACCCCTGAGCTAAATACCGGCCCATCCTGAGAAATGGCTACCCAAATTCAATCCAGAAGCAGGCATGCTAGCTGAAGAGCATATTAATAATTTCATGCTTTCTGTCAATCTCAACGGAGTTACCAGCGAGGATGTTGTTGTCCGGCTTTTTCCCTATACAATGCAAGGAACAGCCGGATCATGGTACTTTTCATTACCTTCCGGGTCTATCACAAGTTGGGACATTTTTCAAAGTCAATTCCTTACTAAGTTTGGTGATGATAGATCAATGGCGACGTTAATTAATGACCTATCCAATATTAAAGCCGAGGCTAGAGAACCCATCAAAGATTTCAATTTACGGTTCAATAAAATCCTCAACAAAATTCACGCTGCTTCCCAACCCAGCGAAGAAGTAAGATGTGAATGGTATATTACGGCCTTACCATAAAACTTGGCACTCTTCGTGGATAGGGCAAATAAGACAACCTTAGTTGAAAACTTGACAGAGGCGATAGCAGTAGAGAAACGCGTAGTAGCCTTGGAAAAAAGATCTGCGATAGAGGAACGCAAATCTAAGAAAGTCTCCTTCAAAGAAGACCCCAAGAAGAAACAAACGAAAGACCCTTTCGATTTGGAAGGATTACAAAAAGTGTTAAAAACCATGTCCAATGAGATGATTGACGTAAAAAAACAAGTAGCAGAAACTTCTTCAAAAAAGCCCTACAAAGCCTTTAAAAGAAGTCCTTCAATGGATGTGAAACCACCCAACGCTATCTCAAACGTCGAATCTGAAGAAGAGGAAGAAGAAGAGAATACCACTGAAGGGTAGACGGATGACGAAGAAGTTGTGGAACTACAAGGAATGTGGGATTTCATCCTCCCGCAAGAAGAAGATCAAGAAGCATTTCCGGTTAGCACACGAAGCAAAAATCAACTTGATCCTCCCCAAACTACCCCTAAGCAGAAGGGCGCAAACCCTGCAGCAAAAGATAAAGTCACAACAAAGAAAACGACTGCTAAAGCGACTCAACCTAGCCCAGTCCAATCAGACCAAACACCTCCATCAAGAACACTGATTGTGTCGGATGAAATGGAGTACAATATTATTGATGACATGAAAAAGACTAGGGCTAATATCACTCTTTATGAATTGAGCAAATTGAAACATCAACAGAAGATAATGATGAAAGAATTACATGCCGTGCCTACTACATCTTTGCCTACAGTTGTAGCTTCCCACAACATGGGAAGACCTCCAACCAACACGATCAATAAGGTTGATCCAAATGACATCGCCTTGATTGAAGAAGGTCAAGGTCTCACACTCCCCCTTTTCTTCTCACTTATGAAATTTTCAATAAAAATGTGCATAATTGTTTGGTAGATTCTGGTGCTTAAACGAATATTTTACCCAGATCAATATGTGCCAAGTTGAATGTTCAACCAAAAAAACCCACAGTGCGCATAGTTCAGCTTGATCGATCTCAAGTCGAAGTGATTGGTGAACTTAATCAAGTGACCATAAGATTGTCGTCTAGCCCGAAGGTATGTCAGGTTATTGACATTCTAGTAGCTGATATCCCAGAATTCTATGGCTTGATTCTTAGCAGGGATTGGTCTGAAAAACTCCATGGATACTTCTCAACCGACTGGTCGCACATGTGGTTACCCTACAATGGTAAACCGAATAAAATAAAGGTTGAACGAGAGTTACACCAGAAGTACATAGTAATGGAATTGGAGGGAGAAAATGAAGCAATAGCATACAACAACAGTATCATAGGCAATTACTCGGTAGATTCTTTCCTCGGCAATTTCAATGCTCATACCTCACCTTACTTAGAAAATTCAGTTTTGTCCCAAGTCGAAATTTTTTCCCAAACTGATAATTCAAAGTGTGTTAATTTTTTAGATAAACCTGTAAATAAATATTTATTTTGGAAATTATATTTTGATGGCTCTAAATATAACGAAGAAGCAGGAGCAGGATGCATTCTGATTAGCCCAGAAGGAAATAAAACCATGCTTACGTGCAGACTTGAATTCGATTATACAAACAATACAGTGGAATATGAGGCCTTGGTGCAAGGCCTATACAAAGCAATCGGGTTGAATGTTAAGTACCTTCAAGTCTTCGGAGACTCTGAGATTGTCGTCAAACAGGTATGTAACACCGTCCATTGCCTATCAGGTCATTTGAAACACTATCAATCTTTAGTACAAGATCTGACTGCACATTTCATAGCATTCAATATTTCGTCAATCTCAAGACTCCAAAATGCGAGCGCAGACCTGTTAGCTAACGTAGCCTCTAGACTTATTCCCTCCGAAGATTTTATTCCAGATAGATTCTCAATAGAATTAATCTTTAGACCGTCCATCCCTGACAACATTACAAACTGGAGAGTATTCAATGACGATCCTGACATTGTAAATTTCCTCACTTCTGAAGGATCCTACTCCAATCAAATAATTGATGAAGACCATCATGATCGACAAATACAACAAAATAGCACTGATAATGCTATACCTAAATCGGTGGTTAAGTTAGAAGACTTATATTATTTGAAAAGTCGGTTTAAAAGGTCTACCAATTCTAAGCTCTACAGTTCAACTCTGGACTACGAATTAGTAAACGTAGGAACCGATGATAAACCACAAAACGTTAATATAGGCCACGGCCTATCCCCTGAAGAAAAATTAGCATATATCTGTCTTTTGAGACAATACAAAAATGTTTTTGCCTGGAATTAGGATGAGCTGAAGACATACGACACTTCTATCATTCAACATACTATCCCTATGATTGACAATGAAAAACCTATCCAACAGAAACTCAGAAAAATCCACCCCAAACTGAGCTAAATAAGTTATTAAGAGCCAGAATAATTTTCCCCGTCAAACATTCCAAATGGGTCTCCAATATGGTACCCGTTAGAAAGAAAAACGGAGATAATAGAATCTGTATCGATTTTCGGAATCTCAACAAAGCTTGTCAAAAGGACAATTTTCCCCTCCCACCTATGGAGCAGATATTACAGGCAGTAGCAGGCTCATAATTAATGTCTTTTTTGGATGGATTTTTAGGATACAATCAAGTGCTAGTGCATCCCGATGATCAGTTAAAAACCACATTCCGAACTAAATGGGGCACATACGCATATCAGAAGATGCCATTTGGTTTGATCAATGCCGGCGCTACATTTCAGAGAGCCATGGACATCGCATTCAAGGGTTTAGTCAATAAATCTGTAGTGATTTACCTGGATGATATAACAGTGTACTCCAAGAAGCGAAGCGACCATCTCAAAGACTTGAAACAAATATTTCAACGATGTTTAAGGTATGGGATTTCACTTAACCCAAAGAAATCTTTTTTCGCATTAAGTGAAGGAAAACTTCTAGGATTCATAGTGTCAAAATCTGGTATTCACATTGAGCCTGACAGAATCAAAGAAATTTCTGAAATATCCATACCTCATAACAAAAAATCCATGCAATCTTTCCTTGGTCAATTCAATTTTGTGAAGAGATTTGTCCCAGATTTTTCACGGATTCTTTCTCCTTTGCAAAACATGATTAAAAAGAATTCAAATTTTAAATGGGGTCAAGATGAGCATGAAGCATTCAACCTGATCAAACAAGCTATCATTAATGCTCCATCTTTAGCAACCCCGAATTTTTCAGAATCTTTTATCTTATACACATTTTCCTCAGAGAAATCATATGTTGCGATTATAACTCAAGCAAATCAAGAGAAAGCGGAAGCTCCAATCGCATTTTTTAGCTCGAATTTACAAGGTGTTGAACTCAACTATTCAGACCTGGAGAAACAGGCATATGCTGTTTTCAAAGCGATCAAATATTTCAGACCTTTTTTACTTAAAGCCCATACTAAGGTCATAGTACCGTTTCCAGTGGTAAGAAATATTCTAATATAGAAGGATGTGGGTGAAAAAAGAGAAAATTGGATCACCGCTTTACAAGAATATGATCTTGAGATCAAACCAGCAAGCATTGTAAGAGGTCAAGGCTTCTGCAAAATGTTGGCTGGAGCATCGCAAATTCCTGAGAATTCATCTGAAGAGGTACAGACATATGAGGTAAGCCTAAATGATGCAGAATCATTATATGCTGACACCATTTATTATCTTAAGAACGGGTATGCTCCATCACACCTGGATCACACCAAGAAAAGAGCTCTGAGATTGAAAGCTAAACAATACCAGCTCATAAATGATGTTCTGTTTAAAAGGAATTATGATTCTGTGCTTCTTAGGTGTCTTGAGAAAACTAAAGCCGAAAAGGTTTTGCAGGAACTCCACGATGGACTAGCAGGCGGACACTATGCTGGAGATGTTACTGCACATAAAATCTTACGTGCAGGATATTATTGGCCCACGTTATTCAAAGACTCACACAGTTACGTGAGGAAATGCCAAATCTTCCAAACTGCTGCAGGGAGACAAAAGAAACCGTCCATGCCACTACAACCGGTAAACATCGAGCAACCATTCAGTTAGTGGGGCTTGGACATAATAGGTGAGATCGTTCCTCAATCTTCTAAGTAGCATAGGTACATCCTCACAGCAACAGATTATTTTACTAAATGGGTAGAAGCAGTTCCTCTCAATACAGCTAATTCTGAAAAACATTATTGAATTCATAGATCAATTTATAATCACTAGGTTTGGATTGCCAACGGCTTTAATGTTTGATAATGCCTCGTACTTTTCTGGAAATACAATGACTGAGTTTGCACTTAAAAGAGGGTTCAAGCTGAAATATTCGGCCAACTACTATCCACAAGGTAATGGATTAACTGAATCGACAAATAAAACCTAATCAGGATTATTAAAAGAGCAATTGACCAGAACCAAAAGAATTGGCACAAAGCGTTGGTAAATGCTTTATGGGCAGATATAATAACGAAGAAAGCTTCAATCGGCACTTCTCCCTTTAATTTAGTTTATGGGAAAGAAGTGGTTCTTCCAACTCACTTAGTCATCCCCTCTTTGTCTTTAGTACAACACATCGATGAGGTATCTACTTCCTCCATACAACTAAGACAAATGGAAATAATTAAATTATAAGAACGACGAGAACAAGCTAAGAAAACCCATGCTCATCACCAAGCGCTGATAAAATCCTCTTTTTACTCAAGCATAATGACCAAAAAGAATTTTCAGAAGGGAGATTTAGTTTTGAAATGGGATAAGGCTCATGAAGAAAAGGCCAAACATACAAAATTTCAAAAGATGTGGCTTGGTCCTTTTCAGATTGTAGAAGTCATAGGCCCATCAACGTTTGTGTTGCAGGATTTAGCAAGTAGAAGGGATTCTTTGCCTGTTAATGGACATATCCTTAAAATATATTTTCCATAGAAGATCACTCTTCTATTTTGTAGGATAGTTTTAGTTTTTTTTTTTTTTTTTCTCTTTCTTATAAATAAAACCAGTTGTAGATGGTTACTAAAGGGGTTCAAGAAAAAGACACCAATTCTCTATCAGATTTTTAGCTTTTTCGCTTGTATAAGTAGCAAAAATTTTCGAAAAATCTGATCTTTATTATTGACAGATAGAGTTAACTTTAGCCTAGATATGATACTAGTTTCAACTTCAAAAAATTTGATGAAAGCAACCTTTGGTGAAAAATTGTTTTATATCAGCACAATGAAAGGTATCAATAATAAAATAAATATTCTCTGTAAAACTGTTGTTTTCAAACTCTATTATTGTCGTCCAGAGCTTTCTTAAGAAAAAACAATGACTTCCTCCCTGCTAAAGGAAATCGCAACATTCAGAGGAACAATCCGAGAAAACACTGTATCTCAAAGAATAAGAGGTCTCATCACGAGCCGGATTATCATGATCACAGATATTATAACTTGCTGACTTTGCCAATACTGTCCACCAAAACAGGGCAACGACTCAAGATTGTTGCAATCAAAAGACAAGGGGTCTCATCACGAGCCAGCTTGTTAAGCAAAAGTGTAAATCAAGTGAATGACTGTGTCATAATTTGGCCACCAAACCAAGACATTGTTCTTTAGAGAATAAAAAAAAGGAAAAAGTGTCAAAAGGGGTTTTTCTTTGAAAAGTTGTAAATAGCCTTAAGCAGGATAAAGGATCATTGCTGGGTAACAGGTAACCCTGTCAAGGCTATGGACGCTTGCGGGCAGTAGAGGCTCTACCTACGACAAAATGGGCATATTTTAAAAGCCAGCACGCAGAGAAGACCTTATTTTATCTTTAAAAGACCAAGTAATTTCTGGTGTGAATACAAGGACTAAGCCTGAGGAAACAAACAATTGGAATATAAAAGGTTGAGACAAAATGTCATTGATAGGATAAGGCGTAATGTACTCTATCTTTCCATAACAAAATTTAGACGTATGAAATTTTTTCTGCTTTGGAAGTGAAAATTCAATAGAAAAGCAGAGATAACTGGTTCTTCACAGTGAATCGCCATTGTTGTGGCCATCAACAACCCCCTTCTTTGTTTGGTATTAGCGATAACACCAAGCAAATGGGGACCCTTAATAAAAATCCAAAAAACATTTTATCAAAATTTTTATATTTTAACTCCCTAAAAGCTGTATCGCATCGCGAGAAGGGAGTGAAACATTTTCCTATGCGCATAATAAGCTGCGAAGAAGCGACGCAAAATTCATCGCATCGCATATATTATGGAGCACTCTTAAATGAAAAACTTAAGGAATCTCTGACGACCGATATGCGACGTCGCATATCGCAACATCGCATAAGCAACACACAATGATTGGATGACTAAGCACGATTTGCGATTTGCGATCTGCGAAGAATGCGATCATCAATTCCTGCGATGACACATATTGATGACGCGATCCTTGATACTACGATGCGAGTCGCAGAAATCACCCATCGCAAAATTTCCTCGGCATAGTATTCAAGGAAAGTTGTCTGTAGACCAAATTGGGAGCGCGCCTTAAAAGAAATTAATGATTGTATGCCAAAGTATCCAAGAAGGATGGTGTTGTGTTTTTCGAAGAGTCAGTTCATTATGGGTGTCATGATTATGCATTCATTAGAGCTTAAAGCTTTCATGTCAATCTTTTCATCATTACTCTTTTCCTTTGCGTAAACTGTAAGACAGCAAATAACATAAAGCAATGTGCAGGAAAAATCTAAGGAAAAGGAGAAAGCGTCAATGCTCGGAGAACAGAGAAGAGATGTCGTCACAAACAAATGCCGCATGCAACAGGACCACAGATTCGAGAGTCTCACTCAACAGATACTGATGTCAATAGGCCATCCAAAACTCAGCATCATCCAACTCTACACACACACACCCCTTAGATTGGGAAACTGGTTCCATTATCCCCAGTCGGACCCTCTATACCAAACGGATAAGGAGCTACCAACCAAGGTCCGGACCGGGAGGGTATCCCCCTTGTTGTCGACCCGATTTTCAGGGCTTCAACATACCCCTGTGGGTGAGGAGAAGTTGTTCCTTTGTTTTGTCATGACTGCATCCCTTTGTTGTTTCTGCTGCGTGGAGGAACCCTTTACGGGGGTCATGGATGTGGCAACGATCTTCCCCTTACTTTGGGAGTGAACCAAATATTTGAATTTCCTAGTCTGGGAGATGAGCTTGTTGCTTTTCTTAGCAGTGATCAAAGAGGTGGCGGTATGTGGGCCTACCTCCAGTATCCTGTATAATGAATCACCCGAAGAAATGATGATAGCGTGAGGCCTTGACTCATACATAGCATGTCGCCTCCACAAGTATGGCTGGACTAATAGTACATCACAAACATCCAGAGGTGTAACATCACAGAATACCTCATCTGTGAAGAGCTTGATGATGTAGGGAAGGCAACACTCTGGCAGACTTTGAGATCTCGTTCTTCATGAAGCCACCTAATACTGTACGGATGCAGGTGTGGTGTAGTCTATAGGCCCAACCACTTCACGACCTCTGCTGAAATGAGGTTCTTTTGGCTGTCGTTGTCGACAATGAATTACAGCAGCAAACCCTTCACCCACATCTGTGAGTGGAAAAGACGCTCCCCCTCCTTTGGATCTTCAGGCTCATTCTTCTGGATCTTGGTAGTGGCAACAATGGCACTAGGCTCCATATCAATGATCTTCTTCCCTTTTCCATTCCCCTTGTCGGGTTCTGGCTCAAGGTCAGAACATGCATCTGATTTTGAAGCCTTCAACTCGGCCACCAGTGACTGCTTGGTCTGACACTCACTTGTGTTATGAGTGGGACTCTTGTGGAACTCACACCACTTTCCTTTGTTCTTATTCGAATTTGTGGTGTTGTTCCTTTCTTGCGACTTCGACGGGTTGTCTTGGGTCACCCCCCCTTGGCTTTGTCCTTTGGTCTTCAGATTTGTAGATCTAAAGTCTCGCTTCTTCTGTTTGAACTTTTGCTCGATTTTGGCAACGTATCGGTATGCCGTGCCGAGCGAGGAGATGTTCAGGAACTCCATCTCTTCCTGGATGTATCTGTGTAGGCATCCGCGGTATTTGAGTACGAGATGCAGATCAAAATCTTTGATACCCAATTGTGTGCGAAGGGTATGAAAAAAGTTGGTGAAATCTGTCACATCTTGGTCCTGCCCCTCCCACAGTGTGGTCCATCTGATGTATTTGTCCTCATATCTTTTGACAGGGTAGTACTGCTCCTTGACAACATCCCGAAATGAATCCCAAGTGGGTGCAGATGAAAATAGTGAGCATGTGCTTTCAGCCTTTTGCTCGCAATAGGTTTCCCACCAGTCCTTGACATGGGGGGCTGCTTTGAGAAGAGCAAAAGTAATCTTTTCCCAACTCGAAAATTAATGAACAAAAAAATACCCATCTAGCAGATTTAACCATCTATCTACAACATCTGTGTCTATTTGACCCTCGAAGATGGGGATTTCAAAATTAACTTGTACTTTAAACGGTGTGGCATTTCCAGAGTAGCTGTTGGAAGCCGATGCATCGCCTCTGGGTAGCCACTGAAGGATCTGGGCAAAGCTTTCCATCATTGTTATAGAAATTTTTGGGCCCTACAACCCCAAGCATGAAATGTCCATAAACCAAGGGCTCCTAAGTCCCTAAAATTGTTTTTCTAACCCCTAAAGGAACAAGGTCAACAGATTACAGCTTCTCCCAGAAGTTCTCCATGAGAAACTGCTCAGAATTGGTCAAAACAGGATCATTGCAGCTGCTCCACTGGCTAAGTGCGTTGCATCTCACCTAAATACACTGTGAGGGTGTGTTGCATTTCAAAAGTCCCTTCTGTGGTGTGCGATGGGCGAGAAATGAAAAATGGCAGTGTCATTCCGCGAGGTGGAGAGGCAATGGAAGCTTCCAGAATCTTCTCCTGTGACACTTGCCTCACTGAATTCGACCAAGGATGAGTAAGAGGCCATCAGTCTCCAAGTGGAAGCAAGAACTATCAGAGAGAAGACACTAATCAAATCACAATCTGACTCATCCCCCTTACAGATATCTATATATGGATCCCTCATCCCAGAGATCCAGAGGCTGGAATTTTGCATATTGTAAGGAACTGTTGTTGGTTTCTTGAGACAAACATCAGATTGTTGGGTGATCTAAGCTTTGTTTGAGGTGAAGAGGGGCTTCTTTGCTGGGAGGTTGATGCTGGGTCGGAACAACTGGTTGTAACTCCTCCTGGCTCTTTTCTTGTTTATCAATAAAAGCTATTTGAGTTTTCCTCCATGCTTTTGTATCATTGATGCTTGTTATATTTGTATGGTCAATTTACATATGATCCTAGATTGTTTATGATTATAGATCCATTTCGTTGTATAGTGCTATGCTTCTGTGATCTTACAGGTACTTTGTGAAGCTGGGCATGCAAGGGAGTAGGTAGCTGAGGACTATCAAAGAAGAGAGGGATCGAATCGAAGGATTAGCGCAAGACAAAGGTTGGTCTTTCTGTTCCTCTCTATCTATAATTCATAAAGGAAAAACAAAAGTATTTTTTCTCTGTTTGTTTCTAAGGCAGCTGTCACACCTTAGTGGGATAGAGCAGTTCTAAATAGACACTTTTCCTTGTAACAAAATGGCGACTCCGCTAGGGAGCTAATTAGTTTGTTTGTTTATCATTCTTTGTTGTCTATTTCATAAACTTACAAGTAGCATTCAAACTGCATTTTCCATAAAAATGCAAAGTAGACAACTGCTACTTCAATCCATCTACTGGATCTGTTTATGATTTAAACAACTGATTCACAAACTATCTGATTGCCCTTGTGATAGCTCTTAGATCCTCCTTAGATCTACCCATGATTGTTGCATTACTGATTGCTTTTTGCTCGGCCAAAACCCAAGAACTGAACTGCAAATTGTGACTCAGAACCCGAACAGAGTCTCGTTTCTAGCCCAGCGCAGGTACTGTTCAGAGATTCTGAATTTCAGCGCACTTCCCGAGTGGACAACCTGCGCTGCATTTCAGATTCTCTGTGTTACAGGTGCACTGATCAGACTAGCTCTGTGCAGTTGTGGCTCCTGTGGTTCATTCTTTCCAGTTCTATTCTTGAATTTTGCTGCCTGTGATCAGTATATGTCTGCTTGAAATCCCTTTTCCTTACTGTTATTCCGCCTCCTTTGTACAAAAGAACTGTAGATGTTTTTGTGTGTTTGTTGAGTCATTTACAGTTCTCCTTTGCAAAAGTAGCATAATCGTACTGTCGCCCTTTGATTTGAAACTGTCGCAAGTGTCGATTTCAATCCTAGGAAAGAGTTTGATTGCTGTTGATGGTCGATTATCCTGTTACTATTGCTTTTGGTCTGAATTTGTAATTTTCTAGTGTCAAAAACAAGTATTCATTTCAAAATCGTAAGGTGTTGTAATCGTCTCCATTTTTTGATTTCGAAAAGAAACTTGTTTATATTTGTCACTTGAAAAGAAATTCAGATTTGTGCATCAACTTTCTTTTTAGCATTCATAAACTAAGAAAGTCGAAAAACAAATACATGCATGTGCATTTGCATATAGACAGTCTGATTGGCTTGATTTAGGAAAGTGAATTTAGAGTGTGCTCTTTGCTCTTTGTGAAAAGATTTTGTCTTTCTTTTCCCTAGTAGCTAGGATTTTCATTGCATAAAGGAGATAAAAAGTTTGTTTATCATCTTAGATTGCATTTTAGGAATTACATCTACGTCTCGTGGTGAACCCGAAAGGCAAACTTCATAAACAAGATCAACTTAAAATAAATTCAATGAATCTAACAACGCTTTGGAACTTAACGCACAACATTTAGAAGTCTAGGCTAGAGACGTATTCCGGCGTCGTAAAGCCTGGTAACTGTTGTTCTCACTGATGGTTGGGTGATTCCTCCACTTTGAGATGATAAGTGCCAGTACGAACTTGTGCTCCCACGTACCGTCGAGTATATTTTGGGAGACTCTAATAGGCTTAATCCTTTATCCATAGGAAGCCGTGTCTGCCGCCCTATCGATCGCAATGCACTGAACACAGCATTCAGGAAGATTGACTGGCGTACCGTAAAAAGTATTCTGTAGTTTTGCGATTGGTTTGGTACTCCCTCTACCTAGATTTCCAGAGCAGTCCCTTTTGTTCCTTTTCAGACTCCTTAACGGAAAAGGTCCATCTGAGCACTTGTCACTTCAGGCTCATTAAAAATCGAAGGAGACTAGAGTCATCTTTTGTTTTTTCTCGACTCTTAAAAACTGAAAAACAAGTTGTGTCAAAGCGTCTAAAATTTATTTTAAATAGAATATTCATTACCCCTTTCCTACGTTGATCTTGGGTTGAGAAAATGGAATCCACCAACCAAGGAATTCCCCTTGGAGGAAATCCTAGTCCCTTCTCCTCTTGGGGAGATGTTGGTGCACCCCATATGGCCACATTGTCGCTTCCAGGACTGACAATTGGTTTGCCTGTATGGCTCTTCTCAACCTCTATCGTTCAGAACACACCAATTCCTGAACAATCGAATCAGTAATTAGACGAATCTAGAGTTACCCACCAACCTTCTACTTCCTCTAATTCTTCCTCTCCTCCTTCCTCTTCGATTGATGGGGCTGGTAAAGCCAAAAGTCAAGTGCCTAAGGAGAAGAAGGAAAAGAAGAAGAAAGAGAAGAAGAAGAAGGAGCCAAAAGCGAATGGGGCTAAACGAGTGTCGTCTAGCGGAAATCCACACACTGCACCGACTAGGCCTAAATCGCCATGTGTCATTTGCAAGGGAGACCACTATCACAGAGATTGTCCTTGTATCCCTCGGATCTTAAGGGACTGGTCTCCTCGTTTGCACAACCTAGTGTCGTCAACCTCTGATGATCATGTTGAAAACACACTGTCAACTAGTGAAAATGAAGCCCTAGGACAAAAAGGAAAATATAGATTTCCTTGTAAACTGTGCGAAGGCGATCATGCCATCCACCATTATCCCTTCTTAGACGAAGCTAAAAGAGTTTTGGATGATCGTCCGGTTTCATCGTTACGACTTCCTCCTGGATATAAAAAACTCTTGCTGAGTCCGTCACTAGTTGAAAATCCGGCTGGCCCGCTCAGGTGGTCAGCTGAAGCATCTATCATTGAAGATAAACCATATGAATCCATACCAGACGAAAGTCAAAAGGTCGAGGCGGCAGTTGACCCGGTCTTGCCTTCAGAGGTTCCATCTTCAGATGATACAGTCACTGAAGAGAACAAGGATGACACCGTCCAAATTCTTTTCATAAGCACAGACTCCAACGAACATGGGGGCAATTTACCCGTTCCTTTACCGCAGGAAGGAAGTTCGTCAGAGTCGTACCCGGCCGTCTATTCGGTCCCACCTCCAAGCAACCTAGTTGTCTCCTTCGACTGGAATCAACTAGGCAGACCCCGTTTACCAGCTAGTATACCATTCCAAATTATTGTTCAAATATATAGAATGGTTATGGTTGGTACCATCATAGATGAAGGGGCTTATGTGAGTATCCTTTCCTCAACTACTTGGAAAGTGCTTGGTTCGCCATCGCTTTTGCCTGAGATGAGAAATCTAATAGGCTTTGATAAAGGAACCAGTCGACCGTTAGGGATCCTTCCCAATGTGCCCATAACTTTCAGAGGGAAAACCATTCACATGAACGTGATGGTAGTTCAAGGACCCCTGGATTACAATCTACTCCTTGGACGAGACTATATTTATTGCATGAGAGCCATTGTCTCATCAGTCTTTAGAGTGATGTGTTTTCCACACGAAGGAAGAGTGGTCAAGCTCGTAGACCAGCTTTCATTTCCCGGATCACGCATCGCAAATAGTCATATACCATCCCTAAATGGTCTTTTCACGCAAGAAATGTCTCAATCTCCAATCCGTCCACCCGATGAGCGCAAGTGATTCGAGGGGACATGACTGAAACCCAGGGGGAATGCACCCTGGTCTGCTTCGACAAGAAAAATTCGGGTATAGGGTAGGTTTTCGCGAGAGAATATGACCTCCGTACTCCCATCTGTGATTGGAAGAGGGAGTTGGACTAGAATAAGATCCTCTTGTCAAAGTTATGTGGGTTGGTGGGCATCGCCACTCACCTTTGTTTATTTCGGTAGACATCGTCAGAGAAGTGTTTTGTTTACGCGCTAAATAGAACAATCTTTGGGTAGCCTGAAAGAGGTATACCTTTCCTGATAAAACAAATGTTTTGTCAGCTCGAATAGAAGGTGACCTTGAAACTCTGTTTTATACCTAGGGGAATGCAAGCCTTTTGGCATGCAAGCGAAGAGAGACTATTTATTTTTTTTAATTTGTAGGACATCTAACCCTTTAAACTCGTAGGATTAGTCGTTTCCTAACTTGCATAAAGAAAGGATGTGGGGAAAAACTCTAAAAGTTGCCGTTTTATATGAGACATTCTTATCACACGACTGGATTAATCGAGTAGTTTTAGCACATAGTTCAAGCTCGTTAAAAAATAAACATAAGACATGAGCAAATGTTTCCACCCGCGTTTAAGTTCGTTAAAAAATGAACTATTCCCTGGTAAATAACCATCGTGAATGTAGTACTTCAGTCGTTAAAGCCTTGGTCGTGTTTGCACTGTCACCTCCACTTTTTCAATGGTCGATCATTCACCTCCATTTGATTGTTTACCCATTTTGAGGAACAGCTGCGAAGAGTGATTTCACTAGCCATCCTTGTGACACTGCTGTGATTGGAAAATTCCAAACCTTACCTGGAATCAGCCGCTACCTGTTTTATCACTCGTTCCTCAAAAGATGAGTCTCCTTTAAGCTCTTTTCAACTGAATTGTAAAATATGAAAAGATTGTCGAGCCATTAGCCTCTCCAGCTCGTTAAAGGGACAGGAAGTGCTATCTCTCCTCTAGATTTTAATCTTTTTGGACCTGAGGGATTATTACACAAAAAGATCGAGCGCTTTTTTTGTTCGGCTCGTTAAAAGTATCGAAAATTCATCCCTTCTGTATTGTTTTATACTTTTTCGAACTTAAGGGATTAGATGACGAAAAATAAATTTTGGAGTTACCTTTATGTTCCTTTTCAGACTCTCTAAAATTGAAAAGGACCGAGTTATCTTTGTCATTAAACTCGTTAAAAAGATTAATAGCGACAAACTTGTCTATAGACGAGAACGAGTTTCACTATCGCTAGGCTCATTAAAACATAGCGATGGGTTTGCCCGAAGGGAAAATTATAGAACAAGCATATGTTATCCTCCTCAAGCTTGACAAAAATAAAGAGGTATTGGTCAGCAATGACTGGGGAAAATTTGGGAACAAAACTTAAAGAAACTTTGTTGGTAGAAAGTCGCTCTTGAACATGACACTTCCGCTCCGTGTCCGAGTCGGGTTGGGTTGTTTCATTCACCGGTCACATCACCATGGTCACGCCATACCATCCACATTTGGGGTTAATGCTACCAATCCATCACATCAGTGTCGCAGATATGTTCAACAGAATTCATTTAGAGAATTCACCTGTGTCTCACCCACTACCATACATTATACTCCATTCTTTCATGACCGCCACCCTGAACCTTATATCACCAGATTGTTTTCACCTCCATTAAAATCATTTTCTCCGTTCCATGTCATTCATGTGGGATTCATTAAGGCCCTCCTGTGACGGATCACTTCTTGTCAACATCAGCTCATTATCCAAGAAGTTGATCTAGGAACACCCCATTCAGTACTTTGAAGCTTGCATGCCTCAATGGCAAGTTTCTCACTTCCGGCAACAGGTTTACATCAATGGCCTTTGACCGAAAGATTTTGCGTGGTGTTCGATGCCAAGTCCTTTATTCACACCACGTGAATTGTACTGCAGTACCTTGAGGGTCATTATCATTATCGGTGATTCCTCTCGCGCTTGTTAATAGTTTACATCATTGACTGGTAATCAAGCGATGTCTTTCCATGTTCGACTTCAGAACATTTCTCACATGGATCGACTTGTACTTTGAGTGAAGATCGGACGAGATTGAAGACCCCAGATCTAGTTTCATCCATCTGGGCTGCGATATATATTCAGGGAAATAAAGACATTAAATGTACATCATTGCTGCACAGATAATCATCCACTCAAAAGCATGATGGCTCTATCAGAATCATCAGTCTACACTCAGACGATTGTCTGTCCTATGTACATGAGAATGAATTTATAAAGCTGAGCATGGGAATGCTCGCCTCAGCTAGATCATGAAAATAGTATGAAGATAATGTATTGTATTGTATCTTATTACAGGTCCCCTCCCAGCATTGAAAGAACTTCGGATCTTCATAATAAAGCATTTCACCCGACACCAAAAGATTAACGGCCTCATACTTTAGGGGGCAACTGTTATAGAGATTTTTGGGCCCTACAACCCCCAGCATGAAATGTCCATAAACCAAGGGCTCCTAAATCCCTAAAAGTGTTGTTCTAACCCCTAAAGGAACAAGGTCAACAGATTACAGCTTCTCCCTGAAGTTCTCCATGAGAAACTGCTCAGAATTGGTCAAAATAGGATCATTGCAGCTGCTCCACTGGCTAAGTGCATTGCATCTCACCTAAATACACTGTGAGGGTGCGTTGCATTTCAAAAGTCCCTTCTGTGGGGTGCGATGGGTGAGAAATGACAAATGGCAGTGTCATTCCGCGAGGTGGAGAGGCAATGGAAGCTTCCAGAATCTTCTCCTGTGACACTTGCCTCACTGAATTCGACCAAGGATGAGTAAGAGGCCATCAGTCTCCAAGTGGAAGCAAGAACTATCAGAGAGAAGACACTAATCAAATCACAAGCTGACTCATCCTCTTTACAGATATCTATATATGGATCCCTCATCCCAGAGATCCAGAGGTTGGAATTTTGCATATTATAAGGAATTGTTGTTGGTTTCTTGAGACAAACATCAGATTGTTGGGTGATCTAAGCTTTGTTTGAGGTGAAGAGGGGCTTCTTTCCTGGGAGGTTGATGCTGGGTCAGAACAACTGGTTGTAACTCCTCCTGGCTCTTTTCTTGTTTATAAATAAAAGCTATTTGAGTTTTCCACCATGCTTTTGTATCATTGATGCTTGTTATATTTGTATGGTCAATTTACATCTGATCCTAGATTGTTTATGATTATAGATCCATGTCTTTGTATAGTGCTATGCTTTTGTGATCTTACAGGTACTTTGTGAAGCTGGGCGTGCAAGGGAGTAGGTAGCTGAGGACTATCAAAGAAGAGAGGGATCGAATCGAAGGATTAGCGCAAGAGAGAGGTTGGTCTTTCTGTTACTCTCTATCTATAATTCATAAAGGAAAAACAAAAGTAGTTTTTCTCTGTTTGTTTCGAAGGCAGCTGTCACACCTTAGTGGGATAGAGCAGTTCTAAATAGACACTTTTCCCTGTAACAATCATCGCGTTCCTTTGTTGCTCGAGGGCTTCTTCGAGTAAGATTTTGATAGGATCTCCCGCCCCCTTGTGTTTCTTCTCGTCTGCCAGGAGAGGCCGTCGGGATTTGTGAGGCTAGTCTTGCAAAGGTTCGACCAGTTCAAGCCCTACCTCCTTATATCCCGTCCTCGTTGGGGACATGCAAAGAAAAATAGAGAAAAAGCAGACTGCTCTGATACCACTGATCCGGATTTAAAAAAGAACGCAACAAATTACAGAGATAACCATAATGTTAAGTTATGGTATGTTCTATGATTATAACAGTTACTTCTTTTCTTATTATATTCCACCGATTAGCAGTCACATGTACATAAAGTAAAGTGCAGATAGAACATTAAACGATCGACAGAAAACAAGCCAAGACAAGAGACACAAGATGTGGCGGCTAGCCAGGGACAAACCCCACAATGTGTGGGGAAACCCTTTGATCAAATCTTCTTTTATCTTCAATAATTCAGCAGAGAGAAATAGTACAATAAATCTGATTCATATCAGCAGTAGCAAACCCTAGATCAGTAGCATCAGCATTAGCGGCTTCATTATCAAACTAGGGCAGACTATATCTCACAAACCGACAGTCGGATTGACTTCATTCCACCACCAAAAGTTTTGGCTTCCAGAGGATTTTAGATGAACCTACAACGTAGTTCAGATGAGGAGATCTTCTATGCCATGCAAGTCAATCTTTACTTCTGCAGTTGCAGCTTCAGTTTCAGCAGTTTCCGGCTTCAAACTAGGGCAGTCGATATCTTGCAAACCGTTCGTCGGATTGACTTCATTCCACCACCAAAAGTTGCGGCTTTAAAAGTAGGTTCAGATGAACCTACAACATAGTTCCAAAGAGGAGATCTTCTAGGCCACGCAAGTCAATCTTTACTTCTGCAGTTGCAACTTCAGTTTCAGCAGTTTCCCTTCAAACTAGGGCAGTCGATATCTTGCAAACCGTTCATCGGATTGACTTCATTCCACCACCAAAAGTTGCAGCTTTCAGAGGAGGTTCAGATGAACCTACAGTATAGTTCCAAAGAGGAGATCTTCTAGGCCACGCAAGTCAATCTTTACTTCTGCAGTTGCAACTTCAGTTTCAGCAGTTTCCGGCTTCAAACTAGGGCAGTCGATATCTTGCAAACCATTCGTCGGATTGACCTCATTCCACCACCAAAAGTTGCAGCTTTCAAAGGAGGTTCAGATGAACCTACAATGTAGTTCCAAAGAGGAGATCTTCTAGGCCACACAAGTAAATCTTTACTTCTGTAATTGCAGCTTCAAATTCAACAGCTTCTGGCTTCACATGTGTGAGAGAGGGAGACCCATTTCAACGCAGTAGAGAAGAGACTCATATCTGCGCAGTAGAGAGAGAGAGAGATGTGATGAGATGAGTGAGTCCAAATGAGGAAAAGTCCTCTTATATTTATACACAATGTTGGTGGGTGAATAGATGCGACTATTGGGCTTCTGAGCCTACATGAGTTGTAGGTCGGCTTGATAATAATCCATAATCAAAATAAATTCATATCTCCATGAATACTTATCGAAATTTAATGATATTATATCAATCCTACACCTCTTGACGAGAGGAATCTAATAAAAATATTATCAGCCATGAATAAGATGACCCACATGAAGTTTTGCCCTGGTTGCCAATTTTAACACTCCCTCTCAACCATGGAGAACTTCATCTGCAATATGTCTATCGGTCATTACTATTCATCCATCAAATGCACAGCCCTGTATAGCCTGACCCTTGCCCTGCTCTGCTCTATTCTGCCTGTTTTGCTTTGTCTTGTTCTGCCTGCACTGATCTGTACTGTTTCGCTGTTCTGCTCTGCTCTTGCATTGTTCTGTTCTGCTCTGCTTTTGTCCGAATTATGAGGAAGAAGAAACGATCGAGGATGTATCATACTGACTCAAAGTCAGTCTCAGAGTATGTACCACTGGTCCCAGACTAGTCTCAACCAACCCAAAGTCAGCGTCATAGTGAGTACAACTCCAATGGTCCCAGACCAATATCATCCTCCACTGACTCAAAGTCAGTCTCAGAGTATGTACCACTAATCCCAGACCAGTCTCAACTGACCCGAAGTCAGCGTCATAGTATGGTACAACTCCTACCACTGGTCCCAGACCAGTATCATTTATCCCAGATCAATGGAGGTCATCCTAGCGTAGGGAGTACGGTAGTTACAACGATGCGTCCATCGGTACTACTATGGTCCCTAACTTCATTTCCCTACTCATTGATTAGATGAGAGGTACTTCCCATGAGTCCCAGACTGCATGGGTAGGATGCCTCGACAGGAGAACTAATCAATCTTGTCCTCACAGGAGAACACATCAATCCTTCTACAATTGCCATGGAGAACACATCAATCCAAGCCTCACAGGAGAACACATCAATCCTGCTACAATTTCCATGGAGAACACATCAATCCAGGCCTCACAGGAGAACAAATCAATCTTGCTACAATCGCTGTGGAGAACACATCAATCCAGGCTGACATGGAGAACACATTAATCCAGGCCTCGCAGGAGAACTAATCATCCTGCTACACAGGAGAGCGAATCATCCTCTTCCTCAAGAGAGCGAATCATCTTGTCCCACAAGAGAGCGAATCATCTTGTTCCAGTGTGCACCACCAGGGGAGGGTGAGTCACCCTGTGGTCATGTGTTTCTCCAGTAGGAACCGCAAGCCCTTAGAGCTCCCAGAGCTCAATGTATGCAACATGCAGGACCCTTGTACAAAGGTTTCTTGCCGACTCCAAGTCGTTCTGGAAAATCACAGATTAGATCTTTCCTCGGGGCTTTGACAAGGTGTATCAACCTGTACATCATCTTAATGTGATGGAGCTTCCTTGCTCATCAACTTACCATATCCCAGATGATGTCTATCTGCTAGAGCAATTGACGAATACGGGATTCCTCAATAATCGAATCCCACCTCTGGTTGTTACAAAGAATCACAGTGGTATCCAATGTAAATCCAAACAGCTCACTGAAGAGCTTTCTCAACCAGACTGCCTCACACGAGGTTATGCTAGCAACAATATATCCTGCTGCGGCAGTGCTCAAAGCTACCGACTTCTACTTCCTGCTCATCCAATATATCGAAGAAGCCCATGGTGAAACAATACTCGGAAGTTCTCTTACGGTCCACCACACTACCTGCTCAATCAACATCAGTATATCCAAGTAGTCTTACATCTCCGGCAGTGTATCTTAATCCATGAGAGATTGTGTCTTGAAGACATCTCAGAAGATTCTTGGCATCAATCCAGTGAGGCTCAACCAAATATGAGCTCACAATGCTAACTGCAAAACATATGTTCGAACGGAGGTTCACCAAGAACATCAATGCGAATGAGTTTTTGAAACTCAGAGGCATTTCCCAAGTCTGGTCCGACATCACTACCATATAACTTCTAAAATTTAAGATCCTCGAGGTAGTCACAGGCTTGCAGTCCATCATACAGAATCTTTCCAATATATTTACCACATATTTTCCTTGAGATAGGAAAATTTCCCTTGGCTTCTGCCACACTTCAAGTCCTTGGTCCTTCATTTAAAATTCAAAAGCCATCTCCCTCTAACATTTGTGAATGAGAGGGTTTGCACCTGTTAGAAATAGATCATCCACATACAACGCCAGTATGAGAGGCTTGTCATCTTCAACCTTAAAGTAAAGGTTAGGATCAGCTTCACTCCTAGTGAATCCCAAATTCATCAAGTAGCTATCGATCCTCTCATACCATGCTCGGGGTGCTTGCTTCAGCCCATAGAGAGCCTTCTTCAACCTGCATACATGAGATTTTCAATCATAAATCTCAAATCCTTCAGGTTGCTCCACATAGACCTCTTCTTTGATAGAACCATGCAAGAACTCAGTCTTAACATCCATCTGATGTAGGTTCCATCCTTGTGAAGCCACATGGGCTAAGATCAAGCGCATGGTCGTATATCTGGAAACAGGTGCAAATATCATAGTCTATACCTCCCTTCTGGGATAAACCACAAGAAACAAAATGAACCTTATACTTTTCCATACTTCTATTTGCTGCATGCTTTATCTTGTAAAGCCATTTTGAAGTAACAATTGTCTTGTCCAGGGTTTGGGAACTACTTCCCAGACATCATTCTCCATAATAGACTCATATTCTATGGTCATAGCATCCTTCCATAGTTAATGCTTGATGACATCTGAGAATGATGAAGGTTCATTTTGTATGATCGTGCTCATGATGGTTAGGTATCCCTGATACCTGTTAAGTTTCTTACTTTGATGGAAGGTTCCTCAGGGTGCAACATGTCCTTCAGCATCATCAAGTATCCCCCTAAGCCATGAAGGCCTCTTCCTAGAAGAGGAAGGCTCATGTGAATGAGGATCAATCGGATCCATGGGTTCTTCTACATCAGGCATTGATTCATCATCCTTTTCTTTCGGTTCCCTGGTGTCAGCTTCTTAAGAGCTACTCAAAGTCAGCAGATTGTCCACCTTGCTGAGAGCCATCTCTTTGTCAAAGGTGACATCATGACTAATCACGACTTCCCTTTGACCAGTGGTGAACATTTCTTCAGAAGTTTAGGAACCCAATGCTTGATGAGGGCATCGATTTTGTACATATACGATGATGATTGTAGTTTCAGCCCATAGAAACTTTGGAAGTCTTTGATCATGTAGCATGGCCCAGACAGCTTCCATCATCGTGTGGTTCTTCCTTCCCACCACACCATTCTGCTCAGGAGTATGTGGTGTAGTAGTCTCCCTCTTAATGCCAACATCAGGTATGCCTGAGTAAACCAATTGTAATATATCGGAGGTCTTGCTTTGGATTTGAGGGGAATGGTCCCCTTTTGAGCTTTCCTTTGGCACATCTCGGACATACACCTTCTTTCTCTACTTGGAATTCGGGCATCCCTGTTACCATCTGTCTTGGGTAGATCTTTGTAATGAAGGTGGGCAAACCTCCGATGCCAAAGTTCAGACTAAAGAGTTGTGTCACAAGACATGACACCTAGCGGACTTCCATCGACCTGATATTATGAATCAACACTAAACCCAAGAGTAAAGGCATCTTTAACATTATTTTTCCATATACATACCTTGCCATTGCTGAAGGTTACCTTGTAGCATCTGTCTTCCATTGCCAAGATGGACACTAGGTTCCTTTTGAGGTTAGGTGCATTTAATACATCCTAGAATTTCTAGCCTTCTTGAATGCTTGTCCTCTTCCTCGATCCCCAGCTCTCCTCTTACCTTTGCTGTTGAATTTGTCATTCCTTTGATTTCCCATCAGAGGGATTTTGATCATTGTCCCGGTGTGAGTACTTTCTATCAGGGCACTCCCTTGCATAGTGACCTGCTTTATTGCAGATGTAACATCATCCTTTTCTTCCACCCTTAGGTCCAGCCTTTCCTTTTGATTTAGACCCAGAATTATTTCTTTTCATGCGAAGAAAAAGCAGCAGGAGGACCTTTAGGCAAGGGCATTTCCTGCTCTTCTACCCTTGTTTGTTCTTGAATGCATCTAGCCATTAATTCCTCGAAACTAGGAATTACATTATTGTTCAGAAGAGTAGTCCTGAACACATACCATTCAGATGGTAATCCTCTGAGAGTTGTGAGTGCCATTTCTCTGTCAGTAACGGTTTCCCCAATAGATAGGAGATCGTTCTTAATCTCGGTGATTCTTAAGAAGTATGCTTGCATACTTTCATCTTTACCCTTCTTGATTTCCCTCAACTTATTTCTAAGAAACAAAACTTGATTTGCATCATTAACTTTAAATAAACTCACCAGTTTGTCGTAGATTTCCTTGGAGGTGTCTAGATCAGAGATGTAGGCCACCAAGCGCTTGTCGATAGAGTCCCGGATGATCTTCTTTGTTTTGACTTCTCCATTTTTCCATTTGTTCCAGGCAGCAGCAGATGCATTTGATGAAGGCTCAACAATATTACCTCTTACATGGTCCAACACTCCTTGATCTTCTAGGGTTAGATCGATAGACATCTTCCATCTGTGATAGTCAGCTTTCTCATGAAGCTTGTCTTCGGCATGAAAAAGTGTTGAGGACCCCATAGTTATTTTAGGATAACCTTGCCAACCTTCTCTTCAATGATTTCTCTTGCTCTTGCTCGGGCTTTGTCTTCACCTCAGCTCTGATACCATGTTAAGTTATGGTATGTTCTATGATTATAATAGTTTACTTCTTTTTCTTATTATATTCCACCGATTAGCAATCACATGTACATAAAGTAAAGTGCATATAGAACATTAAACGATCGACAAAAAACAAGCCAAGACAAGAGACACAAGATGTGGCGGCTAGCTAGGGACAAACCCCACAATGTGTGGGGAAACCCTTTGATCAAATCTTCTTTTATCTTCAATAATTCAGCAGAGAGAAATAGTACAATAAATCTGATTCATATCAGCAGTAGCAAACCCTAGATCAGTAGCATCAGCATTAGCAGCTTCATTATCAAACTAGGGCAGACCATATCTCACAAACCGACAGTCGGATTGAATTCATTCCACCACCAAACATTTCGGCTTCTAGAGGAGGTTTAGATGAACCTACAGCATATTTCAGATGAGGAGATATTCTAGGCCACGCAAGTCAATCTTTACTTCTGCAGTTGCAGCTTCAGTTTCAACAGTTTCCGGCTTCAAACTAGGGCAGTCGATATCTTGCAAACCGTTCGTCGGATTGACTTCATTCCACCACCAAAAGTTGTGGCTTTCAAAGGAGGTTCAGATGAACCTACATCTCAGTTCCAAAGAGGATATCTTCTAGGCCATGCAAGTCAATCTTTACTTCTGCAGTTGCAACTTCAGTTTCAGTAGTTTCCGGCTTCAAACTAGGGCAGTCGATATCTTGCAAACCGTTCATCGGATTGACTTCATTCCACCACCAAAAGTTGCATCTTTCAGAGGAGGTTCAGATGAACTTATAGAGTAGTTCCAAAGAGGATTTCTTCTAGGCTACTCAAGTCAATCTTTACTTCTGTAGTTGCAGCTTCAGTTTTAGCAGTTTCCGGCTTCAAACTAGGGCAGTCGATATCTTGCAAACCGTTCGTCGGATTGACTTCATTCCACCACCAAAAGTTGCGGCTTTCAAAGGAGGTTCAGATGAACCTATAGTGCAGCTCCAAAGAGGAGATATTTTAGGCCACGCAAGTCAATCTTTACTTCTGCAGTTGCACCTTCAAATTCAACAGCTTCCGGCTTCACATGTGTGAGAGAGAGAGACCCATTTCAGCGCAGTAGAGAAGAGACTCATATCTGCGTAGCAGAGAGAGAGAGATGCGATGAGATGAGTGAGTCCAAATGAGGAAAAATCCTATTATATTTATACACAACATTGGTGGGTGAATAGATGCGACTGTTGGGCTTCTGAGGCTACATGAGTTGTAGGTCGGCTTGATAATAATTCCATAATCAAAATAAATTCATATCTCCATGAATACTTATCATAATTGGATGATATTTATATCAATCCTACACCTATCGATGAGAGGAATCTAATAAAAATATTATCAGCCATGAATAAGATGACCCACATGAAGTTTTTCCCTGGTTGCCAATTTTAACACATAAACATAGAGTTGCAGAGGAAATAATACTTCATTTCATTAATGTAAAATACTGAAATATGCTTACAAACATAAATGGAAATAAACCAGCTAGGGCGATGGTAGCTTATCTCTGAGAAGAGATGTGTTGACTACATGCCTCTGAACTCTATTACAATGAGGCTCAAAGGTCTATTTATTGTTTAGAAACAATGGAAAACCCTTAACATTCCAAAACCTAACCCTAGAAGATGAAACACCAAACTGTGGGCCCCGTTTGGGTAAATTGGTACATCAACTACCTGGTGTCGTAACTTTGGGATATGATCTTCGTTTGATGTGCACAGCATCTTGTTAGAAAGATCTATCAGAGAACTACAACTTTGGGAAGAGAAACATCAGTCCATGGACCCATGTTACTCTTAGTTTTCCAAAAAAACGTCGTTTAGGGCCTCAAAATGGCTCTAGAAGTTCAGGACCTGAAAAAATGCTAAAAATAGTAACTGGGCTACAATTAAGGAAACTGAAAAGCTAAAAGAGACAGTTGTGGGGGTCCAAATGGGATGGGTGGGTGGCCACCAACAACCATTTTAGAAGCATATATAAAGGAGAGAACTCAAACTTCTCTGAATACACATTCACTTATCATCATCTAAGTGAAGGAGAAGCCTCATCCACTTTAGAAGCCTATATAAAGGAGGGAACTCGAACTTCTTTGAATACACATTCATTTCTAGGGTTTTCCTAGGTCAAGAAGTCAAAAGAGTCATTGTCATAAATTGAAGACCCCATCAGGCACATTGTAACTTGTAAAAAGAATTATTTTTGTATTTGAAAGTGTCAAAATACCCTTCAAGACTAAGTCAATCTGGACGCTAAGAAGATGGCCTATTTTGAGGATCCTCAACCACTTTAGAAGCCTATATAAAGGAGGGAACTCGAACTCCTTTGAATACACATTCACTTATCATCATCTAAGTGAAGGAGAAGCAAAAGAAGGCTAGTGAAGGAGGAGAAGGACGAAGGAAGAAGTGTTTTGGGCTATTTCTCTCGTTGTCTATCTCACATGTGTGAAGAAGTAAGGTTAGGGTTTACTGCTTCAAAGTCGAAATTCTCAAATTGTAAGAACAAGATCAAAATTTACTGGAAGAGGAGCCTAATAGGTCAGCTACCATCCCTAGAAAAGGAAGAAAGCCTAGTGAATTTTCTTGGAGGCCTTGAAAGGCTAAATTTCACTCACACGTGTGGAAGCAGTAGCAGTTGTAGGGGTCAAAAATTTCAAACCTGTAGTGGAGGGCGAAATTCTGAAGTTGGGAGGGTCGAAGTTGTGTTGTTGGAAGATATTTTACTTGGTTTGACTTGGACAAAGGAAGAACATCATTAGGAGGGTCATACTTGAACTTGGAAGGGTATTGGTCTTGGTCTAAAGGTCTTGGAATTTGTCAATTGAAGAATCTATAAGAAGAGAAAAGATTTACGGGTTTTCCTCTCAAGTGGAGAGGTTTTGGCCCTAACTTGCAACCTATATCCTCTATTCTTGTGCAAGTCTTTTGTTCTTATTGTTTTGGTAGTTGTTTGATGATAAGAAAAAACATACTAATAAGAGATGAAACTAATAATTAAGAAAAATTAAAAATATATCACAACTAGTTATCAAGAAAAGAGAAATCATCCTAACTACTAGCCTCTAGATTTCTCAATAGATGGCACCCCATCTGGACATAGGACTGAAGAGGAGGATTTAAGGGACTTTCCTCAAATTTTGGATGATTCTAGCATCATGGAACTTTTTAACACCTCATCACACCATGACATATAATTTTGAGCCCTAAAAGGGCATGACTCCATCTTGTCTAGAGGTTGTAGCTCACATGTGTGGTTGTTTATAGCTTATTTGGTCGCTTAGTTGGTGGGTTCATTTTTAACCCAAGGTTATTTTATATATAACTTGTTTTATGGGCTTCATTAATAAAACAATTAGTTTAGATAGACCTTATATAAATAGAGTTCACCTCATTTATATTTTCATTATCACTTGTGGAACAATTTGGCCTTCTTATAGGATTTTGGCCCAGATGAAAGTGTCTTGTATTCTTATGGAGATGTGATCTATTGTGGAGATTTTTCTTTTGGAGACATTATCTTGTTGTGGATACATCATTTTGGGGTAATAGAGGATTGTTTCATACATTTATTGTAAGTATTCTATATTCTTGAATATATTTTTAATGTTATTGCATGGAATGGTTATTGTTAGGGTTTCTATGTGCTTGTTTTATTGAATACTTTTCTATGAAATATTGGAAAAGTATCCTATGGATTACCCTTAAGAATATGTGATAATCCCTTACATGAATCTTCATTTTAAACTCTCTTCAATGATTTAAACCTGTCACAAAATGATAGCTAATGTTTTGAAAACTAGGGTTTTTCTTTCCCTTACTTCATAATAGGGTTTGATTCTTCCATGGGTAGATCTCACTCTAGAATCCTTTACCCAAGATCAAACACTGAAATTTACACATACGTGGTTGAAAATAAATCAATAAACTTCAAAAAAATCTCTTCAATATCTTCTCCTCTTAAAATCTCAACCCCATAAATTTTGGCCCTAAAATTTAGGCCCTTCAAAGCAAGTCGCTAGGGTTAGGGTTTGAAGTAGAAATCAACTAGGGCTTGGGAATTGAGCTTATTTAAAGTTGTTTCACCTTGACAAGATTTAAAACATCAAAATATATTAACTTTCATGGTTGAAATTGCTTCCATAGGGCTAACTTCATCAACCCTAGCCAATTCGAGGGCTAGAAAAACCCTAATTTTGCACTAAGGCTTCAACTTGGGGTCATTTTAAGGGTTTTAGCTCCTTTTTCTAATCATAAGAATTTTCTCAGGCCTATTTTTTGGTCTTATTTTCATTTGTAAGAATTTATAATTTCTTATCCCTTAAACCCTAGTCCATAAGTGCATTTGAAAAGACCCTTTGAGAGTATGTTATTCCTTATTTCACTAGATTGGACCTTGTCCTTAGATGGAGTGCTCTCCTTAAGACTTTCATAGTTTTCTCCTAAGATACACTATTATTTGTCTGGTAGTATTGAGCCTTTCCATAGTCTTAGTATCTCAGGTAATCCTATTCAAATTTCCTTTATAGGTTCCTTTGAGGATATGCTTCTCCCTATTATATAGAATTGATCCTTATTCTTAGTTTGAGTACCCTATCTGGTCCTATTCAATTGTCACCTTTGAACCCTATACCAAGAATATATTATAGGTGACCTAAACTAGGAAGCCTCCCTTATGGTGAAAATCCACTAAAGAGTAGGAGGCAGTGTGTTGTGGTGATAATGGGTCTCCACCTCATTGTTAACCATTGGTCTAGTTCTTTTCTTGTGAGAACAACTCACAAAACCTATTATATTTCGAGGAAATTTTTTTGGGATTGTTGTTAGTGATGATACAGGTGGATTTCAGTGGCCACCCACCTATTCCACCTAGACCTCCACTCAGTTTCATCAGTTTCCTTGATTATAGCTCAATTTATTAGTTTGAGTAGTGTTTTGGGTCCTGAACTCTCGGAGTTGTTTTGACCCCCCATACGACGTTTTGTTTGAGATCCACATCAAGCCTATCAAGTATGGACCCTTCCAAAAATCTTGTAGTACTCAAATATATATTTCTAACAAGGTATCGTACACACCAAACAAAGATCATATGACCAAGTTACGACCCCAAGAAGTTGGCCGCCCAACTTACCCCAATGGGGCCCACAAACTCTTGGCGTTCCATCTCCTAGGGTTAGGTTTTTGGTTGTTTATGGTTTCAATTTGTTTTTCAATAATAAAAAGGCCCTTTAGCCTCATTGTAACATAGTTCAGAAGGCATGTAGCTGCCATATCTCTTCTCAGAGATAAGCTACCATCGCTTGCTCTAGTTTATTTCCATTCTGCATGTAAACAATTTTCAGTACTTTGTTATTAATGAATTGAAGTTTTTTTTTGCTACACCTCTGTGTTTTTGTTTATATGTGTATTTCATTTCATTCCATTATAAATTTGAATCAAGGGAGGAGTTGAGTCAACCTTCTCATAATCTAAAGTCAATGCTTCATTTCTTGATTCAGCTCATTCGATATACAAGGATAAATTTGCTCATTTGGTGACTCCATTAAAGGAACAAAGTCCTTTCTTCTTTTAATTTTTTAAATATTTGATGCATACAAGGTGAGGCAAGCACCATTACAAAGGAATTTAAATCTCATCTTGCTAAATCCGACATGAAAAGATTCAACATTTCACTTATATTTGATCTTAATATGTTATTTCTAAGATGGCCATAGCCACTATACAAGAAGATTATGAATATGAAGTTCCACATGATATCCAAGAAAACGAATATATGAAAAAATCCTAAAATAATAATTAGCATGTCGTGGAAGATCAATATGAGGCATTACTATGTGCATCGAATCATGAATATTATTATAATGAATGGAAGGACCTCTTCTACATGTTTCATTATGATGATTTTCAGCCTATCAAGGAAGGTGTCACAAATTCTCAAGAAGACTTTGATGGCCATCTAGAGGAGTCTCTTGGTGGCCACGATATAGTAAAAGAAGAGAGTATTCTCAACCTCTTGATTCCTTTGACAAGGGGTTTTTCTTCATGTTTTACCAAGACAACCTTAGATGTGACAGTGAAGATAGTGGTGGAGAAAAAGACACCTGTTTTTTCTTGCTTATGATGAAGAAGATCATCAACATGATTTGAAGGAAAAGCTAATTTCCCGACTTGAAGATAAGGGAAAATTGTTCTTCCCGAAGAATGAATATTATTCCTTGCCTTTGACCTTCTATAATGTTTAGGAAGATGTGATTGTTGATGTATGTAAGCCATCCTTACATCTTCTTGTCTTCATCACTCAGTCAAGTTTGGGTCACATAAGTTTTGAACATGATAAGCCAATGTTGGTTGACCCTTTTGAACTCAATTATTGTAACAAGCAACTAGATAGTCAATGTCTTGTCCTCCAACCATCTTTCTCCTTGTGGCGCTCACAACATGTCCTTGATGACATCAATGAGATTTGTATGCCAAAGATAGTTATTCGGCGAGAATTCTTCAAATAGATCATGGATTACTCTATATTTCGACTACAAGAAATAATTAAAAAGTGTAGGAAAAATGTGGACTCTCCCTTCTCATCTTATGTCCCTTATCATGGTAGTATAATTGATCCATGTACTATTTATTTACCCACCTCCCACCCTTATGACTTAGATATACCATTTGAGTATTGTTATGTTTCCTTGTTTATCTTATGATTAAGCATAGAGGTAAGAGGTATGATATAGATCAAATGATATGTTAGCTACATTGGTTATATGACTATACTTATGTGATGTATTGTATCCTAGCATAAATTAAAGTAGATAGTTGCATTGCATTTGTGTCAGAAGCTTACTTATTGATTTTATCATTCATTATAGAGTAGGTTTCATTTAGCTAGATTTTATCATTCATTATACAGTAGGTTTCATTTAGCTAGATTTTATTTTCTGTATGGATTTTAATATTATTATATAAAACCAAGGTGATAACCAACACCCAGTGCACATGCTCCCAAACAAGTTGATTTGAGTGTGCAAGTAGTAGGTGTGTGAGGCTAGGGATTGTTGGATTTCTCATGAATTCCCAATTCAAGCATATGGATCATGCACTCTATGGTGAACTCATGTCCTCGAGTTGGGGCCAGATATTACCCATTAGGGAAATTTTGAGGTCAAAAAAGTTCCTCAAAACAAAAACAAAAAATGTACTAACAAAAATAAATTGAAAATATCGAATAGGATTCAAGATGATGATGTCATCCATAGGGAAAGATATTTTAGAGGGAAAAGAAAAAAACTACTTTTTTAAATAGTATTTTTGGGTTATATCCTCATGGGTTTACTCAAATGTCAAGTGTAGACACTCATTGGATGCAGAACATAATTCCACATCTAATGAGTACCCACTCTACATACTTCTGAGTAGAACTACATAAAAAATAAATTGAAAATACATGAAAATTGAACATTTTTTTTCCATGTATTTTCAATTTTATTTTCTATGTGGCTCTACCTAGAAGTATGAAAGGTGGGTACTCATTGGATGTGGAATTTTATCTACACTTGACATTTGAGTAAACTAATAAGGAGATAAGCCACAAATACAACAAAAAATAGTTTCCTTTATTCTTATTTAAAAGTTCATCTCTTATTTTATTATTCTAGCTATTATTTTATTATTTCCCTTAGGAGGCCCATTTTAGACCTCAAAATGACCCTAATGCACCAAAATGGGTAATCACATAAGTGCAAAAATTTCACCTACATTTGACAACCAACTAGATATCCAGATAGCCAGCAACCCCTAATGACCATTATTTAATGATGACATGTCATTTGCATCAACCATATGTCTCTCCCCATCTAAAATACCACATGAATGATGGTGGAATACTATTCAAAAAATGATTTGATAAATTTTCAATTGGGTGCTTACCCTTGTTTTTTTTTGGCATTTAGTATGGATAAAGGGTTGATCTAGAAGATTGGTTGATTTTGACTATAAATCTATTTTCTCACCTTACAAGGGGAGGTTAATATTTATCCCTAGTCCATTGAGACATCCCTTGAGGCCTTAGGGTTAGAATAGGTGCACTACATGGGAAACCTTGATTGAGATATCATGTTCATTATCCTTTACACCATACTTGACACTTTCCATTGCACATTACAAACCCCATATACCACCTCCATTCTTTTGATCTAACTTTCCATTGGTTCATTGGGATTTTCCACCCATATGTCCACACTCCTTGAGTAGGGTCAGAAAACTATTTACCAACAATTTGATGCTACTAAAAAAAGAAAAATAATAACATGGCCAAATAAAAAAAAAATAAGAAAATCAAAATGCAAAAGTTGGTTGGAACATAATTTAGCACATGGGAAAAATCCTAGCATGAGTTCTACCCTCCTCATTATCCATCACTCAAGTCCTGAGCACATGATTCTCATTTACATCAAAAGGAACCCTTGCATGTACCATCCTCGATAAGCATTGAAATGTCTCAAGGGGTGATATAAATGTTGCATCATAAAGAGAAAGCTCCAACCCTTGAGCTATGCACTGAAATACAAAACATTATCAAGAAGAAGTAAAAGGTGCACTAGACGGGTAGGAAAAAAAATCCAATTAGGGTAACTCATTCCTCAATGATTTCTCCCTCCTTACATTCATACACTCTGGATGTGGACATCCCATTAGATGGTCCCCTTCAACATGACACTTGGACATGAAGCCTTTTCCCCTCTGTTATCATTTATTTACAATAAAACCTATTGATTGAGGGGTTGACCTTGGAACTGTCACTTCCCATTGAGGGTTGGAAACACCTAAGATTGAATAAGCCACCTCTATCAAGGTAGAGAAAACCTTTATGGGACTTGGTCTCATGATATGTTGGAAGGTGATCATTATTCAAATTATTAATATGTCCTTAACATTCAAGTTTGGTCCACTTAGATGCATATATTATCTTAGTCTCTAATGGATGGTTATTTTCACTTGAGTTCATGTTGTTTTTTTCAGGTGGTCCATAGCAGCTCAGACCATGTGGGCATCCACTCCATAGGTACCAAATCCTCTTTAGATAGATAAATGGCTTAAAATATGTAGCATTGAGATATTTGAGCCTCTTGATGACATGAGCAGATGTTGCATGTCCCAAAGCACCCTCAGGATATAAGACATTGGTCTACTTTGACTTAGCATAAAGGATTCTTCATGATGACACCATTATTCTCAACATGCCTCGGGTTGGCCTTAACCAAACCTGATGGGTAGGACTTGATCCAAAGTCGATATGAGGATGGTCTCTCATTGAGATACTTGGGAGGGATTGTTACACTTGCAGAAGCCCTAACGTTGGAGAGAGGAGACCTTGTTATGAAAATTGGAGACCCATGGAGGTGACATGATGGCACCGCAGCTAGACTTGGGACCCTAGAGATGGATTTGAGATGGATTGGATGGATGGATTCATAAAATTTTGGATGATTCTAGCATCATGGCACTTTATCACAACTCATCACACGATGATATGGCATATGGAGCCCAAAAAGGGCATAAATTCATTCTTTCTAGAGGTTATGGTTCACATATGTAGGCATTTATGGCTTATTTGGTCACTTAGTGGGTTGCTTCGTAACCCAAGGTTATTTTATGTAAAACTTATTTTAGGGGATTCATTAGTAAAAAATTAGTTGAGGTAGACCTCATATAAATAGAGGTCACCTCAGTTGTCTTTTCATCATCACTTTGGAACAATTTTTCCTCCTTAAAGGATTTTGACCTAGCTGAAGGTGTTTATTCTTGTGGAGATGTGATCTATTATGGAGATTTTTCTTTTGGAGACATTATCTTATTTCAGAGAAATAATTTTTGGATAATAAAGGATTGGTTCGTGCATTTCTTGTAAATAGTATATATTGTTGAATATATTTTTATGGCGATTGCATGGAATGGTTATTGTTATGGTTTCTATGTGCTAGTTTTATCGAATATTTTTCTATGAAATCTTGGAAAAGTATTGTATGCATTACCCTTAAGAATGTGCGACAATACCTTGAATGAATCTTCCTATTAAGCCCTCTTTAATGATTTTACCCCCTCAGAAAATGATATCTAGAGTTTTGAAAAATAGGATTCTCCTTACCCTTACTCCATACTAGGGTTTGATTCTTCCATCAATAGATCTCCCTCTAAACTCCATCATGCACAATCAAACATTGGAATTTCTACATAGATGGTCAAAAAAGAAAAAAATAACTTTTTATTCCTTCTCCTCCTAAAATTTCGGCCCTGAAATTATCAGCTTCAAAATTTTAGTTGTTCATGACAAGCCGTTAGGGTTTGGATTTAAACTAGAATTCAACTAGCGCTTGGAATTTGAGTTGATTTGTGGTTGTTTCACCTTGTCAATTTTTAAAACATCAAAATATAACAATTTGCATGGTTGAAGTTATTTCCCTATGATTGGCATCATTAACTCTAAGTAATTATAGGGCTAGGAAAACCTTAATTCTACACTAAGGCTTCAACTTGGGGTCACTTGAAGGCTTTTGGACCCTTTTGTTGATCATACCAGTTTTCAAAAGCCTTTTATTAGTATTTTGTGCCTTTGTAAGCCATTATCATTGCTTATCCCTTAAACCCTAGGCCATACATACTTTTGATAGATCCTTTGGAGTAAGCCATTAGCATTGCTTATCCCTTAAACCCTAGGTCATAAGTTCTTTTGATAGATCCTTTGGATAGCACGTTATTTCATGTTTCACTTAATTGGACATTTTCCTTAATTGGAGTGCTCTCCTTGAGCGTTTCATAGGCTACTCCTAAGGTATGTTATTCCTTCTCTAGTAAGATTAATTATTGGGTTTGATTATCTCGGCTAAGACTATTGAAATTTCCTTTATAAGTTTCTTTGAGGGTATGTTTTTCCTTATTACATAGATTTGAGCCTTGTTCCCAGTATGAATACATTTTCGAAGTCTATTTAATTGTCACATTTAAGCCCTATACCAAGAATATCCTCTAGGTGACCTAAACTAGGAAGCCTTTGTGGTGATGAAAATCCACTAAAGAGAAGGAGGTGGTGTGTTGTGGTGACAATGGGACTCCACCTCATAGTTGTTCGTTGGTATAGTTCTTGTCTTGTGAGCTCCCCGCACAAGACCTACTAGATTTTGAGGAAACATTTTTGCCATTGAGGTTAGGGAGGAGTTGAGTCAAGCTCCTCATCATCCAAAGTCTAAGCTTCATTTCATTAATTGAGCTTATCCCATAGATAAGGATAAATCTGCTCATATGGTGACTCCGTTAAAATAACGAAGTCCTTGTTTCCTTTAATATTTTAAAGACTTGATGTTTGTCAGGTGAGGCAAGCACCATTCCAAAGTGATTTTGAGCTCACCTTGGCAGCTCCATCATGAAATGATTCAATATTTTACTTATATTCAATCTTGAAGTGTTATAGCTGAGATGGCTACAACCACCATACAAGAAGAATGTGAATTTGAAGTTCCCTATGACAACCAAGAAGAAGAAAGTACCACAGAATCTCAGAATAATAATGAGCATGTTGCTGAAGATCAATACGAGGTATTCCTAAGTGCATAAAATCATGAATGATATCTTAATGAATGGAAGGACCTCTTCTACATGTTTCAATATGATGATTTTTAGCCTGTCAAGGAAGGTATCACAAATGTCCAAGAGAAGTTTGATGCCCATCTAGAGGAGTCTCTTGGTAGTCATGATATAATAAAAATTGGAGAGTATTTTCAACCCATTGGTTCCTATTAAAAGCGGATTTTCTTCATGTTTGACCAATACATCCCTAGATGTAGCATTTATGACAATGGCCGAGAAAAAGAGGCATTCAAAATTTTATATGTATTTTTTAGGTACAAGTTTATTTTTCTAATATTTCCAAGATTTTTAGGCATGAAATGATGCTTGTTGTAATTTTGGCTTTAGCTGGTTTTCCATGTTGATGGTTTTCTCCAAATGTTTTTGGCAATACCATGCTTTGCAACATCGTATCCAAACAGTTGAATTTTTGTAACTATGGTTGGTATTCATTATTATTATTTTTGTCTATAAAGCATGTTCTTCATGCTTTGGTCGAAAAATAAAAAAGAAAAATTACAAAAGCATGTTCTTCATGCTCATTTCAAAAGAAGAAATTTGAATGTTTGAAAGTTTGAACTTTTGGCTCCAAAAGTAGCCAAGTCGGCCCAATTATGAAAGGCCTCCTCCTAAGAACACCAACTCGCATATCTTTTGTTTTATGATATATTCAAATGGTCTGTAATAGGAAGAAAAGGTAAGAGTGGGATGAAGAAGCAAGGATCATGATCTCTTAAGGAAGCAATTCAGATTTCTAAGGAAAAATGAAGACTCTAAGAAGCAGGACGAAGAATTCTAAGGAAAGAAGCAGGTCAAAGAGTCTTAGAAGAATGGTGTATCTGTGTTATGGATCAAGTTCATGTAAAGGAGTTGAATTCTATCTATGTTATGAAGGTCAAGTCTATGTGCTAGATTAGACCTTTGTGAGGAAAATGAATCTTTGTGGAAATACCATGTTTTATGAAAGGGAGAAGGCCTTATTCTAAGCATACCTAATCTGACTTAGACTTTGTGGACTGACAACTTGACTAGTAGGATGGACCAGGTTTGACCTAGTGTTTAACTTAGATGTATCTCTGTTGAAGTTAATAATTTCTCTAAGGAAAAGGTTGTTTTGTTCTCCCCCATGTCGATTTTCCCAGGGTAAATGCTTGTGTTCTTGTGTGATTATCTATTTATGATCCTATTGTAATATATATTATATTGTTTATGTCTTTTTTGTAATTTATTAATGACAGAATCATGTATAAAAATGTCTAAAAGAATTAAATTCATTAGAAGTAATTATCAGAATAAAAGACCCTATGAAAAATCAACATGGTATCAGAGCTTATGGTAAAAGAGAAACCCTCGAAAGGAAGTCATGTTTGTCTCAATAAATCCCCTAGCTCAAGATATACATTTAAAAATAAATTTTCCTTCAGGAATATTGAGTTATATTTCTAAATAGGTCGGTATCCCTGTTATAGACATTTTTGTGCCTTACAGCATGAAGCATGAAATGTCAATAATCTAAGGGATCCAAAGTCCCTAAACATGTTGTTCCTACCCCTAGAGGAACAAGGTCAGCAAACCACAGCACTGAAAATCAGTTCTCCACCTGAAAACACTAAAAAACAAGCTAATTCTGGATCATGTCAACTGCTCCACTGAGCATCTACGCTGAATGTCAACTGCTCCACTCTATACCTGCGCTGAATGTCAACTGTAAAGAAGGCTACCTGCGCTGGGCGAGTTTGGCCAAGTGGCACAGTCATTCCTCAAGGTGTCAATGCCCAGGAAGCTTCCAAAATGACACTTGGATCAGAGAATTTGCCTAGTGATGAGTAAGAGGGTCTAGATCTCCAAGTGGAAGCAAGAACCTCCAAGTGGACTCAAGAACTGAAGAATAACTGAAGTGGGAGAGGACACTAGTTAGCTTCATGCCAGCCTCAAGCTGACTCATCCTTTCTCCAAAACTCCTATATATAGAGCTCTCTCATGAGGTCTAGGGAGGCTGGAATCTTGTGACTGTAAGGAAGTGTTGTTGGTTTGAGTATAGAACTATTGGGTGATTTTCTTGAAGGAGGTGAAGAGGAGATTTCTTTCTGCTGGGAGGTGATGCTGGATTGGGCCTTTTATGGTTGTATCACTTCCTGAACTTTACTTCTTCCATTAATAAAGCATTTGAGGTTCTTCTATATGCATGTGTCTCAATGGCATATTGATGCTTGTATATTTGATTTATCCTAATCCTTGAATCAATTATGAATGTATGCTTCTTGTAGTTTCCCTCTCTTGTGATTTTGCAGGATCTTGGTGTAGCTGGGCCAGTGAAAGAGCAAGGAGCTAGGAGCAAGTAGCAAAGAGAGAAGATTGGATCAATCATTAACGGAAGACAATGGTTAGTGGATCTCTTTCTCCTCTCTCTTACATCTCATAAAGAAGTAATCTCGAATAGCTTTGCTTTGATTGTTGCTGAGGTACTATCACCCTTAGAGTGGGATAGGGTCATTCCGTATTGGATACTTTTCCCAACAACAAATTGGCGACTCCACTGGGGAAAACTCAAACAGGATAAAACTCGAAAATCAAAATACATATAAGCTGTTTATAGTTCATACATAATGTTCTGTAACCAAGACAAAATTGGTCATATGACCTAAAACTCAAAAAGACGCTAGGGGGCACCCTAGCCTAGTGGTGCTCATGATAGCACGTCACGGCCTGTGCAATCATGCGCAAGAGACGAGTCCATCATCTAGGCACGCCAGTGGTGTGTCGCTGCAGCTGTAAAGGTAACTCGTCAATCCTCACATCGGGAATGCCGAGAGTAAGGCTCTCAACCTGCTCCTGCACAGCTGTAAGGGTCTCAGTATCGTCAAGGTCACGGAGGATAGCTCTCCTAGCAGGCTCTGCTGCCGGGGCAGCAACTGGCGGTCTCGAACGAACTGCTGGACGGACAGGACCAACATCTGCATGCACCCAAGAGTATGATTAAAAGTCTTGATAGAATAAAGCATAGCAACATTATGAATAAGAACAGTAAACAGTAATATGGTCAAAGAATTTACCAATAGCACCCCACTGTTCGCCATCCGGTAACACCAAATCCGGGTCACCTCGGAAATCCATACCCACATATGGATACTCGGAGAAGACCATCTCCTGGCGCTCGAACCACCTGAAGAAGGCCTCAGTAAAAGTAATCTGAGATTGACCAGCATGCTTCGACATGTGATCAACCCACCTTTGCATGCGTGGCTCGGTCGGAGAAGGCAAGTCGAGTATGATGTACTAGGGCTGCATCAGTGGGATTTTCTCTAAGGCAAAGGCAGTCAGAATAGAACCAAATCCAAAGTTCTTCAGCTTCCCATCCTTTACCTTGGTCAATTGACTTTTCATCTGAACAAGTACTGCATCACACCAGTTGAATACTGTCGGTTGGAGACACTCCAAGGCGTGCTGCATATAAGATCTGTTGGCAACATGTAAATCTGCGCTACCGGACATCCTACCAATGGTATACAGAATGGACCTGAGAGACCTGTCAGTAATCTCACGGATAACAATCTTGCCGTCTCTGCTCGGCTGAGAACCTTCCCTGCAATACTGACGGACATAATCTCTGGTAGAATCAGTCCCCCGGGCCGTACCTGACAAGGAAATGGGGGCACCTCGTCTTGACAACCCAGTAAAGAAGTACATGTCCTCTATGGTCAAGGGGATGGACTTTCCCCTAATCTGGAATACTTGGTTAACAGGATCCCAAGCATCAAGCATATACTGCAGCAAAGTAATCTATGCCCTCATGCTAGAGATACGGAAAAACTTCAGCAGGCCACAGTTCCGCAGCGCGTTCACCGTGACAGGGTCATGGAGGGCAATCATGTCCTCCTCTTCATGTTCTCGTTATCGCCACGTAAGGGACATTTTGTTCAAAGTTCCCTGCAAAGCAAACAAGAGAAGGAGTAAGTTCCTGGTTTCGATGAAAAACTGGCGAAAATTCATCAAAAAATGACCTGAAAACCCAGTTTTCTGAGCCCAGCGCAGGCAGAGAGTCTCCCACCTACGCTGAGGGTCAGTCTACCTTAAGGCAGCTTGACCTTCAACGCAGGTTTCGAATGGGGAACCTGCGTTGAAGCTAGGGCGATTTTACAAAACCCCTGGGGCTCAGAAACACTGAAAAACAGGCCTAAAACTGGAAAATGAAACCATGAAAAGAAAGAGCTAGGGTTTAGCTCCTACCTGGTCCAGACGGCGCCGAAAATCGTCCGCAGAATCTCCCGGAATCAGCTGATGAAAATCAAGGGGGAAGAGGCACCTCCAGAGCTCCAACAAACCAAATGCAAATGAAATGGTAAATGAGAGGTAAAAACACCTTTTAAATAGCTTTTTACGTAGTTCAAAGTGAAATATTAGGGTTATAATCTCATTTTCATGCAAATATTATTCATTTCTAACAAAGTTTGTTGTAGCAATTGAAAATGCAGTACTATACTTGAAAAGAGAAAAGCTAGTAATGGTAAAAAATCAAAATTTGACCATATAATCGAGCAGTTTTACCGCGGAATTTATGCTCGTTAAAAAATAGAAAAGCGAGATCCGAGCAGTTTTAGTACATAGTTCATGCTTGTTAAAAAATAAACATAAGATCGAGCAGTTTTACCGTGGAATTTAGGCTCGTTAAAAAATAGAAAAGCGTGAGCAAGAGTTTCCTCCAGAGTTTAAGCTCATTAAAAAATGAACCTATTTCGGTAAATAACCATTGTGATCGTAAATTTATTAGCCATAAAAAGCCGTGGTCGTGTTTGCACCTGCCACCTCCATTCCATTTGGCCAATCGTTCACCTCCATATGATTGTTTACCCATTTTGAGGAACAACTGCGAAGAGTGATTTCACCTAGCCATCCTTGTGACACTGCCGTGATTGGAAAATTCCAACCTGTACCTGGAATCTACTGCTATCCCTGTTTATCACTCGTTCCTCAAAAGACGAGTCTTCTTTGAGCTCTTTTCATCTGACTCGTAAAATATGAAAAGTTTGCCGAGTTTTGGCCTTCCAGCTCGTTAAAATGACCGAAAGAGCTATCCCTCCTCTAGATTTTAATCTTTTTGGACCTGAGGGATTATTACACAAAAAGGTCGAGCGCTTGTTTTATTCGGCTCGTTAAAGTTATCGAAAACTCATCCCTTCTGTATTGTTTTATACTTTTTCAGACTTAAGGGATTAGATGACGAAAAAGGAATTTTGGAGTTAACTTTCTGTACCTTTTCAGACTCTCTAAAAATGAAAAGGACCGAGTTTTCCTTGTCGTTAGACTCGTTAAAATGATTAAATAGCGACAAACTTGTCTTTAGACGAGAACGAGTTTCCCTATCGCTAGGCTCGTTAAAACATAGCGATGGGCTTGCCCGAAGGGCAGGTTATAGAACAAGCATATGTTATCCTCCTCAAGCTTGACAAAAATAAAGAGGTACTGGTCAGAAATGACTGGGGAAAAATTGGGAGAACCTCAAAGCTTTAATGGTAGCAAGTCACTCTTGAACATGACACTTTTCCTCCGTATCACATCAGGTTGGGTTGTTTCATTCACCGGTCTCATCACCATGGTCCTCGCCAAACCATCCACATTTGGGGTAATGCTACCGATCCATCGCATCAGTGTCGTTATATGTTCAAGAGGTGTTGTTCAGAAAGAGTCAACCGTGTCCCATCCACTGCCATACATTATCCTTCATCCATCCATGATCGCCACCCTGAATCATATTTCACAGATTGTTTTCACCTCCACTAAAATCATTAGCTCCGTTCCGTGTCACTGATGTGGGATTCATTAAGGCCCTCCTTTGACGGATCGCTTCTTGTCGACTTCAGCTCATTATCCAAGAAGTTGATCTAGGAACACCCCCCTCAGTACTTTGAAGCTTGCATGCCTCAATGGCAAGTTTCTCACTTCCGGCGACAGGTATACATCAATGACCTTCGACCAGAAGATTTTGCGTGGTGTTCGACGCCAAGTCCTATATTCACACCACGTGAATTGTACTGCAGTACCTTGAGGGTCATTATCATTATCGGTGATTCCTCTCGCGCTTGTTAACGGTTTACATCATTGACCGGTAATCAAGCGATGTGTTTCCATGTTCGACTTCAGCGCAATTCTCACATGGATCGACTTGTACTTAGAGTGAAGATCGAACGAGTTTGAAGATCCCGGATCTAGTTTCATCCATCCGGGCTGCGATATATATTCAGGAAGCATAAAGACATTTGACATGTACATCATTGCAGCAGATGATCATCCTACTCAAAGGATGATAATTTCAGCAGAGAATTATCAGTCTATCATCAGACGATCGTCTGTTCTATGTACCAAAATGAATTTATAAAGATGAGCATGGGAATGCCCGCCTCAGCTAGATCATGAAAGCAGAATGAAAAATAATGTATTGTATTGTCACCTCTCAGTGATTGAATGAACTTTGGATCCTCCTGATAAAGCATTTCACCCAATAAACGACCTCATACTTTAGGGGGCAACTGTTATAGACATTTTTGTGCCTTACAGCATGAAGCATGAAATGTTAATAATCTAAGGGATCCAAAGTCCCTAAACATGTTGTTCCTACCCCTAGAGGAACAAGGTCAGCAAACCACAGCACTAAAAATCAGTTCTCCACCTGAAAACACTCAAAAACAAGCTAATTCTGGATCATGTCAACTGCTCCACTGAGCATCTGCGCTGAATGTCAACTGATCCACTCTATACCTGCGCTGAATGTCAACTGTAAAGAAGGCTACCTGCGCTGGGCGAGTTTGGCCAAGTGGCACAGTCATTCCTCAAGGTGTCAATGTCCAGGAAGCTTCCAAAATGACACTTGGATCAGAGAATTTGCCTAGTGATGAGTAAGAGGGTCTAGATCTCCAAGTGGAAGCAAGAACCTCCAAGTGGACTCAAGAACTGAAGAATAACTGAAGTGGGAGAGGACACTAGTCAGCTTCATGCCAGCCTCGAGCTGACTCATCCTTTCTCCAACTCCTATATATAGAGCTCTCTCATGAGGTCTAGGGAGGCTGGAATCTTGTGACTGTAAGGAAGTGTTGTTGGTTTGAGTATAGAACTATTGGGTGATTTGCTTGAAGGAGGTGAAGAGGAGATTTCTTTCTGCTGGGAGGTGATGCTGGATTGGGCCTTTTATGGTTGTATCACTTCCTGAACTTTACTTCTTCCATTAATAAAGCATTTGAGGTTCTTCTATATGCATGTGTCTCAATGGCGTATTGATGCTTGTATATTTGATTTATCCTAATCCTTGAATCAATTATGAATGTATGCTTCTTGTAGTTTCCCTCTCTTGTGATTTTGCATGATCTTGGTGTAGCTGGGCCAGTGAAAGAGCAAGGAGTTGGGAGCAAGCAGCAAAGAGAGAAGATTGGATCAATCATTAACGAAAGACAACGGTTAGTGGATCTCTTTCTCCTCTCTCTTACATCTCATAAAGAAGTAATCTCGAATAGCTTTGCTTTGATTGTTGCTGAGGTACTATCACCCTTAGAGTGGGATAGGGTCATTCTGTATTGGATACTTTTCCCAACAACAATCCCTAGACCTTGAAGAGGCTGAAACCAATTGGAGAAGAATGTTTAGAAACCAAGCATAGGGTAGATAAGGCTTGATTATTCTTACTTGATAATTACTTGTGATTTTTTAATGTCTTCTTATTACTTCTCAAGTGTTCTTCATCAAGTAATTATACAAATGTTCAATCTTTCAAGAAAACAAAGAGAAAACTAAAATGAGGCTCGAAGCAAGGAAAAACCCCACAAGGGGAAAACCCAACAATAATTCTCTTATAGAATTAAGCGAAATGATATATCAAAGACCTAAGACTAAAAAATGCCAAAAAAACATCAAGTCGAACCCTCCTCCAAGTCACATCCAAGAATCAAAGTCGTCACATGTCAAACCTACTCGAAATCTAGTCTTCTTCCTGAAAGTTTGGTCCTATTTTGGTCAATATCCTGAAATTTCAGGTTTGTAATGGAGGGACCAAAAATATGTTTGTACATGCCTAAGAATCTTGTCCTTATTCACAGAATTTATCCTCCACATGTGCTAGATTCGCTCTTCTTTCATTCAACTTCCTTTCTGCTTTGCTAGCTCAGAAAAATGCTAGTTGTGTTGTGCTTGAATGTGTGTCCAAAATAGGTCGAATATGTCCTCTCTCTCTCTCTCTCTCTCTCTCTCTCTCTCTCTATATATATATATATATATATATATATATATATATATATATATATATATATATATATATATATATATATATATATATATATATATATATATATAAAGAGAGAGGGAGAGATGTGTGTGTGTGTGTGTGTGTTTTTGTCTAAGAGATCGAATAGGTGGCCCTTGGAGGCCTAGGCCGACTTGTCCCAAGGAGGGTCAACTTTCTCATTTGGTGGAATTTGAATCAAACAAAAATTCAAATTAATTTTTCTTACAAATGTCCAAAAGGGACATGACTCAAATATATTTTCTTTTGACTCATAATAATTTATTTTTTACTATTTTTTACTCTATAATCATGAAGAACATGCTTTGAACAAAATAAAAAATAATAATGAATACAACAAAGACATAAATAATATATTTACATTAAATTATAAAGACCAACACTAGCTACAATTATAGCAAAGAAGACCTCAGAAGATAATTGCATGGATCCAAAAGATTTCGGAAAAACTTGATCAAGGTTAAAGCATAATTTCCATCTAGAAGGTTGTTTTATATCCTTAATAGATCGAGGACCTGTGTTAGGTCCCTATAATACTAGTGTATACCCCTTATTATTATTGTTGTGTCCCATGCAACCCCCATATTTTTATTGTTGTGCCCCATATAATCCCACTTTTGTTATTGTTGTGCCCTTACATTATTATTTTTATGTAGGCCTTAATTATATTGTGACCCTTTAGACTCTTATATATACAAAGGAGGTCTTATCATTTGTATCATCCAAGAATCATTCATTTATTTGAAGTAAAAAGAGGTTCCCCCCTCAAAGAGGCTTGTTTTCAAGTTGTTGATCTATCTTTTCTTCTATTTTCTGATTTGGTTACATAACATTTGGTATGAAAGCTTTGAATCATAGGGTTTTTCTTCTTCAAACAGATCATCATGTAATGTTCGCTATAACAATTTTTATATAAAAAAGCTATACAAATCCTCATAAGCTGAAATTTCAACCACGTAGAGTAGAAATTTTGTTGAACCTTGAGTAAAAATTTTAGATCTTCTTCCGCTATATTTTTGGAGATATGGTCCAAATAAGTTAGGGTTTCTGCATTCTCTAGGATTTAGTCTAAAATAGGTGTTACGAGAAAAATCGGCATAACTTTCCTTTCGTGAATTGGATTTGAATTTCGTAAAAAGTGATTATAGATTGTCATGTATCAATTTTAGGGCCGAAGGTTGAAACAATCACAACTGGCACCCTGTACAAGTTTTCTCTACTAAACCAGTCCATAATCAGGTCATTGTGGGAGATTTGGCATAACTTTGTTTTGAAGAATCAAATATTGGTTTGACTTGTGGTGTTGGAAATAAGAGTTAGAGGGTTGAATTTAAGACTTTGGGAGGCTGAAATTATAGAGATAAAAAAAATGCAAAAATCAAGAAAAAAAGGTGTGTATTTATTTCAAATTTTCATAAGTTTTGTTTTACGAATAAATCTGAAGTAATTCAAAGGGCATAGTAAAGCATAGATATCATAATTCGGTTCCAATATGCCTTGGAACAAAAAAATTGATACTCCTAGTAAGAAACTAGAAATCTCTACTATGATGCATGAAAAAGAGGTAGAAATGCAACACGAAATATCAAAATTATGAGACCAACTGTGACGAATTTCACTCTTGCAAAGAGTAACCAAAAATGAATTGGTAAAGATGATGAATGTTAAGATGGATGGTTTAAAAGGGAACATGGATGGTTTAGAATAATAATAAAAAAATGGACATGGAAGGTTTGAAGGATGGTTTAGAAACAAAAATGGGAGGTTTGAAGGATGGTTTAAAACCGGAAATGGGAGGTTTGAAGGAAGGTTTGAAAAAGTTACTACAATAAATGCTTCCTAATGGCAATAAGGTTTTCCATGAAACTCATTACGAGAACAAAAATAATGTGAATCGTGGGTTTAATACCAACCATATTCCAAAGATAGATATGAGGAAGTTTGATGGCAAGGATCCAGTGACATGGATACCACAAAAGGAGCAATTATTTGATCTATATGATGCGCAACACATACAAAATGTACACATCGCATTTTTATGTTTAGAACACAATCAGTTTGTGTGGTATGGTTAGATTTTCTCTCATAAATCTCTTGTGACTTGGTAAATTTTTACGGAGGAATTGATAACACATTATGACAATACAAAGAGCGACACCTTCTTTAGCCAATTAATAAATCTAAAAAAAAGGGTTTAATGGTAGAGCACATTGAGGACTTATAAAGATTGCATATCAAGGTAAATGATGTTCCTATGGAGCATATGATTAATGTCTTCATAGGGAATTTAAAGGATAATATCCAACATGATGTTCACCTTTGGGAACCTAAGTCATTGGAGAATGCAGTTAGGGTGGCAAGAAAATTCGAAAGAAAATTTATGGCAACAAGGAGGCCTACCACTCATTACGATAAACATGGAAGTGTTGTCTCTCCTAACCTTCCAACACCTACAAGGTTGACACTACAACAATGAGAGGAACTATAAACTTTTCAGGGACATGCCATAATATCAATATAACCATGGGAGAATATGTATTGAATAGTCCAATGATTCCATTCCAATGGGTGGTGCTGATGTTGTATTAGGAGTCCAATGGTTACAACCTTTGGAGATGATAGCTTTTAATTTTCAAGAACTTTTTTTCAATTTTTTTTTGCAAAGGAAGTGAAATTGAATTAAGGGGTATTGTTGGAAACCTAGTAATATTATCAACTCTAATGGCATGAAAAAGCTTTTAAAGAAGAAACAAAGAGGTGTAATTGCACAATTATGCTCACTAGATGTTCAAACATATAAGTCTCCCATTTCCCCATATCTCCAAAATTCCCTTGAAAATCATTCCAAGGTATTTGAGACTCCCAAGGGTTTCCCACCTATTGGTGATCATGATCATGTTATTCACTTGATTTTATGAAGTATTCCTCCAAGCATCATACCTTACAGATATCCCTATGCCAAAAAGAGTGAAATTAAATGTAAGGCTGCAAAAATGCTAAAGGCTGGTATAATCCAACCTAACCAAAGTTATTTCTCTGCTCCAGTAGTATTGGTACATAAGAAAGTTGGATCATGGTGTATGTGTCTAGGTTATAGAGAGCTAAAAAAAATCACTGTTAAAGATAAATTTCGCGTTCCTATAATTGATGAATTATTGGATGAATTACTTGTAGCAATTTACTTCACCAAGATGGATCTTCATTCAAGATATGATCAAATTAGAATGAAGACTAAAGACATTCTAAAAACAACATTCATAACTCATGATGTTCATTATGAATTTTTTTTCATGCATTTTGGATTTACTAATGCACCTTCCACATTTCAAGGTTTGATGAATTCCATTTTTAAACACTTTCTTAGAAAATTTGTGTTAGCATTTTTTATGATATACTAATATATAGAAAGTCTTGGAAGAATCATGTTCCACATGTTGATAGGGTGCTCAAACTATTGAAAAAGAAACAATCGTATGCAAAAACCTCCAAATGTTTCTTTGGGGTACATGAGTTGGAATATTTGGGTCATATTGTATCTCATGAGGATGTTAAGGTAGACCATAACATAATTATAGCCATCAAGGAATGGAAAATGTAACACCCTCCTCCCACATCTAACCAAGTAACTGAGCAACCTACATAAACATGTGACGTGAAGTTACTATGATATGATTCGACTCCCTATGTGTCAGTTAAGGAAGTGGAACTGGAAAAACACATCACACATACCTTCCACATCAGAAGCAGAACTCCCAGGAGCCATCCCAAGCACTAAGGTAACCAACCCCTTAGACCAAATGAAGTTTTAGTGCATCAAACCCCTGGACGCTCCCTTGATATGGAAAAGGGTGCATCTGGGAGGCTCCAGACGCTCCCACAACAATGGTAAGGGAGCTTTCGAGGAATTTTTTCCCAAGTGTTGTGCCTGCGTCTCTAGGATTTGTGCCACTTTTTAAGCCCAAGTCACTACTCAAAACTCCATGACACTTTCAGAATTGAAATATAACAATAAAATAATGATACAAATTCAATTACTTGAACAAGGACTTGACTGGACCCCTAGTAGCCATGACAACCATTTCTTCAAACATGTCACAAATATGTAATCTACAAGTTTAAACAACAAATCTGAGCATAGGGGTCTCATACTTATCTGAAAATCGCTAAGAAGAATTTCTCCCTTATATAATTAACTGCAATATCATCTATTAGGTCATAGATACATTTTTCATCCATTTATAAATCAAAACATGAGGAGAGTCATACATCCTCACTGTCATAATACATGCTTATAACCAACATAATAACAACAGAAATATCAAGGATACATTAGCCATAAAATCCACATATAAGCCATTGCATTTACACATAAGATACCAAGGAGAGAACCTCTTATTAATGAATGCAAAAGCCAACCCAGTATGAGACTACCACATTCCACCCTAACATAGATTAACTAAGCCAAATCTCTATTTATCCAGTCACCCCCATGTCATATTCCAAGCATGAATGTGGGAATCAAACCAAAATAATCAACCGAGGCGTCCCGAGGCTAAACCACCTCACCCTCATCAATAGAAACTAGGCTTTACTGCAATCCACACCAGGTCACTAGGCCAAAACAATAAACATGTCATAACAAGCTTTACCATGATCTCCACCATATCACTAGGAAAAAACAATCATGGATGCCACTAGATTTCTCCACCTACACCGTGAGGAATCTTCTTGTCTCCTAGTCTCTAGGCTTTACCACAATCCCCAGCCTGATCCAGGGATCACTAGTCCATAACCGTGTTGGAAATAATGAGAGGGGGGTGAATCAGTGTTTCTTTTAAATTGTTATTTTTACTAATTAAATCAATTATATTTAGAACACAAAATGAACAATAGGAATAATGATTTTATTAATATAATATTTACAATAAATCAGGTACAATATATATAGGGCTCCAACCCATTTCCAAGCACCAACTTGGTCTTTTGTGAGGCTCCAACCTCTAGGGAACCAACCTTGTCTTTTCAAGGCACCAACCTTGGATTTAGGAGCACCAACTCCAACGACACCATTCCTTTCAATTCTGAGGCACCAACTCCAACGACACCAATCCTTTCAATTCTGAGGCACCAGCCCCAAGGGCTCCGACCCTATCTTTTCAAGGAACCAACCCTCTCTTGTTCGAGGCTCAACCTCCAGGGCACCAAGCCTCTAGGCTTAAACCCACTATTATATTTTGTCTAGATATGTTTGATAGTAATTCTCTACTCCAAAATAATCTTCTCTGAATTCTATCAACCTACAACATCACTACTATATTCATGACAACCTGTCTTCATATGAAGGAGTCTTCACAACTCTTCATATTGCCCAAACAAAGTCTGCAGAAGTTACCTCATGATGATTTTAAATAGCCATCATGATTTCCAATAATGTCTCCAAGATCTGTTGATTCTTTTCAACATGATATCTTTGATAGGTTGCGCTAAGCCCTCAATGTCTTCACAAAGATAATTCTTTGTTTTCAACCCTCTGTTCTTTACTATTGTGGTAACTGTTTCAGGAGTGACTACTTCTCATTGTTCTTACTGTCGCGATATCTTACTTCCAAGAAACAAACTCACAAACGCTTCAATGTTGGTGTTGTCTGCTGCTCCCTTCAAACAATGACAAATGAAACTTTATTTTCCCTTCACATAACTATTCTGTACTTGATTAATTCATCACATTTCCAAGCCTTTCAAAGAATAACCCAATCAACAGAATTGCTCGTCCTTTGGCTTCTTTCCTGTTGGACCTTCAACTTTCTTCCTTCTTGCTTGATCTTCGGCTTCCTCTGTTCCTTCAAGTTCATGAGTTGTGAATTGTTACTTATTCTCTCTGTAATTAACGCTTGAATACTACATCAAGTGAAGTGTTTCAACTTGTATATATATATGAGCTTTGCCAATGAACAAAACAACTCGTTCATTGGTGGAGGGGCCGACTTGTGCATGAGGTGGTATATTAACATATATCGGATGACCTTTTGTTAATATTCAATCAATTATAACTTAGCCTTTTTTAAGAAATCGCATTATAGGAGAGGCTATACCCATATTATAATAGAATTCTAGTGGTCCCCATATGCCACGTCACCTCTAATCGCAATCGCAACTTTTCATAGATCTCTTACTATGCAATATATCAGAGAGACCCTTTCTAATATTTTCAAGGCCCATATGGAGGTCCCACATGCCACATTATTAATGACAATCGCAATTATCCAAAATCCCACAATCGCAACTCTTAACATCACTGATGTAACATGGCTGATATTCATATTGCCAATGAAACAGACACGATATAATATTAAAGAACAATTAATAAATCTATCAGGTCCACAACTTCATCGTAATCGGTGATCCATCAGGTCTATCACAATCGATGGTTCGAGGTCCACGCCCTTATCACAATCGATAGTCTGCAATACTATCGCAATCGGTTGTTTGGCCGTGTCAACTCTTAAGATTTTTTATATGACTCCCAAAGAGGTAGATGTGATATAACATAATGGTGTATTGTAATGGTCCAACGGGTCCGTAATACACATATCGAAATCAGTGGATTTGGGTTGGTGATACATAATAAAATTTTATGGTTTGCAATTTGCAATGGATGCCATATTGTATTAAGGCATATTGTAATGGAACCATCGGGTCCGCAATACATATCGCAATCGAAGGATTTGAATATAACAAGGCTTCAAGGCTTGCGACACAATGGATGCGATATTGTATAGGGTTGTTACCATAACCTGTTTCGGGTCTGCAGTAATATCACAATTGAGGTTTATGCAGTGACAACCTTCCGATGTGACAGATGCAATATTCCTTTAAAGCTTGTTCTATTGGAACGGTTGGGTCCGCAACTAGAATCGCAATCGTAGGTTTTGTGTAATGGCATATAATAAAGTTTCCAATAAAGCGTTGATATAAGTTGTCGATGTGTTTTGTGGTCTTTAGTGTTAACTCCTCCGTTATGGCTTCTCCTCCAATAGCTCTACTCCTCTGACATAATTTTCCACTTTGTTCTTTTGATAGCACTTACCCTTGGGCATGTGCGATACCCTGCTTTGTCTTGGCTTGTTGCTCTTGTGGCTTCTCTTAACTCCTATGATTTCTGATAGCTCTTCTTTGATGGCTTCCGATAAACTACTCTGATGGCTCTACTGCTTTTATTCTGTCCATATATATGTATTTAATCCACTTGGATCTTCCATCTCATCATATCATCATATATCAAACATTCATCACTATGAGAATTATGATCAATGGGCATCAATAGGCAACATCATGTATCAAAGAATTTTCCATCACAAACACTGCTATATTGACATCAATGAAAACCTAGATTAACAATCTCCCCCTTTGTCATTGATGGAAATATTATTCTTCTCCCCCCCTTTGACATCAATGGAAAAGGTGTGCACAAGGACTCCCCGTGTCAAACTGCTCGCCCTGTCATGGTGCTCTTATTATTGCTCAAGATAGAAGGATTGTTGTCTATATTCTGTTGTCTCCATAGTCATATTTAAGAGGTCTTCATAGTCCAAAACAAGAGAGAAAACCACTGAAATTGTCTTTCTCGCTATCTTTCTTCAAATCTGAGTTCCTCTATATTTATGTACTTCTCCTTAAGTCACTGCCATTCAATATTTTAACATTATTGCATTCGGATGAGATGGTGAGAGATTATGCCTCACTGTTGATATTTTCCAAAGTGACTAGCATTAAACTAAGCTTATATTTGACTATGCAACATTCTTCTTTCTATAGTACTTTTAATGAGCCATTTTTCCTTGTGTTCTAGTAAAAGTTTCTGCAAGTTATTTCTACTAGCAAATTTTACATCCAATCTATGATTGTCTTTTGAATTCTTTTTACTGATTGGCAGCTTTTTTCAATGCTTTAGTTTTGTTAGATGCTACCAAATTCTCTTGCTTCAAGCTTCATTCCTAGATGTATCTGCTTTTTTGAGGTTGCCTCTATTTGTGTCCATAATTACCTGTTCTCACATCAAATCCTTGAGTCGAAATATTCAACTTCTGTAATAACAAGAACACAGCTATTTTCTAATTAGCATTAAATGGCCTTCTGCTGCTCCAATTTTTGTTTCGAGATTAAGTGGAAGATATATTTAACAATGGTCCATTGGATAGATAGGAGATCATGTTCTTTCAAAGGAGTGTTCCTGAGAAATGATTTATCAAAGAATGATTGTTAATATAGCTCATCAAGGATTTCATAAGGACCCTTTCACGGATAGCTTTTGCAATAATGATCAAGAATCACAAGCTCCCCCTAATTGTATGCGTGGTCTCTTTTTTGTTGAATCCCATCATCAAACACTTGGAATATCAAGGACATCTTCATCAAGTCAACAACATGTGTTCTTGGATGGAGAATTTAGGAGATTTTCGGATTGTATTTTCTTTCTTCTCCATACTTGTGTAATTCTATTTTCTGGCATGGTTCTAACTTGTATAGGATCCCAAGTTAAGTTACAATTATGTGCCATATGACCAATGTTATGAAACTTGAAGCATTCTATGTTGTTCATGAATAAGAATTCATTATTTCTTCCTGCAGAATTGCTTATCAGAGATTATCGGGGACCATAATGTCTATATTTGTGGTATGCCCTACAATCTTTTGCCATGTGTCCAATGTTTGTACAAGAATAACAGTAACCAAGAAATATACTTTGGGACGTGGGAGAAGAAGGTTTCCTTGATGTACTTTTGAAGTCTTTCTGCCTTGAGATCCTTTGATAGAACCATTGCTTCTTGCATCCTTGAAATCATCTTCATTTCTTCTTGGAATAGGATTTCCTTCATTGTTTCCTTGACTCTTATCCTTGAATTTTCTGGAACTGGGAGCATCAACATTTCTTTATCGCCTCTTCACATCCTTTTTTTTTAAGCATTATCATTCTTGCTTGAGGATTCTGCTTCATAGCCAAGCCCTGATTTATCAAATGGGGATCTTTGATGGCTGAGCATGTCATCCAAGGCTTGAGAGCTCTTCAAAAAAAATTCCATCCCTTCAACCTTTTTCCTGAGGGAGACAATCTCTTCTTGAAATCTTTCACAATCATTATTCTTCTTAGCAAGTTGTTTCTCAAACTCTTCCTTGGGCTATAGATCCAACAATAATAATATAAATAATACAAATGTTTTTTAACATACTAAAATATATAATAAAATTTTTATTTCAATTATCTAATTTTTTTATTAAATAAATTATTAATTAAAAATAAATATAACAACATTAAAAAAATCAAAATAATTATAATAGTAAATTATATATCATTTGATTTTGGAAAAATGTGTTTTTTTAATAAAACCATTTTTGAAAAAAAAAAATACTAATTATGAATGAAAATAAAAATATATATTAACGAAATGGATATTAATCATAAATTATCTACAGAAATTTCTTGTAAGAAAAGGAAAAATTCACTACCCCATGTAGGTTTTAACCCTGTACAGAAATTACATGCATACGAATTCTGAAAACAAAAAATAAACAATGGCGAGAGCATAAAACATAAAATAGACATACACAGATATTTTCCCCTAGATCCCAAAACCGAGACTACCAGATTGATTTTTCATTATGTTCCTTTCAATGCTACAATACATATATATACATGTCGAAGCATTCATAAACCCCAATCCATTAACCCTAGATTAGAACATAATTGTAGTTCCCTTGACCGGATCTACAAAATACCATGAACCGAAAACCATCGTGTCCAAAACCATGTGCAAAATCCATGCACAAAACCATAGGTAGGTCCACCCACCTAATATAGGGTCCAAAAAAAAATTCCCAAGGCGCTGCTTTGGACCCTATGCAGGAGGGCTACTGACCCCTTTGTAAACCCCCCGCACGTGGGATAGTCGTGGAAATAATATAGCACAATCCAACATTCTCCCACTTGTTGTTTTATTTCCACAGGGAGCCACAGGAGAGCTTAGACATTGATCCAGGCATATAACACCCATTGTTTCTCTACACCAAGAGAACTACTCAATGCTCAAAGAATTTGTCAGTGCATCTGTAGTATTCTTCAACCAACAACACCTTTTTGTCCTCAACCATATCCCTCACAAAGTGATACTGAATATCAACGTGCTTTGTCTTTGAATGATAAGCAGGGTTCTTTGCCAAGAAAAGTGCACTTTGGCTATCACAGTCTATCCTTATAGTTTGCTACACTAACCCCATCCTTCAACACAATCTCTGCAACCAAACTACTTCCTTGCTTGCATGAGTGGTTTCCATGTATTCTGCCTCTGTATTTGAAAGTGCCACTACAGATTGTCTCTTACTCATCCAACTAACAACACCTCCAAATAGGTTAAAAGCATACCCACTTGTACATCTTCTTTGATCTAGATCTCCAACCCAGTCTTCATCAAAAAATCCACCGATATCCAAAACTCTATCCAATCCTGGTCTTCCTTGGTAGCACAAACCATAATCACTAGTGCCACACAAATACCCGAAAACCCGCTTCACTGATGTCCAATGCTCCTTCCCTCGTTTTGACATAAATCTATTCAATACTCCCAATACATGTGCAATGTGTGGTCTAGTACAGACCATTGCATACATCAATCTACTAACTGCACTTGCATATGGAACACGGGACATGTCCTCTTCCTCTTCTTATGCCTTGGGACACTGTTCAACAGATAACTTTACACCTACAGGAATAGGAACCCTCATCGATTTACTATCCTGCATATTAAACCTCTGCAGTATTGTCTCGACATACTTCCTCTAGTTTAACCAGAGCTTCCTCTTTGCTCATTCTCGTTTAATTTCCATGCCCAAAATACAGTTTGAAGCACCAAGATATTTCATGTCGAATTTGGAGGACAATTGGGTCTTCAAATCCTGGATAATTTCTTTTTCATTTCCAACCAGCAACATATCATCCACATACAAGACCAAATAAATAATACCGTCACCAATTAGTTTAAAGTACACACAATGATCTGCATTAATTCTGGTGAAGCCAAGTCCTAAATGTATCAAATCTCTGATACCACATCCTTGGTGATTGTTTTAACCTATACATAGACTTTTTTAACTTGCATAACATTTCTTTCTTACCCTTCACCACAAAACCTTAAGGTTGCTTCATATAGATATCTTCTTCTAGATCCCTATGAAGAAATGTTGTCTTCACATCCATCTGTTCTACCTCAAAATAAAAAGCAACAACAACAAATAAAAGTAATATAATAGAAGCTACCTTGGCAACAGGAAAAAAATATCACCAAAATCAATTCTCGGCACCTGGGAATAACCCTTTTCTACCAACCGAGCTTTGTATTTTTCAACCATTCCTTTTGCATTCATCTTCTTCTTGAACACCCATTTTCTGCCAATGAGTTTCCTTCCAGCCGGCAATTCCATCAAATCCCAAGCCTCATTTTTGTGCAAAGATGTCATTTCATAAACCATAGCCTATTTCCAAAGTTTTCCATCCTCTGAATCTACTGCTTCCTTCACAACTCTGGGATCATCATCAGTAATAGATAAAGAAAAATTTGAACAGAAAGTAGATGGACTATACCTTTTTGGTTGCCTTCTTTCTTGAACTGATCTTCTCATAGCGGAGTTTGTGGCTCTTCACATTCTAATTCATCTTTTGCTGTAGAGACTGATTATTCCTCCTTTAGCTCAAACTCTATCTTTTCAGGTTCCTTTGGTAGGACTTCATGTTTAATAACATTTTTCACCTCTCTAAACACCACATCTCGGTTGTACACAACCTTCCTTGTTTCTAGGTTCCAAAGCTTATAACCTTTTAAACCATCCTTATAGCCAATAAAAATGCACTTTTCAGATTTACTATCCAACTTTTTTCTTTTCTCCTTAGGAACATGTACATATGCATCACATCCAAATACCCTTAGATGTGAAAGAGAAGGTTTCTTACCATTCCATACCTCTTGTGGAGTCTTATCCTCCAACATTGATGAAGGTGATCTGTTGATCAGGTAACATACAGTCTCCACTGCCTCTGCCCACAATTACTTTCCTAACCCAACACCACTGAGCATGCTTCCTTCCCTTTCCATCAACGTTTTGTTCATTCTTTCTACAAGTCCATTTTTATCAAGTGTGTATGGAGTAGTCTTCTTCCATGCTATACCACACTTCTTACATAACCCTTCAAATTTCTTCTTTCAAAACTCTCCACCGTTATCTGTCCTCAACACCTTTATCTTCTTCTTTGTCTAGTTTTCCACTAGAGCCTTAAATTCTTTAAACCTGTCAAAGAATTCAGATTTATTCTTGAGGAAATATATCCATGTATTCCTTGAGAAGTCATCTATCAATGAGACATAGTACTAAGACTTACCCAGTGATGGAGTTGACATAGTTCCAAAAACATCACTCCACACAAGCTCTAATATATGTTTCGCCCTCTTACCATCACAGGGGAAACTCTTCCAATTCTTATTCCCATATACACAATTTTCATAGAAATAAAAATCCAGAGAGAATTTAGACATACCTTCTACCATACCATTACGTGAAGTATTTGAAGGTCCTTCTCTCCAATATGTCCAAGCCTTTGATGCCAGAGAATGGTCTTTTCTCCAGAGACCACTAGGTTTTCTGCTCCACTTACAGGAACCACAGATTTGTAGCACCCATCAATAATAGTGTTACCTTGAAGCTTGTACAAAGTTACAATCTAAACTCCCCGCATCAATACCAGTTCTCCCCGAACCATCTTCCAGGTATCTTTCTCGAACATTTTTTTTACACCTGCATCATCGAGCTTACTTACAAAAATCATATTTCTGTCCAATGCAGGAATATGCAAAACACTCGGAAGTGTTCTAATCCTTCCACCTTGCATCTTCAACATGACTTTTCTATGAACAATGATTCTAGCCTTCCTGTCATCCCCTAAGAAGACATCACCACCATCATATTTCTCATACTCGCAGAACCACTCTCTCTAGGGAGTGAAGTGATTGGATGCACCTGAGTCAATCAACCATGCCTCATGATCTACATGTGTACTTGAAGAAGAAGCCAATTAGACATCCCCACCTTCATCTGAGGTGGTTTTCACCTCTACAGAAGGAGAATCATGATATCCCTTTCCTTTTTTGGGAGCTTTAGATTTTATGTACCTTTTGTAGTTCCCTTCCTTTCCGCTTTTCCAGCACACCTTTACAGATTTTCATGGAGATTTAGATATCCCTCTAGATTTAGATCTCCCACTAGAGGACTTATTGTTTTTTATGTTCTAGGACCATCCTCGTACAGGTAAGGGATCACCATTCTAGCCCTCCATATTTCCCCATCTCATCTCCTTCGACAACAAGGATGAGACTAGTTCATCAAACTGCAAGGTAGTTTCATTGATTCCTATTACAACAACCAAACTATCCCATGAATATGGTAGAGAACAAAATAAACTGATGCACTTATATTCATCTAAAATTTTAATATCAATAGATAATAACTGACTTACCACAGTATTAAATGCATTCATATGCTCTGTCACCGAGTCTCTGTCTTTCATCCTCAAGTTATACAACTTTTTCCGTACGAATAGTTTATTCACTAGAGACTTAGATTGGTACAAAGTCCCCAACTCTTCCCACAAAGCCTTTGTTGAAGCTTCCCCTGATACATTCAACAATATTGAATCTTAGACACAATCGTATTGTGCTCTTTGCCTTCCAATCCAACTTCGCCCAGTCTTCAGCTAACATTGATGTTCGTTTAGTATCCGGATCTACCACGATCCACTGATGTTTATCCACCAACAGACCCTCCATCTTGATTTTACACAACTCAAAACTATGACCATTAAATTTCTCAGTCTCTATCTTTCCACTACTCGCCATATTCTTTCACCACAAGAATCGATCCCGCATATCTCCCATTGAACATGGTTTACCACAGGCCCAAGAAAAAACCCCTCAGCAACAAAGGCGTCCCTTTGAAGCCAAAACAACTCTAATACCAAATATAGGTTTTAACCCCCTACGAAAATTACCTACATACGAATTCTAAAAACAGAAAATAAATAATGGCGAGGGCATAAAACATAAAATAGATATATACAGAGATTTTTTCCTGGATCCCCAAACCGGGACTACCAAATTGATTTTTCATTATGTTCCTTTCAATGTTACAATACATATATACATGTCGAGCATCTATAAACCCCAATCCATTAACCCCGGATTAGAACATAAGCATAGTTCCCTTGACTGGATCTACAAAATTGTTGGGTTGTGTTATATTCTTTCCACGTAGTTAATAGGGGGTTTGAAGGGCACCCGTTACCCCACTTTATGGGGTCCAGGGCAGCGCCCGAAAATTTTGGTTTTGGACCCTATGTTAGGTTGGGCGAACCCACCTATGGTTTTGTGCACGATTTTTGCACATGTTTTTTGGACGCGATGGTTTTTCAGTCCATGGTATTGGATGTGATGGTTTTCGGTCCATGGTATTGGACGCGATGGTTTTCGGTCCATGGTATTGGATGCTTAGGCATGTATAAATATGTATTGTAACATTGAAAGGAACATAATGAAAAATCAAGCTAGTAGTCCCGGTTTTGGGATCCAGGGGAAAATCTCTGTGTATATGTGTTTTATGTGTTATGATCTTGCATTGTTTATTTTCTGTGTTTTAGAATTCGTATGCAGGTAATTTCTGTACAAGGTTAAAACCTACATTTGGTATCAGAGCTGTTTTGGCTTCAAGGGGACGCCTTTGTTGTTGAGGGGTTTTGCTCGGGCCTATGGTAGACCCTGTTCAGTGGGAGATCTGCGAGATCAATTCTGGTGGTGAAAGAAGATGGCTAGCAGTGGAAAGATAGAGATCGAGAAATTTAATGGTCAGAGTTTTGAGTTGTGGAAACTCAAGATGGAGGATCTGTTGGTGGATAAAGACTAGTGGATCGTAGTAGATCCGAGTACTAAACCAACGGGATTGTCCGATGAAGAATGGAAGAAGTTGGATTGGAAGGCAAAGAGCACAATATGATTGCGTGTCTCAGATTCAGTATTGCTAAATGTATCAGGAGAAGCTATGGCGAAGGCTTTGTGGGACAAGTTAGGGACTTTGTACCAATCTAAGTCTCTGGTGAATAAACTATCCCTGCGGAAAAAGTTGTATAACCTGAGGATGAAAGATGGAGACTCAGTGACAGAGCATTTGAATGCATTTAATACTGTGGTAAGTCAGTTAGCATCTGTTGATATTAAAATTTCAGATGAAGATAAGTGAATCAGTTTGTTGTGTTCTCTACCAGATTCGTGGGATAGTCTGATTATTGCAATAGGTAGTAATGCAACAGCTTTGCATTTTGATGAAATAGTCTCATCCTTGCTGACGGAGGAGATGAGACGGAAAAATATGGAGAGCCAAAATGGTGATGCCTTGTCTGTACGAGGGCATACCCAGAACAGAAACAAAAATAAGTCATTGAGTGGAAGATCTAAATCTAAAGGGAGATCTAAATCTCTAGGAAAACCTGTAAAGGTGGTGTGCTGGAAATGTGGAAAGGAAGGGCACTACAAAAGGGACTGTAAATATAAAGCTCCTGACAAAGGAAAGGGATCTGATGAGGCTCCTTCTACAGAGGCGAAAACCACTTCAGATGAAGGTGGGGATGCGTACTTGGCTTCCTCAAGTACACATGTAGATCATGAGGCATGGTTGATTGACTCAGGTGCATCCTTTCACTTCACTCCCCATGGAGAGTGGTTCTGTGAGTATGAGAAATATGATGGTGGTGATGTCTTCTTTGGGGATGACAATAAGGCTAGAATCGTTGGTCGCGGAAAAGTAAAGTTGAATTTGCAAGGTGGAAGGGTTAGAACGCTTCCAGGTGTTCTACATATTCCTGCAGTAGCCAGAAATATGATTTCTATTAGCAAGCTGGATGATGTAGGTGTAAAAAAAGTGTTCGAGAAGGATACATGCAAGATGGTTTGGGAAGAACTAGTATTGATGCGGGGAGTTCGGATTGGAACTCTGTACAAGCTGCAAGGTAGCACTGTTATTGATGGGTGCAATAGTTCTGTGGTTCCTAAAAGTGGAGCATAAAATCTAGTGGTCTCTGGAGAGAAGACCATGTTATGGCATCAAAGGCTTGGACATATTGGAGAAAAGGGCCTTCGGATACTTCATGGTAAAGGTATGGTAGAAGGTATGAGTAATAGCTCTCTGGATTTTGATTTTTGTGAAAATTGTGTATATGGGAAGCAGAATCGGGTGTGTTTCCCCTCTGGTAGTAAGACGACGAAACAGATATTAGAACTTGTGCACAGTGATGTGTTTGGACCTGTGAAGGTTCCATCACTAGGTAAGTCTGTGTACTATGTATCATTAATAGATGACTTCTCAAGGAATACATGGATATATTTCCTTAAGAAGAAATCTGAAGTCTTTGAAAGGTTTAAAGAATTTAAGGCTCTGGTGGAAAACTAGACAAAGAAGAAGATAAAGGTGCTGAGGACAGATAACGGTGGAGAGTTTTGCAGTAAGGAATTTGAAGAATTATGTAAGAAGTGTGGTATAACACGGCAGAAGACTACTCCATATACACCTTAGCAAAATGGAGTTGCAGAAAGAATGAATAAGGCGTTGATGGAAAGGGCAAGAAGCATGCTTAGTGGTGCCGGGTTAGGACAGGAATTTTGGGCAGAGGCGGTGGATACTGCATGTTACCTGGTCAACAGGCCACCTTCATCAGTGTTGGAGGATAAGACTCCTCAAGAGGTATGGACTGGTAAGAAACCCTCTATTTTACATCTGAGGGTATTTGGATGTGATGCATATGTACATGTTCCAAAGGAGAAATGATCCAAGTTGGATAGTAAATCTGAAAAGTGCATCTTATTGGGTATAAGGATGGTTTAAATGGTTATAAGCTTTGGAACCTAGTAACAAGGAAGGTTGTGTACAATCGAGATGTGGTGTTTAGAGAGGTGAAAGATGTTATTAAACATGAAGTCCAACCAAAGGAACCTGAGAAGATAGAGTTTGAGCTAAAGGAGGAAGAATCAGACTCTACAACAGCCGAGGAATTAGAAGATGAAGAGCCACAAACTCCCACTGTGAGAAGATCAGTTCTAGAAAGAAGGTAGCCAGAAAGGTATATTCCATCTGCTTTCTGTTCAAATTTTGCTTTGTCTATTACTAATTATGATCCCAGAATTGTGAAGGAAGCAGTGGATTCAGAGGATGGAAAACTCTGGAAAGAGGCCATGGTTGATGAAATGGCATCTTTGCACAAAAATGAGGATTGGGATTTGGTGGAGTTGTTGGCTAGAAGGAAACCCATTGGTAGCAAATGGGTATTCAAAAATAAGACAAACGCAGAAGGAAAAGTGGAGAATTACAAAGCTCGGTTGGTAGCAAAAAGTTATTCCGAGGTACCAGGAATTGATTTTGGTGATATTTTTTCTCCTGTTGCCAAGGTAACTTCTGTTAGATTACTTTTATCTATTGCTACTGCTTTTGATTTTGAGGTAGAACAAATGGATGTGAAGACAACATTTCTTCACAGGGATCTAGAAGAGGAAATCTACATGAAGCAACTTGAAGGCTTTGCGGTGAAGGGTAAGAAAGAACTGGTATGCAGGTTAAAGAAGTCTTTGTATGGGTTAAAATAGTCACCAAGGATATGGTATCAGAAATTTGATACATTTATACGAGGACGTGGCTCCACCAGAAGCAAAGCAGATCACTGTGTGTATTTTAAATTAATTGGTGACCATGTTATTTATCTGGTCTTGTATGTGGATGATATGTTGCTGGTTGGAAATGACAAAGAAATTATCCAGGATTTGAAGACCCAATTGTCTTCCAAATTCGACATGAAAGATCTTGGTGTTGCAAACTATATTTTGGGCATGGAAATTAAAAGAGATTGGGAAAAGAGGAAGCTCTAGTTAAACCAAAGGAAGTATGTCGAGACAATACTGCAGAGGTTTAATATGCAGGATAGTAAATTGGTGAAGGTTCCTATTCCTGTAGGTGTGAGGTTATCTGTTGAACAATGTCCCAAGGCACAAGAAGAGGAAGAGGACATGTCCCGTGTTCCATATGCAAGTGCAGTTGGTAGCCTGATGTATGCAATGGTCTGTACTAGACCAAACATTGCACATGAGGTGGGAGTATTGAGCAGGTTTATGTCAAACGAGGGAAGGAACATTGGACAACAGTGAAGCAGATTTTTAGGTATTTATGTGGCACTAGTGATTATGGTCTGTGCTACCAAGGAAGACCAGGATTGGATAGAGTGTTAGATATTCTTGGCTTTGTTGATGCAGACTGGGCTGGAGATCTGGATCAGAGAAGATATACAAGTGGGTATGTTTAACCTATTTTGAGGAGCAGTCAGTTGGATGAGTAAGAAACAATCTGTAGTGGCACTATCAACTACAGAGGCAGAATACATGGCAGCCACTCATGCAAGCAAGGAAACAGTTTGGTTGAAGAGATTGTGTTCAAGTATGGGGTTAGTACAGGAAGCTATAAGGATAGACTGTGACAGCCAAAGTGCAATTTTCTTGGCAAAGAACCCTGCATATCATTCAAAGACAAAGCACATTGATGTTTAGTATCACTTTGTGAGGGATATGATAGAAGACAAAAAGGTGTTGCTGGTAAAGGTGGACACTTTGAAGAATACTGCAGATGCATTGACAAAATCTGTGAGCTCTAAGAAGTTCTCTTGGTGCAGAGAAACAATGGGCATTTCAGGGCTGGGAAAATGACTAAGCTCTCTTGTGGCCCCCTGTGGAAAGAAAACAACAAGTGGGAGAATGCTGGGTTGTGTTATATTCTTTCCATGTAGTTAATAGGGGGTTTGAAGGGCACCTGTAACCCCACTTTATGGGTTCAGGGCAACGCCCTGGGAAATTTTGGTTTTGGACCATATGTTAGGTTAGGTGGACCCACCTATGGTTTTGTGCATGATTTTCGCACATGTTTTTTGGACACGATGGTTTTTCGGTCCATGGTATTGGATGCTATGGTTTTCGGTCCATGGTACGCGATGGTTTTTGGTCCATGGTATTGGATGCTTTGGCATGTATAAATATGTATTGTAACATTGAAACGAACATAATGAAAAATCAAGCTGGTAGTCCTGGTTTTGGGATCCAAGGGAAAATCTCTGTGCATATGTGTTTTATGTGTTATGATCTCGCATTGTTTATTTTCTTTGTTTCAGAATTCCTATGCAGGTAATTTCTGTATAGGGTTAAAACCTACAAAAATACCATGGGTTGAAAACCATCATCCCAAAACCATGTGTGAAATTCATGCACAAAACCATACATAGGTCCGCCCACCTAATATAGGGTCCAAAAAAAACATTCCCAGGGTGATGCCCTGGACCCTATACAAGGGGGCTACTACCCCCCTGTGTACCCCCCGACAGGGTGGGTAGCCAACCCCCCTATGACCCCCCAACAACGCTCGACACAATGTACAGGGGGGCTTACACCCACTCCCCCTCACCCCCCCCCCCCGCGCGTGGGCTAGTCGTGGAAATAATATAACACAACCCAACACACCAAAAGTCACTATAGAGCCAAGCTTCTCTTGACTCAATATTTTGTAGATATCTTTCCATAATTTCCTCTGTAAGGGAAATTTTTATAACTTTTACTTTTGTTTCTATCTTAATGTTTCTAGATTCTCTAATACCATTAAAAAACCAAACACTCTTATTTTTTGGAGTGTTTTGAGATATAAATAATTTTCTAGAAACAACTTTAATGCTTCACATTTCATGATAGTGAATATTTTAAGTAAAGGTATTACATCCTTCTTTACCATTATTATTGGTAACTCCTCTAATTCATCTAACAAACTCAATGAAAATATCTCCAACGAAGGAAATGTCCCTTTCTCACCAAACTTTGTGGGAAGCTTCTTTAATTTAGAATAACCATGAAGCTGTAATTCCCTTAAACTATTCAGTTTATGAAAACTTGGAAGCTCTTCTAACTTGACACCCCACACTAAATGAAGACGAGTCAAATTTTGAAACTCACAAAACCAACCATTTATTTTAACTATCTCGAAGCAAAATAACGTGAGTCTTTTTAACGTTGACATGTTCATCATGTCACCGGGTAGACTCATCATGAGATCATCTCTCAAGGTGAGTGGCTCCATTTGAAGCATACTCCCCAATGTGCACCACATGTACAACATGTACATAGCACCATATATACACACCACCATATGTACAACGTGTACACAACACCACATATACAAAATGTACATAGCACCATTTATACACAACACCGCATATACGACATGTACAAAACACCACATATACGACATGTACACAACACCATATATACACAGCACCACATATACATGTACACATCACCATCTGTGCACAACACCGCATATACAACATATACACAATAATAATACTAAACGTCCAAAGACCACATTGTCTCTACTAGGCAACCTTGCTTCTAGTGTCTTTCCACTATCCATGCTTGTCCCAATATGCCACAAATCACACTACTTTCATTCAACTGATGTATCCCTCAGCATAGATTGTCCATAACATAAACATAGGCATAGTATAAACACATAATATCAATTTATATCCATACGATACTAATCTCATAGATTTGTCAGGGCTACTCTTCCCACTTGATTTCTCATAATATCAAGATCCTCTTCATGTCATTCACCTGCATAAGCTAGCATTCCTCCACAAGCATGATCCTTGACGATCCTATTAGAAAATTACATACATATATACATATAAGAATTAGCGTAATAAAATCATGATCCCTGACGACCCTGTCATACAATGACATACATGTATACATATATAGACATCAGCATAATCATGATCACAACATAATTACCAGATATTATAAGGTCAAGGTTAAGAGAAATCCCTTTGTCTGTGCAACACATGCACAATATTGAGAACAACAATTCCTAACATAGCCAAGGCATTTGACTCCTCAAATCCATTTACTTTACCTTTCCTAGTTACCTTTCTCATGACTAACCTACCATCATCAATTTATCCGAATGGACTCAACCGATCTAGCTAACTGTCATACCCTTGCCTTTAGTTGCCCTTTACTCATGCATTGAGCTTCAATTGAGTCTTACACTACCTGTTAGGTTTCATTCAGCTCCCCCCATGCTCCATTAACTTTCTCTTTTCGCAACCAATTCCAAATACCCTCAAAACATAAAAGGAAATAACAAGAAACAAACAAGAAGAAAACCATGAAAAACCAATAGAAATACGACATCACAAAGAAAGTGGCATAGTCATGCACCAGACATAATCAAAATTGCAAGTCAAGCGCAAACAAATCACAAAAGACCTAAAGCACAAAACTAGCAACAAACACCATGACTCAAACCCATGGTTCCCAATGCTCCCAATGGAAAGCTCAACCCGGTCTCTCTTCAAGATCTATGGCAGACTCTTTTTCCATGCAATCCCCTGCATCATAATTCATAAAAACATTACTTTCAATGCATAAATAAATATAACAATATACCAGTTACCTTACCTTGTTGTGCCAAGCACACTTCCTTGTAACTGAACACGTACATACATCATTTCTCAAGGGACTCCAATTCCTTGACAAATCCAACCATAACTAAAAACCCGTTGTTATACCCATCAAATACATGTTCATTAATATAGCACATATCCACATAATGTCAAATAAAATCAAGGTTAAGAAGACTTAATGTATTCATGCAAAGCACTTATTCATTTTGAATTGTGGTTCCAAAATATAGCCAAATGAATTCTCACCCAATTCCTTTCTTTTACCTTTTCCTTGCTACAATTGAGTCTTATCATGTGTTTTCACATCACCCAGCTGTTAGTTATATAAACAAATCAATTGTTACCTTGTCATGCTAATACCAAACATGTTGCCCTACAACTATTCACACATGTCAGTCACATGTTCCAAATATCAAGACTTTGTGTCTATTGATTTGAAATCATCCTTTACTGTGACTAACAACCTGTTGAAGGCTTGAAAAATTGGGACTCCAACAAGGGGGATAACCACCTGGTCTGGACCTTAGGACAACTCCTTTTCCGTTTGGAATAGTGGCTCCGACTGGGGATGATGGGACCAGTTTCCCAATCTATTTATGATGTTTGTGCTAACAGGATGATGTTTTTCTTTTCAGGGTTTTATGGGCTGACTATTGATATGAAATCACTTGTGAATGATCTCAGTTAATTAATGAAGGTATTACAGACCCATGTGCTGGGGTGTGTCTATGTTATTTTAAGAAATGGATTGATAAGATTGAGAAATACAAAGACACTTGAAACAGTAAGAGAAACACTATAAGCAAATATAAAAACACAACAAATTTAATAAGGAGTTCACCCAATCCTCCTGGGCTACGTCTCCTGATCCAGCCTTCAGTGGTGGCATTTTCTATTGTGTCTTAAAGTAAAGATTTTACAATAAGGAGCTCAATTTGAGTCTCACTTAACAGATGATGATTAGTAGGGTGGTACTTGGATTCCCCAAGCCTTCAGAGTACACAGACTCCCCCTTACTGGATCTCGACCTCAACTGGTTTCAATGGTATGAGCCCAATTTGGTATTGAATACCTGACAGGTATACACAAAGGAGTTGTTTGAACCTCTCAAGCCTTCTCTGGAGTTCACAGACTCTCAGACTCTCTCTGTCTCTGTCTGCTCGATGTTGCCTTTTCTCTGCAGATCAGCTCGGCTTCTCTGTTCTCTGTAATTCACTTCTTTCTCTACTTCTGTTCCCCCTGTTCTTTGTTTATTTGTGGCTTAAAGCTAATTTTCTCCCTGACTGTTCATTTCCTCTTCCCGGCTCTCTGGATCGCCTGCCTCTATCCGCTGGAATTCCCCTGCTCTGCGTTGTCATCGTTGTGTAACGCTGCACAAAGAGGTGGCCACTTATCACCTTACAGATTGAGTGTCAGTTTTCTTTTGAACAGACGTTATTTCCATTACTCTAGGATTTGCTAGCGAAACTGATCCTTCTGCCATCTCATCGGTCATGCCAGACCTCAAATCTTTATGTGCCTCAGTCTATTTTCTCGTCGAATCCGGTCATCCATCGGGTTAATTCTCCGCCGTTGATCTGGAGCCTCCAGATCCTACGGTCTCCGTTTATATCGCGCGGGTAAGTTGCTCGACCGTTACTCACGCGATGTAAGCAGATTTCTCTCTCATCTGTTGGAAACACGTCGCCTGGTGTATGGCATCGCGCTGAACTCGGCCAAACCCGCTTACCACTCGAAGTGCATGTGATATCCTGCCGGTTTTGGGCGTGGGACCCACCTTCTGACGTTTTCCGCACAGTTTCCTATTTTCCCTCATGACCGAGTGATCGGGGCTTCCCTTCTATGATGGTTTTGTCTTGCGATACACGATTAAATTGCCTCTATTTCTAGATCTAGGCTTCTGATTTCCAATTTTCATCCATGCACGATCTCCATGGGCCAACGGTCAACGCTCTTTGACCGAGGGTCCTCGTTGTTCCATGCAGGCCACAATTGCCATTGTCTAGAAGTCATTTCCGATAGTTGTTATTCATAATACTTGATCTGACATAATTTTCAAACAATCATGAGAAATGTTTAAGGATCCAATTCGGATCACGACCTTCCACTGAAAAATATTTTGGACCACCAAAAGTTGGTTTTCAAGCATTGACTAAGTGAGGATATAACTGTCTCACTTGTCCAATCTCTATCCATTTTGCACTGTTTGGCTTTGAACCCTTGAGTCCAACCTTGAGGTACTCAACATTTCCCCTACGCGTCATCCTCACCTTCCTGTCCAGAACTGTGTCTTCCTACAATTAATTGTGATATTCAGGTAACAGATCATCAATAGAAGGCAATTGACTTTTCTCTTCGGGATCTTCAATTAATGAAGGTTCAAATAGTCTCAAGCTGTCTGCATTAACGACTGAGTAGATGTGCATGTAAGCTGGTAAATCAAGGCGAAAAGCATTCTCACCAATTTTCTCAAGTATATTGAAAGGTCCATACCTTATTGGCTTTAGCTTTTTACCTTCACCTTGCATTCTCTCTTTTCTCATATACAGCGAAAATTGATCACCAACTTGGAAACTATGCTCCATCTGATGCTTGTCATGCCTTGCCTTGTATTTGGCTTGGCTCTTTTCCAACTGTTCTTGTACTACCTGGTGAATCTCTTGGATTTGTTCAATGAACTTGGTTGCCTTGTCCACATCACTGTGTCCATCAACTGTTATGTCTTTACCAAAGACAAAATACAAGGGATACCTTGGTGTGAAACCAAAACAAGTCTCAAAAGGAGATCTCTACGTAGAAGAATGTTTTGCTCGGTTGTAAGCATGTTGCACATAACACAAATGTTCATCCCAAAGTTTGGGATGCTTGCTGCAATAGCCTTTGAGCAACTGAATCAATGTCCTGTTGACCACTTCTGTCTGGCCATCTGTCTGTGGATGAAATGTTGTGCTTTTCTTCAGTCTGGTGTCAATCAATTCCCACAGACTCGACCAAAACTTCCCAACAAATCAGGTGTCTCGATCAGATACAATGGAAGTGGTTAATGCAAAATGAACCCATACATGCTGAAAGAACAACTTTGAAGTTTGTTCAGCGGTAATTTGTTTATTACAACGTATCAAAATACACATTTTGCTAAACCTGTCCACAACAACATATAAGTAGTCATGACCTTTCCTAGATTTAGGCAGTCCTCCAACAAAGTCCATGGAAACACTTTCCCAACGATGAGAAGGAACCAGCAGTGCAGTGTATAAGCCTAGTTTTCTATTGTTGGGTTTGCTTTTAGCACACATGGTACACCCTCTTACATATCTAGAAACTGTCTCATTCATTTTTGGCCAATAACAAAATCTTTGCAACTGTGCAACCATTTTACTTTCCCCAAAGTGACTTGATAATAGAGAAGTGTGTGCTTCCCGAATTATCTTTGCTCTTTCAATTTGCGAAATTCATATCTTCCCACAATGATACAAGAGTTGGTCCTTAATGTGATAATCCAATTCTTCTACCGGTTTTCCTTGAGTTAAAGTTGCATATACATCTTTGAAATCTATATCTTGAGCATATTGTTCAATGTAGCTCTCATGCAGTACTGAATTATGCTTAAGTATAGTGGATGCATTTATAATAGGTCTAGACAACATATCTGCAACTTTATTGTGTATTCCCTTTTTATATCTGATGACTAAATGAAACTGTTGTAGAAAACCCATCCACCTATAGTGTCTTGATTGTTGCAACTTAGTTTGGGAGTGTAGATATTGAAGTGGTTGATGATCAGTATGTATGATTGTCTCTTTTTCCATTAAGTAATGTTTCCACTTTTTCACACTCTGTACTAATGCATACAATTCTTTATCATATGTTGGATTGTTAACTACTGCAGAATTAAATGTCTCAGAATGATAGCATATGGGTTTACCGTGCTTTATCAACACTGCTCCCATGGCATAGTCACTGGCATCTGTTTAGATCTCAAATGGTCTTTGAAGATCGAGAAGTGCTAGTATTGGTGTTGTACTAATCTTTTCTTTCAACGTGTTGAAGGCTTTCCATTGTTTGCCTCCCCACTGAAACACCTTGTTCAATCCTGTCAAAGCATGTAAGGGAGCTACAATTAAGGAAAAGTTAGAAATGAACTTTCTCCAATATTTTGCTGCTCCTAAGAAGCTTCTCACTTCTGTAGCAAATTTGGGTTTAGGCTAGTTTATAATGACCGAAACTTTAGAGGGATCTATCTTCAATTCACCACCCCCTACTATATAATATGTCCCAAATAATTCAAAGATGTTTTTCCAAATTCACATTTTGAGAGTTTAACATAAAGTTTTTCTCTTTTCAAAACATCTAGTGTCTGCTTAACATGCTTTAAATGTTCTTCCCATCTTTTGCTAAATATAATAATGTCATCCAAATATACAATAACAAAATCATCAAGAAAAATGTTTGAGTACATCATTCATTATTCTCATGAAAGTAGCGGGAGCATTAGTTAAGCCAAAAGGCATAACCAAACATTCATACAATCCCTGCTTTGTTTTGAACATAGTCTTCCATGCATCTTGTTCTGCAACTCTGACTTGATGATATCCACTATGCAAGTCTAACTTGGAAAAATAAACAGCTTCTTTTAACTGATCTAGTAGATCATCTATGCGAGGAAGGGTATAACGTGCTCAGTAATCAATGCACATTCTCCACGAGCCATCTTTCTTTCTCACCAAAATGATTGGTGACCCACATGGTGATGTGCTAGGTCTGATGAACCCCTTCTCAAGCAACACCTGCACCTGCTTCTTGATTTTTGCATTCTCTAAAGCGGACAACCTGTACATCACAATGTTAGGCAATGGATCATATTGCTGCAAATTAGTATCATGCACTATTTCCTTTTTGGGTGGCACACCTTTAAGTTCTTGAAACAAGAAATCATACTATGAAACAACTTTTTCTAAATCATCTTGTTGTTTAGCATCACAACCCTCAAATACATTGGTTTTATCAGGTTTCTTTTCCTTTATAACCATCAGTAAAAATTGTTTGCATGAATTTACAATTCGTTTCATCTGCCCTCAGTTTATGATAGTATAATTATTCTTGAGCTTATGATCTCTTACAAAGTATTCGATTCCATCTTTAACGAGTAGATACTTGTTCTCAACTCTATAGAAAATAGTTTTTCTATCCTACAAGTAAGGACTTCCTAAAACAATTCCACATATATCTAGAGGAACTATATCTAACTCAACCTCATCTACAAATGCTGACCCAAAAGGAAACTTAAGTTTACATTGTCTCGTCACTTGTAGTTGTGCTTTATCACTTAACCAACCTAATGGGTATGGTTTCTTGTGAGGTGTAGTCAGTAATCCCATCTTCTTTACAATTGCTTCGGAAATTAAACTTACTTGTGAGCCACTATCAAAAAAAGTATCAATCTTTTGATGTTTGGAAACAACTCGAATATGGAAAAGCTCGTGTCTTTTTCTCTCATTTTCTTCATTATTAATAGATTGTGCAGAATTACTAGTAGATGCTTCAGAATTTTTACCTCTTATACATGTGGCTGCAATGGTTGTTTCATCTTCTTAGTCTGACCCCAAATATTTCTAAATAACTGCAGCAACCTTCTTCTTCTTACCCTCGAACTTCTTAGGTCTCAGCTCCGGATGCAGAATCCAACAGTGCGCATCATCATGCCCATCCTTTTTACAATGAGTGCATGAAGACTTTGTCTTTTGTGCAGTATTGGCCTTCCTTTCTTTCCATTTCTGTTTTCTTTTCTCCTTATTCTTGCTTGCAATGGGTTTGGATGATCCCCCAACTTTTGCGTTCCCATTCTTTCCTCTAGCTTCTATATGTGTAGCTTGGACAGATACCTCATCTATACTAGTGGGATTAAACATGAGGATAGTGTGTCTCATGTAGTTGTGTAGACCCCCTATATACTTCAGCAAAGTCTCAGGTGAGTCTAATCAAATTTCTAAAATCAAAGCTCTCTTCCTAAATTCTTGAGTGTAACCCTGTAGACTTTGCCCTTTCAATTGGGGAAGATTTTGCTAGCTCATCATGGCTTGCTGCATGTAGGCTAGTGGATAGAACTATTTTTTGATTGTAGAAACAAATTCACTCCAGACAGAAAGAATCTTACCATGTTTCTTCATGTCAGCTTGTGTCCTGCCTTCCCACCATACTAAGGCAGTGCCTCCGAGGCGTAGGCTGGGCAGCTAAATCTTACTCTTGTATGAGTCAATACTCTGCACTCTACAATAAACATCGATTTTTCTGATCCAATTATCCAACTTCTCTGCATTCAACTCTCCATCATATATGGGTAAATCAAATTTAACATCTAATTTAATCAAATATGTCTTCTTTTTATGTTCAGGGCTATTAGGAGGTGTGAGAAAGCTTTCTTCTTTCCCTTTCCCTTTTGAGTGGTCATAGAGGAGAGATTATTCTTCTCCTTTATCTTGCTTGGAGCTTGATGAATCCTCATCTTTATGTTTCTTAAATTCCTTATACATTTCCTCTACCATGGACCTCATGGCCAGGAAACTATATATGAATTGAGGGTCTGGCCCCAAGGGACTTTCTCCTGACATTTTCTTCTAAGGATAGACTCTTCCAATCTCCGGGTTAGTTTCAACCAACTCTCCTTCTCCTAATTTAATCTTTGATCTAGTTAGCATTCAATAGAAAAATCCAGCACAAGCTTGTCTAACCTTAAACAACCTAGGAGCTCTGATACAACTTGATCTGAAATCACTCGTGAATGATCTCAGTTAATTAATGAAGGTATTACAGACCCATGTGCTGGGGTGTGTCTATGTTATTTTAAGCAACGGATCGATAAGATTTCGAAATACACAGACACTTGAAATAGTAAGAGAAACACAGTAAGCAAATATAAAAACACAACAAATTTAATAACGAGTTCACCCAATCCTCCTGGGCTACATCTCTTGGTCCAGCCTTAAGTGGTGGCCTTTTCTATTGTGTCTTAAAGCAGAGATTTTACAATAAGGAGCTCAATTTGAGTCTCACTTAATAAATGATGATCAGTAGGGTGGTACTTGGATTCCCCAAGCCTCTAGAGTTCATAGACTCCCCCTTCCTAGATCTCGACCTCAACTGGTCTCAATGGTATGAGCCTAATTTGGTACTCAATCCCTAATAGGTATACACAGAGGAGTTGCTTGAACCTCTCAAACCTTCTATGGAGTTCACAGACTCTCAGACTCTCTCTGTCTTTGTCTGCTCGATGTTGCCTTTGCTCTGCAGGTCAGCTCGGCTTCTCTGTTTTCTGCAATTCGCTTCTTTCTCTACTTCTGTTCCCCCTATTATTTTTTTGTTCGTGGCTTAAAGCCAATCTATTCCCTGACTGTTCATTTCCTCTTCCCAGCTCTCTGGATCATTTGCCTCTGTCCAATGGGATTCCCCTACTCTGTGTCGTCATCACTTTGTAACGCTGCACAGAGAGGTGGCCACTTGTCGCCTTACGCACTGAGTGTCAGTTTTCTTTTGAATGGTCATTATTTCGTTACTCCAAGATTTGCCCACGAAACTGATCCTTCTGTCAGCTCATCGGTCATGCCGAACCTCAAATCTTTATGTGCTTCAGTCTATTTTCCAATTGAATCCGGTCATCCATCGGGTTAATTCCCCACCGTTGATCTAGAGCCTCCAAATCCTACGATCTCCATTTATATCGCGCGGGTAAGTTTCTCGACCGTTACTCACGCGATGTAAGCGATTTTCTCTCTGATCTGCTGGACACGCATCGTCCGACCTATGGCATCGCGCTGAACTCGGCCAAACCCGCTTACCGCTCGAAGTGCACGCGATATCCTGTCGGTTTTGGGCATGGGACCCACCTTCTGACGTTTTCTGCATGGTTTCCTATTTTCCCTCGTGACCGAGCGCTCGGGGCTTTCCTTCTCTGAGGGTTTTGTCCTGCGATACGTGATTAGCGCTAATCTCTAATCACGTATCAAAAACTGCCTCTGTTTCTGGATCTGGGCATCCGATTGCTAATTTGCGTCCATGCGTGGTCTCCATGGGCCAACGGTTAGCGCGCTTTGACCAAGGGTCCTCGTTGTTCCGTGTAGGCCACAATTGCCATTGTCCAGAAGTCATTTCTGATACTTGTTATTCATAAGATTTGATTTGACATAATTTTGAAACAGTCACGATAAATGTTTAAGGATCCAATTCGAATCACTACTTATTCTAATCTTAATCTATCTTCTAACTATCATATGCAATCTATCATAATCAAAGAAAACATCTAACTTTAAAACTATCCCAGGAGTAACTTTTATATATGTGATCAAAAATGATTTTTGAAAGTAACTGATAATAAAGATCATTCAATCACAATAAGAAAATGATCCATTTGATAATGATCGTTTCGTATAAAAAGTTAGTCGAACCGATATGAAAAATATATCGCATAAATAGTCATTCACATATTCAGCATAAAGAATAAATCATCATCATACAAAAGTGTGATAATGATAACTGAGAATTTAAACTTTCATACATAAATAACTGAAAATGATTTATTGCTTGATACACAAGTAAAAGGTATTAAGAGATAGAAGTACCATTTGTAATACGTCCTACTCATATGCTCCAGCAATATGGATCTATCTTCAAATCACTTAACATCAACTAAGAGTACAAAAATGCAATTTCAGTAGAAGATGCTAAACTCAAGTAGAAAATAAATCTCGTTCCATTAATTTTACCAAAACCTCCTTAGTGGGGGGCATAAGTGCACGTTCTGAAGAATGTTTTTGATAAAATTTCTGGACCCTTCTCTAAATGCATGAGAGGGGTTTAAATACTAATCTATGAAACTTAAAAATAGATATTACAAAAATAGATGAGGAGGTTTAAACGACCTGCCTCACTTTAAGAAAAAATAAATAAAATATGTCTATGACTAATCCTGCATTTGATCCTTGAGATCGAAAATATCTAGCATCAGTTTTAAGAGTGTCAGTTGGTTGACTTCAGCTTTCAGTTGTCCTGCGAATACGGCATTGGTGAGTGCTGGCACTATTTTCTCGGCGGAAGTCATCAGGCATTTCAGGGTCATTCATTGGTTGTGTGGTTTCACTAGGTATTGCCAGTAGGCTTCCTAGTTCAATCTGTTTACTTGTTTAATTTCCTTTGCCCATTCCTCCACTGCTTGTTTCCATACTGCTTGAAGCTATTGTGCTTTTGGAAGAAAGCCAGGGGTGGTTTCTGCTACCAAATTAGCCTTGTGTAGATTTTCATTTACGCATTCGATGACACTATTCGCTATTGCCGCCACATCCTCCATTGCCTATTCTGCCTCCCTTAGCCGAGAATCCCATTTCACAAATAAAATTTCTTTGTGCGATTCATCAATTTTGGGCATGTCTGCTCTTTTCCCTTCTTCGGATTTCTGCCAGTTTAAGAAGTCTGAGACTTTCTTAAAAATTGAATCATATTCAAGTCATAATTCCACAACTTGATTTGTTATGTTATCGCTCATTTCGCAGTGGGCATTCCACTGCGAAATATTCTAGCATAATAGTTATTTCTGTTGTAGAAGCTGGGAATTAAGACCAAGTGTCTCTGTGACAAACTGTCCTATTTTCGGATCATCTTTATGTAGTTCTATTATACTCTGTAATTGTTCTTCTTTACTAGTTAAACTGCTTTGATGTGCCAACTGCATTTGCTGAAAGTCTTGTTGAAGTTTTGCCAACTATGTTTCCGCTTGTTGGTTGATGTTGACCTGCTGTAACTATTGTTCCAAAAACAAAATCCTACCTTATTTTTCTTTTAGCATCAGTTGTAACTCTACTGCTTTGTCAATGGTTGTTGAAGCGTATGCACCTGCGACCTGTGAGAGCCTAGTGAGATTTGTTGATGGATCTGTAGATGGGTCTTTCCAAAGAACATCCAGAGGTTCATCCTCGGGAGCGAGCATAGAATCCAACTTTCTTTTCTTTCTTTGTCTTCTAATGACGACCTTATGTTGAGGGCTGTAGAATACATCTAGAGGAGGAATTTCCTCTATTCTCAATACAATCTCAGATGTGGGAGCAATGGGAATATGCTCCGTTTCCTGAGTGCTAACAACCCTTTCTATTACCATTTCTGCGGTCGTCTCTTGTGTGTTTGTTGGTGGCTCTGCATTTTGTTCCTCTGTGTTAAGTATCTTATTAAAATTTTCCCATTCTCCTTCTAGATCAATTATGAGCGGCTTTGCTTGCTTTGTAAGGGGAGTGGAGGCTTCAGCTTGTTTTACAAACGAAGTCTGCTGATCAGACTTTGTTGTGGACTGGGCTGTGTCTTTTATTGACTCCTCGCTCTTACTGTGTTGATTTTCAGATGTTTTTTCAGATTGATTGCCAGACTTTCCTGGCGACTCTTTTTCAGAACTTGTTTTGGACTTCTCTTTTGAATCTTCACTTATGCTTATGCTGGGAGTAGGATCTCTTACTAGTTCGATGAGTAATTGGTCCAATGGGACCTTAGACAACCTCTGTTTTCTATAATTATCAAAAGTTTGGAGACCTTCTTGGTCAAAAAGAATTTTTGTCGTATGCTAAACTTCTTTGAAGGTGTTTTTCTGCAGGAAAACATCATCAAAGGGATCTTTTTCATGGGAAAATACTTTTATTTTAACCATTGTGGTAAAATCTTTTACAATACCAAAGGGATCATATTGCCTTCCCGGGAACTTGGGTAGTTGTAAAGATAATACATTATTAACTTCTTTGAAATCATGTCATAATTCATGCAATGCAAATGCTCCGCATGTTACAGGAAATTGAGGCCAAATGGCCTTCTTGGAATCTTTCAATACTTTTCTCATCCCCCCCTCGCCGCATGTCTGATAGGCTATCTCCCTAGCCATCAGTTTGTCTAGGACGTAAAAAGGTAGCACATGGGGTGACGCAATACTGCCAAATACTCTTATATACGTGAATAATTCTTCCCCAAACCATCTCGTTACGGGGAGAATATCTACCTCAGCTTCTTGGGAAAAACTTGGGGCATCTCTGTTGTAGATCTTTTTAAGAATCGGGAGTATAAATCCATGACAAATTTTGAAGAAATGTGGCACGAAATTTGATTCCCACATGACTTTGTGATAAATTTGAATGGGAAGTGGATTTTGAACCGTCCACTTCCATCCCATAACAGGAAATTTGGAACCAAATCAAACAACATCCGTAACATAGGCACTCATGAAAAATGGAGGGTAAACCCTCGAAGCAATGCTTCTTTTTATTTTGTATTCTAAAATTGAAATGGCTAGATTATTTGACAGGATTTGAGCACAATTCATTACTGTAGCATTGATAGCTGCATCTACTAGGGGTAACCATTTTGATAAAAATTTGTTGCTGTCTGGTTTACCAAACAGTCTACATAACATAGCGGCAACAAAACAGTAAGGGAAACAAAGAGAATCTGTGGCGTACATACCGTTTTTATCTTTTTTGAGTCTTTCCTCATTGTTGGAACCAATGTTTCATGCATTCTGCCAAATCTTTAATCTCCTTAGCGAACTTCTCGACAAAGTGCTTGTTGTAGATGGCCTAGGGTTCTGGTAAATGGTACATGAGCCTTAGGTTGTCTGGAGTAAAGGACCCCATGACTTCCTGGCTTGCCGTCTTGAATTCTCTATCAAATATGTCTGCATCATCTATAATCCATTTAACCATGTTGATGTAAGGGAGTATCTTTGGCCTTGCAGCAATGTGGTGCAGGAATGAGCATGCAAGTTCAGTCAAAGAAGCATCAGAATAGTCGCGTCGATCCATTGTAACAGTTATTTTCATAATCCTTGGTTGTTCTTCCTCTAATAACTAATACATAGTTTCCCACATAGTTGTCCCTTCTTCTCGATTACAGGTAGTGTCTGTGAATAATGGGGTCATTTCTGACTTTTCAGAAGCGGTGCCTTTCCTTTCTTCACCATTTCCTCGGATGTTCTGCTCTATGTGTTCTTCCTGAAAGTTACAAGCAGAAAGCAAAATAGGATAAAAATGATAGTAAATGCAGAAATAATCAATAGAGAGTACGAAAATAAGGTGACGGAGGGTCTTTAATTCTAAATCACTTCAAAAGATATCAACTTACGTTAAATGACCTTTCACAACTGATCGTAATCGTTTTTTAATAAATGTCCACTAATGAACCGTTATGCTTGACTTAATGTTCATAACTTCACATCGAAAGTCGGGAAGTACCCTCCTAGAATCGTGAGCCCTTTAAGTTGCGATTAAAGCGATTTTGCGATTTGTTGCGCAATATCACAGATCGCTATATCTCAAAAACTTGTTTTCGTTAAGACCTACCACCATGTGAGTTGATGTGATATGCGATATGTGAGATGCCATCACATTTCGCAATATCTTCTTATGCTTTATCAAATAGCGCCACGTGGTTTGAAACTGCGATGCGATAAGGTTACGAGAATTTTAAGATTTCGCATTTCGCAGATCGCATTTTAATGGGGTAACTTTTATAAGGGAGGTCCGTCGTAATTGTTTTTGCAATGTGAGAATAATCTTCTTTAAAGCGGGTTTTTTCAAGATTTACTTTAATATTCACGACTTCCCAGGTATAAAGTTATTCTTAGGCTTTTTGATCATGTGGCGCTTATTTAGGAAACTTAATGTTTATGAAGTTTTATGTGCCTAAAGTATGAAAAGGTCATTTTTCCATGTTTTAGCAAGTTCCATTTTGATATCTTATTTTATTCTAAAAACAAAAGGCATGATTAGATGCTAAGATTTGATTTTTGGAAGGGTCCCCATTTATTAATGTTATTACTAATACTAATAAATGGGGGGGTTGTTGATAAGCACAACACAACCATATCATAATCTACTCACAATCATTAATCATAATACTACAACTAGCACCCACTTTTCACTCAAGTGCATGCCTGTTGTCTAAGTGTATACCCGTTGTCTAGGTCCATATTGTGTTAGTACAACCGCCTTAAAATAAAATCACTCCTTCATGCAATCTTATAGACACATACTCATATCATGCAATTAATAAAACATTCAAATAACTTGTAAACATACCATGTTAGATAAACCAAATAGATGACATAATCAAACTCATACCTCAATGTATCTCAAGGGAGGCTTATCACATCTACACAAGTCAATCCAGATTAGTACTATGCAATATAACAAGTACATCGACTCATACCTGAATATCATAACCATAACCATCTGCACAAACCAATCTATATTAACATGATACATATAACATCCATATCTTAAATTCAATGACCATAATCATCATGCATATAATCACAATGTATATAACAACAAATCAACTACCATTCATGACTATCTGACACATATGCATATGACCGCACTGATCAACTAGCATTTATCATGTATGTAACCAGAACAAAAATATAATGACGAGAACGTATATAACCATAATGCATATAACAACCATCAACCATCATAGATGTATTCCAAATAGAAAAACCTATACGATAGTTTATTCTTTACCCTAAGGTCCACTATTGCAACCTCACTCTAATAATATGCATCTCCTGCTCCATATCGACCAACATATTAGCATCATAACATACCAACAACATCATGATGACACAAATTACACCAATGACCATCACAATGCATGTTTAACCTACTATGCGTGCATAGCCATAATCATGAAAATGCATGCATAAAAACACATAGACAAGTGACATGCATGCATGACAAACACATTTCGCCCATCCAGTCCAAGTGCTTGAAACTAGGAGCTCTGATACCACCTTGTAACAACCCCTCCCACATTTACCCACTTTAACTACCTTTTTGGGGTAAACATGAGCTGAGGGCTACTTTAATATGACCCAAACTTCTAGGTATAGTTAAGGAAATGGAGTTGAAAAATTGGAAGTTTACTGACCTTCCCCGAGAGATACATGACACATAGGAGATAAACAACCACTCCAAGTGCCCAAACCCTAAGCTAGACATCCTTTTTAGTGAACTAGGCCCATAACCACATGCATGACAACGTCTCCATGTAGTTATAGGCCTCCAACCACATGCATAATCCTGTAAGGGTGCAGTTATGGCCCAAAACTTCCAATTCAGATAGTGCGGTCCCAAATTCTGAGCCACTGTTTTAGGCTAGCCTCTAGATCACTGCCCATAACTCAGTGAGACTTTCTAGAATGATAAATAACATCAAGACAAAGTCATTCATACAAAACATGATCAATGACTTAACCTAACCAGGCCTAACCATGATAGTCATTTCATCAAACATATGGTGAACATGTAACCTACTGGCACATGGGCTTCAATATGGGATCAATATTGTACTATGTGAATTCATATTGGGGGATATATATTCAGGAAAAAATGACATAATATATTGGGGGATATATAGGGGGTAAAGGGTTTTTATATTAGCATGTATAAAAAATGGAGCTCAAAGTTAATGAAAAATTATAAAGGGGTATAAAAAAATGTTAATGAAAAAATGGATACATACAATATCTAGAGAAAGTAGGGGTTTTTAAAATTCGGAAGGTGTATTGGGTTTGTATTGGTAGGGGGTTAAATAATGTGATTTTCAAAGATATTTTCCAATATTTTGTCAAATTATGGGTATTGTTTAGTATGCCATGAATGCACGTGATATGTCAAAGGTTCATTGAGTGAAGCCCCTGTGTCTACAGGTCATGATGCATATTCGAACATAGGATTCTGAAACTTATCTGAGATTCACCAAGAAGGTCTAATTCCCTCTCATAATAATTGCAATAAGATTTGTTAGTCCATGCATTCATCAACCCTTCATACATTCATAAACACATGTCAATAACCATAAGTAATATACATCACATAACCAACATAGAAACCATGGAAAATCAGCCATGATATCACCATCATAATCAATACATATCTTCATATATCACAATAGAAAATGCCTCTTATTAACATATGAAAATTCCAACCAAGTCAGGAAACTCCATGTACCACCCAACCATATATTGGGATGAACCAAATATCTCTTTTAGCTAATCACCCCCATGCCATATTCCAAGCATGAATGTGGGATATCATAGAATAAACCAAGCAAAACCAAACCAGGGCTTCTAGAGGCCAAACCAGCTCAACCCTCAACTAGTGATTCCACCTCATGGTTGGACATCACTAACACCAGCCAAATTGGTCTCTACCCAAGTTTTCTAGGGTTTTATAGCATTTGTTCCAAACGTCGCTCTAGGGACTAATAAATTCCACCACAACCTTCTAGGGCTCCAGAGCATTTTTCAAAATCGGCTCTAGGGACTAGTAACTTAACCCACCAAGGGCTCTAGTGTTTGTCCCAACCTAGGCTCCAAGAATAGTAACTCAACCCAAGTTGTTCTAGGGATTCCAGAGCATTTGTCCCAACCAACAGCTCCAGGAACTAGTAACTCAACCCACAACCATAACGAACCTGAGCACCAATAAAAAGTCAACAAGTGGAAAATCCCACAACACCATGGTTGTCCGGGAAATGGAAAGGCAAGGCTAAAACCATTGTCAATCCATGAAAATATCCATGTGAATGATAACACTTAACCAAGAAACCACATGATATACCATGCATGCAAAAACTAGCAATGAAATCATACATGCAACTCGATACTTGCAAAACAATCCAGCTATAATTGTTGATCCACCTGTTCCCTTGCATTTTCCTTCTTTTATTTTCCTTCTTTCTCCAAATCCTAGTGAATACTAGAGTGCTCCAAGCATGCTCCAAGAATACTCTAAGTGTACAAGAGTATGAGAGAATGAGGGAATATAAGAGAGCCCAAGGTAAAATTGGAAAAAGCCATGAATGGATCCTCAAAAGACTTTTTATCATTGATGCTTCTATTTTCTTCATTTTCCTTCAATTTCCCTCTCATCAAATCTATGTCTCTTCAAGTTCCTTTTCTCTTATTTTGCTTGATTTTCATAAATAAATGCCAATTAATGTCTCTTTGTCTTTGCCAATGCCTTTGCCAATTTCCTTAGCGATAAATAAACCGAAAGTGACACCCACTAGGATGTTTTTCCCACAATTCAGCCTGGAATATGTGTTCGATGACCTTGGTATTATATTTTTTTTGACATGGAAAATCAACTAGGGGTTGTTACAAGAGGAGTGGGATAATGTCCCTAATTTTATCCAGCACTCCCGTCGTGACTTAGGTTGGAAGAGTTGAGATACCTTCACCTCAAAGATCATGATGTCATGGGGGCAAGTCCCACATTGGGTTTCGCATGAGGATTTCACTGGGGGGACGCACATCAAGGTAGATTCCTTGATCCTTGACACCATTAGTCTTAATATAGCAGGAAACACGAGAGATGATAGTGGTATATATCATTTCACCTATATTTTCCCCTTGTAGCGACTGGATTCTTGAAGGGAAAGCGGTGTGGCACCCTTGGAACTTCAAGAGAAGTTCTCAAATAGCACGACCAACTTGGAACCATTGTCATCATAAATAAATTGTTAGGCATGGCACCCTCGGAACTTCAAAGGGAATTTATTGAAGGGCACAACCAAATTGACACCCTTCACATTAAAAAGAAACTAATAAATATAATCAAAATATGAAAATCCTACAAATTCACATTAAGTGGTACATGAGGTTAGAACCAAGGCAATTAAATCAAGAATAAAACTTGGGGTAAAGGGAGAATAGTAAGAAATAAAAATATTGTACCTTGAGAACTATATCCTTCCCATGTTGAAAATTATTAGGTAGATAATGCACATAAGTAATTTAATTAGGTAAAAGGGGGAGGAGGGACATAGAGTAATTATAAAAAGTAATCCTAAACTTCATTAAGAGAATAGGGTGGTGAATTAAAAAAAATAATAATAAATTAAAATTTGAGGAATTTAGAGAACCTCCAAGTGGTGAGATCCAACATAAGAATATCCATCTAAGAGGAAAAGTTAGTTAAATTAGGAGGTATTTAGGCGACCAAATTTGAGACTAATTAGTTGACTTCAGTAATGAACATAAATTGAGTATAAAAGGAGGATCAAGAGATAATTAGGAGAATAAATAGGGAGTCTTGTTGGGGTAGGGAAAAATATTATTTTTGAATTAAAATTTAAGCAAATAATTTTGGAGAGCCTTGGTGAGAGGGTGACACATGGGTGGGTGAATAATCAAAATTTTGGATTAATAAAAATAATTAATTATGCATGAAGTTCCAAGTGTCACCTATAAAGCCTCCTATAAAAGAAGAGGCAAGTCATGGGAGAAGACATTGTTTTCTTACCCTATTATTGGATGGATGAGATTATGTCATTTTAAGTAGACTATGAGCTATAGTTGTTGGGTGTGGAGCCTGATTATCTTCTGTATCTAAAGGCATCGCCGCATTGGACTCTTGTTCGTAATGGGGCGGCAACGCCACCCGTAAAATATTCGTTGCAAGGAGGTCCAGCGGGGGGCGGCTACGACCTTTGGGAGGCCCCCTGCCACGGGAGCAACGCCCCCGAAACTAAAAATAGATGTAAAATTGCCGTGTAAAATGTTGTAATTTCATAGTCAATATAGGCCGTTCATTAGGCCGAGATCTAACGGTAGAAGTTACGTTTAGTTTAGGGCTTTTTCCCTAGAACGCAACCCCTCGCTATATATGAGGGAATTGTATTGCATCTATGTAGATCTATATTCTGAGTGAGGAAGAGATATGAGATTGAGAGCGAAGAGGGAATTACAATAGATTTGTTGTGGGTTGTATCTCTTCAGTTTGTTGGATAATATAAAAGGAAAGACTGGTTGTTTCTCCGTGGATGTAGCCCAAACTGGGTCAACCACGTATCTCTGTGTCTCTCTTGTTTTATGTGTTTTATGTGTTTATATTTATGCAATATTTTATGTGTTCCATTGATCTATAATATATAATATTCTAACAGTTAGTATCAAAGCCGAAGGTCTATTTGGCTGATAAACTCGCAGGAGAGAAGGGTTATTGGTTCGAGTGGGAGCAATGTCGGAAGATGGTAGGTTTATGGTTGAAAAATTTAACAGCCAAAACTACCAGTTGTGGAAGATGCGGATGGAAAATTATTTGTACTAGAGATATGTGTACCAACCATTGAGCAGAAAGGGAAAGAAGCCAATGAGTATGACAGACACAGAATGGGATATTCTCAACAGAAAAGCACTTGGAACAATACGGTTGTGCCTAGTGGCGTTGGTAGCGTTTAATATTTCAAAGGAAATGACAACAAAGGGTTTAATATCGACATTAGCAAAACTATATGAAAACCCCTCAGCCTCAAATAAGGTATTTCTTATGAAGCGTTTATTTAATATCAAAATGTCAGAAGGTGGATCTGTTGTTGATCATTTAAATGAACTTAATATAGTTATCAGTCAGTTAAGTTCTATAGGGGTAACTTTTGATGATGAAGTTAGGGCTCTGTTATTTTTGTGCTCATTGCTAGAAATTTGGAATGGCTTAGTTATGGCCATTAGTAACTTTGTCTCTGAATCTAGTACTTTAAAGTTTGATGATGTTGTCGGTGCAATCCTTATCGAGGAAATCCGATGGAAAATCTCAGGTGAGACATCAAGTAATTCTTTGACTGCAAAGACTAGGCGAAGAAAAATGGAAAGAGGAAAGAGCCATGGATATCACAATAAGTCAAGAAAAGGCAGATCCAAGTCAAGATTGGGGATAGTGTGCTGGAAATGCCGGAAGAAAGGACACCTGAAGAAAGATTGCAAGTCTCGGAAGGGAAAAGAAAGAGACACGCAACAAGAAAATAATCATGAAGCGAATGTAACCTGTGATGTGTTGCAAGATGTTTTGATTCTTTGATTAGAAAATATTATTGATGCTTGGGTGGTAGATTCAAGGGCCTCATTCCATGCCACACCTGATAGGAAACATTTTCATGATTATGTTCAAGGAGATTTTGGACAGGTTCGATTGGGTTATGATAAACCTTGTAAAATCATTGGAATGGGTATAGTTTTCGTAAACCAGTGGATGGAAATCAATGGCTATTGAAGGAGTTAAGGCATGTTCCAAATCTGAACAAAAATCTTATTTCAATAGGGTAGTTGGGTGGTGAAGGTTGTGTGACTACTTTTATAGATAAAGCCTGAAAGGTCACTAAAGGATCCTCGGTAATAGAAAAAAGAGAAAAGGTTGGTACATTGTATTTATGCAATGGTATTTCTAATTATGTTTATGCTTTAACCTCTACAGGAGAAGATATAGCATTGTGGCATCATAGGCTCAGGCACATGAGTGAGAAGGGGATGCAAGTTCTTCACTCACGAAATTTGTTGCTAGGTTTGAAGAATGTTGATTTAAAATTCTGTGAGAATTGTGTTTATGGAAAACAAAAGAGAGACAGATTCCTCGGAGTTGGGAAAGAAAAGAAGAGCGAAAAATTAGAGCTTATGCATACAAATGTATGGGGACCTGCTCAGATATCATCTCTTAGTGTCTCTCATTATTATGTTACTTTTATTAATGATGCAACCAGAAAAACTTGGATTTTTTGTATTCGAAATAAATATGATGTATTTGATACTTTCAAGAAATGGAAAGCTTTGGTTGAAAATGAGACAGGAAAAAGGTTGAAGTGTCTCAGATCAGAAAATGGACGTGAATATTGCAATAAAGAGTTTGATAGGTATTTTTCAGAGAATGGAATTCGTAGAGAGAAGACAGTTCCAGGAACACCACAAAAAAATAGTGTGTCAGAAAGGATGAACAGGACAATCATGGAGCGTGCAAGTTGCATGAGATTGCATGCAGTATTGCCTTTACAATTTTGGGCAGATGTTGTAGATACTGTTGTTTATCTAATAAACATAGGGCCTTCAAGTTCCTTGGATGGTGGTATTCCAGAGGAGGCATGGATAGGTAAAAAGGTAAACTACACATTTTTAAAAACTTTTGGTTGTGAAGTCTTTGTACACATTAATAAAGAAAATAGAACAAAGCTTGAGGCAAAATCAAAGAAATGTACTTTTATTGGATATGGTGTTAATGATTTTGGTTATCGCTTTTATGATTATGAAAAATACAAAATCATTAGGAGTAGAGATGTCATATTCAATGAAAACGTTTTGTATAAGGATTGGTTGCAGGAAAAGAAACAAGAAAAATAAAACAACAAATACACAGTGCTTGATGAGATCACAAAAAAAGTGATGGTGCCTGAAAATCATAATGATCAACGGCCAGAACAACAATCACAACAGCAAAAAGCACCTCAAACTCCTGAAAGTGGTGTTAGAATATCTACCATGATAAGTAGACCCCCTAAACGATACTCTCCTTCATTATATTATGTGTTGCTGACTGATTCTGGTGAACCAGAATGTTATGAAAAACCAGTACAGGTAGAAACCAGAAAGAAGTGGGAGTAAGCCATGAAAGAAGAGATGGACTCCTTAGCACATAACTAGACTTGGGACTTAGTCAGGTTTCTTACAGGTAAAACAACATTGCAGAATAAATGGGTTTACAAGTTGAAGGAAGAAGATGGAGGTAGAAAAAGGTATAAAGCTAAACTTGTGGTGAAAGGGTTTTCACAGAAAAATGGTATAGACTTTAATGAGATATTTTCTCCTATTGTTAAAATGACTTCAATCAAAACTATTTTAAGTCTAGTAGTAGCTGAAGATTTTCATCTTGAGCAGTTAGATGTAAAGACAATCTTTCTCCATGGGGATTTGGAGGAAGAGATATATATGCAGCAACCACAAGGATATGAGGTAAAAGGGAAGGAGAAACTAGTGTGCAAGTTGAAGAAGAGCTTGTATGGCTTAAAACAGGCTCCAAGGCAATGGTATCTAAAATTTGATAGGTGTATGTCTGAAAAAGGTTATACTAGATGTCACTCTAATCATTGTGTTTATCTCAAAAGGCAAAATGATGGCAGCTATATTATATTGTTATTGTATTTAGATGACATGCTTGTTGCAGGTTCCAACATGCAGGAAATAAATGTGCTCAAAAGAAAATTAGCGAACTCATTTGCAATAAAGGATTCGGGTGCTGCAAAACAAATCCTTGGTATGAGAATAACTAGAGACAGGAAGAATCACAAATTAACATTGTCTCAAAGTGAGTACATAGAAAAGGTGTTAAAAAGGTTTAATATGCAGAATGGAAAACCAGTTAGTATACCTTTGGCTAGCCATTTCAAATTAAGTAAGGAGGAGTGTCCCAAGACTCGGGAAGAAATGGCTCATATGTCTCAAGTTCCATATGCATCAATAGCTAGAAGCTTAATGTATGCAATGGTCTGCACAACGCCTGATATTGCACATGCAATGGGAGTTGTACGAAGGTACATGAACAGTCCAGGAAAAGAACATTGGATGGTGGTGAAGTGGATTCTCAGGTATTTGAGAGGTACCACAAATCAAGCATTATGCTTTAGTGGTTCAAACATTGCTCTACAGGGATATGTTGATGCAGATATGGTGGGTGATAGAGATAACAGGAGGAGCACAATAGGGTATGTGTTTACTGTAGGTGGAACAGCTTTCAGTTGGGTCTCAAAACTGCAAAGTGTTGTTGCACTCTCAACAACAGAAGTAGAGTATGTTGCTACTATAGAGACTAGTAAAGCAATGATTTGGTTACAAAGGTTTCTAGATGAATTGGGTAAGAAGTGGGAGTTGGGCATGTTATACAGTGATAGCCAAAGTGCCATACATCCTGCAAAGAAATTTGAATTTCATTCCAAGACTAAACATATATAGCTCAAGTACCATTTCATATGGTCAATGTTGGAAGATGGACAGCTGAAGTTGGAAAAGATACACAATAGCCAGAATCCTGCAGATATGTTAACAATAGTTGTAACTAGGGAGAACTTGAGAATCTACTCAGTTTCAATTGGTCTTCAAGTATGATGAAGAAGATGAGAAACAGCCAGGTCCAAAGTGGAGTCATTGTCCAGTAAAGGAAGCAGCGGTGGAGTTGCTATAGTCAGTCTCCAAGTGGGAGATTGTTGGGTGTGGAGCCTGATTATCTTTTGTATTCAAAGGTATCACCGCATTGGACCCGAGTTCGTAATGGGGCGGCAACGCCGCCCGTAAAATATTCACTGCAGGGGGGGTTCAGGGGGGGCTGCAACCTTTGGGAGCCCCCCCCCGGCGGGGGGATCGGGGGCAATGCCCCGGAAGCTAAAAATAGATGTAAAATTGCCTTGTAAAATGTTGTAATTTCGTAGTCAATCTAGGCCATTCCTTAGGAAGATATTTGACGGTAGAATTTATGTTTAATTTATGGTTTTTTCCCTAGAAGGCAACCCCTCGCTATATACGAGGGAATTATATTGTGTCTATGTAGATTTGTAGTCTGAGTGAGGAAGAGAGAGGAGATTGAGAGCAAAGAGGGAATTACAACAGATCTGTTGTAGGTGTATCTCTTCAGTTTGCTAGATAATATAAAGGAAGGACTGGTTGTTTCTCCGTGGACGTAGCCCAAACTAGGTGAACCACATATATCTGTGTCTCTCTTGTTTTATGTGTTTTATTTGTTTATATTTATGCAACATTTTATGTGTTACATTGCTTTGTAATATATAATTTTCTAACAATAGTTCACTATGGTGAGGTAGACATAGTTAGAGAGGGGAATCTTGAGCCAAGGATTTCTCACCTCTATCAACTAGCACACTTCCTCCATTGTACAACCCATTGCAGCTTGGGGGTCCATGAGGAAGAAGAGTACCCAAGGAGTAGGTTGGGACGTCAACCAATGGGTCACCACATTCAGCCAAAGTAGATCAACATCCACACGTGGAGGAAAACCACAAGGAAGTGAAAGTAGTGGCAAGGCCAAGATCAATCTCCTCTTCGGGTGAACGATACCTGTGGAATTTATGGTGTTCTATTATATGAATTCTTTGTACCTATAGTTAATAGAATTTAAAACATATGATATCTGGAATGTAGCATAATTCATGGATGTTTGATGTAAATGCTTTAATATCTCTGGTTCTCAATGTTTATATTCTTATGGTTGTATTCCAACTTATCTACATATGATTTAAAATATATATACATACATATATATATATATATATATATATATATATATATATATATATATATATATATATATATATATATATATATATATATATATATATATATATATATAGGGATGGCCACTACACACTTCTTTCCAACCCTGCTAACAGTTGTGACTGGACGAGTATCTTTTTTGAGTGACATTGGGCTATTACAAGTGAGAGGGAGCCAATTTCTACTAGATATAGAGAGCATGTGAATCCAAGGGCCAAGACAAAAGCAACAAGAAAAGGAAAAATCAACATCGTCATATGAAAAGCTAGGGGAGGAAAATTGTGGAAATTGGAAAGCATAGAAAGGATCATAGGGGGAGCCGTCGATAACAGGCTATGGGTAGTACCATAGAAAGAGAAGAGAATGTCTAAATGGAAAGGGGAAATTTTTCCATAAGAACTGGGAGTATTGTTGTAAGTAGAATTCAAGGAAAGTACAAGTGGTAAAGGAAATCACCTCAAAAAATGCTGGAAGATAGTTGTGAGATTGAGGTGAAGCGAGCTACCCCCGGAAGCTACTACGGAAGTAAATCACGAAGTCGTTGCACTATCTCTTCCTGAATGAAGGTAAAGTATGGTTTCCCAAACTAGCTAAGAGGACCACACACCATAGTAAGCAATATTTCTCCCACGAATAGGACTAGTGATAGTTTTAACATACCAAGCAAATAGGAATCTTCAAAACAAGATAGAGATAGAAATTATGCTATCATAGACAAGGAAAAGGATAATTTTGGCTTTGCAAGTTACTTAAGAGACCCCTATCACCCTCAAGTTGCTCAAATATACACCAACAACACAATTAACCAACCAATCAACATCTATTATTCCCCCTTCACGACAATTGACACCATCATTTGCAAGAATTGACTCCCTACTTAGAGAGGTTTTCAATCAGAACCATTGCAAACATGACCACTATGAAAGTGGAATTCAATAAATTCCATAACATTCCATGAATTTAATCCCAAGGTCGAAGATCCAACATGAAACGTAAATCTCTTCACCATTAAATTCCATAAAATTCCACCTCCTTGAAGCCATCAAAGTTTCAGGTGCAAAATTAAAACCTTGAATGAATTACCTTTTATCCACCTCTCTTGACGCATGCAAGTACATTGGGGGGTTGACCTCTACATGGATTACATGCTCACTGTCAGCCACCTCACCTCATATGAAGTGCCCAAAATATAAATCAAAAAATTTGTTATTGTTTCCCATGAGAGGGAATAGGGGGTTATGGGGAGGATTAATATTATTTGCATGATTTTCCATAACAACTTGTCAAGCAATTCTATACAAATTTATATAATCTAGAGAAAAAATATTATTCGTGGGATGTTTCGCCATCCAGATAATTCATTGATATCAGTTTTGCCTAATTTTAAGAGGAACACAAGATTTGCTTATTTGTCTGCGTCTCAGTTTTGAGGTGTAAAAGGCTTTACTATGAAAGTGGTTGAGGGAACCCCAAATTCTATGAAGAATAAGTTAAGGTTGATTTTCCTTAGGAAAAGAACCTTTATAGAGATATTGGATGGTGAGTGGAGACTCTCCCACTTACACAATATGAGTAATTTTTATTTCTTTTGTCAAGTCTAGATCAAGCAAGAGGCCATACATTTCAACGTGATTGTTGGTCTTTTGGCCTAGCCCTTAGGGGTAATCAACACTTGTTTTTCATCGAGATTAAGGATAACTATTCCCCACCCTGCCACCTGGTGCTATATTTTAATTTGTTAATGTAAATATTATTCTATGATTTTTAAATGTAGCATTACGAGACAACATCTCCCCCATACTAGGCAATAAAACACCTCTCCTCTACTACAATTAAAAATTAAACTATTTGGACTAAAAAATGTGAAGAGGTGTTCCATAGGTTAAAGGTAATTCTAACAAAAGAGCTGATTTTGAAGGTACCATATATGGAACACGAATTTTTGGTTTGCACCGATGCCTCTAAGGAAGGATTGGGTTGCATATTGATGCAAGAAGGAAGAATAATAGGATATGCCTCAAGGAAACTTAGAACCCACGAAGAGAACTACACAAACCATGATCTAGAAATGAAAGAAATTTCTTATGCCATAAATATTTCGAGACGCTACCTTCTAGGAAGGAATTTTGAACTTAGGACTTACCATTGTGGTCTACAACACATATTCACTCAAGAGCACTCTAATGAAAGACAAAGACAATGGTTTGAGCTAATAAGTGAATATAATTTTGATATTACTTACATAAAAGGAACGATAAATAAGGTAGTTGATGCTTTAAGTAGGAGGCCTCAGATATTTTTAGTGATTCCGTTAAAGACCAAATTGAGGGAGAAGTTGCTTGACTTACAAATTGAGGACACCTTGTACCAGGAGGTTAGAAAAAGTTTGATGGAGGATGGAATGATGACTCCAAATAATTAATTATACACCCTTGATAGTGATGGAATACTATGATTTTAGTTAAGGATATGTGTGCTACCGAATGAGGACATATGCAAATTAATCTTGAGCAAAGCGCATATAGCATTATACATGGAACACCCCAGTGTTAAGAAGATGGGTGCAAACCTGAAACCACTCTTCTTTTGGAAAGGGATGAAAAAGGACATTGTAAACTTTCTAGCGAGATGCTTAGAGTGTTAACAAGCGAAGGCTAAACACATACATCCAATAGGCTTACTGCAACCCCATGAGATACCAGAATCTAAATGGGATTTTATATCAATGGATTTCATCATGGGACTATCAATGACCACAAGAAGACATGATGCCATATTTGTATTAATTGGCACATTGATCAAGAGTACCCATTTTATACTAGTTAAGACTATATATAAGGCACCAAAGATAACCAGAGATTTTATTGATGAGATTGTGAGGCTACATGGAGTTACTAGGTGTTAGAAAATTATGTATTATAGAGAAATAGAACACATAAAATATATTGCAAAAATATAAACACAGAAAACGGATAAAACAAGAGACACAAATATACATGGTTCACCCAATTTGGGTTATGTCCATGAAGAAACAGTCAGTCCTTCCTTTTATATTATCCAGCAAACTGAAGAGATACAACTTATAGCATATCCACTGTAATTCCCTCTTCGCTCTCACACAATCTCCTCTCTCTTTCTCACTCAGAATACAGATCTACATATACACAATACAATTCCCTCATATATATCAAGGGGTTGCCTTCTAGGGAAAAAAAGCCTAAATTAAACATAACTTCTACTGTTAAATCTCCGCCTAATGAACGACCCAGATTGACTATGAAATTACAACATTTTACAAGGCAATTTTACATCTATTTTTAGCTTTGGGGGCGCTACCCCCAATCCCCAGCCAGGGAGGGGGCTCCAAATAATCGCCATCGCCCCCCCTGGACCCCCCTGGAGGCACACATTTTACGGGCAATGTTGCCGCCACATTACAAACTGGGGTCCAATGCGGCGATACCTCTGAATAAAGAAGATAATCAGGCTCCACACCCAACAATCTCCCACTTGGAGACTGATTATAGCCACTCCACCACTGCTTCATTTACTGGACAATGACTCCACTTCGGACTTGGTTGTTTCTCATCTTCTTCATCATACTTGAAGACCAATTGAAACCGAGCAGAATCTCAGTTTCTCCCTGGTTACAACTGTTGTTAACATATCTACAAGATTCTAGCTAGTGTGTATCTTTTCCAAATTCAACTGTCCATCTTCCAACATTGATCGTATGAAATGGTACTTGAGTTGTATATGTTTAGTCTTGGAATGAAATATAGAGTTCTTTGCAAAGATTTATGGCACTCTCATTGTCACTGTATAACCTGCCCAACTCTTGCTTCTTACCCAATTCATCCATAAATGTTTGTAACCACGTCATTTATTTACTAGCCTTTGTAGCAAGAACATACTCTGCTTCAGTTGTTGAGACTGCAACAAAACTTTGCATTTTTGAAACCCAAATGATAGTTGTTACACCTACAATAAACACATATCCTATTGTTCTCCTCCTATTATCTCTATCACTCGCCATATCTGCATCAACATATACCTGTAGAGAAATGTTTGAACCACCAAAGAATAATGCTTGATTTTTGGTACCTCTCAAATACCTGAGAATCCACTTCACAATCATCCAATGTTTTTTTCTTGGATTGTTCATGTACCTACTTAAAACTCCCATTGCATGTTCAATATCAGGCCTTGTGCAGACCATCGCATACATTAAGCTTCCAAATGTTGATGCATATGGAACTTTAGACATATAAGTCATTTCTTCATGAGTCTTGGGACACACCTCCTTACTTAGTTTGAAATGGCTAGCCAAAGATATACTAACTGGTTTTGCATTCTGCATTCTTCTAGAACTTGCAGTTGACTGTTAGGTCTCACCATGGAAGAGACATAATGAACATTGCACAAAAATTTGAGAAGATGAGAATCTCAAGAGCAAAATCAACTATTAATCACTCCATGCGTCCACGCTCTCTCTTCTCAAACATGTAGTTTACCATTAGGTCTCACCATGGAAGAGACATAATGAACATTGCACGAAAATTTGAGAAGATGAGAATCTCAAGAGAAAAATCAATTATTAATCGCTCCATGCATCCATGCTCTCTCTTCTCAAACTTGCAGTTGACCATTAGGTCTCACCATGGAAGAGACATAATGAACATTGCACAAAAATTTGAGAAGATGAGAATCTCAAGAGAAAAATCAACTATTAATCGCTCCATGCATCCACGCTCTCTCTTCTCAAACTTGTAGTTGACAGCCCTAATGATGGACTCACCTAGTTAGTCTGAAACGTTGGTTTCAAAATAATAACAGGTTCTTCCATAATTTTCGATATTAAATCTTTTCAACACCTTTTCTATGTACTCACTTTGAGACAATGTTAATTTTTGATTCTTCCTGTCTCTAGTTATTCTCATACAAATGATTTGTTCTGCAGCACCCAAATCCTTCATTGCAAATGAGTTCACCAATTTTATTTTGAGCACATTTATTTCCTGCATGTTAGAACCTGCAACAAACATGTCATCTACATACAATAACAATATAATATAGCTGCCATCATTTTTCATTTTGAGATAAACACAATGATCAGAGTGGCATTTAGTATAACCTTGTTCAGGCATAAACCTGTCAAATTTTAGATACCATTGCCTTGGAGCTTGTTTTAAGCCATACATGCTCTTCTTCAACCTGCACACTAGTTTCTCCTTCCCTTTTACCTCATATCCTTATGGCTATTGCATATATATCTCTTCCTCCAAATCCCCATGGAGAGAGGTTGTCTTTACATCTAATTGCTCAAGATGCAAATCTTTAGCTGCTACTAGACTTAAACTAATTCTGATTGAAGTCATTTTAACAATAGGAGAAAATATCTCATTAAAGTCTATACCCTTTTTCTGTGCAAACCCCTTCACCACAAGTCTAGATTTATACATTTTTCTACCTCCATCTTCTTCCTTCAACCTATAAACCCATTTATTTTGAAATTTTGTTTTACCTACAAGCAACCTGACTAAGTCCCAAGTCTAGTTATGTGCTAAGGAGACCATCTCTTCTTTCATTGCTTGCTCCCACTTCTTCCTAGTTTCTACTTGCAATGCTTCTTCATAACATTCTGGTTCACCAAAATCAGTCAACAATACATAATGAAGGAGAGCATCATTCAGGGGGTCTACTTATCCTGGTAGAACTTCTAACACCAATTTCAGGCATTTGAGGTGCTTATTGTCATTGTCATTGTTGTTGTTGTTCTCGTTGTTGATAATTATGATTTTCAGGCACCTTCACTTTTTTGTGATCTCATCAAGCACTGTGTATTCTCTATTTTCTTTTTCCTGTTTCTTTTCCTACATCTAATCTTTATACAACAAAATTTTATTGAATATGACATCTCTTCTCTTAATGATTTTGTGTTTTTCATAATCATAAAATCGATAACCAAAATCATTAACGCCATATCAAATAAAGGTACATTTCTTTGATCTTTCCTCAAGCTTTGTTCTATTTTCTTTATTAATATGGACAAAGGCTTCACAACCAAAAGTCTTTAAAAAATAGTAGTTTACCTTTTTACCTGTCCATGCCTCCTTTGGAATATCACCATCCAAGGAATTTGAAGGCCCTTTGTTCATTAGATAAATAGCAGTATCTACATCATCTGACCAAAATTGTAAAGGAAATCGTGCATGCAATCTCATGCACCTTGCATGCTCCCTGGTTCTCCTGTTCATCCTTTTTGACACACCATTTTCTTGTGGTGTTCCTGGAACTGTCTTCTCTCTGTGAATTTCATTCTCTGAACAGTACCTATCAAACTCTCTACTACAATATTCACCTCCATTGTCTGATCTGAGACACTTCAACCTTTTTCCTATCTCATTTTCAACCAAAGCTTTCTATTTCTTGAAAGTATAAAATACATCAGATTTATTTCGAATACAATAAATCTAGGTTTTTCTGGTTGCATCGTCAATAAAAGTAACATAATTACAAGAGCCACTTAGAGATGATACATGAGCAGGTCCCCATAGATCTATATGAAAAAGCTCTAATTTTTCGCTCTTCTTTTATTTCCCAACTCTGAGGAATCTAACTCTCTTATGTTTTCCAAAAACACAATTCTCACAAAATTATTAATCAACATGCTTCAAACCTAGCAACAAATTTCTTGAGTGAAGAATCTTCGTCCCCTTCTCACTCATGTGCCCAAGCCTATGATGCCACAATGTCGTATCTTCTCCTATAGAGGTTAAAGCATTAACAGAATTAGAAATACCATTGCATAAGTACAATGTACCAACCTTTTCTCCTTTTTCTATTACCAGGGCTCCTTTAATGACCTTCCAGGTTTTATCTCTAAAAGTAGTCATGCAATCTTCACCTCCCATCTACCTTATTGAAATAAGATTTTTCTTCATATCTGGAACATGCCTTAGCTCCTTCAATAGCCATTGATTTCCATTCTGTTGTTTTATGAAAATAGTACCCATTCCAATGATTTTACAAGGTTTATCATCACCCAATCGAACCTGTCCAAAATCTCCTTGAACATAATCATGAAAATGTTTCTTATCACGTGTGGCATGGAATGAGACCCCTGAATCTACCACCCATGCATCAATAATATTTTCTAATGAAAAAATCAAAGCATCTTGCAACACATCACCTGTCACATTTTCTTAATGATTGTTTTCTTGTTGTGCGTCTCCTTCTTTTCCCTTTCAAGGCTTGCAATCTTTCTTCAGGTGTCCTTTCTTCCCGCATTTCCAGCACACTATCCCCTATCTGGACTTGGATCTTCCTTTCCTTGACTTACTGTGATATCTTGGGCTTTTTCCTCTTTCCATTTTTCTTCCCCTAGTCTCTGCAGTCAAAGAATTACCTGTTGTCTCACCGAAGATTTTCCGTCGCATTTCCTCGCTAAGGATTTCACCGACAACATCATCAAACTTTAAAGTACTATATCTAGAGAGAGAGTTACTAATGGCCATAAATAAACCATTCCAACTTTTTGGCAATGAGCATAGAAATAACAAAGCCCTAACTTCGTCATCAAAAGTTACCCCTACAGAACTTAACTGCGTGGTAACTGTATTAAATTCATTTAAATTATCAGCAATAGATCCACCTTTTGACATCTTCATATTAAATAAACGCTTCATAAAAAATACCTTATTTGAGACCGAGGGTTTTTCATATAGTTTGGTCAATGCCAACATTAAACCCTATGTTGTCGTTTCCTTTGAAATATTAAATGCTACCAACGTTGCTAGGCATAACCGTATTGTTCCAGGTGCCTTTCTGTCGAGAATATCCAATTTTTTGTCTGTCATACTCGTCGGCTTCTTTGTATTTCCGCTCAATGGTAGGTATAGATCTTTCTCATATAGATAATCTTCCATCTGCATCTTCCATAGCAAGTAGTTTTGGCCATTAAATTTTTCAACCCTAAACCTACCATCTTCTGCCATTGCTCCCACTCGAGTCAGGAACCCTTCTCTCCTACGAGTTTATCAGCCAAATAGACCTTCGGCTCTGATACTAGTTGTTAGAAAATTATATATTACATAGAAATGGAACACAAAAAATATATTGCAGAAATATAAACATAGAAACGCATAAAACAAGAGAGACACAGATATACGTGGTTCACTGGTCTGAAAATCACTTATGTATGATCTCAGTCAATTAATGTAGGTATTACAAACTCGTGTTAGTGTATGCCTATGTTATTTTAAGCAACGAATCGATAAGATTATGAAATACACAAGCAATTGGAAAACAGTAAGAGAAACAAAGCAAGAAAATGCAAAACACAACAATTTAATAAGGAGTTCACCCAATCCTCTTGGGCTACGTCTCTTGGTCCAACATTCAGTGGTGGCCTTTTTTATTGTGTCTTGAAGCAGAATTTTTACAATGAGGAGCTCAAATTGAGTCTCCTGGAACAGATGAGTACTTGGATTCCCCAAGCCACCAGAGTGCACAGACTCCCCCTTACCAAGTCTCGACCTCAACTGGTCTTAATGGCATGAGTCCAATTTGGTACTCAGTTCCCGACAGATATCCTCACAGGGATTGCTCGAACCTCTCAAGCCTTCTGTCTGCTTGATGCTACCTTAGCTCTGCAGGTCAGCTTGACTTTTGTCCTCTACTTCTTGCTTTACTCTCTATTATGTCTCTTTTGTCTCACAGTATTCCTTGTCTCTGTTCTGTGTCTATTCATGGCTTAAAGCCAATCCATCCCTTGACTGTTTGTTTCCTCTTCCGTTTCTTCGGTTCGCCTGCCTCTGTCCGCTTGGAATTCCCTGCTTCTGCGTCATCGCCACTGTGTAACGTTCCACAGAAGGTGGCCACTTGTCTCCTTACGAACTGGGCGCCAGCTCTTCCTCGAACGGTTCGTTATTTCGGTTACTTTGTGAAATGATTCATCCGCCAGCTCATCAGTCAAATCAGACTTCAAATATTTATATGCCTTAGATTATTCTTCTCGTCAAATCCAATCTCCCATTGGGTGCATTCTCCGCTGTTAGATTTGGGGCCTCCAGATCCTACGGTCATCGCTTTTATTGCGTGGTTGACTTGCTCGACCGTTAGCCTATGATGAGAGCGATTTTCTCTCTCATCCGCCGGACACGCATCATTCAACGTATGGAATTGCTGGGTCATCAGCCAAACCCGCTTACCGCCTGAAATGCCTCCGATATTCTGTCGGTTTTGGAGCGCGGGACCCGCCTGTCAGTTTCAGCACTTTTCCCATGGTTTTCCGGGTTTCCTTGTGACCGAGCACTCAGGACTTTTCCTTCTCCAGGGGTTTTGCCCAGCAATGCGCGATTATCACTTTGCGCTAATCACGCATTAGAAATGGCCTTCATTTTCTTATCTGGTCTTCCCAATTGCTAGTTTGCGCCACTACGCGGTCTCCATGGGCCAACGGTCAGCACGCTTTGACCGAGGTCCTACTTGTTCCGTGCTGGTTACAAACTGCCACTGTCCAAAGGTCCTTCTTGATAGCTCGTTGTTCATAATATTTTTGAAGTCTGTCATGATTTGAAACAGTCATAGAAACTTGGATAATTTTCAAGGATCCAATTTGGATCACGACCTTGCCACTGAAAAGCTTTTGTACCACCAAAAGTTGGTTTTCAAGCATCGACTTAGTGAGGGTTCAATTGTCTCACTTGTCCAATCTCTATCCACTTTGCACTGCTCGGCTTTGAACCACTGAACCCAATTCTGAGGTACTCAACATCTTCCCTAGGCATCGTTCTCACCTTCCTGTCTAGAATTGTGTCTTCCTGCAATTCATTAGGATATTCAGGTATCAAATCATCAATAGAAGGCAATTGACTCTACTCTTCGGGATCCTCAATTAGTGAAGGTTCAAAAAATCTCAAGCTGTCTACATTTACGACTGAGTATATGTGCATGTAAGCTGGTAGATCAAGGTGAAAAGCATTCTCACCAATTTTCTCAAGTATCTTGAAAGGTCCATAGCTGATAGGCTTTAGCCTTTTACCTTCACCTTGCATCCTTTCCTTGCTGATATACAACCAGACTTGATCACCAACTTGGAAACTATGCTCCATCCGATGCTTGCCATGCCTTTCCTTGTATTTGGCCTGGCTCTTTTCCAGCTGTTCCTGTACTGCCTGGTGGATATCTTGGATTTGTTTGATGAACCTAGTTTCCCTGTCCACATCACAGTGTCCCTCAACTGTTTCATCCTTACCAAAGACAAAATCCAAGGGTGACCTTGGTGTGAAATCAAAACAGGTCTCAAAAGGATATCTTTGTGTGGAAGAATGTTTGGCTCGGTTGTAAGCATGTTGAACATAACACAAATGTTCATCCCAAAGCTTAGGATGTTTGCTGCAATATCCCCTAAGTAACTGGATCACTGTCTTGTTGACTACTTCTTTCTGGACATTCGTTTGTGGATGGAAAGCTATGCTTTTCTTCAGTCTGGTGCCCATCAATTCCTACAGACTTGACCAAAAATTTCCCACCAATCGGGTATCTCGATCAAATATAATGGAAGTGGATAATCCAAAATGTCTCGATCAGATATAATGGAAGTGGGTAATCCAAAATGAACCCATACATGTTGAAAGAATAGTTTTGTAGTTTGTTCAGCTATAATCTCTTTATTGCAAGGTATCAAAACACACATTTCGCTGAACCTATCCGCAACAACATACACATAATCATGACATTTCTTAGATTTAGGCAGTCCTCCAACAAAGTCCATGGAAATACTTTCCCAAGGATGAGAAGGAACTGGTAATGAAGTGTACAAGCCTAGTTTTCTAGTGTTGGGCTTGCTTGTAGCGCACATAGTACACCCTCTTACATATCTAGAAATTGTCTCGTTCATTTTTTTCCAATAACAAAACCTTTGCAACTATGCAACTCTTTTACTTACCCCAAAGTGACTTGATATTAGAGAAGTGTGTGCTTCTCGAATTATCTTTACTCTTTCAGTTTGTGGAATGCATAGCTTCCCACAATGATATAGGAGTCGGTCCTTAATATGGTAATCCAATTCTTCTACTTGTTTGCCTTCATTTAAAGTTGCATATAGATCTTTAAAGTCTATATCTTGAGCATACTGTTCAATGTAGCTCTCATGTAACACAAAATTATGCTTAAGTATAGTAGATGCATTTATAATGGGTCTAGATAACATATCTGCAACCTTATTGTGTATGCGCTTTTTATATATGATGACTAAATGAAGCTGTTCTAGAAAACCCATCCATATATAGTGTCTTGATTGCTACAACTTAATTTGGGAGTGTAGATATTGAAGTGGTCGATGATCAGTATGTATTACTGTCACTTTGCCCATTAAGCAATGTTTCCACTTTTTCACACTCTGTACTAATGCATACAATTCTTTATCATATGTGGGATAGTTAACTACTGTAAAATTAAATGTCTTGGAATGATAACATATGGGTTTATCGTGATGTATCAACACTGCTTCCATGGCATAGTCACTGGCATCCGTTTGGATCTCAAAGGGTCTTTAAAGATCAGGGAGTGCTAGTATTGGTGTTATACTAATCTTTTCTTTCAAGGTGTCAAAGGCTTTCTGTTGTTTTCCTCCCCACTGAAACACCTTGTTCAATCCTGTTAAAGCATGTAAGGGAGTTGCAATTAAGGAAAAGTTAGAAATGAAATTTCTCCAATATTGTGCTACTCCTAAGAAGCTCCTAACTTCTGCAGCAGATTTGGGTTTAGGCCAGTTTACAATGACTGCCTCCTTAGAGGGATCTATCTTCAATTCACCACCCCCTACTATACGTCCCAAATAATGCAAAGATGTTTTGCCAAATTCACATTTTGAGAGTTTAACATAAAGTTTTTCTCTTTTCAAAACATCTAGTGTCTGCTTAACATGCTTTAAATGTTCTTCCCATGTTTTGCTAAATATCAGAATGTCATCCAGATATACAATAACAAAATCATCAAGAAAAGGTCTGAGTACATCATTCATTATTCTCATGAAAGTAGCAGGAGCATTAGTTAAGCCAAAAGGCATAACCAGCCACTCATACAATCCCTGCTTTGTTTTGAAAGCAGTCTTCCATGCATCTTGTTCTGCAACTTTGACCTGATGATATCCACTATGCAAGTCTAACTTGGAAAAATAAACAGCTTCTTTCAATTGATCTAATAGATCATCTATGCGAGGAAGGGGATAACAATTTTTTGTTGTTATCTTATTCAGTGCTCGGTAATCAATGCACATTATCCATGAGCCATATTTCTTCCTCACCAAAAAAATTGGAGATCCACAAGGTGATGTGCTAGGTCTGATGAACCCCTTCTCGAGCAACTCCTGCACCTGCTTCTTGATTTTTGCATTCTCTAAAGCGGACAACTTGAACATTCCAATGTTAGGCAATGGAGCATCTTGTTGCAAATTAATTTCATGCACTATTTCCTTTTTGGGTGGCAGACCTTTAGGTTCTTGAAACAAGATATCATATTCTGAAACAACTTTTTCTAAATCAGCGTGTTGTTTAGCATCACAACCCTCAAATACATTGGTTTTAACAGGTTTCTTTTCCTTTACAACCATCAGTAAAAAAAATTTGCATGAGTTTATCATTCATTTCATCTGCCCTGAGTTTATGAGAGTGTAATTATTCTTGAGCTTATGAGCTCTTACAAAGTATTTGATTCCATATTTAACGAGTAGATACTTGTTCTCAGCTCTATAGAAAATAGCTTTTATGTCATACAAGTAAGGACTTCCTAAAACAATTCCACATATATCCAAAGGAATTATGTCTAACTCAACCTCATCTACAAATGTTGACCCAAAAGAAAACTTAAGTTTGCATTATCTAGTCACTTGTAGTTGTGCTTTATCACTTAACCATCCTAATGGGTATGGTTTCTTGTGAGGTGTAGTCAATAATCGCAACTTCTTTACAATTGCTTCAGAAATTAAATTTACTTGTGAGCCTCTATCAAACAAGGTATCAATCTTTTGATGTTTGGAAATAACTCGAATATGGAAAAGCTCATGTCTTTTTCTCTCATTTTCTTCATCAATAGTAGATTGTGGAGAATTACTAGTAGATGCTTCAGAATTCTTACCTTTTATACCTGTGGCTGCAATGGTTGTTTCATCTCCTAAGTCCGACCCCAAATCTTTATGAATAGCTGCAGTAGTCTTCTTCTTCTTGCCCTCAAACTTCGTAGGTCTCAGCTCCAAATGCAGAATCCAACAGTGCTGATCATCATGCCCATCCTTCTTACAGTGAGTGCATGAAGACTTGATTTTCTGTGCAGTATTGGCCTTGCTTTCCATTTCTGTTTTATTTTCTCCTTATTCTTGCTTGCAGTGGGTTGGGATGATCCCCCAACTTTTTGGTTTCCATTCTTTCCTCTAGCTTCTAGATGCGTATCCTGAACAGATACCTCATCTCTACTAGTGGGATTAAACATGAAGATAGTGTGCCTCATGTAGCTGTGTAGACCACTGATGTACTTCAACAGAATCTCAGGTGAGTCTAATGAGATTCCTAGAATCAAAGCTCTCTTCCTAAACTCTTGGGTGTAACCTTGTACACTTTGCCCAACTGACGAAGAGTTTTCCAGCTCATCATGGCTTGCTGCATGTAGGCCAGTGGATAGAACTGATTTTTGATTGCAGAAACAAATTCACTCCAGACAGAAAGAGTATTACCATGTCTTTTCATGTCAGCTTGGGTCCTGCCTTCCCACCAAACCAAGGCAGTGCCTCCAAGGCGTAGGCTGGCCAGCTGAATCTTGCTCTTGTCTGAATCAATACTCTGCACTCTGCAATAAACATCAATTTGTCTGATCCAATTGTCCATCTTTTCTGCATTCAACTCTCCATCATATATTGGTAAATAAAATTTAACACCTAGTTTAATCAAAGATGTCTTCTTTTTATGTTCAAGGCTATTAGGAGGTGTGAGAAAGCTTTCTTCTTTCCCCTTGCCTTTTGAGTGGTCATGGAGGAGAGACTGTTCTTCTCCTTTATCTTGTTTGGAACCTGATGAGTCTTCATCTTTATTTTTTCTAAAATCCTTATACATTTCCTCTACCATGGACCTTATGGCTAGGAAACTATCTATAAATTGAGGGTCTGGCCCCACAGAACCTTCCTCTGACATTGTCTTTTGAGGATAGACTCTTCCAATCTCAGGATTAGTTTTGACCAACTCTCCTTATCCTAATTTGAGCTTTGATCTAGTTAGCATTCAATAGTTAAATCCAACACAATCTTGTCTAACCTTAACAACCTATAGCTCTGATACCACTTGGTCTGAAAATCACTTATGTATGATCTCAGTTAATTAATGTAGGTATTACAGACTCATGTGTTGGTGTATGCCTATGTTATTTTAAGCAACAGATCAATAAGATTGCGACATACACAGATAATTGGAAAACAGTAAGAGAAACACAGCAAGCAAATGCAAAACACAACAATTTAATAAGGAGTTCAGCCAATCCTCCTAGGCTACGTCTCCTAGTCCAACTTTCAGTGGTGGCCTTTTTTATTTTGTCTTGAAGCAGAATTTTTACAATGAGGAGCTCAAATTGAGTCTCCTGGAATAGATGAGTACTTGGATTCCCCAAGCCACTAGAGTGCACAAACTCCCCCTTACCAAGTCTCGACCTCAACTGGTCTTAATGGGATGAGTCCAATTTGGTACTCAGTTCCCAACAGATATCCTCACAGGGATTGCTCAAACCTCTCAAGCCTTCTGTCTGCCCAATGTTGCCGTAGCTCTGCAGGTCAGCTCGACTTCTGTCGTCTGCTTCTTACTTTACTCTCTATTCTGTCTCTTTTGTCTCACTATCTTCCTTGTCTCTGTTCTCTGTCTCTTCATGGCTTAAAGCCAATCCGTCCCTTGACTGTTTGTTTCCTCTTCTGTCCCTTCGGTTCGTCTGCCTTTGTCCACTTGGAATTTCCTGCTTCTGCGTCATCGCCACTGTGTAACGTTTCACAGGAGGTGACCACTTGTCTCCTTATGAACTGGGCGCCAAATCTTCCTCGAACGGTTCGTTATTTTAGTTACTTTGTGAAATGATTCATCCGCCAGCTCAGCGGTCAAATCGGATTTCAAATATTTATATGCCTTAGCTTATTCTTCCCGTCAAATCCGGTCTCCCATCGGGTGCAATCTCCGCCATTAGATCTGGGGCCTCCAGATCCTACGATCATCACTTTTATCATGCGGTTGACTTGCTCGACCATTAGCCTACGATGAGAGCGGTTGTCTCTCTCATCTGCCAGACACGCGTCATCCAACGTATGCAATCGCTGGGTCGTCGGCCAAACCCGCATACCACCCGAAATGCCTCTGATATTCCATCGGTTTTGGAGCGTGGGACTCGCCTGTCGGTTTCAGCACTTTTCCCACGGTTTTCTAGTTTTCCTTGTGACCGAGCGCTCAAGGCTTTTCCTTCTCAAGGGGTTTTGTCTAGCGATGCACGATTAGAATCGCGCATCAGAAACGGCCTTCGTTTTCTGTTTTGGTCTTCCTAATTGCTAGTTTGCGCCACTGTGTGGTCTCCATGGGCCAATGGTTAGCGCGCTTTGACTGAGGTCCTCGTTGTTCCGTGCTAGCTACATACTACGACTGTCCAGAGGTCCTTCCTAATAGCTCATTGTTCATAAGATTTTTGAAGTCTGTCATGATTTGAAACAGTCATAGAAACTTGGATAATTTTCAAGGATCCAATTCGAATGATTCACCCAATTTGGGCTATGTCCACGGAGAAACAGTCATTCCTTCCTTTTATATTATCCAACAGACTGAAGAGATACAACCTACAACAGATCCGCTATAATTCCCTCTTGTCTCACACACAATCTCCTCTCTCTTTCTCACTCAGAATACAAATCTACATAGACGCAATACAATTCCCTCATATATAGCAAGCAATTGTCTTCTAGACCCTAAATTAAACATAACTTCTACCGTCAGATCTCTGCCTAATGAATGACCCAGATTGACTACAAAATTGCAACATTTTAGAATGAAATTTTACATCTATTTTTATCTTCGGGGGCGCTGCCCCTGATTCCCTACCGGGGGGGCTCCAAATAATTGTCGTCACCCCCCCTGGACCCCCTTGGCGGTGCACATTTTACAGGAAGTGTTGCCACCACATTACGAACTAGGGTCCAATGCGGCGATACCTCTTAATAAAGAAGATAATCAGTCTCCACACCCAACACTAGGAAGATCATATCAGATAGGGGAGCAATTTTTAAAGGAAGGTTTTGGACTAGTTTCCAAGAAGCCTTGGGAACCCAATTGAACTTCAACATTGCTTATCACCCTTAGAGAAATGGCAAGACAAAGAGGACTAATCAAATCCTCGAGAACATGTTACATATATATGTGATGGACCAACGAAAGAGATGGGAGTAGTTTTTACCACTAGTGGAATTTTCTTATAACAAAAATTATCAGAGTTCCATCAAGATAGCACCATTTTAGTTCTTGTATGGGAGACCTTGCACAACTCCTTTTAGTTGGACTGCTTATAGGATCATTTGTTAATAGGACCAGAAGTAGTGCAAGAGATGAAGGAACATATGAAATTGATTAGTGGGAGGCTTAAAGAAGAACGAGAATGATATACGAGCTATGTTGACCCTCACTATATGGATCAAAGTTATGAAGTAGGAGATATGGTTTTTTTAAGAGTAAGGGACCAAAAAAGCTCCATAAAGTTTTGAAAGGGGGGAATTTGTCCCCACATATTGTGGAACCTTTTGAAATATTAGAAAGAAAATGGTCAGTGGAATATAGGCTTGATTTACCTCCATCTCTAGTGAATATGCATGATGTGTTACATGTTTCCATTTTGTGTCATTAGATTTTAGATCCTTCACATGTTCTTGACTTGGGTCATTTGTAGGTTTTAGACAAGTGCATAGTGATGGTCAAACCAGTTCACATACTAGACCGATGAAACCTGTAGCTTAGACAACGATTAGTGGACCAGGTTAAGGTCTAGTGGGACAATTATAGTCCCATTTTAGCCACTTGGGAGGAAGTCAAAGAGATGCACCACCATTTATCCTACCTATTCCAAGGACTTTAGGACGAAGTCATATACTAAGAGGGGGTGTATGTGGTTCCCCACTCTAATTGAAGTCATATATTAAGAGGGGGCATATGTAGTTCCACACTCTAGTTGATTGTGCTTGATATGAAATTGACATTTATTTAGCCTTAAGGCTCACACATTATTCTTTGAGGACCTGAGGATGAGGATCCATACACTTGCCTCTACTATTAGTGGATGCGATGGTTATGTTTGTTTCCTATTTGATGTTAAGATGGTGATAAATTTGATGGATATGTACGTCTTCTATTGATATTATGATGATGATAGCATAGATGGATATGTATGTTCTCTAGTGATGTCATGATGATGATAACTTTGATGGATATGTATGTTTTCTATTAATGTTATGATGATAACAATTTTGATGAAATGTATGTTTTCTATTGATGTTATGATGATGATAGTTGTGATGGATGTGTTCCTTATGTTGGCTACTTACATTAGTTTTGTTTCACGATAAACAAAAATGTGAATGACTAGGTCATGTTGATGATGCTATTATGACAATTACTAACAATGAGAAACATTGTTACTAATTATTATTGAGTATGATAGGAAACCACCAGATGCACCCACATGTGATGAGTCGATGACATCTGGTTTTATAGAAATGAATATTTCATCTTTGGAATTTTAAAGTTCAAATTGAATCTTGCAATATATTCTAATCACATGTTAGTGGTTGCAAGAACGAGTTAGTTTCTTGGATGAATGACCCACACATGGGTGATATGGTTGTACAATTGGATGGCATTTCATGGGGTGGGACAATGTCCCTGATTTCACCCGATAGCACTCTCGTTGTGACTTTAGCTAGAAGGGTTAGTATACCTTCATCTTGAAGATCACGATGTCATGGGGGGAAGTCCCAAATTGGGTCGTTCACAAGGATTTCACTAGGGGGCGTGCATCAAGGAAAATTACTTTATCCCAAGCACGATTGGTCTCATTATAGCAGGAAACAAGAGAGATGATAGCAGTCTTTGCCATTGCACTTAGAATTTCCCCTCATAGACGTTGGATGGTTGAAAGGGAAGTGGCATGGTACCCTTAGAATCATAAATAAATTGCTAGGTGTGGCACCCTTGGAATGGCTAAGGGAAGTTCTTGAAGGTAACAACCAACTTGGAACCCTTGTCATCATAAATAAACTGTTAGGCGTGGCACCCTCAAAACTTCGAAGGGAAGTTCTTAAAGGGCACAACTGACTTGGGACCCTTTGCATTAAAAAGACACTAATAAATATAATCAAGATATCAAAATCCTACAAATTCACATCAAGTGGTAAATGAGGTTAGAACCAAGGCAATTAAATCAAGTAAAAAACATGGGGTAAAGGGAGAATAGGAAGAAATAACAATATTTTACCTTGAGAACTCTACCTTTCCCAAGTTGAAAAATATTAGGTAGATAATGTACATAAGTAATTTATTTAGGAAAAATGGGGGAGGGTGGATATAGAGTGATTATAAAAATTAATCCTAAATTTCATTAAGAGAAGAGGGTGGCGAATTACAAAAAAAAATAAAAAATCAAGGAATTTAGAGAACCTCCATGTGGCAAGAGCCAACATAAGAATATTCATCTAAGAGGCAAAGTGAGTTAAATTACGAGGTACTTAGGGGACCAAATTTGAGACTAATTAATTGAATTTAGTAATTAAAACAAATTAAGGAGTAGAAAAGGGGGATCAAGGGACAACTAGGATAAGAAATAGGGAGTCTTGCAAGGGTGAGGAAAAATATTATTTTTGAATTAAAATTTAAGAAAATAATTTTGGAGAGCCTTGTTGAGATGGTGACACATGGGTGGGTGAATAATCAAACTTTTGGACTAATAAAAATAATAATTATGCATGAAGTTCCAAGTGTCACCTATGAAGCCTCCTACAAAAGAAGGAGCAAGCCATGGGAGAAGACATTATTTTCTTACCCTATTTTTGGATGGATGAGATTATGTCATTTTGAGTAGGCTACAAGCTATAGTTGAGTTTGGTGAGGTAGAGGCCTTTAGAGAGGGGAATATTTATCCAAGGAGTGATCACCTCTATCAATTAGCACACTTCCTCCATTGTAAAACCCCATTGTAGCTTGGGGGTTCGAGGAAACAAGGGTACTCAAGGAGTAGGCTAGGAGGTCAACTGATGGATCACTACATTCGATCAGAGCACATCAACATTCACACTTGGAGGTAGACCAAAATAAGGAAGTGAAAGTAGCAACAAGGAAAATATCGAATCTCCTCCCGTGGTGAATGGTACATGTGGTATTTATGATGTTAAGTTATATGATTTTTTTGTGCCTATACTTAATAGAATGTAAAAAAAATGATATGTGGAATGTAGTATATTTCATGGATGTTTAATGTAAATGCTTTAATATCTCTAATTTCCCAATGTTTATTTTCTTATGGTTGTATTCCAACTTATCTGCATTGTATATATATATATATATATATAGTATATGAATGGCCACTATACGCTTCTTTCCAACCCTACTCACACATGTGGGTGGAGGAGGATATTTTTTGAGTGACATTGGGCTATTACAAGTGAGAGGGATCAAATTTATAGTGGATAAAGGGAGCATATGATTTCAAGGGCCAAGACAAAGGAAACAAGAAAAGGAAAAATCAGCATCGTCATAGGAAAATCTAGGGGAGGAAAATTGTGGCAACTGGAAAGCATAGAAAGGATCATAGGGAGAGCCACAAGTCAGAGGCCATGGGTAATACCATAGAAAGAGAAGAGAATGTCTAAATGGAAAGGGGAATTTTTTCCATAAGGATTGAGAGTAATGTTGTAATTATAATTCAAGGGAACTACAGGTGGCAAAGGAAATTACCTCAAAAAAGGTCGGAAGATAGTTGTGAGCTTGAGGTGAGTTAAGCTACCCCTAGAGGCTATAGAGGAAGAAAAACATGAAGTTCTTGCATTTTCTCTTCCCGAGTGAAGGTAAAATGTGGTTTCCCAAACCGTTCAAGAGGACCATACACCATAGTAAGCAATATTTCTCACACAAACAAGACTAGTGATAGTTTTAACGTATCAAACAAATAGGAATCTCCAAAACAAGCTAGAGAAAGAAATTATGCTATCTAGACAAGGAAAAGGATAATTTTGGCTTTGTAAGTTAGAAAAGAGACCCATGTCACCCTCATGTTGCTCAAATCTCCACCAACAATAGAATTAATCAACCAATCAACCTCTATTATTCCCCTTTCACGGCAATTGGCACCATCATTTGCGAGAATCAACTCCCTGCTTAGAGAGGTGTTCAACCAGCACCATTCCAAACACGACCACTATGAAAGTTGGACTGAATAAATTCCATAGCAATCCATGAATTTAATCCTAATTCCAAAGATCCCACGTGCAACATAAATATCTTCACCATTAAATTCCATAATTTTCCACCTCCTTGAAGCCATCAAAGTTTCAGGTGAAAAATCAAAATGTTGAATGTAGTATTGTTCATCCACATCTCTTGATGCATGCAAGTACAATTGGGGGTTGACCTCTGCATGGGTTACATGCTCACTGTCATCCACCTCACCCCGTAGGAAGTGCCCAAAATATAAATAAAAAACTTTGTTATTGTTTCACATGAGAGGGAGGAATGGGGTTGGGGGGGAATTAATATTATTTGCATGATTTTCCATAACATCATGCAAAGCAATTCTATAAAAATTTATATGATTTAGAGAAAAAAACTTAGTCATGGGATGTTTCGCCATCCAAACAAATCATCTATGTTTTGAAGTGTAAAAGGTCTTACTATGAAAGTGGTCGAGGGAACCCCAAATTCTATGAAGAAGAAGTTTAAGTTTATTGTCCTTAGGAAAAGAACTTTTATAGAGATATTGGATGGTGAGGGGAGACTCTCTCACTATCAAATTCTGAGTAATTTCCATTTCTTTTGTCGAATTTAGATCAAGCAAAAGGCCATATATTTTAACATCATTGTTGGTCTTCTGGCCTAGCCCCCAAGGGTACTTCAACGCTTGCTTTCCATTGGGATTAAGGATAATTCCTCCCCACCCTGCCACCCAGTACTATATTTTAATTTGTTAATGTAAATATTATTTTTAATATAGCATTACAAGACAACATATCCCCCATACTAGACTATAAAGCACCTCTCCTCTCCTGTAATTAAAATTAAAATAATTTTTAACTTATTAAAACCCCTCATATATCCATCTTAACTCTGGATCTACCAAGCATCGAGAGAGATCAATTCTCTCACAATGAAAACATCTTTTTGAGTGCAAAAGTTAAGAAAATGTTTGTGTCTCAAAAAAAATTATTCATCTTGACTCTTGATAGATCTAGAGTTAAGATGGATCTATGTTTGTTTTGAGCACGACGCTAATAAAATTTTTTAACTATAATTTCTTTTTTTTTATTTCTTTTATAGTTCATATTGAAATATTTTTTTTTTTTTTTTGTGTAAATAAGCTTTTGTATTAACAAGTAAAACATATATTACAAAACTTTTGCCGAGGCAGATTGCTGGCTACATGGCAAGCCTTACTCAGGGTCAACAGAGTGAAAAGGGCGGAGAGAGCTAAAGAAGACATAGAGAGAAACTAGAGCTGTCTACAAAAACACCACGCAGGGTGACTTGATCCCAAAAAACTGATTGTCACCTAACTGGAAAAACACAGTAACAAAAAATATAGCAGAGTCCCGCAAGGGGACAGGGGAGACTAATTATGGTTGTTGGGAGGGGTTGCATGCGCCTCTTTGTGCCTGGGGGCCTGGGCCTGGTGGATGCACGACGGTCCTCCCTTCGGCGGATCAGTGGGCTTGCTATCCTTCTCAATGGATTTCTGGAGGAGCTTGATCAGAACCGAGAGTTTTTTGCTGACGGAATCCATCTCCTGATGCAGAGCGCAGAGTTTGAATTCGCTGCTTTCGACCACAGCTCGGTGTTCCTTTGTCATCTGGGCTGCGAACTGTTGGAGGGTGCGAAGTTGCTCTGCCTGCTCCCCTTGAACGTCCATGGCTTTTGCTACGATGGTCTTTATCCGCCATGCTTCGGCTTGAGTGCGGACAAATTGAGTTGCTCTGGTGCTGGGCGTACCAGGGTCCTGCAACCAATCCACTTCCTGGCTGAGCTGGTGATCCGAGAGCTTTGCTTCCTCTTCTTGAGCAGAGGCCTCCAAGTCTATAATTTTTCTCTTATTCCTCTGAGAAGTTCTCCGCTCAAACAATTCTCGGGCCGTCTGCAGGTCTTTGTTTGCCGATTGATTTCGGCTGCTATTGCCCGCCATTGGAAAACTTTCGTGACTGATACCCTCCTGTATGCAAATGGGAAAGTTGATACTCTGCCTTCTGAGCGCATGAAACATGATGCTCCAATGGAGAGCAGGAGTAAATATATAGAAATTGGCGGGGAGGTTTCGGGCTGGGGAGTGGATCGCGGTGTGATCCTTGCCTGTCCGATCGCCATAAATGTTATTGTGCGAAAAATTGGAGGGGTTTTCCATTGATTGGGAATGTTTGCCTTCGCCGCCTCCTGCACGATCTTGAGAGTGCCACGTGTCCCTCCGTCCCGTGCTTCTGCGTCGGGCTATGTCATCCTGGATCATGTTTCTGTACAAATCCCTGTAACCTGCTATATTCATGAATGCCCTTAACCGGCTTGTCCTGCGGTGGTTGTTAGGAGTTGATAGCCCCAGTCCCGTTGGCCTTTCCATGTACCTGTGTAAGATCATTTAAACGGAATGCTGACCTGCCCTTTCCGCAGCCACTAAATCTAAGCGAGCGAGTTGAGAGCATCGGTCTTTTAAATGATGATTTTCCACCATTTGCCAACAGCTGTCCACCATTTCAGCTGGGTGTTCGATTCCGTGATTAGCCAAGTGGTCGGCGACCGAATTTTCCTTTCTCCTTACTGCTTGGAAGACGAGGCCTTTCATTCTTCCAAGCAAATTCCCAATATTTTCTGTGACCATGGATAGGCGCCAGTGCTTCGTTACTTTGCTTATTGGAGTGCCCCTGTAAATTTTCTTGGCCACTGCTATGGCTATCTCAGAGTCGCCCTCAATTATTGCGTTTTCTGTGTGATTTCTGTGAAGGATTTTTAACCCCTTTTCCATTGCTGCGAATTCCATTTCGTTGTTGGTGCCCTCACCCAGAGCTGTGCTGTAGATATGTAGAATTTCGCCTGAATGGTTTCGGATTATGCCTCCTATACCAGCTGGGCCCGGGTTTCCTTTCGAGGCTCCGTCGAAATTTAACTTCAGAAAACCTGCAGGGGGCCGAGTCCATCCTGTTACCGTGCTGTTAATGTTCTTCTGTTTGGCCTGGAGGACGAGACTTTGGCCGGTGCAAATGTTGAAAGCGTTTAGGATTCGCTGTTCCTCAGGAGAGATTCGCCTGGCTGGGTCGGCTTTACTTTTAACCAGAATTAATTGGCGGATGTTCTGGAATAAGGTAATTCTCAAATGTTCCATATTCCTGTGCTCGCTTTGAAAAATCCTTCTGTTTCTTTCTTTCCACAGAGTCCAAGTTATGAAACCTGGTAGAGCTTTCCAGATGTCGTTGATTTGAGGGTTTTCAGAAAAATTGCTTGGCCAATTGTTAATAGTGTTGTGTATGGAGTCTAAATCTCTGCTGTTTTGCTGCATAATTGCTTCTATCTCTTGCCAAATGAGGTTCGCCCACTCACATGTATTGAATAAGTGGTTCATTGTTTCAGCGGCTTGGTTGCACATAGGGCAAAAGGAAGGGCCTTCAAAACCCTTTTTCTGCAAGTTTTCCCAAGTTAGGGTCTTTCGCCGCATGAGAAGCCAAAGAAAAGTTTGAATTTTTGGCCAGAAGAGGGGGTCCCAAACCTTGATGTACCAAGATACGTCCTCCCTCTGTTCTGTGAATTCCATCTGCCTTCGGGCTTCTTTGAGATTGAAGTTGCCATTGCCCTTCAGCCCCCATCTCAATTTGTCCTCATCTGCGGTTATTCTGATTTTCCTTTTGTTTAGGATTAGAAGCAGGTTTTGAAGGTTAATATTTTCTTCATTAGGGTTTGTTGCGGCTGGGAGGGCCCATTCTCTCCATTCCTGATCATGGCTATCAGGGTTCCAGTAATGATGGACGGAGTGCTTTCCATTGTTCTGACAGTTAATTTTGTACTCTGCAAGATCTGGGTTTTCAAGCTTTGGGTGTTGCTACCAGGAATCTTCCCAAAAGAGGGCAGAGTGCACGTTCCTGATCTCCCAAAAACTGTGTTCTTGGATTAGATTTTTATTCTTTTTTGCCAAATTCCAAATTGGGGAACCTTCTGGTAAAGCCTGAAGTCTTATGAGGTCTTGGTCTCTGCAGTTGGGAGTGTATTTCTCTTTCCAATGTCTGGCCCAGGGGAGGTTAGTCTCCTTCAGCCAGCGCCACCACAGCTTCGCTCCACCAGTATTGTTGCTAGTGTCGGGGTCGATTAGGTTTAAACCTCCAGCTAGTTTTGATTTACAGACCTTGTCCCAGGCCACGAGAGCCCATTTCCTTTTCTCTGCGTTGCCACTCCATAGGAAGGATCTTTGAATGGATCTGATTTTCTGCAGAATTGCTTTTGGCGCCGGGAGGATAGAAAGCATATATTGAGGTATGGCCTGAAGAATAGCTTTTGTTAAAACTAGGCGTCCCGCAAAATTTAGTGCCCTGTGAGTCCAATGCTTGCATCTTTTTTCCATGTTTGCTATGAGCCTTTCCCAGTGAAGCTTTTGCCAAGGCTTAGTGGTGAGCGGAGCTCCCAAATACTTCGATGGAAGAGAACCTTTGCGAAAGCCTAGGATGCTGGTAAGATGGTTCTGTATTGAAACATGAGTATTAAAGAAAAATATAGTCGATTTGGAGTGGTTTATGTCCATACCTGATGCCCTGCTGAATTTAGATAAGATGGATTTGAAAGCCTTGGCATCTTTGATTGTTGGAGAGCCATGCAGCATGGTATCATCGGCAAACTGCTGATGGGTGGTTGCAGGGGTGGAGGGGAAGGGGCGCAATCCATTGATTTTTCCTTCCACTTTGGCTTTGTGAATATATCTGCTGAGCCCTTCCATGACTATCACAAAAAGGAAGGGAGACAGGGGGTCTCCTTGCCTTATGCCGCGGGTAGGAGAGAAGGGGGCCGAAGGGGAACCATTAACCAGAATAGAGAAATTTGTTGACTTGACAAGGGCGAGGATCCAGTTGATCCACCGAATGTCGAAACCAAAAGCACTTAAGGTGGCCTCCAGGAATTTCCAATTTACTTTGTCGAAAGCTTTTGAAAGGTCTAATTGAATCATCATACCAGGGATTTTTCTGGATTGTAAAGTATGTATCATCTCCTGAGCCAAGAGGATGTTGTCCAGAATCTGTCTGCCTTCCACGAAGCCTGATTGCTCCTCTGAGATGATGTCAGGGAGGATTGGTTTAAGCCTGTTAGCAATGACCTTAGAAATAATTTTATAAATCACGTTGCACAGAGCTATGGGGCGGAACTTTTCTGGAGTTCTGGCTTCCTCTTCTTTGGGGATTAGGGCTAGGAATGTAGAGTTTAGGGCTTTAAGAATCGAGCCAGATCGTCTTGAATCTTCAACTACTTCCCATATCTCTGTTCTGACAGTTTGCCAACAAGCTTTGAAGAAGTTTATAGTAAAACCATCAGGTCCCGGAGCTTTATCATTTGGCATGTCTTTTACAGCCTCCTCCACCTCCTCCATAGAAATCTCTCTTAACAATGAGGCATTTTGGGCTGGAGTGATGATTTGGGGTATGGCCTGTGTTATTTCCTCTCTGGCTTCCGAACGATCTTCTTGAGATTCCTGGGAAATTTGCTTAAAGTGGCTGGTAAGCAGCGTTGAGATCTCATTGTGGTTTTGAATGACTTCTCCAGATGCATTGGTAAGCTTAAGGATTTTATTTGCCCCCCTATAATCCATAGTCGATCTATGGAAGAACTTTGTGTTTTGCTCTCCCTCTTTCAACCAGTGGATACGAGACTTCTGCTTCCAAAGTATTTCTTCCTGTTGGCAGCGAAGCTGCCATTGCTGCATCAGGATCTTTTCCTGTTCAGTTGAGTCCTCCCTGTTAATCCCCGAAGCCCAGTCTTTATGAATTTGACTTAGGCGGTCTTCTATGTTGTGCTTTTCCTGGAAAATATTACCAAACTCGGTTGTATTCCAATCCTTGATTTTATGTTTGATGTACTTGAGTTTGGACTGAAGTTTAAACATTTTGGTCCCCCTTACATTTCTGGGTTCATCCCACCATTTTTTCACCAGCTCTGGAAAATTTGGGTGAGTTAGCCAGAATTTTTCAAATCTGAAAGGCCTGTTTTTGGGAGTTTCTAAAAAAGCAGCTTCCAGGGCGATGGGCCAGTGGTCTGATCCCCCACTGGGGAGAATATCAGAATCAACGGTTGTTCCTTCCAGTAAGATGTTTTCTGAGATCAGAAAACGATCAAGGCGAGAGGCTATCCTGTTTTCTCCTCCTCTTCGGTTGCTCCAAGTGTAGAGCCCACTTTTTGGGGGGATGTCAACCAATTGGGCGGATTCCATGAAGTCAATGAAGAGTTCTGAGTCTTTGTTCAGACGCCGAAGGCCTCCTTTTTTTTCCAAGAGGGAGGTGATCATGTTGAAATCTCCTCCCATTATGATCTTTGAAGAATTGTATCTTAGCTTTAGCTTCATTAGCGAGTTCAAGAAAGAAATTTTATCTTCTATGCGCTGAGGCCCATAGACATTTATACAGAGGTAGGTTTCAGAGTTACCTATTAATTGGAATTCTGTGGTGATGTATGATCTGGTAGCTTCCATGGAGGTGATTTCTATTACCCTAGAGTCCCAGATGGTTGCAATGCCTCCTTCCCATCCGTGGCTGGCTATGTCTATGTATTTACAAGTATTCCCTAGCTTTTTTGTGATATTCTCCAGCTGATCAGTGGCACATTTCGTTTCTTGAATGAGCATAATATCTGGCTTTTCCTGTTGTAGCTTTCTCTTTAGAAGACATTGTTTGACGTGGCTGTTAAGCCCTCTTATATTCCAGGAGATGATTTTCATTGATAATGGTGAGGTTATTGGGAGGACAAGAAGGCATGTAAATCCTTCATTTTGCCTGAATTGATCAGAAAGATACCCAAATCATGGAGAACTTCTCCATTCGTCCTTCGGCCTCTTTTCTTATTTTTCTTCCGTCCTAGAGAATGAAGAACAAGATTTTTGGATTGGTTACCTGTGCCTTTCATGATTCCTAATCTTTTCTTTTGTTTGTCGAGTGTCGCTTGTTGTCTTGCTATGAAGAGGTCGTTGATATTCTTTATTTCTTCCTCTGGGATATTGTCCAGTCCTTGTGTTCTCCAGTGCTTTTCCATATCTGATAGGTTTACCCCTTCTTTTCCTAGGACTTCATTGAGTTCCAGGTCTTCACTTCCCCTATCGCTTTTTAGCATGTCTGTGTCTTCATCTTGGTCATCTGCTACTTCATGCGAGTGTATTGCTGTGTATTCAGTGGTTTCCTCTGCATCTGTTGCTCTGTAATCTGTCTTATTTTTTGGAGGAGCTTCTGGAAGCCCTGTCTCTTTATTGTGCCCTTCCGAGTCTGCTTTTGAGTCTAGAATGCTGAAGGGGTTAAGGGTTATGCTGGGATCTATCACTGCTTTTCTTGCTTTTTTCCTGTAGGTCCTTTGTCGGGATTTTGGTTTTTTAAAAACCTCCTGGTTCTTGGCTGGCTGCTCAGGCTTGGCTTCTTCCACTGGTTTGATTAATGGGCATTCCCTTACAAGGTGACCGTGTTCATGGCATTTCCTACAGCGGAAGGGGATCTGTTCGTAGTCTATAGCTTGAAAGTAATCTTCGTCTCTGAACTCTAGCCACAGTCCGTCGTGTAAGGCACCTGAGACATCCATTTCAACGCAGATCCTGGCACACGAAGTATATTTCCTTTGAATCGTTGCCTCAGAGGCTTTAATGAAGGTACCAAGTCGGTCTCCTATGCGCTTTAGAGTTGCTAGGCCCCAGTAATCTATAGGTAAAGAGAAGAGGCGAATCCATACAGGGGCTTGGGTGAAGGTTTCCTTTTCAGGAACAAAGTTTGCCTTCCAAGGCCTCATGTAGAGGCCAGCGGATGAAAGGAAATAAGGCCCTCCATCAAAGATCCTATCCTTATCTTCTAGGTTAGAAAAGACAACAGTAAAGAAACCTTTGGCTCCGAGATGAAGTCTTACATCACCTTTTGGCCGCCAGTGTTGCTTGATCCATTGGCATAGAGCTCTTTCTGATGGCCACAGACCCATAAATTTACAAATGATTGCATGCTCCATCATGTGGTCTCTGTAGGCCTGAATGTCTGGATCTGTGAAGACCACTCTAAGGGCTTCCTTCTTTTTGGGCTTGCAGGCTCCTTGCAGGGTATTTTTAGGGCTGAGGTTGGAAGCTTCCAGTTTATCCTCGTTATCTATGGGGCGTTTTCCCTCCCTGTGTTCCTTTTCCTCATCCGAGGGGGCGATTATTGGGTCAGAGCTGTTTTGGCCTGCTTTCGGTGTGTGCCCGTGTTTCTCCTGTCTGTTGCTGACTTTTCCTGGCATTTCTGATCCGTGATTTGGATCTTTTTGCCCCTGGGTTACTCTGCCGCTACTTGTCCCAGAGCTGTCTTTTCGAGCTTCATACCCAGAGATATTGAAACCCTCGTGAGTTTTGAGTTTCTGCATGACTATTTCCCTGTAAGATGGGGTCCCAGTGGACCCCCCGTCTGCCATATGTCGGGCCAGAACCCGGCCTCTGAGAAGAAGATCAGTTAATCGATCTCTGTGCGCTGCCAGAACTTTTGGTGAAAACTGTTCAGAGAACAGTGCTAAACCCTAGGTGCAGGGTTTCTCCATCGCCCGCGTTTTTGAAATATTTTATTTATTACTAACATGAAATTATCTATATAAAGTTAATACAAAAATATGTTATTTAATATGGATATTGGGATATTTTATTCATGGTTAATAGTAAAATATGTTATATAATTTTTTTTTAAATATTACATTTCAATTGACCATAGAATGAATTATAGTTCATGTAATATCAATAATATTATTTTGACATGTCATCTTATTAGTCCCCTCCCATGCAAGAGACTAGCAATCCATTTGCTTGTTGACCACTATTAGTTTAGCATTGACCAAATTATAATGTTCAACTTTAAAGTTAAATAAAGTATTTTTTACTATATTTGGAATAAAAAATTTACTTGGATCTCTTATTCTAGGCTCTGTCAAGTCACACAATGTGGATAACTATCTCACTATTTTTTTGCGATAATTTTTAGAAGTAGTTACAATTAATACATGTCTCACAAACACGCTTAATAGTTTTTTATCAGTATACATAATAAATAAAAATGGTCTAAACTATTTTGCTATATGAAATAACATAAATTAACTAATACTTGATTTTAAATCATTAATCTGATTTGCAGAATCAGCATTGAGACACCTTTGTATTTAGATTCTCATCTCAATACCTAAGATCTCATAACAAGAACTAGATACGATAACCTCACCGCTAAGGTTGTTGTAAGTTGTTTTTGGATATTCCTTTTTTTCATAACATTTCAATTTTAGGTAACTTGAAGTATATGACTGAAACATGCTAGGAAGCATTGTTGAAGGGTTATTATCCCAGAATTAAACTACTTTTTGGAATGATTATTATTTAAAGTTTTTTTTTTAGTTTTTACTGCAACATTTCTTATAAACAACATATTTTATAGCGTTTCAAAAACAATTATAGGATTCTTATAACATGAATTATACAAGTCCGCAATGATGTGAAAAGAGTTGTGGGATGAGATGGATTAACTACTTGCAGCATGGCCTTAAACGTGGTGGAATTTTATTCCAAGAAGAGGGACTCATAATACACTTACAATCCATTATTAGAAACAATTTTCTATTTTTGTCCATTTCTAGGTCAACTTCTCTCAACCTTAATTTCCTTCCTTTATTTGAATATCCATAACATTTAATTCCCTAGTCCATCTGTTTTAACTTTCCACGATAATGATGAGTAGATGGTCTCAAATTGCGACGCATTTTCCTTGACGCACGGACAATGAGATCAAGAATTACTGGGATTCTTTCATTAAGAAGAAGCTCATGTTGAAACACGACTGTGCCTCCATGATCTGTAAACTTTCGTGGATATTCCACTAGACAGTTTGTCACAACATATTTGATAATAATAAATTAAAATACTTAATTTTTACACTATTGCAGTTCTATTAAAATTCCATATCTATATATTTAACTATAATTAGTGCATGCATGCGAATGGAAATTATGCAGAAAAGCAGAGAGCGAAAAAATAATCTCACACACACATAAGACACAAGATATTCTCTCTCGAAAACCCTTTCAAGAGAAAACCCAGCTGGAAGGTAAGGACACTTCACTCTCTTTCTCTATCTGGAAAATAAGGTTGTAGGTACAAAGAAGTAATGTTTGTGGCTTGTGGGCTACTACAATGCATAGATCCTCTCTGTGTGCTCTACCTCCTATCTCTCCTAGCTATATTTGCTCAACTATGGAACAAAATTCTTTCGAAAGAATGGAATGCTTCTTCCTCCTAGTGGTCTGGCTATAAAAAAATGGATAGCCTACTAGTGGTTAATTTTGAATACATCAACTCGTAACTAGAGTTACAATATAGACTCTTCTAGAGTCTTTTACATCAAAAACACATGGCTAGCCCCTTTTCCATGAATAATGGGGGATGTCGCAGCATCCTGCCAAACTATAGGTATGAAAACAGTGAGGTCAACTTCGAAGTGGCATAACTTTTGTGTATGGACTCCGATTTACATGCTTCTTGTGTTGTTGGAAATATTTGTGTGTGTAGAAAAACTTGAAAATGTGATGCACGAGATCAACAAAGTTCTACCCCCAAAAAATGTCATTTTATGCCTCAAAATGCTCCCAGAAGGTTTCAGACCTCGTTTTGCCAAATTGTGTCCCGCCAGTAAAAATAGTTCGATGCGCTGATTCCTCCACTTTTCCACTCCAAATGCATCGAGATGGATGAAAAACAATATAATGATCCAATCTAGATCACTCCACCAACAAAAAATCTAATTTCCCTTTCTAGTTCGCTTGAATTTGCAACATCGACACAGTGTTTGCTCATGTTCATGATGTTGTTATGTCATCTCACTCTATGTAGCCGTAATGCGAAGTCATGCCAGTAGAAGAATACCATACACATAACAATTCCTTGAATATTCCACTCGCTACTAGAGAAAATCAGTTGTTTGGTCTGGGTGTATTTGGATTAAAACAAGACGCACATGATCGAAATGATGGGGACACCATTCATACATCTATATCTCCTAGTTTGAAAGAGTAAGGCATGTATAATTATAAGGCTACAACATCATCGACATGCGATGAATACTAGTTTCATGCAAGAATACAATACCAACTCATGGAGTGCCTAACTATGTGAAAAATTATCTTCAGGGCCCAACTGGAAACAACATCTATGATCTTGTTGAAACACAATCATCGAAAGGAAAATTGAGAACAATGAGCTAATAAATGAAAACAAAATCATGATCGACTACTCTTCATCCACAACATCTACCGTAATAAGTGCATTGAGCGTTGGTCATTCTCATTTAAATATGGTAGTTGATTTTACATATATCTATTTAGGAGTTCTTTATACCAATGATTTGATTGAAGTTGGAGTCCTGGAAGATCTGGTGAGTGTGCAGAAGATTTCCCATTAGTCATGCCTACCACTAAATTTCATGGACCAAGTTAGTGGACCCCAATGAAAGTGGTCAACAATTTTGATGTTGAGGATGATTGGAAGGATCGTCCCTATATGAGATACAATACAAACTTGGGTGTCCCCAGGTATATTGATATTAACAAAAGTTGGAAGAAGAGCTATCAAATCGAGAGAGAAGGGATTGGTGATCAAATAGATTTCTCAAGAATTCCTAATGAAAATGTGAATATAAAGCAAATCGTGTAAGAGGAAGTGGAGTGTTGGAGATTCATGAGTACTGTAAGGATGGAGCCGGACAAGTTACAGTATGGTCGCAAGATGATATGTGCAATATCAATGTTTTTATTGCTTCTTGTCTACCCCAAATCTATTTTAACTAATGCATTGATGGGATTGAATTCATAAAGAAGTTCTCTTTGAGAAAATGTTTACAAAAATTGTCTTGAATATTTTTTAAATTTTTTATATGTAAACTTCATATATGAAGTGAAAAAATAGTATTTTTGTATGAAGCTTTTCTAATTATAAATTATATAAATGATCTGAAAATCACTCGTGAGTGATCTCAGTTAATTAATTTAATGAAGGTATTACAGACTCATGTGCTGGTGTGTGTCTGTTTTATCTTAGGCAATGGATCGATAAGATTGCAAACATACACAGACACTAGAAAACAGTAAGAGAAACACAGCAAGCAAAATACAGAACACAACAATTTAATAAGGAGTTCACCCTATCCTCCAGGGCTACATCTCCAGTCCAGCTTTCAATGGTGGCCTTCTTTTATTGTGTCTTTAAGCAGATTTTTACAATGAGGAGCTCAATTTGAGTCTCCTGGAATAGATGATGCTTAGTAGGGTGGTTCTTGGATTCCCCAAGCCACTAGAGTGCACAGACTCTTCCTTACCAAGTCTCGACCCCTACTGGTCTTAATGGGATGAGTCCAATTTGGTACTTAGTTCCCCAACAGATATCCTCACAAGGATTGCTTGAGCCTCTGAAGCCTGGTTATGTCTACTCGATGTTGCCTTAGCTCTGCAGGTTAGCTCGACTCTCTATTCTCTGCTTCCCTTTCTATTTTCTCTGTCTCTCTTTCCCCTTCTTCCTTTCACTGTCCTTTGTTCTATTTTTGTTCATGGCTTAAAGCCAATCCATCCCTTGACTTTTCGCTTCCTCTTCTGCCTCTTCAGATCGCTTGCTGTTGTCCGCTTGGAATTCCCCGCCTCTGCGTCATCACCACTGTGTAATGTCTCACAGGGAGTTGGCCACTTGTCCCTTCACGAACTGAGTGCTAGCTCTTCCTCAAACGATTTGGTATTTCGGTTACCTTGGGAAATGATTCATCCGCGAGGTCAGCGGTCGAATCAGACTTCAAACCTTATGCGTTGTAGCTTATTTTCACCCTTCAAATCCAGTTTCCCATCAGGCGCAATCTCCGCAGTTAGATCTGGGGCTTCCAGATCCTACAATTATCGCTCTTATTGTGTGGTTGACTTACTCGAATGTTAGCCCGCGATGAGAGTAGTTTTCTCTCTCAACCGCCGGACACGCATCATCCAACGTATGGAATCGCACGTTCTCTTAACAAACCCGCTTACCACCTAAAATGCCTCCAATATTCCACTGGTTTTCGAGCGCGGGACCCACCTTCGGTTTTAGCGCTTTTCTCACGGTTCTCTGCTTCCCTTGTGACCGTGTTCTTGGGGCTTTTCCTTCTCGAGGGATTTTGCCCAGCAATGCGCGATTAGCGCTTTGCACTAATCGCGCATCAGAAGCGGCCTCTGTTTTCTGATCTGGATTTCCCAATTCCCAGTTTGTGCCACTACACGGTCTCCATGGGCCTCGGTCAGCGCGCTTTGACCGAGGTCCTCATCATTCTGTGCCGGCTACAAACTGCCACTATCCAGAGGTCTTCTTGATAGCTCATTGTCTACAAGATTTTGACATCTGTCATTGTTTTGATACAGTCATAGAACTCTGATAATTTTCATGGATCCAATTCGGATCACAACCTTCCCATTGAAAAAGCTTTTGGACCACCAAACGTTAGTTTTCAAGCATTGACTAAATGAGGATACAATTGTCTCACTTGTCCAATCTCTATCCATTTTGCATTGCTCGGCTTTGAACCCTTGAGCCAAACTCTGAGGTACTCAACATCTCCCCTGCTCGTCGTCCTCACCTTTTTGTCCAGAACTGTGTCTCCCTACAATTCATTAAGATATTCAGGTAACATGTCATCAATAGAAGGCAATTGACTCTATTCTTTAGGATCCTCAATTAGTGAGGGTTCAAACAATCTCAAGCAATCTGCAATCACGACTGAGTAGATGTGCATGTAAGCTGGTAGATCAAGGCGAAAAGCATTTTCACCAATTTTCTCAAGTATTTTGAAAGGTCCATACCTGATAGGTTTTAGTTTTTTACCTTCACCTTACATCCTGTCCTGGATGATATAAAGCCAGACTTGATCACCAACTTGGAAACTATGCTCCATCTAATGCTTTTCATGCCTTGCCTTGTATCTGGCCTGGCTCTTTTCCAGTTGTTCTTGTACTACCTGGTGGATCTCTTGGATTTTTCCGATGAACCTAGTTGCCCTGTCCACATCGCTATGTCCCTCAAATGTTGTGTCCTTACCAAAGACAAAATCCAAAGGAGACCTTGGTGTGAAACAAAAACAGGTCTCAAAAGGAGATCTCCGTGTAGAAGAATGTTTGGCTCTGTTGTAAGCATGCTGCACATAACACAATTGTTCATCTGAAAGCTTAGGATGCTTGCTGCAATATCCCCTGAGCAACTGGATCACCGTCTTGTTGACTACTTCAGTCTGGCCATCGGTTTGTGGATAAAAGTTGTTCTTTTCTTCAGTTTGGTGTCTATCAGTTCCCACATACTTGACCAAAACTTCCCCACAAGTTGGGTGTCTCGATCAGATACAATGGAGGTGGGTAATCCAAAATGAACCCATACATGTTGAAAGAACAATTTTGCAGTTTGTTCAGCTGTAATCTGTTTAATACAAGGTATCAAAATACACATTTTTCTGAACCTATCCACAAAAACATACAGATAATCATGACCTTTCCTACATTTAGGCAGTCCTCCAACAAAATCCATGGAAACACTTTCCCAAGGATGAGAAGGAACTGGTAATGGAGTGTACAAGCCTAGTTTTCTATTGTTGTGCTTGCTTTTAGCACACATAGTACACCCTCTTACATATCTAGAAACTGTCTCATTCATTTTTGGCCAATAACAAAATCTTTGCAGCTGTGCAACTGTTTTACTTACCCCAAAGTGACCTGATATTAGAGAAGTGTGTGCTTCTCAAATTATCTTTAGTCTTTCAGTTTGTGGAATGCATAGCTTCCCACAATGACATAGGAGTCGGCCCTTTACATGATAATTCAATTCTTCTATTCATTTTCCTTGACTTAAAGTTGCATATACATCTTTGAAATCTATATCTTGAGCATATTGTTCAATGTAGCTCTCATGTAACACAGAATTATGCTTAAGTATAGCAGATGCATTTATAATGGGTCTAGATAACATATCTGCAACCTTATTGTGTATGCCCTTTTTATATCCGATGACTAAATGAAACTGTTGTAGAAAACCCATCCATCTATAGTGTCTTGATTGCTGCAACTTAGTTTGGAAGTGTAGATATTGAGGTGGTTGATGATCAGTATGTATAACTATCTCTTTGCCCATTAAGTAATGTTTCCACTTTTTCACACTCTATACTAATGCATACAATTCTTTATCATATGTAGGATAGTTAACTACTGCAGAATTAAATGTCTCAGAATGATAACATATGCATTTATCGTGTTGTGTCAACACTGCTCCCATGGCATAGTCACTGGCACCTATTTATATTTCAAATGGTCTTCGAAGATCAGGCAGTGCTAGCACTGGTGCTGTACTAATCTTTTCTTTCAAGGTGTTGAAGGCTTTCTGCTGTTTGCCTCCCCACTGAAACACCTTGTTAAATCTTGTTAAAGCATGTAAGGGAGCTACAATTAAGGAAAAGTTAGAAATGAACTTTCTCCAATATTGTGCTACTCCTAAGAAGTTCCGAACTTCTGTAGCAGATTTTGGTTTAGGCCAGTTTACAGTGACTGCCACCTTAGATGGATCTATCTTAAATTCACCACCCCTTACTATATGTCCCAAATAATTCAAAGTTGTTTTCCCAAATTCATATTTTGAGAGTTTAACAAAAAAAATTTCTCTTTTCAAAACATCTAGTGTCTGCTTAACATGTTTTAAATGTTCTTCCCACGTTTTGCTAAATATCAGAATGTCATCCAGATATACAATAACAAAATAATCAAGAAAATGTCTGAGAACATCATTCATTACTCTCATGAAAGTAGCAGGAGCATTAGTTAAGCCAAAAGGCATAACCAGCCACTCATACAATCCCTGCTTTGTTTTGAAAACAGTCTTCCATGCATCTTGTTCTGCATCTCTGACCTGATGTATCCACTATGCAAGTCTAACTTGGAAAAATAAACAGCTTCATTCAATTGATCTAACAGATCATCTATGTGAGGAAGGGGATAATGATTTTTTATTGTTATCTTATTCAGTGCTCGGTAATCAATGCACATTCTCCATGAGCCATCTTTCTTTCTCACCAAAACGATTGGTGACCCACATGGTGATGTGCTAGGTGTGATGCCTTTCTCGAGCAACTCCTGCACCTGCTTCTTGATTTTTGTGTTCTCTAAAGCGAACAACCTGTACATTCCAATGTTAGGAAATGGAGCATCTTGCTGCAAATTAATTTCATGCACTATTTCCTTTTTGGGTTGCATACCTTTAGGTTCTTGAAACAAGATATCATACTCTGAAACAACTCTTTCTAAATCAGCTTGCTATTTAGCATCATAGCCCTCAAATACATTGGCTTTATTAGGTTTCTTTTCCTTTACAACCATCAGTAAAAATTGTTTGCATGAATTTATCATTCGTTTCAACTGCCCTCAGTTTATGAGTATAATTATTCTTGAGCTTATGAGCTCTTACAAAGTATTCAATTCCATCTTTAACAAGTAGATATTTGTTCTCAGCTCTATAGAAAATAGTTTTTCTGTCATACAAGTAAGGGCTTCCTAAAACAATTCCACATATATCCAGAGGAATTATGTCTAACTCAACCTCATCTACAAATGCTGACCCAAAAGAAAACTTGAGTTTGCATTGTCTAGTCACTTGTAGTTGTGCCTTATCACTTAACCATCCTAATGGGTATGGTTTCTTGTGAGGTGTAGTCAGTAATCCCAATTTCTTTACAATTGCTTCAGAAATTAAATTTACTTGCGAGCCACAATCAAACAAAGTATCAATCTTTTGATGTTTGGAAATAACTCGAATATGGAAAAGCTCATGTCTTTTTCTCTCATTTTCTTCATCAATATTAGATTGTGTAGAATTATTAGTAGATGCTTTAGAATTCTTACCTTTTATACCTATGGCTGCAATGGTTGTTTCATCTCCTGAGTCTGACCCAAAATCTTTCTGAATAGCTACATCAGTCTTCTTCTTCTTGCCCTCAAACCTCTTAGGTCTGAGCTCTGGATGCAGAATCCAACAGTGCTCATCATCATGCCCATCCTTCTTACAGTGAGTGCATGAAGACTTGCTCTTCTGTGCAGTGTTGGCCTTCCTTGCTTTCCATTTCTATTTTATTTTCTCCTTATTCTTGCTTGCAGTGGGTTGGGATGATCCCCCAACTTCTGGGTTTCCATTCTTTCCTCTAGCTTCTAGATTCGTAGCTTGAACAGATACCTCATCTATACTAGTGGGATTAAACATGAGGATAGTGTGCCTCATGTAGCTGCGTAGACCACCATTGTACTTCAACAGAGTCTCAGGTGAGTCTAATGAGATTCCTAGAATCAATTCTCTCTTTCTAAATTCTTGGGTGTATCCTTGTACACTTTTCCCTTTTAACTGGCAAAGAGTCTTACCATGTCTCTTCATGTCAGCTTGGGTCCTGCCTTCCCACCAAACCAAGGCAGTGCCTCTAAGACGTAGGCTTGCCAGCTGAATCTTGCTCTTATCTGAATCAATACTCTGCAATAAACATCAATTTGTCTGATCCAACTCTCCATCTTTTCTGCATTCAACTCTCCATCATATATTGGTAAATCAAATTTAACATCTAGTTTAATCAAAGATGTCTTCTTTTTATGTTTAGGGCTATTAGGAGGTGTGAGAAAGCTTTCCTCTTTCCCTTTGCCTTTTGAGTGGTCATGATGGAAAGACTCTTCTTCTCTTTTATCTTGTTTAAAGCTTGATGAGTCTTTATCTTTATGTTTTCTAAAATCCTTATACATTTCCTCTATCATGGACCTTATGGCCAGGAAACTATCTATAAATTGAGGGTCTGACCCCACAGAACCTTCCTTTGACATTGTCTTCTGAGGATAGACTCTCCCAATTTCAGAATTAGTTTCGACCAACTCTCATTTTCCTAATTTGAGCTTTGATCTAGTTAGCATTCAACAGCTAAATCCAACACAAGCTTGTCTAACCTTACAACCTAAAGCTCTAATACTACTTGATCTGAAAATCATTCGTGAGTGATCTCAGTTAATTAATTTAATGAAGGTATTTCAAACTCGTGTTGGTGTGTGTCTGTGTTATCTTAAGCAACGGATCGATAAGATTGCAAACATACACAGACACTGGAAAATAGTAAGAGAAACATAACAAGCAAAATACAGAGCACAACAATTTATAAGGAGTTCACCCTATCCTCCAGGGCTACGTCTCCGGTCCAGCGTTCAGTGGTGGCCTTCTTTTATTGTGTCTTTAAGCAGAGTTTTACAATGAGGAGATCAATTTGAGTCTCTTGGAATAGATGATGCTTAGTAGGGTGGTTCTTGGATTCCCCAAGCCACTAGAGTGCACAGACTCTTCCTTACCAAGTCTCGACCCTAACTGTTCTTAATGGGATGAGTCCAATTTGGTACTCAGTTCCCCGATAGATATCCTCACAGGGATTGCTTGAGCCTCTCAAGCCTGGTTCTATCTGCTTGATGTTGCCTTAGCTCTGCAAGTCAGCTTGACTCTCTGTACTCTGCTTTGCTTTCTGTTTTCTCTGTCTCGTTGTCTCCTTCTTCCTTTCACTTTCCTCTGTTCTTTGTCTGTTCATGCCTTAAAGCCAATCCATCCCTTGACTATTCGCTTCCTCTTCCGCCTCTTCAGATCACCTGCTGTTGTCCGCTTCCCTGCTTCTGCGTCATCGCCACTGTGTAACGTCTCACAGGGAGGTGGCCACTTGTCCCTTCACGAATTGAGCACCAACTCTTGCTTAAATGGTTCGGTATTTCGGTTACCTTGTGAAATGATTCATCCGCCGGGTCAGCGGTCAAATCGAAATTCAAACCTTATGTGTTGTAGCTTATTTTCTCCCTCCGAATCTAGTTTCCCATCTGGCACAATATCCACCATTAGATCTGGGGCCTCCAGATCCTACGGTTATTGCTCTTATCCCGCGGTTGACTTACTCAGACGTTTTCTCTCTCATCCACTAGGCATGCGTCATCCAACGTATGGAATCGCTCGTTCTCCTGACAAACCCGCTTACCGCTTAAAATGCCTCCGATATTCGCTGGTTTTGGAGCGCAGGACCCACCTTCGGTTTTAGCGCTTTTCCCACGGTTCTCCGGCTTCCCTTGTGACCGTGCACTCGGGGCTTTTCCTTCTCGAGGGTTTTTTCCCAGCGATGCATTAGAAACGGCCTCTGTTTTTTGATCCGAATTTCCCAATTGCAAGTTTGTGCCACTGCGTGGTCTCCATAGCCTCGGTCAGCGTGCTTTGACCAAGGTTCTCCTCGTTCCGTTCTGGCTACAAACTGCCACTGTCCAGATGTCTTCCTGATAGCTCATTGTCTACAAGATTTTTAATTCTGACATTGTTTTGATACAGTCATAGAACTCTGATAATTTTCATGGATCCAATTCGGATCAATAAATAAAGTTGAGGATTTCATCTCAACAATTTTTATATTAACAGAGTTTCATATAAATAAAGTTCATTATTTCACTATATAAATTTTCAAAATATTACAATATCTATTAACTATAAATTTTCAAAATATTCTAAAATCTAAAGCATTATATTTAACTTTCTTAATTTGTCTATTTATCTATCATAACATTTATGATATAATTCCTCACTTACCAAAGATCTCGATACTGAAAAAAATTTTGATTGTGTCTCGGCTTCAGTGCTCAGGCCTCCAAATGGCATGTTTATAAATGATCGATAAACACACCATCATCCAAAATATCGATGATGGGCACCTTGTACCTTGCTAACATATTATATAAACACTCGAGGGACTCAACTATGAAATATGACATCTTCTTGTTCTTTCTATTTGATCATATCCTCAATCATGATATGATATGAGCTTTGACGAGATTTTTATGTGGCCTCAATGGTCACTGAGAAACTTAAAGTTATATTTTTGAGTGCAATCATTATATTCAACTTTTTTCGTGGGGATTCACTGTTATTAGTGAGAGAAACTCAATGTTGGCTCACTAGGTGCGAGCAAGTTCAATGCTTCTTGTAGGAAAGGCAAAGGAGGAAAGGCATAAATTTCACACTTGCAATAACACGAGCTACGACTCTTCTAGTTATCACATAAACTTGATGATTACAATGAACATGGTGAGGGGTATCTAAACTTTTCAACTAGCGAATCACTCAAAATAACTTTGACATGCAACCACACATTGAATTCAACTTTACCCAAAATAAGACTTAACTCGCACTCACTCACACTTAACTCAGTTAACTGACTCTCTAAATTTAGACAACTATGCATGTAGAAGTAATTAGCTATCTTTAACACTCCCCCTTAATTACGACCGCTAAACTAAGACATGATTCATGACAACTCAAACATGCATGTTGGTCTAAGTCTCAACTAGACTTACAACACCTAAGTTTCCTCTATGAAACTCAAATAGATATTTTGCTAATGGTTTAGTGAATATATCAACCAATTGATCACTCAATTTAAAAGGATTCAAGTAAACTTCTCCATTGCTCACACGTTCTCTAATGAAATAATATATTGTCTCAATATGCTTTCTCTTTTAATGAAACACATTATTCTTGGATAGTGCAATGGATGAAGTATTGTCAAAATATATTGTTGTTGATCCTTGTTGTTTCTACTTGATGCCATCCAAAACTCTTCGTAACCATACTACTTGGCATGTTTTTGATGTTGTTGATACATACTCTACTTCTACTTACGAAAGTGTCACAATAGGATGCTTCTTAGATTACCATGAAATCACACCTAAACCAAGATGGAAAACATAACCAGAAATGCTCTTCCTATCATCCAAACTGCTTGCAAAATCACTGTCATTGTATCCAACCAAATACTTCTTCTCTTTGCTTGCATACATTATGCCACAATCTGTAGTTCATGCTATGTATCTCAAATTTATTTTTCCTACTCTCCAATTTGAGTCTTTTGGAGACTCCATAAATCTAGAAATCAAACTAACTCCTTGCATAATATTTGGTCTTGTAGTTGTGAGATACATGTCAAGGCTACCAACCAATCTTTCGAATAGAGTTGGATTGACATATGATCCTTCATTATCCTTACTTCATTTTGTACCTGTTGCAACTGGTGTAGGGGTAGGCTTATTCTTATACATCCTAAATATTTTCAGTCAATCTTTAGCATACTTATTTTGAAAAATAAAGATCCCATTTTCTAATTTCTCAACTCCTATGGCAAGAAAATATTTCATAAAACCAACATCTGTCATCTCAGATTCTTTTTTCATGGCTGTTTTAAATTCATCTAACTCAAGATCACCTGTATAAATCATGTCATCAACATATAAGAAAACAATCAAAATTTGTCCATGCTCATTTACCTTTGGGTACAAGGTAGGCTCAATTCCGCTTCTGCAAAATCCATTTGTGATCATGTAACTATCAACTCTAATATATCAAGCTCTAGGAACTTGCTTGAGTCCATAGAATGATTTCTTCAACTTGTAAAGTTTATCTTCTTGTACTTCAACTTCATATCCTAGAGGTTGATGCACATATATTTCTTCTTCTAGAATTCCATTCAAGAAGGTTGATTTCACATCCATCTGATAAAATTTCCACCTATTCTAAGCTACTTTTTCTAACACTGCTGTTACAGTATCCAATCTAGCTACCAGAGGAATTGTTTCTCCAAAGTCTGTTCCCGGTTGCTATAAGAATCCTTTTGCTACAAGTCTTGTTTTAAATCTGTCAACTTCTCCTTTCTCATTCAACTTTTTTTTGTACACCAATGAGATTTTTGTCTTTTGGCAAATCAACCAAAACCCAAGTATCATTCTTTTCAATAACTTCTATTTCTTCATCCATAGCTTGTAACCAATTTTAATCTCCGATAACTTCTTCAAATGAAGAATTTTGGAATGAATTCAATGAAAATTTTGAACTAACATCCAAATCATCATAAATATATTTCAAACTTCTCATTTTCCTCTTACCATTGCTTGATTCATCACCCGACTGATTGATGGGAGAATTTTGATCTATTGATCTGCTTGAATATCCATGTTGTTCAGAATATCTTGGAGTCCTTGCTAGCGTAACTCTGTTTGGTATCTTCTCTTGTGATTCTTGATGCTCCTTTTCAACTACATCCTCTTCTTACATCATTGGAACTCTTTCATCAACTATCTTGTCTATACTCCCATTCAATTAATCTTATTCTTTGAACACAAAATGTATGTTGATTGTGGTCTTCTTGGTGACAAGGTTCTACAATTTTTAAGATTTTGATTTCACACTATACCAATAAATATGAATTTTTCACTTTTATCATCCAATTTACCTCTTAAATCTTCATGCACATGAGCATATGCTACACATCCAAACACTCTTAGATGAGGTACACTACAAGAAATACCTTACCATGCTTCTTTTGGTACTCTATTCATCTCAACCTTTGTAGGAGACATGTTTATCATATAAACAACATATGCAATTATTGCTGCCCAATACTCATTAGACAAGTTTCTTCTTTTTAGCATACTCATTTCCATGTTCATAATTGTCTTGTTCTTTCTCTCTATTATGCGATTCTGTTACAGTGTGTATCTGGATGTAAATTTCCTTCTAATTCCATGTTTTTTGCAGTAAGAATAGAATGCCTTTGAGTCATATTCTCCACCATGATCTGAGCTCAATACCTTGATGTGACGCTCACTCTAGTTCTTTGCTAAGGCTTTGAATTTTCTGAGCTTTGCAAAAGTTTCAGAATTATGCTTTAGGAAATAAGCCCATGTATTTCTACTAAAATCATCAATGAAAGTGAGCAAGTAAGAACTTCCACCAATTGACTATGTCCTCATAGGTCCACACAAGTATGTATGAACTAGCTCTAGTGGTTGTTTTTCTTTGTTTGCAATTCCTTTCGGAAAACTCTCACTCTTTTTCCTTCCCAAGATGAAACATCACAAATTTTAAAAGGTTCCTTGATGGGAGGTAATCCTCTAACCATTTGTTTCTACTACAACAATTTCAAATAAGAGAAATACAAGTGTCCAAACCAAAAGTTCCATAACTAGTAATCATTAGAACATGCAACAGTAAAATAAATGACATGCTCACTGTAATCCAACATTAGAGGAAAGAGTATGTTCCTCATCATATGCACCTTTGCTATCAGTTTTTTGCTTGGAGGTTTATCATATATAACACACTCTTGTCCCTGAAAAATAGCATTGTATCCTTTCTACATTAACTGACCAACACTTATTAGATTATGTTTGAGACTAGGGACATAATGTACCTCTGAAATTGTCTTCGGCTCCCCTTGCTTGTTCAAAATGTTTACCACTCCTTTTCCATCTACATCCATAGTCTTGTCAATGCCCAAATTTACCTCTGTCTTTACAGATTGATCTAGGTTTGCAACCTAATTATTGTTGCATGTCTTGTGGTTACCGCAACCACTATCTAATAGCCACATTATCAGAAGTTTCATGCATGGTATGGAAAGCTAGGAACATGGAGTTAATATTCTCTGTAGTGACATTAGCTCTTTTCTTTCCTTGATCAGTTATCTTCTTCCTACAATCACGGGCATAGTGACCAATTTTATTGCAATAATAACATCTCACATTTGATTTGTCGACTCTTTGATTGTTTTTAGAGCATTTTCTATTGTGTCCACTTTCATGTTCCTACTTTTTTTGCCATCTCTCTAACTACCATGTCTTCTGCCTCTCAATCTACCTCTGCCTCGACCTCTATCTCTTGAAATAGAAACCTAGATTTTAAAAGTGGTTTCCAAGGTGGAATCTTTATTTATGTCTATCCTTGCCTCATGGTATAGTAGTGATCCCATCAACTCATCAAATGTCAACATTGCCAAATACTTGACTTCTTCTATGGCTGCTACTACAACATCAAACTTGGTAGACAAAGATCTGAGGACCTTGCCAACCATTGTTTGACCTTCTATGTCACCATCATAATTCCTTAATTGGATTACGAAAGTCGATACCCGATTCATGAATGAATTGACGTCCTTTATTTGTTTCATTTGCAGACTCTCAAAATCTCTCGTAGTATTTTGCAACTTAACAATATTGACTTTGGCCATACCTCTATAGCTTGTCGTCAAAGTCTTTCACGATGTTATCACTCAGAAGTCTTCCCTAGAAGTTATTAAAAGAAGGAAAAATCTGAGGTAACCACAAACCTAATCTTTTAGACTCAGGTTCTAGCCAACCTAAGTCTAGAGATGGCTCTCTCTTTATGTTTTAACTTTGTTTTTATTAGATTTCAGGCTAGATTTTAGTGTTCATAAGGTTTTGATTTTGATTGGGTGGTGGAATTCTAGGCACAGATGGGTAGAGCTATCTTTTCTAGCCATTGGGCCATGGAGTCATTAAAAGGATAGCATAACTAGATAATATCATTAAAGGGAGTGTTTACAGGGCAGGCTAGCAAAGTAAAAGGCAAATCTTCAAAGGGATGATGGATGGAATGATTCTAACCAGGGTAAAATGGCACTTAAGAATCCTTGGACCGGGATCAGAATGAGGAACAAAAGGTGATCATTAACAAACAACACTTAAGAATCCTTTGCTACACAAACCACAAGGAAACTACGGAAGCTAAGGAGAAGCTAAGAATTCCCTAGCTAAGATAGTTTAGCAGAAAACATTAAGAATGTAAACAGTCAAAACAGAGTGCATTGAGGAAAATTCTGAGATATCATTCCTAGTTTAACATTTAGATTTCATAGAAACACATATGATTATTTAAGAAACATAAGGAAAAGCAATAATACACATGAGAGAATACTTATTTGATTTTTTCTTTACACAAGAATCTTATAAAATGTCTGAGCTCTATTCCATGATCCAGCAAGCCAATCCAGGTTTTGATACAATAAGACTTTGATTTGAAAGAAAAGTCTATAGAAATGTCTTTGAATCCACCCTAAACACTTCATAATGTGAAGTATTTATACAAAAAATATTACAAAATATCTCATAACAATTTGAGATTTAATTAAGGAAATAAAAATATCTTCAAGCATGAAGATAGAGACAGATGGAAAACAAAATCATGTTGTCCCTCTTATTGTGGTAGTGCTGGTTGTTGCAGATAAGTTTGAGCCCTTTTAAGCTAGCTGATATTTGTACGCTTGAATCATATTTATCCTTAGTCTTTTACTGATACTCTTTAACCTGTTACTCTTTGACCCTATTCACATGTTTCATCTGCTGCCTTCAGATTTACTATGGTAACTTATAGTAAATCTGTCTTCTTTTCCCACCATTCATCCTCAGGTAACTTTATTTTGAGAATTCTTCTATAGATTTCGTCCGCCTCTATGTATTTGGAAAAATTAGGTTTGGTGACAAACAGACGTTTCACCTCATGCTCTAGAAAGAATAGATTCTCTAAAGTATCATACAATACTTTTTCTGTTGACAAGGCCTTGATACCTGAAGTGCTTTCTTTATCCTTGGCCAACTTCCTTAATCAGTCAGTGTAGTCCAATTGGGTCATAAGTTTATCATGGATGACCATTGGACTAGGAAGGCCTTTATCCCTCAAAATTTGGAACTTGGCCATGAATCTGTAAATGCCCACCTGCATGGTATGGCATTTTTCCTTTAGGTTAACCATAAGGTTTCTTTAGAAAGAACCTTTTTGACTTCTATGATGGCTTCAGTTCTATTCTCTACACCAAGCTCATTAAGCTCATGTCTATTCTTGTTGTTCAAGAAGTGGATGAGTCGATTAGCATCCTCGGGCTGGTCTCCTAAATCTTCCTTTACCTTTTGAATTGCTTCAGTGGCCACTTTCACCAGGTCTATTTGCTCAAATATTACTTGAATTGATGGCCAAATATCATTGACAGAGTCAATGATATTGGCCCAGAGCATCTCTTTGGTTTGTCCTAGTGGTTTTTGTAGAGTTAAATCTTTTTTTGGGACCTTAATCTCCTCACCCATCCTTAGGCATTTTTGTGTTTCTTCTCTCTGTTGAATCTAGACAAGATTGCAGTTAGTTTCTAAGCTTGCCACTTTCTCCTTAAGCCTTTTATGTTCTGTTGCCTGGATGGACATTTCCTCCATGACTTTCACTAGCTCTGTTGTCTTTTTTGTTGAAGTACCTGCTGTTGTAGACTCAGTTGTGATTGGCAATGTTGTGGCAGGAGGAGTTGTTGGTGCCAAAGATGCTGCCAGTGTTGAAGGAACTGCAGTCGTTACTGTGGGAATGGCAGTTGTAGAAGTGGTGGCCAATTCTCTTTGTTTGGACTGAATCAATGCGTCCAATTCTTTCGCTGCTTCTTTTAATTGATCATTTAGCTTTAGGACCAAGTCCATAAGCTCTTTTTGTCCTTTTTGTGTCTCTATTACTTCTGTTGTTTGTGGATGATGCAATGGTGGAATCTTGAGTTGCTTCTTCAAAGCAGTTATGTCATCACTTTTCTTCTTTATTAGTCTTTCGATGGCCTTTACATCTTTGGGATCATGTCCCAACTCAATGATTAAGTCCTCTAAGGACTTTATTCTGGTGTCTTTTGCCTGTGAAGAGGCCTTCTCCAATTGGAACTGAGCTGATATGTTATTTAGGGAATTTTGCAATTGATGAGTTGTGATGGCTTTCCCTATCAAGGTGGAGTAAATATGGTCAATAGGATGTATGTCCTTTGCCAGTACTTCGAAATCTATCCTTTTGAAGTCCGCTACTGTTCTTGGTTTCTGAGTAGTAGGCTTCATAAATGTCATTTGCATTTTGCCCTCTTTCACATCATAGGCTGACATAAGCCTAGTCTGGTTTGTAGGTGCCATCTTTAGGTACTGTGCATAAGTCTGGGCTTTTAGCCTCTCATTCCTGGCCTTTATATTCTTGTACATTTCTCTGATGTCTTGGTCCCTATCAGCTGGCATCCTAAATGAGGACAATTCAACACTTTTTTGCCTTTCCAACATCTGAGTATTAGATGTGGAAGGTTCTAGTGTTCCCCCAGAGGGAGTGGCATGCCTGCTTCCTTCTTTTTCTGTGCTAGTGGCCCCAACTGTTTCTTATGTCAATTCCTATTCAGAAACAGGATTTAACCTTTGCCTTTTGACCAGGCTAGTCTCTGCATATGTTTGTGTCGTTGCTTTGCCTGAGGTAGTGGCCTCTTCCCTATTTCTTTTGAGGTTTTTCTCCTCATTTATAGGAGTTTGCAAGGTATGGGGAGTACTCATGATGGGATCTGGTATTCCTATTTGATTTAATTCCTTTGATAGGCCTCATTGTTCTGACTCTTCTTGCACCTGGGATTCTTCTTCTATATGAGATTCACTTTTTACCTGTGATTCTCCCTGTCCCTGTGATTCAGTTTGTGCCTGTGATTCTTCTTGGATTTGAGATTCTCCTTGGGCTTGAGATTTTCCTAGCACCTGCAGGAAATAACTCTCATCAAACCTTTTCTCTAAATCAATTAGATCATTTTCAACTGCAACTTCAGTGCTATCCCTATCAACCAAAGTATTCTCCACCCATTCCAATTGATTTTCATATTTCTCTATCTCAAGGATTTGGTGGTGAATGTAGGGAGCCATCTTATTTTTTTGTCTTCTGTTGCAAATGAAGTCACAGGGATCTGTTGTGCTCTACAACAACCCCCCATTTCATATCATGGTTATTCACATAAAAAAACTATCATATGAAATGGGTCCCTTTTAGTTTTGATTGGTATCAACATTGTATTATTCAAAAGGGTCCGAAAACAAAATGAAGACATTATAAAAAACCTTTTGGACAAACCAATTTTGGTCTTATAATATAAATATTCAATCTTTTATCATTGCGATAAAGCGATCGCAAGATCACATATCGCAATGACATAGGAGGCATACTTTAAAGGCCCATTGGTTTGATCCGATGCGATAAAATTTCCTTTCGCTCCGATGCGATGCGATATCGCTATCGGCGATCAGCGACATACTATGCATGTTTTTAAAGCGTCCCAGGTAATAAACCCGATGCGATGCGATATCGCTATCGGTGATCGGCGATACACTATCCATGCTTTCTTAAAGTGCCCATACTCCCGATGCGATGCGATATCGCTATCGGCAATCAGGGATTTCAAAAGGTGTCAATATAAGGATTTAAGTTTTCCCCGACACACGATTGCGATAAAGCTAGAAGTGCAAACTTCAAAAAGCCGTTAAAACAGAGGGATATTGCGATTAATTCATATTAAAAGCCTTATCTGTCGAACAATGATTTACCTGCGCTCAACCGCCAAAACATCCAAGGCACGCTTAAACAAATCATTTGGCCGATTAATGATATGATGGTCATTTAAAGGATTGGCAGGTTTTAACGGCCATTTAATGTAATAGTAAGTCCTAAAATATTCTCATAGATTGTATCCGCGACAAATTTAAAGTTAATCCCTCATCACGCATTGATCAATATATCTCGCTCATATTTGTTTTCACTACCAATTCTCTGTGTTACGCTTATTTTCACTCCTGTGCAGAATTCCTCCGAAGCAGAAAACTCAAGCAGAATGGGGAAGAAGTCTAAGAAAACCACAGTCGCTTCCGCTATGCCAGCCACAGGACAAGCCGTCACTGATCCAACAAATAAAAAGAAAGGATTGATATCTGATACTATTTGTTCTGGTCTCGGCAAAACTACTTGGCAGAGTACCTATAATTTGATTGAGGCCGAAGAACCTGAAGTGACAACAGTACAAGCCACTGAAGATTCAACTCGGAAATCTAATGGTACTTTAAAGGACTTAGCCGACTCCTTCCTTCATCGGATAGCAGCTCGGGAACAAATTCTCCCATATACGGATGTAGTGAGGTGGGCGATTGAGGAAATCCCAATCACAGACAGAACTTTCTGCACCAGAGATGGGAGAATCTTCGGTTCATTCAAGGTTGATGATTTAAGGCAAATGTATCATTTTCCTGAGCCAGAGAAGAAGTACAACAAGGCGTTTTTGGAGAAATTCCGAAAAGAGAACGAAATTGAATCCGAACCCATCTGGGATTAGAGACAAAATCTGGCAAAACACAAACATGAATCTTCCGGTAAGTACTCTGTTGATTCCCTAAGCTCTCCTTATTGTTATTCTGGGATAATGATGTGTAGATTGTGGGGGTTGCACGATTCTGCTAATTTCACTATAGAAATGGTTCCCTTGATGGAAGCGGCATGTAACAGTGAAATAATGGATTGGGCAACTATACTGTCAGATAAACTAGCAACAGATGTTCTTGATTTTAGGAATAAGACCAGCGTTACTGAAAGGTTAATTCCTCCATTCTACTACAGTGCCTATATTCTAGATACCCTGTGTTTTAATTCTGAATTTCCTGTGCTCGGCTGGAGTTGGACATCACAAGACCCCATGCCTATTCACATATATCATCAGAAATTGTGGAAAGCTTCCAATAAGCACCATTTATACCAAGTCTGCAATGGCTTTATGTTACCCATTCATTACTCTATTTTTTATAAACCTGCTCCCAAGATTTCCTACCAAGCCGGGATTGACTTAACATCAATAGGAAGATGGTTCGGGGAGGAAAAGTTCACTTATATAAGAGTTTTCGGTAGCCAAGCCGAACCTCATGTCCTTCCTTTGTACATACCTGATAAACTGCTGGCGAGGGAAATAGCTTATCAAATCATTGCCGAGGGTGTTACACAGACTCTCAAGAAAAATAAGAAACAGGTCTGGCCCTCTTTTCCTTTGAGATGTGGTGTCTACACGTTGCATGATTTCAAACATGCAGAGAAAGAAGCTACAAAGATAAAATCATTAACTCTAGAAACTCTCCCTAATAGGCGATTTGATCCCAACAAAGTCACCTATAATGCACTTGAACAGGCCAAATTGACAAAGTTTGATCATAAAGAAGATATGTTCGATGACCTGTTCTCCTCAGCTGAGTCAATATTGCAGGTTAAGGCACTAGCCAGAATGAAATATCAGGATGAAGGGTTGGTTGAATTCAACAGACTTAGAGAAAAAAGGTTGCAAACTCTGCCTCTAGATCTATTAGCAACAACCCCAACAACATCATCAAGCGAGCCTGAATGGCAACATTCAAAGGAACCTCCAGTTACAACAAAAGAACAAGATAAAGCACAGGAGGAAACTCAGACTAAAGAGCAGGGGAAAGTGCGGGAGGAGACCCAGACTAAAGAGCAGAAGCAGAGCAACATAGAAGTAAATGTGGATACTCATATTGATCCAAAATTTCTCCAGGAATGGCAACAATTTGATTCTATTATCAGCAGTCTATAATGTTCAAAGGACACCGAAACTTCGAAAGCAGCAGACACACAGGAAACCACTTCACAACAGGTTCCAAGTGGAACCAGCGGCCCACCCAGTTCAAAGGAAGTAGAAATAATACCAAAGGACCCCTCCGATCAAATCATTTTGCAGGTAGAAGAGATTCCTCCCTTGGATGTCTTCTATAGCCCAAGGCATAAAGCTGTAGTAAAACAACAGAGGAAGAGAAGAAGGACTGATCAACCTTCCCTTTTCCCAGAACAGACGGTCACGGGCAATGTGGTTTGGAAGGAGGAATTTGACCCCTCTGATGACTTAACAAAACTATCACAATATGCTGGAGCCTATTTGGCAGCAACAATAGACAAAGCATCAAAGGTGAGTCTTTTATTGAAAACAAAAGACCAGGAAATCTTTTTATTACAGGCATAGCTAATTGAAGCACAGTAGAAAGCGGAGCAGGCAGAACAGCAATTGTTGACACAACAGCAAGTAAATAATCAATTAACTCAACAATTGCAGGCAGAGAAACAAAGGATTGACCACAGCGCAATCCAGAAGCAGAAAGAATTGTCTGAAGCCTTGGCACAACTGAAGGCAGCAAATGAACAAATGCTGAAAACAAAATATGAGTAGATTGCTCAACTATCAGCACAACTTGAGAAGACAAAGGGCGTTCCACAAATAACTGAATTCAGAGTAGAAGCACTACAGATAAATACGGCATTAATAGCCCAAATCAAGCTTCTATGTCAACAAATCGCCCAGGCGGAACCACTATGCGAATTGACGGCATCAATAAGTGAAAAAACAGAAAAGGCTAGAGCGGAATTGGATCAAGCTGAAGAAACGATAGCTGCATTTCTTGACTGGCAAGATACTGATCAGGGACAAGCGGCAAATTTACCAAGAATTTTAGAGTCACATAAAGATATATTGTTTACAGAATGGCAGTCCCAGTTAATGAAAGCAGAGAGGGCAATTTCAAGGTGCAAATCAACTACAAGCAATTTGGTTGAATTGGTTAATAATACTCTCTACTTGTCAAACATGATTTCCCAATGCACTCCAGGAAAATTGACAGCAATGAAAACATTGGAGCAGTCATGTTATCCAGATCTAGAGGAAAAGGGGAGATTAATTGCTGGAATTAATAGTTTAACATGGGACACCTATTGGTTCTTCTTAGTAAAACCACACACTCAAAGAGACGCCCTCAAATGCCTTACAGATGCAATCGGGTATATTATCCCCAATATTCAGGATGCCACCTATGCCGCCCAGCTTAGATCTCGCCTCAACAGACCGCCCGAAGTGGAGCCAATGCTTGCGATAAGTCAGCTCAGGTTCAAAGGCAAACAGCCTACTTGATGATTCATGCCGCCAACTGTCAAGTTGCTGAGAACAATATGATCAAAATCAATTGATACCAATTAAGTAGGATTTCAGTTTCATAGATAGTTAGCTTAATTAAGTATTTATAGACCCTTTCATGTTTTTAGAAAGGGTCGTAAAGTTTTGTACTTGACTTAAAGACTGAAGTTACACTACTGTACTTCATCCATATTCTTTTATAAAACTGGACCAATTATTCTAATTTTGACAAGAAAGCTTTTATGTAAATGTGCACTACTGTCTTTGTTTGAAAGTATTTCCGCGTTGGAAGAAGAATATCAAATAGCGATTAATGTTGGGAGTGACTATCAGCTCATATGGTACTATTATCTATGTCTGAATTCATTCTTTTCATATGAATTGTTATTTGATTGCCTTTGTTATTATCGGATATATGTATGTGTTTTAACAGCATTTCTTTATTCCCTCCACTATTGGATGTTTATGGGATGCTTTTCTTTTGATCGTATATGTATCGATGATATATAAGTGTAGCAATATTGCGCTAATCCCTTTGTTTAACGATTTAAGCAAAGTAATCCTTGAATGAATAAAAGTCCATGTTTATTAAATAGAGTCATCTACATGCCTGTTTATAAACATAGATCATTAAGCGCTACACTTTAAAGTACAATAGTTCCCGGGATTAGTAGTAGTTCTTTTAATTAGGAGATAAATTAAGTTATTCGCCTATCATTAGATTAATCAACCAATCATTCATTCATCCCGTTTATCCATTACTAGGAAACTGGTCCCATTATCCCCAGTCGGAGCCACCATTCCAAATAGAAAAGGAGTTGTATTAAGGTCTGGACTGGGTGGTTATCCCCCAATGTTGATAAAACGATTTTCGGGGCATCAACAGGATCGTATCTCCACATGAAACTTTGTTTTAGTTTAAGTCTCTGAAGGATTTGTTCTACTTCTTTTCCAGCTTCTCTGCTATTACACACAAAAGGGCCTAGTTGATCTTTGATTCTGCGCTGGGCCTTATTTTTGGCCTTAACAAAATGCACTTCATCTAAGTTCATTATCTGCCTGTAGTACTCCAGAGAAAATAACCTCATTGGGAGGTATCTGGGCAATTTATATGGGGCCAACTCATAGCCATAGATCCTAATTTCTGTGTGATTTTGGTACAAGTACTAATCTCCCACTTTGTGTTGTTTTGACAGCTGAAGGATCCTCTTGATATCTAAATTGATTCTTGGAGGAAGAATTCCTAGCAACATGGTCACTACTGGATGTACAAAGAGATCTATGAAGTCTGTGTATGGGTATGGTGAGTCATACTTATGGATCAAAGGAGTCCAGAAAATCACTGACCTAGGATGACCTTTGGTATCAAGCTTTTGGAGAGTGAAGGGGAACTTTTCAGCTTGGTAATATAGAAAAAGATGGTATAAAACTGAAGAATACTTGAATACCCTTTCATTACTCATTCTATGGAATTGGTCATGCATCCTATCAGCTATGTACTTAGCATAGTCATACATTACAGGAGGAGGCTGTCCTAGAGTGAAAATGGACATAAAGGCTTAGATGCTTTCATCTATGTATTCACCGGTAGTATAACCTAAGATACTAGATATCATTGCTACAATGTCTTGGCCAAATTGAGAAAATATGGTGTATACATATGGGAGAGGACCTTGTGGGATGTGTTTTTCTTCTACAATAAAAATTTGGAACATTTCAGCAAGCTTTGTAGTGGTTAGCTTGGGGAATCTGTGTAGTAGGTCTCCAATTGAAATAGGGGTCAAGTTCCGCCCTGGCTGAAGTTGGAGCATTTCATTTATTGATTCAGCAGTGATGGTGAAAAGTACACTCTGGTCTGGGGACATCACTGCTCTTTGACTGGGAATGTAGTTGGCATGGCAATAATGGAAAATCTCTAGGAAGATGTGTACCTTAGGAAATTGATACTTAGGCAAATTAGATTCCCAAAGACCTATTTTATCAACTTGGTTTAGGTATTGGCCTCTGCATCGGCAATATAATTTGAGTGTGGATTCATGGATAGAGGTGTCCTTGATTTGGAAATATTTATCAGTGAGAGGAAGGTAGTCCAGGTCCAAATGAGGAGTGATAATTGGTCTGACATCCATGGCAATTGGGGCAGCCATTTTTAGTTCTTGTTGATTTAAGAATGGGTACATTATAGTTTCAGTCTTTTAAGGTAATGGTGGGTCAATTCCAGGTGGGTTTTATGTTACTAAAGTTCTTCTTTAATTTCAATTTAAGAAGACTTAATGACTGGTTTGGAAATTGATATGGTTTTCAATGGATTCTGGCTTAAATACCTGGAATTTGAAGAAACTGGGTCTGAACCAGGTGAATGGAAATTCTGAACGGTTGAAAAGGCTTCAATCAGGCTGGAAGGCAATCTGGGAGCTTTTGGCATCTTCAGAGTGCAAGTGTACATGGGTTGATGGCTTTCAACGTTCACAGGAGTGTGCATGGAAGTTTATAGTTAGAAAAATGATAAAAACAATGATTTGGGGCATTTTTAGATTTATGCACGAAAAGTCAATTTGGAAAGTAGGGGTGAACAGTGACCGTTTGTTGCGTAGTGGGGTGAACAGTGATCGTTTTTCATGTAGCGGGCTGGCGGTAAGTGGTTTACTTCGCATAGCCTTTGGGAACTTGGCAGTATTGGGGGTAGGTCGCCCGATTCCATTCATTGAGCGCCACGTCGCCTCAGGGGCCCAGCTGAAAACATCTGATTTCAGGCGGGTATCGTTCGGATTTCGGGCCCTCCCGAAATCAACATGGGCCGTCGGATGGGGAGGGGAGAGATCGTGTGGTGGTCGGGTGCAGGAGTTGCACGAAAGGTAATGGAGGGGCCTGGTGGGCATTTAAACGCGGTGGTTTTGATTTAATTTGGGATTAAGGCGAAGGTTAATGTATCGGCCGAGATTTCATTGGTGGATGGTTTGATTTTAATTAATCACAGATCGATTAATTATGTCATTTAGTCAGGGTTGGAAAATATCATGTTTATATTTCAAACTTCGGGGTAGGGATATTAGTATTCAAGGGGTTTAATAAATATATACGGGAAGAAGGGGTTTTTTTGGGAATTTAATAAATATAAATAAAATCAGAAGTTAATATGAAAAGGCGGAAAATGGATTGCGCTAAGAATAATGTGTTTTTTGTAGTTCATTTTCTTTTTACATTGAAACATTATAACTTAGGCTAAGTGTATTTTTGTGGGTTTTTCAGAGAAAATGGATTTTTATGGGGGTGATTGCTTTTCCTTAGGAAAAAAGCGAGTTTTAACCTTAGGAAAAGGGATTTATTAGGGAAAATGAATGAATTGAAGAGGGGTGAATGTTTATGAGGGGATTTTAGTACTTAAGATCTATAAGTCATTGAGTCGAGGGGCTGGTCCCTCCAAAAGTCAGAGAAATGCTCTAAGCCTCTTTGACTTAGGGTTTTTAAGCACTTAGATCTTTATTTTGGGAAATTAGTTAAGTAAAAGGGGAAAATGAATTAAGAGAGTTAATTAATTGACTTTGATTTCCATCTGCATGCTTGAGTGCCTATTCACATATGTGACTTTTATGATGAAAAATATGATACACATGCTTTTGTCTAATCAATCATCAAAATTCTGCAACCTTTCTACTACTTACCCATCTACTCATCCTACCATTTTTACTTCTCTTTATTAGGGTGCATTTGAGCTAGCAAACCCTTATAAACATTTTTCTTTTCTTTACAATAGTAATCTAACTAAATCTAACCTTATTACATCCAAGGGCTCAAATTAAATAGTTGAGCTCCTTTTATTTACTCTATCTATCTACTTATCTGCCAAGATTAAATAGTTTAGTCAGATTTTATTCTCTATCTATGAACATGAAATTGAAAACCTGAAATAGCCAAGTTTAAACATTTTGACTATCATGGATTGTGGCATAGATTACAAACTGCACACAATCATTTATTTTGCACAAAAAGTAAAAAGTAGTGGCATTTTGACTTGCACACTTTCATGGTCTTTTATTGGGGTTCATATTTTTCATCTTTTTGACCTTTTATTCTTTTTGTCCTTTGATTTTTCTTTTAAGACATACCTTCTTTACATTTTTTAATTTTTTGAATATGGAAAACATTTGCAAAAAGCAAAGGTATGCACACACTAGCAATTTCCCCAAAAGGTGCAAAGAGAGGCCGATAGATTTTTTAAATTGGAAAAATGGTATAAAAATTGGAAAAATGAACTGAGGATAATATTTGTAGATATGTATGCCATATACCATATGTGTTGGCAAATTTAAATTTTATGTAGATATTCTAAAAAATGATATTTTAGTTTTATGAATGTTTATTATACATATATATACATATATATATATATATATATATATATATATATATATATATATGTATATACATATATATATATACATATATATATATATATATACATATACATATATATATACATATATATATATATATATATATATATATATATATATATATATATATATATATATATATATATATATATATATATATATATATATATATACAACTTATTACATATAATAAACATTCATAAAACTAAAATATCATTTTTTACAATATATATATATATATATATGGATAAAACTAAAAAATACTAATTTATATACTTATAACAAAATATTAAAAATAGAGAAGCTTAGAAACCACCATTTAAATCATTTTAATATTAAATCACTATTTAAATTTAATTAAAATGATTCCATTATATTATTAATTAATATTTTTTAATTAATTAAAATTTATTTACAATTTATTTTAAATGTATATCTTGATTGCAGTTTGTCCTCATCAAACCCCTCCATCACAAAATTATAATATATCATCATTATTGATATAATTAAAATCACTGCTTACTTATTTTTAGTTATATATATCATAATTACTAATTTAAACAAATATATATATATATATATATATATATATATATATATCTGTCATGTGGAAAGAGTCAATTTTGCGGACAAAACCAACCTCCCTAGAAGCTTAAGGCTTTCTAGTGACAAACAAGACAATTAAGAACAATCCTTCTTTAAATATGCATTTACCATATAAGAAATCAAGTGTTTAGATCCTACCTATAGTCCAACGCTGTTGTAGTAGTCCAGCCTCGTCGATCCGGATGAGCTCCTCCTTCTCTTCGAAACCTACATTCACTAACAATCAAACGATTAAATAGCACCTGAATATCTCATAAAATAAAACATATTTAACATACATACCAAGGAGTATATGAAACAACTCATAAATAACAAATTGTTGAGAAGAATGGACTTATTTGTATTAATAGGAAACAAAAGAAACCATTACAACCTGAGCCTTGGTGTTGTGCAAGTTCCTCCCAGGGTCCAGCAAGAGTTTTCCTTTACTTTGATCAGCTCACCCACTTCCAAATGAAACAAGAAGAATGACAATCTCTCCTCACAAGCTTCTACAAGGAAGTCCTAATCTCAGCAGCATCTACCCTTAGGAATGTTCAGCTTTCAACCTCCCCTCCCTCTGGCCCAATGCATGTATTTATAGTGTTGTAGAGGAAGTTAATCAGTTCCACCATCAATGGGATAAGCCCCTCTTTGGGTGGGTTAGCTCCCCTCTTGATGGGATAAGTTCCTCTTCCATAGGGATACATGAACCATCTGGAGGCGCTCCATAAACGTCAAACAAGCTTCTAGAATGCTCTAGAAATGACCACAAGTAACTTTTTTGGAGTGAAACTTGCACCTTTTGACCTTTACAGGAGTACGCACCCATTGCTTTACAAAAAGAGCGTACAAGTACGCATGTATTGTGAACTTGGGTTGCATACACGCAGGTAAGGCTGAGAGAAACTGCGTACCCAGAGATAATTGACTTTAAATGACTTTTCTCTCTTTCTTGGAGTTTGACATGGAAAGCAGAGGCATGAGACTTGCCAAGGAGGATAGTATGATAGTTGATGGAGCCATACTAACTGCAAATAGTCATGGTGACATTTTTTAGTGTAACAGATTGCCCCCTAAAGTGCGAAGCCTGAAGTAGATTTAGGGTTTCAAATCATCTAGGAAGGGTGAAGTATTTTATCATTTCAAGGATTATCTTGTGGAGAGCCCAGTCAGAACCTGCAAATATTCAACACAAAATACATATATAAGATGATATCATCGCTGAGGTAGGCATTCCCATACTCAGATTGAAAACTTTAACTAACAATCTAACTATTGCTCTGATACAGGAATGATTTTGCAATACATCACAATCATAGACACACGTAGACACAGTATGGACGCAGCCATCTGTTTATGATTAGTCTACTATATAATGAATACAAAACTCCTCGCAGCCTGGATGGTGGACACTAGATCCAGGGTCCTGATTTCTACTTCCCGAATTGGTACGATTCTATCCATGCGAATAAATGAGTTGATGTCGAACATAGTAGAAACCACTTGATTACCAGTCAATGATGTAAACTGTTAACAAGTGTGAGAGAGACCACCAGTGATGTCAATGGTTCTCAAAGTACCCAGTACAATCCATGATATGTGAATGAATGGGTTGATGTCGAACATGTCACGGAATCCTTCGATCGAAAGTCAATGATGTAAACTGTCGTCAAAGGCGAGAAACCTGCCATTGATGCATGCAGACTTCAAGGTATTGACGATTTCTAAGTCATCTCTCTAGATAATGTGTTGATGTCGATAGAAAGCGACCCGTTGTAGGCAAGCCCACAACACGAAATCATAGTTCAAGTTGAAGAAATATTGTTGACTGACTCAGGGATGGTCAAAATGGATGACAAGTATTTTGCATATGAATGGTTTATCTGCAGAGACCTCTTGAACACATAACGACACGACAGATGGCTTGGTGACGATTGACCCAAAGTTAATACCCAGAAACGGTTGAAGACTTTCAAAGTGGTTTAATCAACTTTAATACAAAGGATTTCCCAACCCAGGTGAATGAAAAGTGTCGTGTTAAAGAGTGATAGTAAGGTTTTTTCTGTGACAAAGGATAACAAATAGGTTCATTCTTCTCTCTTTTCCCCCACCATTTCTGGCAAGTACCTCTTTATTTTTTAACAAGCTTGAGGAGGATAACATATTCTTGATTATAAGCTCATCCTTCGGATGAGTCCAACTTAGTTTAGATTCGAACCCTAAGAAGGAGTGGTCCGTTCCTGTTTGTAATCGAACAGGTCCTTTACTGTGAAATTTTAACGAGTCCAGTATAGGAGAAACTCGGCGTTTTTCAATTTTAGAGAGTCTGAAAAAACTAAAGAAGACTCCAGGGTTGAACTTTTTCGTAAATTTGTGTCTCCCAAGCCCGAAAAAGTATAAAATAATACTTGAGAGAACTGCTTGATCTTACGACCAAGGAGTACTTTCATGATTAGTGTCTTTGAGCTGAAAAGTAAAAAGCGATTAAAGACACGTCGTTTTATTTCCAGTATCGAATTTGAAACGACAAAAATCCAGCAATCTTTTCCTGTTTTTACGGTCAGAAAAAGGGCTATAAGGGGACCGTCTTTTAATTCCATTTTAACGAGTGTAAAAGAAATGCTCGGCAATCTTTTCATGTTTTAGGAGTCAGGAAAGGGCTTAAAATATGACTCTGATGTTTTGGTTCGTGAAAAATGATAATTTTCTCTAAAAGTCCTTTTGTCCTGCACAAAAACAACACATTACTCATACCTGTTTAAGATAGGCAAAAATACATTGAAAAATATCCTTCCATGGTGAAAAATAAACAAACCTAGCATTCATTTATCCAAAAAACTATAAAAAGACCTTTTACCATGTCATTTTTACCATTTTACTGTTGAGGGAGAGAAAAGGGCTTTTGGCAAGAAACTTCCCGTGGACTTTGCGGAGAATCCGACCGTCGAAATCGAGCGCCGTCTCTTTCAGGTATTCCACAACATCCTCCTCTTTGTTTTCATCCGTTTAGAATTTCATTTTAAGCCCTAGTTTGATTTTTTGGGGGCTTTGGGGTTTCAAGATACGCTTCTCGGGGTACGCAGGTGCCCCATGGGCGACCTGCGTACCCCGACATTTTCGTTAATGGGAAAATGGCAGGAGTACGCAGCCTACCTTCAGAACAGCTGTGTACCGCCGCTCTGTTTCTGAACGCGGGGTGCGTACTCCGTGCAAAGCAATTTCAAAACCCCAAATCTCAAAACTATACCATTAATTTTTGATTTAATGAATTCTAATGAATGTTTTCTGATGTGTAGATTGCCCACCATGCTTGATTGGCGCGAAAGAGAACACGAAGATGTCGATTTGGCCGCAATAGATCATCAACCTTCCATTGATGCTTTGAAGGCATGCGGTCTCTACAAATACTGGGCCATACCTGGCATGAGGGCCCAGGTGCCATTCTTAGAGTGGCTGGTTGAAAGGTGGAACGTCCAGGAACAATGTTTTTACATCGGAGGGCACCAGCTCGAGATAGAGCCCTCAGACATATATTTTCTCACTGGTTTGCCTAATAGGGGCGAGCAACTGTCTCTGTTCGGGACTAGTCCGGGTGGCCAATCCCTTGCTAGTCTCCGGCTAGAGTGGTGCAACAATCAAAACCAGGAGAAGGGGATAGAAATCAAATACATATCTCGTCCTGAACTTATGGTAATTGCCTTTACAGTTACCAGATTTTGCGGCACGGCCGCTTTGCACATTGCCACCGGGTCCCAAATGCGGATGGCGATTGATTGCTTCCAAGGCATCATTTTCAACTGGTGCGATGTTGTGTTGGCCAATATGAAGGGCCAACTGACTAGGGCAAAGAACGGGCAATTAAATACCTTTGGGTATGGGCCTTTAGTTGTGAGCTTTGCCCTAGAGAGAGTTCTGATGCTTATCCCTCAACATATCACTATTGCGGTTGGGCCACCTCGGGAGCTAAAGTTGATGCGATGGGTTGCGGTGATGGCCCGAAATCCTGATGAGGGAGCAGGAGTTGTCCGATTTCTTGTGGGTTACTTTCACTGGTTGGAGGACCAGGTCTTTGCGATCCAGGATTTTCCGTATGCCGGAGTGGATTTTCGCGGTGATCCGGACATGGTTCTTCCACAGGGAGAACAATGGGACGACAGAGGTACTTCATTTTTCACAAGTTTTTAAATTATCTATTTTTTTTTTGTTTTTATATATCGTCTCAAAACTGACAGTAAAAATTTTCAAAATGCAGATGTGGGTCCACGGCGTCCAGCAAATCTCCAGCCTTTCGAGAGGAGACAACCAGTTGCACCGGCACCGGTCCCACAAGATGCGGCTGCAGAGACCTTAGCTGAGTTGGAGCAGGATCTAGAGTGTCTGACGGCGGATATACCAGAGACTACTATAGATGATATTCCTATCAGACTTCAGCGCTATGTAGTCGCAGTCCCAGGACCTTTTAGGAGGTTCTTATGTAGGGTATCCCGTGCAGTGGTGTCGTATAGGGAGCACCACCAATGATTGGATGGTCACTTTTGTAGACACATGTGACATTTTGGTTTTTTGTACTTATCACTTTTGCCGATCATAAGGTATTTTGCAACCTATGATCGAAGACGATGTATTTTTGACACACTCCTATCTATATATATCATTATTACTGGCTTATCTTGTTAAACATGTGTGATTAAATGTTAATGTTTTTAAATTTACATGTATGATTATCGCAAATGTCTGTCTAACATTCGAGAAGCAATTGCATCTGCTAATGTATTAAAAGACCTTGGAATATGTTGATATTCGATGTAATCAAATTCACGTTCCAAAAGACGCACTCTCAAAAATAACCTTAATAACACTGGATTTCTAATGGCATAAACTCTATTAAGCTGTAATACAACGAGTTCAGAATCTAATCTCACTATCAAACTCAGAATCCCAAATGAAATGGATTCAGATAATAACTCAATCACTGCACTGTATTCTACAATTTTGATTGTTGTTTGACCGAGGCTCACCCCATGCATAGAAACTAACTCGTCAGAGGGCGAATAGATAACCCAAGCTACGGAAGAGATATTCCGTGTACTACGACAAGCACCATCAGCAAATCCAATATACGTTTGGAGAGGCATCGACATCTGCAATCATCAAGGGTAAAACCAGGATAAGCAGAATAACGACGAAAAACACACTTTCTAAGCTAAGCACACTGTCTATACTAACAAACACAATAGCTAGAAAGAAAAATTAACCTAACTAACCTAACAAAAATCTTCACACCCATCATTTAAGCATAGTACCTCTTTAGGTAAAGTCCATTTCAGGGTTTACCCAAAGAGTCCCCATCAAAGTCAACCAGCTCATAGGGCCCTTTTGCTAGCTTTCGCTTAACAAAGTAGGGCCCATGCCACATAGGAAAGAATTTTCCAGCACCTAATTTATCGTTAGCTTGATCATACAATAGCACTAGGTCTCCTTCCGAAAAATTTCGAGGGGCCACATTTCGATCATACTGAGCTTTCATTCGTTTTGCATGAGTCTCGATTGCTAGTGCAGCATCACGTCGAGTCTCATCTAATTGAGCTAAGTATAATAAACACCTCTCCTCTTCGGAAGTAGCTAGAAGTAATTCGACAGCCATTTGAAGTGATGGGATTTCGCATTCAATGGGCAGCACGGCTTCCAAACCATAAACTAGTTGGAAAGGAGTGAACCCTGTTGATGTTTTCACTGAAGTTCAATATGCCCAAAGCGCGGAAAATAACATGTTGTGCCAATTCGACCGATGAATCCCAATGATTCGTCGGATCATGATAACCAAAACTTTGTTGATGGACTCAACCAGACCGTTGGCTTGTGGATAATAAGGAGTTGAGCTATCGTGACGCAAACCAAGCTGGCTTGTAAGTTCTGTCATCATAATGTTTCGAAAATGGCGCCCATGGTCAGTGATTATCGCTTGTGGGACACCAAACCTAGCAATAATGTGATTGAATACGAAAATTGCAGCTGTTTTGCCGTCTGCCTCGAATGTAGGCATCGCCTCGGCCCACTTAGTAAAATAATCAACCGCAAGGATGATATACGCATGCCCCCCGGCCGAGTGAGGGTTACATGTAATAAAGTCGATACCCCATTTGGCAAAAGGACCAACAGCAATTATAGGGTGGAGAGGAGCTGGTGGTGCGCGCATCTTGCGATCAAACACTTGACAGTTGTGGCATTTTCAGACCGCAATGATACAATCTTTAAACATGGACGGCCAGAAATAGCCAGCACGCAACACCTTCTAAGCTGTGGCATACCCAGACATATGACCGCCACACGCCCCAGAGTGACAGTCATTCAAAACCCTTTCTGCCTCTTCGTGAGTTAAGCAACGTCGGAAAACCAAGTCTGCCCCACGGCGATAAAGAGTATCTCCAATAATTTTGTATTGTTGGGACTGGAATCGAATTTTCCGACATTCTGACTTTGAAGCTTCGGGCCGAAAGGATTGGGTTTGGAGATAGATGATTATATCCCCATACCACGGATCTAAAGTGCTGATGAGAAACAAAGATTCGTCCGCAATGGGTTCCTCTGCCACAGTTTCCGTGTCAGCACGCGGGAAATCACACATCAACTCTGCAAAGACTAAAGATTTCTTAGACTTAGATTTTTCAAACTCTAAGTCGAACTCTTGCAGGATAACGATCCATTTAGAGTACTTGCCCCCTAGCAATTGTTTAGTCAAAATGTAGATCATAGGGTTGCAATCCGAAATGACTGTAGATTTACGGAGAAGAATGTAATGACGAAAACGTTGGATAGCCTGAACGGCTGCCAGGGCCAATTTCTCCACATGTGAATATTTTAGCTCAGTGGGATTTAATGTCCTACTAAGATAATATATCACATGTTTCGTTGCGAATTCGTCTTCCTGAACTAACACCATCCCAATAGTGGAATGAGAGGCAGCGAGGTACAAAAAGTAGTCTTGGTCGTAGTTGGGAGGATGCAACAATGGTGCATGGGTCAACGCGTGTTTAAGTGCATCAAAAGATTGTTGAGCTATCTCATCCCAAGAGAATTGAGCGTTCTGTTTCAACAACCGTGTAAAACCTTTTGTAACCTCGGCGTAGTTAGGAATGAATCGGCGTAGAAAGTTTGCTTTCCCCTGCAAACTTTGGAGTTGGCGAAGACTCGAAAGGGGAGGCAATTTGATGATAGCTTCTACCTTCGAGGGATCGACGCGAATGCCGGCTTTTGAAACTACAAATCCCAGCAATCGTCCCACTTCTATACAGAAGACACATTTGTGTGGGTTCAAACGTATACGCTAATGCCTACACCTCATGAAAATTGCTCGTAAATGGACAAGGTGATCAGCTCGATGTAATGAATGAGCAGGCAAATCATCGAGGTACGGTTGCACAATGTGTTTGATGTCATGAAACGCATAAGACATTGCCCTTTGAAAAGTGGCTCCGACATTCTTAAGCCCAAAAGGTAATTTGCAATAAGCAAATGTCCCCCATGGACAAATGAAAGCCGTTTTTGGTTGATCAGCAGGTAGAATATTGATTTGATTGTAACCGGAAAAACCGTTCATAAAGGAAAATATTTCACTGTCGGCACAATCATCAATTATTTGATCGATATAGGGTGTTGGATAGTTGTCTTTGGGACAAGCACGATTGATAACCCTATAGTCGATACATATTCTTATTGTTCCTTGTTTTTTGTTAACCGGAACAATATTCGATACCCAATCCGTTAAGGGGATCGGATAAATGAAACCTGCTTTCAACAGCTTCTCGACTTCTACTTTAATTGCAGCCGCTTTTCGAGGGTGAATCTGACGCAAATGTTGCCAAATGGGTTTAGCGTCCGGGTAAGTCTTAATCTCATGGACAACAATTGCGGGATCAATTCCTGGCATTTCCTCATAGGACCAGGCAAACACGTCGCAGAATTCTTGAAATAGGGCCTTGTATGTTTGAATCTCGTCATCTGAACATGAGGCACCTATATGAATGTTTTCAATAATTCCGGGCTTGACTGAAATGTCAATGGGAACAGTGCGAGAGATGTTTCCCAAATTCAGCTCTGAATCAGGATGTTTCATTGGATTCTGAGCTTCTTTGACATATTCAGCTGTAAAAACTGATGAGAAATCATTTTCAAAGCAATCATCCTCAGGTAAAAACGAAGATCTATGATGGAGATCTTCCCATGGTAAATCGTCTACACACAGGACTTCACAAAGTTGTTCGTCAGATGACACAACTTCGGGAAACGCTATTAACTCCGAGGTTGAAGTGAAAAGTGATTCCTCACGGACCACATTCATTTGGTCGATTTTGGTTGAACGCGAGTCGGTAAAAGACTGCACGGCTTTGTAAGCAATTTCATACGTACTCAAAGGCATAGCATCACCAAATGAGTCTATTTCAGATTCGGAAGGAACGATCCAAGGATCGTCGTAAACAATGGTATCTGATGTAATCATATGAATAGATGCGAACGAAGACATGGCGTTGATTGGACGAAAAGGAAAAGTTCCCAGTAAACCGGCATCCTTAACTAATCCTACACCAACATCCTTATAAGGGATAGTCGTTTTACCGACATGTTGGATACTCTCTGAAGAGGCTGGGTCGGATGAAAAATAAGCCAGCTGGTCTATGGTCACGATCTTGCCATTATGTGGAAATTTTATTACTCTGAAGACCGATGAGACGACCGTTGTCATAGCGTAAGACCAACTTCGACCCAAGAGAAGGTTGTAGTCTAGAGGGGCATCAACCACCTCCACATCCAGACTAACGGTTTTTCCTTCAACCCCTATAGGCAAATCCTGTAGAATGCCAAACGGATGGAACCTACGGCCATCAAAGGCCTTAAGAATTGTCGGGGATTGATTAAGTGAAGGAGAACCAAGCGATCTCCAACACTGAATCGACATAATACACGTGGAAGCTCCCTCATCAATTACAGTCCGATGAATAGGCCTGTTTTTTACTATCACTGGAATCTGGAAAGCCATCTGATGAGGTAAACGCGGTGTACTATTTTCTAGATCAAAGATTATCAGGTTCGGGTCCTGAACATCAACAACTCCTATAGCCGACAAAAGTAATTTTCGTTGTGCTGGGCATGATTGCAGCACTTCTAAAGCCGACATTGCTGAAGGTGAAACAGCTAAATCCTCAACAATATTGTAATTCTAGGCCGCTCTCGCATGTGGATTGAAAGCAGACCTTCGAAGTACACCCTTGGTGGGCGGTTTAATTACTAAGTCAGGATTAGGTTTCTCGATCTGTAGTGGATCGGAACCGGGAGCTGAGGTTGATGGATTTGACTGAGAAGATTCTGCTTCTTTCGATCCATCAACAGGACTTTTACTACCATAATCGTGTGATCGAGTCGCAATCCTTACATGAGACATCATCAATATGGGTTCTTCGACGGCACTCGAGGAAGAACCTATCATTTTGCTATCTTTCGGAAATGGATCCTTCAAGACAGTAGGAATTTGGGAACCTTTGACTAGTTTCGCAACCTCGACCCGATGAGGGCAATCTCTTGTAAAATGATCTTCTTCACAAATAAGACAAGGATAACGGGGCTTGCGCTTTTCGTCATTGGTTTCCGACTTTTTTGTTTTCTCCTTTGGAGCTTTGTCTGCTTTATTCTTCTTCTTGCCTTTCTTCTTCCCACCGTTTTTTGATTTAGCCGTAGATGACTCTACAGCGTGAATATCAGCGGAAACTTCAGCAGAAGACTCTCCTGTCGGGGAGTCTGGTAAGGTGATAATGGGCGAAGAATTATTTGAAGACTTCTTCTTGCTTTTAGTATTCACCGTACCAATCATGCCATTAGCAGCATGAGATACCGAAGGAGCAGCAGTGATTTGATTCGACTTTAGAAGATCTGGGATCTTTTCGTGTAACGTACCCGACTGAGTATAAACTAAGTCAAGGTACTGCGCTTGAGCAATGACTTGCTCTTCAGTAACTACTCCGGCCTTAGCGACGTCTTCAGTAATCTTCGGTAATAATGATTTAACAAACTATTCAGCTAAGATTTGGTCCGGGATAAAAACTTTCACTAAACGCCTTCGACGTCTCCATTCATGAATATGGTCGGAAATATAAGTGGACGTCGATTATTTTAATGAAGTTAATAACTCGGTGCCATTATCATATCTGACCGGCAACTGAAAATGTGTTAAGAACGAGGTAGCTAACTGACTAAAATTATAAAAAGAGGCCCGTGGTAACTCAATATACCACTTGGCCGCGAGACCAATGAGTGTATGCTGAAAAAGACGTAAACGGATCAAATCATCTGAGATAGAATTTGAAGCACACCAGAGGTGGTAATTCATCACGTGATTTGATGGATCCTCTCCAGACTTACCTTCAAACTTGGGTATATCACTGTGAAAATTATTTGGCATTGGCAGCCAGAACGGAAGATAATTTATTGGATCGTTTGTTAGGCGCGTCAAGTCTGGTAAATCCAAATTTGCGATAAACGGCAATTGCCGATTAGGATCCCTAAAACTTTGAGTCACAAGACCAGTCCCAGGAGGAGGATATCCAGGATAACTTGGAACAGGAATCGAATTCGGGATATTGTATCCTCCCGAAAAACCAGGATTAACCGGACCGTACTGGGGTTGTTGTGGCTATTGATAAGTGTACCCAGGATACGGTTGATACTGGTAAACTGGTTGTTGGACAGCAGGCCCGTATTGGTACTGTCCCTGGTACGGTTGATAAACAAATTGTGGTTGAGTAGTAACAACCGTACTTAAACCTGGCTGCCCCACAGGCATCTGAACCGTAGTTTGAATCGTAGATCCAGACAATGGTAAAGATGTCTGTGGAGTAGTGGCAGAGACAGTAGAAACCGGAGTTGTCGATACTCCAGAAGTAGGTGTGGTGGAAGGAACAGATGTTGCGGTAGTTGCAGGAGTCGTTTGAGATGGAGTACTAGGTGCAATTGGCGACTGAGTAACTACCGAAGGTACAGAAGTTTGAACGTTAGACTGGACTGGTTGCTGGGGTTGACCAGAAACCACAGGTTGTCCAGTTTGGGATGACAACTGTACGCTTGGCTACAACACTTGTTGAACTTGCGATGGATCCCACACTACGTTCATTCCGGGGTATTGACCCATGATAGGTTGAGGATATTGAGATCCATAACCGGATTGAGGATAGGATTGATAATTGAAAGGTATATTTCCCGTACCTTGAACATAAGATTGACTTTGAGATGGTTGATAACCTTGACTCGAGTACTGACCTTGGGGTAGATACCCTTGAGGTAAGTACTGATATTGGGGTTGACCTTGAGGCATATATTGATACTGAGGTTGACCCTGGGGTACATATTGTGGCTGGGGTTGACCTTGAGGAATGTATTGTACCATGGGTACATACTGTCCTTGAGGTTGCCCCCCAGGCGTTAATTGAGGCTGCCCCCCAGGCGGTAATTGACCACCTTGAGGTTGAGAACCGTGAATCGAACCTGACATCATATAAATGTCTCGTACACCCAACGGTTTATTACCATTGTTTCCAGCTAATGACCCATGTCCAATGGGTTGAGGAGATGCTCCTGCAAAAGTACCAGAAAGTGATTGATAGCCAGCAGGAACAGAAGGACCACCATACAAGAAAGATTCAGGGGGTTGAGTAAACACGGACGACTGACTAGACATATTTACAGGAGTATAAATACCTCCGGGTGGATAAGGAGTACGAGGTGGAGAAAAACTTATCCCTGAGTTGTCTAAGTAATTAGTTAACGAAAGATACCAAGTAGTACTTCTAGGTGGACTGTAAAAGATATATTCACGCTCTCTTAGATCAATAGTAGGTTGATCTTCAAGAATAGGGCCGCCTAGCTCTTCTTCTGGAGCAAGTTCTTCAATAGCTATCAAACCAGAAGGAAGATTTTCGGTGATGACTCTTTCTACCCTAGGTGAATCAGGAACACTAGAAGTTGGAGTAACAGGTTCAGATATTTCAGGTTCTTCGCCTATATCACTAGTAGATGAAAAACTACCAGCAAGCTCGGAAACTGCAATAGCTTCAGGATTATAACCTGTTTCTAGACTTTGGTAATCTGGATGGACTACCAACGAAGACTCTCCTTCTTCAGGTGAACCTACTCTACTGCCACCAAGAGGAGTTACAAGGACTTTCAAACCTTCGTAATGACTCGGGACGTCTTGAGGAGGCTCTCCCCGAAGTCTACGCGATTTCCTCAACAAATCGGCCACAGTAACAATCTCAGGAGATTGGCTGTTATAGACATTTTTGTGCCTTACAGCATTGAGCATGAAATGTCCATAATCTAAGGGATCCAAAGTCCCTAAACATGTTGTTCCTACCCCCAGAGGAACAAGGCTAACAAACCACAGCAATTCACAGAAGTTCTCCACCTGAAACTGCTCAAAAACAAGTCAATTCAGGATCATGTCAACTACTCCACTGACCATCTGCGCTGAATGTCAATGGCTCCACTGGCTACCTGTGCTGAATGTCAACTCCAACACTGGCTACCTGCACTGAGCGAGATTGGACATGTGGCAGACTCATTCCTCAAGGTGTCAGAACCCAGGAAGCTTCCAAAATGACACTTGCCTCAAGGAATTCGACTGGTGATGAGTAAGAGGTTCCAAATCTCCAAGTGGAAGCAAGAACCTCCAAGTGGAATCAAGAACTGATAGAGGGAGAGGACACTAGTCAGATCTCAAGCTGACTCATCCTCTCTCCAAAACATCTATATATAGATCTCTCCTCCATGAGATCTAGAGGCTGGAATTTTGTTATTGCAAAGAATTGCTGTTGGTTTGAGACTGGAATCATTGGGTGCTTAATGCTTTGAAGGGAGGTGAAGATAGGAATTCCATTCTGCTGGGAAGGAGATGCTGGATTGGAGCCCTCTGGGTTGTATCTCTTCCTGAACCTTGTTATTTATCAATAAAGCTATCTTGGTTTTCTCCTATATGCTGATGTATCTTTGATGTATGATTGCATTAGTGTATTTGATTTACTTCTAATCCTGAATCATTTATGAATATGAATATTTGCCTTTGTGTTGTGTTCTTCTCTTGTCGCAAGTAGCTGTTCTCTTGTGATCTCGCAGGAATCTGTTGAAGCTGGGTGAGCGAGGAGGCAAGTAGCTGTGAACACCCAAAGAGAAGAGGATCTAGATCGAGGGACAAACGGAAGACACCGGTAAGTCTACTTATCTCTCCTCTTTCACATTTCATAAAGGAAGAAACCAGAATAGCTGTCTCTGTTTGTTGCTAAGGCACTGTCACACCTTAGGTGGATAGGATCGTCCTGCATAGGCATTTTTCCCCACAACAAATTGGCGACTCCGCTGGGGAGATTTGTTTTAGTCATTTTATTTGTGTTTCTATCATTGTATGTTTCATAGACTCAACAGCAACAATCGAACTGCTTCTGCAAAGTAGACTGTTGCTGCCTTGATCCTTCACTGGATTTTGTCTATGATCTAAACAATGAACTCACAAATGATTTTATGATCCTTTGTGATAGATCTTAGTACCCTCTCAAAGCATCCCTTTGATTATACCTTGCTTGTGTTTCTGATTTGGCCTGAAACTGTTGATTTTTGAGCAATCTGTGACCCAGAACCCAGTGAGAAACGAGATTTTCTCCTTTAGCGCAACTGATGTGAAGACAGTCTGCATTTCAACGCAGGTCCCGTGAAGGCTACCTGCGCTGAATGTCAGATCCAGAGTGTTGAGGTTGCGTTGAACCAGTGTGGCCTTGTGCAGCTGGGGTTCTCTGCTCTCTATTGCCCTGTTTTGATCTCTGTTTTTGCAGCCTTTAACCAACATAGGTACCAGTCTGATATCCCCTTTTCTTTGCTTGAATTCCGCCTCCTTTTGTACAAAAAGACTGTGAGTGTTTTTATGTGTTTTTGGCGTCATTTACAGTTTTCCTTTGCATGAGTGAAATAATCATCCTGTAGCCCTTGATTCAGATCTGTTGATTGTGATCTTAGGAGAGAGTTCATTGGTTGTTTGCAGTTGATTATACATTTGCTTTTGCTTATTGGTTTGAGTTTGTCTCTTTTAAGTGTCGAAACAAGTATTCATTTCGAAAGTCGCAAAGTGTTGTAATCTCTTCTACCCTTGTTGATTTCGAAAAAGTAAACTTGTTTGTACTTGTCATTTAAAAGCAAATTCAAAGTTGTACAAAAAGCTTTCTTTGTAGGCATCAATACTAAGAAAGCGGAAAACAAACACCTGCATTGTGCATTTGCATTTTGATAAGTTTGCATGCTTGATTTAGGAAGAGTGCATTAGAGTGTGCTGATTGCTCTTTGAGAAAAGATGGTGTCTTTCTTTTCCCTTAGTAGCTAGGATTTTCAAAGTTGAAAAGATTATAAAGCTTGCTTATCATCTTAAACTGCATTTAGGAATTGTACCATACATCTCGTGGTGATCCTGAAAGGCAAACTTCTAAAAAAGATCAACTTAAAATAAACTGAATGAACCTAACAACGCTTTGCAACATAACGCACAACATAGAGGTCTAGGCTAGAGACGTGTTCCGGCGTCGTTAAGCCTGGTGACTGTCAATCTCGTGGAAGGTGGGTGATTCCTCCTGAGGGACGATAGCGCCAGTACGGATTGTGCTCCCACGTACCGTCGCGTATATATTGGGAGACCCCTATAGGAATTTAACCTTTATCCTTAGGAAGCCGTGTCGGCCGCCCTACTGATCGCAATGCACTGAACACAACATTCAGGAAGATTGACTGCCCGTACCTTAAAAAGTATTCTGAGGTTTTGCGAAAAGTTTGGCACACCCTCTGCCTAGAACTCCAGAGCAGTTTCTTTTGGCCTTTTTCAGACTCTATAACAGAAAAAGTCCATCCGAGCATTTGTCACTTCGGGCTCGTTAAAACATCGAAGGAGACTAGAGTCATCTTTAGCTTTTTCTCGACTCTTTAAAAGTGAAAAAGCAAGTTGTGTCTAAAGCGTCGTTAACAATTTATTTTAAACGGAACAATCACCCTTTATTCCCGCGTTGGTCTTTAGGTTGAAAAGATGGAGCACACCAACCAAGGAATTCCCCTTGGTGGAAATCATAGTCCCTTCTCCTCTTGGGGAGATGTTGATGCGCCCCACATGGCCACATTGTCTCTTCCAGGACTGACAATTGGCCTACCAGTTTGGCTCTTTTTAACCAATGTCGTTCAGAACACCACTATTCCTGAACAGTCGAGTCAACAGTTAGATCAGACAAGAGTTGCCCACCAGCCTTCCACTTCATCTTCCTCTCCTCTTCGCTTGATGGAACTGGTAGAACAAAAAACCGAGTTCCTAAGGAGAAGAAGGAGAAGAAGAAGAAAGAGAAGAAGAAGAAGGAGCCTAAGGCGACTGGGGGCAAACAAGTGTCATCTGACAAAAATCCACACACAACACTCACTAGGCCTAAATCGCCATGTGTCATATGCAAGGGGGACCACTTCCACAGAGATTGTCCCTGTATCCCTCGGATACTAAGGGACTGGTCCCCCCGTTTGCACAATTCAGTAGCATCGACCTCTGATAGCCATGTTGACTGCTCACCGTCAACTAGTGGGAGTGAAGCCATAGGACGGAGAGGGAGAGCTAAATTTCCCTGTAGACTGTGTGAAGGCGATCATGCCATCCACCGTTGTCCCTTCTTAGACGAGGCAAAAAGAGTTCTGGAAGATCGCCCGATTTTACGAGCGCAACTTCCTCCTGGATATCAAAAACTCTTGCCAAGTCCCTCGCTAGTTGAGAACCCGACTGACCCGCCCAGGTGGTCAGACGAAGCACCTGTCATTGAAGATGAACCGTCTGAATCCATACCTGACGAAAATCTAAAGGTTGAAACGGCAGTTGACCCGGTTTTGCCTTCAGAGGCTCCATCTTCGAATGATACCATCACAGAGGAGAATAAAGACGACACCGTCCAAATTCTCTTCATCAACACTGACTCTGATGAACAAGGGGGCAATGCCACCATTCCTTTATCGCAGGAAGGAAGTTCGTCAGAGCGATATCCGGCCGTCTATTCGGTCCCACCACCAAGCAACCTAGTTGTCTCGTTCGACTGGAACCAACTAGGCAGACCCCGGTTGCCAGCCAGTATACCATTCAGAATTATTGTCCAAATATACAGAATGGTAATGGCTAGCACTATCATTGATGAAGGGGCATCTGTGAGTATCCTTTCCTCTATTGCTTGGAAAGCGCTTGGTGCGTCTGCGCTTTTTCCTGAAATGAGAAATCTATCAGGATTTGATAAAGGAACCAGTCGCCCTTTAGGGATCCTCCCCAATGTGCCAATCACATTGAAAGGGAAGATCGTTCAAATGAACGTGATGGTCGTTCAAGGACCCTTGGATTATAACCTACTCATTGGACGAGACTATATATATTGCATGGGAGCCATCGTCTCATCACTCTTTAGAGTAATGTGTTTTCCGCATGAAGGAAGAATGGTCAAGCTCGTGGACCAACTTTCATTCCCCGGATCACGCATCACAAATAGTCATGAACCATCCCTAAATGGTCTATTCATGCAAGAAGTGTCTCAACCCACGGTCCGTCCTCCTGATGAGCGCGAGTAATCCGGGAGGATATGACTGGAACCCAGGGGGCATGCGTCCTAGCCTGCTTCGGCAGGGAAACTTTGGGTATAGGGTAGGTTTCCGCGGGAGAATATGACTAGTCCATACCCCGTCCGTGATTGGAAGAGGGGTTGTTCTAGAATAAGATTCTTTTGTCAAAGTTATGTGAGATGGCGGGCATCGTCACTCACCTTTGTCTATTTCGGTAGGCATTGCTGAGGAAGTGTCTTGTTTGAAATATTAACGAGACAATCTTTGGGTAACCTGAAAGAGGTAGGCCTCTCTCGGCAAGACAAATGTTTTGGCGGAGGTGAAGTAGAGGTAACCTTGAAATTGTGCTTTATGCCTGGGGGCATGCAAACCTTTTGGAGTGCTAGCAAGGGGCGGCTATTTATTTTTTAAATTTTTAGGTCCTCCCTTTAAACCTGTAGGTCTAACCCTTTAAACTCGTAGGATTAGTCGTTTCCGAACTTGCACAAAGAAAGGATGCGGAGCAAAGCTTAGTGAGATGAAGCTCCATAAAAAATAGAATCTTGATGAGACACTCTTATCATATGACTGGTATATCGAGCAGTTTTAGCGCATAGTTCATGCTCGTTAAAAAATAAACATAAGATCGAGCAGTTTTAGTCCATAGTTCATGCTCATTAAAAAATAAACAGATCCGAGCAGTTTTAGTGCATAGTTCATGACTCGTTAAAAAATAAACAGATCCGAGCAAATGTTTCCACCCGCGTTTAAGCTCGCTAAAAAATGAACTATTCCGGTAAATAACCATTGTGTACGTAACTTTATCAGCCATTAAAGCCTTGGTCGTGTTTGCACCGTCACCTCCACTTTTCATTTGGCCGATCGTTCACCTCCATATGATTGTTTACCCATTTTGAGGAATAGCTGCGAAGAGTGATTTCACCTAGCCATCCCTGTGACACTGCTGTGATTGGAAAATTCCAACCTGTACCTGGAATCAGCTGCTAACCCTGTTCATCACTCGTTCCTCAAAAGACGAGTCTTCTTTCAGCTCTTTTCAGCTGACTCGTAAAATATGAAAAGATTGCCGAGTTTTGGCCTTCCAGCTCGTTAAAGCGACCGGAAGTGCTATCCCTCCTCTAGATTTTAATCTTTTTCGACCTGAGGGATTATTGCACAAAAAGATCGAGCGCTTGTTTTGTTCGGCTCGTTAAAACTATCGAAAACTCATCCCTTTTGTATTGTTTTATACTTTTTCAGACTTAAGGGATTAGATGATGAAAAAGGACTTTCGGAGTTAACTTTATGTATCTTTTCAGACTCTCTAAAAATGAAAAGAACCGAGTTATCCTTGTCGTTAGACTCGTTAAAATCATTAAATAGCGACAAACTTGTCTTTAGACGAGAACGAGTTTCACTATCGCTAGGCTCGTTAAAACATAGCGATGGGCTTGCCCGAAGGGCAGGTTATAGAACAAGCATATGTTATCCTCCTCAAGCTTGACAAAAATAAAGAGGTACTGGTCAGCAATGACTAGGGAAAAATTGGGAGAAACTCAAGAAAACTTTGATGGTAGCAAGTCGCTCTTGAACATGACACTTTTCCTCCGTACCACAATCGGGTTGGGTTGTTTCATTCACCGGTCACATCACCATGGTCTCGCCATACCATCCATAATTGGGGTAATGCTACCGATCCATCGCATCAATGTCGCCATATGTTCAAGAGAAGTCGTTCAGAAAGAGTCAACCGGGTCCCATCCACTGCCATACATTATCCTTCATCCATTCATGACCGCCACCCTGAATCATATGTCACAGATCGTTTTCACCTCCATCGAAATCATTAGCTCCGTTCCGTGTCACTGATGTGGGATTCATTAAGGCCCTCCTTTGATGGATCGCTTCTTGTCGACATCAGCTCATTATCCAAGAAGTTGATCTAGGAACAACCCCTTCAGTACTTTGAAGCTTGCATGCCTCAATGGCAAGTTTCTCACTTTCGGCGACAGGTATACATCAATGACCTTCGACCAGAAGATTTTGCGTGGTGTTCGACGCCAAGTCCTTTATTCACACCATGCGAATTGTACTGCAGTACCTTGAGGGTCATTATCATTATCGGTGATTCCTCTCGCGCTTGTTAACGGTTTACCTCATTGACCGGTAATCAAGCGATGTCTTTCCATGTTCGACTTCAGCACAATTCTCACATGGATCGACTTGTACTTAGAGTGAAGATCAAACGAGTTTGAAGACCCCGGATCTAGTTTCATCCATCCGGGCTACGATATATATTCAGGAAAGATAAAGAAATTTGACATGTACATCATTGCAGCAGATGATCATCCTACTCAAAGGATGATAATTTCACCAAAATTATCAGTCTACCATCAGACAATTGTCTGTTCTATGTACAAAAATGAATTTATAAAGCTGAGCATGGGAATGCCCGCCTCAGATAGATCATGAAAGCAGTATGAAAAATAATGTATTGTATTGTATCTTATTACAGGTCTCCTCCCAGCAAATGGATGAACTTCGGACCCTCCTGGATAAAGCATTTCACCCGATAAACGGCCTCATACTTTAGGGGGCAACTGTTATAGACATTTTTGTGCCTTACAGCATTGAGCATGAAATGTCCATAATCTAAGGGATCCAAAGTCCCTAAACATGTTGTTCCTACCCCTAGAGGAACAAGGCTAACAAACCACAGCAATTCACAGAAGTTCTCCACCTGAAACTGCTCAAAAACAAGTCAATTCAGGATCATGTCAACTGCTCCACTGACCATCTGCGCTGAATGTCAATGGCTCCACTGGCTACCTGCGCTGAATGTTAACTCCAACACTGGCTACCTGCGCTGAGCGAGATTGGACATGTGGCAGACTCATTCCTCAAGGTGACAGAACCCAGGAAGCTTCCAAAATGACACTTGCCTCAGGGAATTCGACTGGTGATGAGTAAGAGGTTCCAAATCTCCAAGTGGAAGCAAGAACCTCCAAGTGGAATCAAGAACTGATAGAGGGAGAGGACACTAGTCAGATCTCAAGCTGACTCATCCTCTCTCCAAAACATCTATATATAGATCTCTCCTCCATGAGATCTAGAGGCTGGAATTTTGTTATTGCAAAGAATTGTTGTTGGTTTGAGACTGGAATCATTGGGTGCTTAATGCTTTGAAGGGAGGTGAAGATAGGAATTCCATTCTGCTGGGAAGGAGATGCTGGATTGGAGCCCTCTGGGTTGTATCTCTTCCTGAACCTTGTTATTTATCAATAAAGCTATCTTGGTTTTCTCCTATATGCTGATGTATCTTTGATGTATGATTGCATTAGTGTATTTGATTTACTTCTAATCTTGAATCACTTATGAATATGAATATTTGCCTTTGTGTTGTGTTCTTCTCTTGTCGCAAGTAGATGTTCTCTTGTCGCAAGTAGCTTTTCTCTTGTGATCTCGCAGGAATCTGTTGAAGCTGGGCGAGCGAGGAGGCAAGTAGCTGTGAACACCCAAAGAGAAGAGGATCTAGATCGAGGGACAAACGGAAGACACCGGTAAGTCTACTAATCTCTCCTCTTTCACATTTCATAAAGGAAGAAACCAGAATAGCTGTCTCTGTTTGTTGCTAAGGCACTGTCACACCTTAGGTGGATAGGATCGTCCTGCATAGGCATTTTTCCCCACAACACTGGCCCCGAAGTCTACAAGACTGTCTCAGTAATTCCCCCACAGTTAAAAACTTTTAACTATCGCACACGTAAACAAAGTAAAATCTCAAAGCAAACCACCTAAAGTCTCTAAAGAACCAAACAAATTTGAATCACACGCTTAAAGAATCTAGGGCGTCAAACCATGCACAAACAGTAGCCTTACGGATCGAAAACACTAGTTGGTGATGAAGCCCAACATCGCCGAATTCAGTACAGAAGTGGTGGGTGGAACAGTTACCCCGGCAACCTGCTTAATGAATAGACCGGCACAAGTTCCTCCACTTTAACCGTCTTGAGTGAAGTGAACCCCCCGGAAAATCCAAGTGAGTCTAGCCGACGTCTGCTCCAGGTACAGTGGGATCTTCCCTCCACCGTCACCTCGGGTATAATCCTAAAGATAATGGTCACTAAGGTTACCAACAGCAACAAATATACCTGGGGGAACAGTCTACGACCCGATAGCACGCAAGGGCAGAGTAACAAGCTCAATCCCCTTGTCGGCTCCTTGACAATAATCCAAGGTTTACCGACAAGTGACCCCAAGCTCCTCGAAATAATCCGAGGTTTACCGTTTGTAATACGTGTGTATCTGGCGTCTTTCCCAATGAAGGAGGATTGATCCCCTCACTGGTTCGGACACGGTCTCATGCTTCTCCTTTAAGAGGAGCTTTCCCAGAGTACAAATGAAACAGTTGGATTTATCCTACCACAAGATAAGCTACTTGTTTGGTTTTGCTGTCTTGGAGAGTTAATTACTCTCCTACTCCAAGACACTAGCCTGATCTATATTGGTGTTTCAGAGCCCTAGTAAATAAAAAGTTACTAAGTTTATTTTACTTTAAGCGTTAATTTTTATGGCTTTTCTTTAAGACAAAAGGTAGCGGAGATGAAACTGATGGTGTGTAGACTCGACTCAAACTACTACAAAGATGCACTTAGGATGATTTATACTAATTTTCTTTTTCAATGAATTCCTTAGCTAAGAGAGTTGGAGAATGCAAAATTTTTATAAAGACAACTTTCTTGGCAATGAAAATCAAAGAAACAATCTCTTTATCTTTTCCAAAACATGCAACACATGACCACTAATTATTTTGCGAAAATGCCCTTTTCATTCAAAGACTCAAATGCCACTAAGCAAACTTTTCTTTCAAAGGAGATTTTTGGATTTTTTGCTACTTAACAAAGCATTTAAAAAACAAAAAACAAACCTTTACAAATCTATAAAATCAAAGCTACCTAAAAGCAAATCAAAAGAAATTCACCTAATAAGCAAATATAATGAGGCCAAAACCTACAAAGTATGATCCCAGGATGTTTTACTCAGTCATGATTTAACTAAGGACTAGTCAATGCAGAATCAAAAACTAGTAAAAAACAAACATAAAAACTTTTGTTCTTTTTTGTAAAATGAAATTCAATGTTCAATCAACAAACTCTTCCGAGATTCGGCAAAGAGACAAAACAAAGGTAGATGTATCACAAGGGTAGATTCTATGAAAGGTCTGAATCCTAAGAAGACTGCAAATACCAGGGAGATCCAAGGTCTTACGACTTCTAAAGCCAAAATCACTACAGGACCAGTGCAAAAATCAAACCTTAAGGCTAGAACCTCTACGAATTCCACTAAAACACTTGACACTGACGAAACAAGTTCAGATGAAGATCTCTGGTAGGTAACCAGTGGATCTGGGTGGAAAAAACAAATTAAAAGAAAAATTTAAGAGGCAAAAAGGAGAAAATTGAAATTTTCTCAATTTTGACAGGGTACGCAGGCAACCTGTTTACACAGGTGCGGGTACGCTCTGTGCACACAGTCGCAGTGCGTACAGGTACGCACTGTGCTGAACTCAGAGGCTGCGTACTTCTAGCAAAACTAAGAAAAACTAAAATCTAATTTAACCCTAAGCTAGCCCACCCAAACACACAGTCAGACAACCAAAAACCAGAAAGAAAAAGAATTTTCTCAAATCAAAGTTTCAGACAAAGGAAAAATCATTCACATCAATGGAGTTCCCCAGTGGAGTCGCCATTTTGTCATGTGGAAAGAATCAATTTTTCGGACAAAACCAACCTCCCTAGAAGCTTAAGGCTTTCTAGTGACAAACAAGACAATTAAGAACAATCCTTCTCTAAATATGCATTTACCATATAAGAAATCAAGTGTTTAGATCCTACCTGTAGTCCAACGTTGTTGTAGTAGTCTAGCCTCGTCGATCCGGATGAGCTCCTCCTTCTCTTCGAAACCTGCATTCACTAACAATCAAACGATTAAATAGCACCTGAATATCTCATAAAATAAAACATATTTAACATACAGACCAAGGAGTATATGAAACAACTCATAAATAACAAATTGTTGAGAAGAATGGACTAATTTGTATTAATAGGAAACAAAAGAAACCATTACAACCTGAGCCTTGGTGTTGTGCAAGTTCCTCCTAGGGTCCAGCAAGAGTTTTCCTTTACTTTGATCAGCTCACCCACTTCCAAAAGAAACAAGAAGGATGACAATCTCTCCTCACAAGCTTCTACAAGGAAGTCCTAATCTCAGCAGCATCTACCCTTAGGAATGTTCAGATTTCAACCTCCCCTCCCTCTGGCCCAATGCATGTATTTAGAGTGCTGTAGAGGAAGTTAATCAGGTCCACCATCAATGGGATAAGCCCCTCTTTGGGTGGGTTAGCTCCCCTCTTGATGGGATAAGTTCCTCTTCCATAGGGATACATGAACCATCTGGAGGCGCTCCATACACGTCAAACAAGCTTCTAGAATGCTCTAGAAATGACCACAAGTAACTTTTTTGGAGTGAAACTTGCGCCTTTTGACCTTTACAGGAGTACGCACCCATTGCTTTACAGACAGAGCGTACAAGTACGCAAGTATTGTGAACTTGGGTTGCGTACACGCAGGTAAGGCTGAGAGAAACTGCGTACCCAGAGATAATTGACTTTAAATGACTTTTCTCTCTTTCTTGGAGTTTGACATGGAAAGCAGAGGCATGAGACTTGCCAAGGAGGATAGTATGACAGTTGATGGAGCCATACTAACTGCAAATAGTCATGGTGACACTTTTTAGTGTAACAATATCATTTTAAAACTTTAAAACTCTTATATTATAGAGATTGCAGTGGCTGTTTTAAAAGTTCAAACTTGTTTTAAAATCACTGCTTACTTATTTTCAATTATATATATCATAATTACTAATTTAACACAAAAAAAACAAACAAACAAACATTTTAAAACTTTAAAAACTCTTATATTATAAAGATTGCAATGGTTTTTTTTAGAAATGCTATTCATTATAAGAGTTCACACTTGTTTTTAGAAATGTTCATTATAAAAGTTCACACACCTTGAAACTCTGTTGTTATCTAAGTTCACACACCCTGAAACTCTGTTGTTGTCTAATTGAAATGAACTTCTTTGCAATTCCATTCTAGTAATTTCATCGTAGATTGCTTTCCAATGTTTTGGTACTAATATTTCCTAGTAACATTAGGATATTTTTCGAAAGCTACAACGAACATTTTTGCAATTCCATCCTAGATTGCTTTTCAATGTTTTGGTACACTAATTATATTTCCCAGTAACATTACCATATTTTTCAAAAGCTATTCAATGCTTGTGCTCAGGATATTTAAAAGCTATTCTATTCCTTCTCAAATAAACAGAACAGTTGTTCAGTTTGCATGGAAAAAACACTTGAATGACTAGGTGTGAGTCACGTACACTACCGACCAATTGGATAAAACAATTGTTTAATTGGCATACAAGAAAAATAATAAGAGGAACAAATTAGCCACTGCAACCAGCTACTGCGAGAACACCAAATTAAGAAAAAAAATGATGAAGTAAAGAAATGTTGGTGCCGGATAATTGCAAGAAAGAATCTCAAATTTGTTTAAGCTTAGTCTCCAGCATTTCAAGTTGGCAAAGTACTCATGTATATCCATCCATAAATGCATGCCTCCTGAGGAGGAAGCTAGAAGTTAAACATTTGAACCTTCATTGAGTAAAGGTAACCCCTCATTGTAATCATTTCCAGACTAGTATACCCATACAAACAAGGTTTCTGCAAAGATGAAGCATCAACATAGACCCTTCTATTTAACAAAAAGGGGTTTACTGCTCAGTCAGGAGCACCCTTAAATAGGCAAGACTGTTGAGACTTAAATCCCAAAAATAGCCTAATACTTATATTTTTCTAAAGACTAATGTAGAATTTTTGCAACCACAAACCAGTTTAGTCACTGACATCAGCTCATACCTTGCACAAGGTTCAATCAAAAAAAGGATGGCAGAGACACTCATACAGAAACAGATAAGGATGATTTTCTAGCACCCTTGTAGCCTTGACATAAATAGTTCATTAGCTAATAAGATGCCACAAGTTGATGCATCAACTTGCTTATGGTGACTTCACCTTAAACAAAATATTTATGAGTATGCAAGCAAGCACACTGGGTTATCTGACTAAAGCATATGCATCAGCATTTCTAAATTTCTTCTTCTGGGATAGCACCAATCAGAAAAGGCTTTTTCACTTACACAGCTATACAACTGTTTTTTTTAAAGAAGTGATTTCCTGGGTAGCCACCTACTCCAAGGGGGGGCCATAAAATCTAAATACTAAATATGCAGCAACAAATATACTCAATTGTGTGGAAACTTTGTAGTTCACCTACTTAAAACAAGTTACAACAAATATAAAGAAAAAGAGTGTTTTGCCTATACACAGCTGCTGTGTAAACATGTCACCAGCTGAAAAACTATGCCAAGCCCCAGACAACCATACAAGTTGAAAAATAAGTTATAACATCAAAAAAACCCAACTTGAAAAGAAATAGGGATTTTTTATAACACAATAAAGCTCAAGGAAAAAAGAGCTACCAGATGTCTCAGGAATGATGTGGAGAGAAGAATTGGACCTCTCTTATGCAAAATCACTCCAAAATGCTATCCACCTTGGAGATTTTGAAGGCGCATGGGAGGGCACAACTGCTAAACTGGTAAGATAAAACGTAAAAGAAATTCGCGATATTTTAGCAAAATTAATCCTAAACCGAAAATGACAGAGAAATTATCTTGCAGAAGATGAGCAAGGAAAAGAAAGCTGAAAAATAGGCCGAGGCCGACAGAAACTAATCATAAAGACCAGATGCAGTATATGCACATTTGTTTGCAGGCTATGCGCGGGTTAAAGAACGACAGTAAAACGGCAGAGTCGGTCTAAGAATCGCACTAAAACATTAGAAAACCCTAAAAGCCTTGAAAACCTAGAAGTTAAAACCATTTAAACACAGTTTCTGACATAATCGATAGCCATTAATGAGTAAGACGCAGATATTTAGGTTGTCATATTAAAAAGCAGAAGAGCGCATTTACACAGCAAGTGCTTACCAAGTGACTGCCTGTCAAACTCAAATCATGGTGCCGTAAGCATTATAAGAATATAATATGTCTGAAATTTCCAACGAATGAACAGAACAATGATAATTTAATCCTAATCCGTCTGAAATTTCCAACGAATGAACAGAACAATGATAATTTAATCCTAATCCGTCTGAAATTTCCAACGAATGAACAGAACAATGATAATTTAATCCTAATCGGTGCTTGCCAAAAGCCGGGGAAGAAGAAACAACAACAGGCAGACCAAATAAACGATTAACTAGGCCAAGAGTGCAAGAAGATGGGGATGAAATATATGACTATAGAAGATTTAACTAATGGTAGACCAGCAAAGAAGGGCACGCGATTGAAAGGACATAAAAGAAGGGGAAAAAGCAGTCAAAGTGCAGTGCATGCTTGCGAGATGTGATGCACTGCTAGGGATAATGAATCGGTAACATAAATACTATAGCCAGATGTCAAAAAAATATTTTTTGCTGCTAGGTGTCAAACAGAAAAGCATATACGAGATGTCAATCAGAAAATGGAAAGGTAGATGACTAAACTCATTCAAAGGAAGGCCTATCAGCCTAATTACAGATCTAATCTCAACCATTCAAAAATTATGACTCCTATTGGTATAGGAATCTAACACACGCCATCTTTGCGGTCATAATCTTCTGGAACAGTACTACGTCCACTCTTTGTTGGATAAGGTACAATGCTTGCACATTCTTCTTTTTTTCTTTCTTCCATTGTTCCCTCTCTACATTAGTGAGTGACGACTTGCTCAATGGCTTCATCTTTAATTTCGGGAAATTCATTCGTGACATACTCCCAAACATCAAGAGAATTTAATGTGGTCTCAATCTTAATGACCTAGACATCATAATCCTTCCTTGTAAATAGTGAAAACTACAGTGGGAAACTAGATGAAACCATCATTAAAAAAAAAAAACAACAACAACCTCTATTCAAAACCCCTTTTTTTCAAAATAATGCACCCCTTTTTTATACCTGTCCTAGGCAGTGTATACTGCATTCAGTTTTATATTTGACTAGCTATTAGTTGTGTTTTGACTAAAAAAATTACAACATTTCTATAGTTTAATATTATAAATTAAATTTTATTATTTTTTCATAATACTTAAATAATCGGTTAAACCCTTATTTTCAAATGATTACATTTGTACAGAGTACTTCATCATCTTTGATGATATGTAAATTGTAACTTTAATATCAACCAATGAGAAATAAGGAGATTCGTGATAGGATTAATGGATGAAAGCAATACGGCCATTCCTTCAAATATGTATGCACACTTCCCTTAATGATGGTCACCGTCATTTGAGGAAAGGCTTGAAAATATGGATTTGGTGCCACCGATGCACGTCATCTATCATTTCTCCCGATGCCACGTCCTTCAACCAATTACATTTCGACCTTATTGTCTGCTACATGCTTACAAGATGTAATTTCCTTCCTATGTAATTGTTTTTTATGCTAACAATGATGCTTACAAGATGTAATTGCCTTCCTATTAACATAATCCTTTATTTGTTTCTATATGAATAAGTTTATGATGACTGCCCAACATATTATGATACTTATGCTAATGGGGTGTTGTTTGCCCAACATATTATGATACTTATGCTAATCGGGTGTTCACAAAGATAGTGAGTCTCATATTAACATAATGGTTAAGATAATAAAAATGGATACATGTAATGTGTTTCTATGAATTTAAAATGCTCTTTGTGTAGGTGTGTGTTTGTGCTAATAAACAATACCCAAAAGTATTGGCAAAGAATAAGTTCAAAGGTCAATCCATGGATAATAAAAAATGTTGTTTTGATTTATTTTTGTTCAAATGTCAATCATGGTTGGCTAATGCCTAATGATCTATGAAATGTCATTCTAATTTATTTTTGCTCAAAAATGCAATTAGTGCTTACGCCAAATAATCTACAACAAAATTTGGATTATTATACTTGAACTAAAACCATAAATATCATGTGTTCTGATGTATTCGTCTCTATAAATTTGGATTTAAAAAATTATAAATAATTTTGTAAAAATTCAAATATCCAACAACAACAACAACAAAAGACATAATAATTTAACTATTTTTTTTATAAGTTATTGGTTAAAAATATATATTTTTTATGTTTACTACTCTCTCTCTCTCTCTCTCTCTCTCTCTCTCTCTCTCTCTCTTAATTTTTTTAAATTGAATTATTAACTAATAATAAAATTAATTATTTTTAGCTGGTACTATCTCTCAATATAAGTTGATTTATCATACTTATTTAAAAAAAAAATGTAAACTTTTATTTTTACAATTTTTTAATAGCCAATGTTTCCTTTTTATGTCTAAGAAATATGATCTCTTAAGCAATTAAAAGTGAGTTTTTTTTGGAGCTATCATTAAAACTACTTTTAATTCACCATTTATATTTCTTTTAGTAACATTTAACTTTAATTATATATATGAAAGTCAATGCTATCTTAAAAACAATTTAATCTTTAAACCTAACAAAATTCTTATTACCATTTAATTATAAAAAAAATATTTCATTTTTTCCCCTTTTTTTAATATTTTTTATCTTTTGCTTAGTGCCATACCCATGTCTAATGTCAAGATGAAGGGAAGCATATGTAATAGGTCTAATCTAAACTCTCAAATTCACATGTTGAGTGGTATAGAGTCTAATGGAAATTCTTGGGTAGGTTGAATACCAACAATTAGTGATGCCCTTGATAAATATCCCATAAATGCAATTAGAGAGCAAGATGTATCACCTCCTAGTCCACTTAATGATCTTTGTGACCATAATTTTGATTTTCATTACTAATAGATAATGTTCATTATTTATCCAATGTACCCATATCCAATACGAGAAATAAAAGTATACCACATTGCTACTAGCATCACCAATAACATCATGAGAAGATATGGTTCATTGTATAGTGGTTGTAGTAAGAAAAGCACATGTAACAATGTTCTTCATAATGATCCAATTATTTATGAAATTCCTACTAAAGCATAATAAACTAAAGATAGAGACCTATAAGCAAAGGCAAGCACAAGGGAAATAGTAATATTCTAGATCCAAATGGAGATATTATGACTTTGTTAATTCAATTGAAGAGCTAGTCTAAGAGATAACATTATTAGCAAAACAAGCAAGCACACAATGGTATGCATGACAATGACAATGAAAGCAAGCATACAATGGTATGCATGGCAATGACAATAAAAGTCATAAACATTAATTTTTTAGTATGTCTCCTCTCTTCATATCTTATTATGTAATAGTTTGGTTTAGTTAATTCAGTGTACCATCAAATCTTTATGTCTTATGTGATTAATATTTGTTTATTAAAATATTTTGACATTTTAAAGTATTATGTTATAAATTTGGAAGTATTTGTTAATATATGCATTTGTGTATTATGATAACACATATAACGTAGAGAGGTGAAAACGGGCTGTGGTCAAAAGAAGTCGGAGTTAGGGTTGAAGGTGCGCTAGGGTTTGAACTGTGGAAGCATGGCGAGATGTGCAGGGGGGAGCACTGCTCCCTCCTAAAGTCAGGTAGTTACAGGCAAGAATAAGGAAGCAGGAAAGCAACACTTTAAAAAACCACTGGAAAAGGCTTTAGAAGCAAAAGGCAAAGGAACATTAAAAAGAAATGGACTTCAGGAACAATAAGGGGATAAACCGGAATCAAAAAGAAAGGAGGAGAATGCAGGAACCCATGGAAAACATCCTTCCATAAGGACAACGAGGGTCTGCAAACCCAAATCAAGTACCATTCCACGGGTTATATTGAGTGATCCTGTGCTTCAAGCACATAGGGATCATATGACAGAACATGCGATCATTTGCAAGTTTATGGGGCTATGGCCAATGGAGAGGGTGCTACATATCTGGATAAGGAGTCATTGGAAGCCTAAAGGGGAAAAACACCTACATATGGGGTCTAAGGACTTCTTTACAGTGGTGTTCATGAGCCTAGAGGATAAGGACAGAGTGTTTGAAGGAGGTCCATATTTCTATGTTGCGGCAGAGATGAACTTTGTCCCGAAGCGTGAAACCTTCACATCGGTACCGGTATGGATTAGACTGTAATCTCTTCCTCTAGATTATTGGCTACAAGAATCTATGAAAACAATAGGCAATAAGTGGGGGCATTTCCTAAATATCTCAGAGGGAACTCTGAAAGGAAAATACACCTCCTTTGCCCGAATTTTGTGTGGAAATGGACTTATCTAGAGCTCTTCCGGAAGCAATAATTCTGGAGGTGTACGATGAAGAATCGGTGCAAACTGTGGACCATGAGCACATCCCATTTAGGTGCCGAAAATGTCATGAACATGGGCATCTATTCAGAGACTTCCTAGCAAACAACAGGGAAGGAAATGCGAAAACTGTTGAAGATAAGAATCAAGAGGGTTTCACCAAGGTTGGGAGCAGAGGGAAAGGCAGTAGATGTCCACAAAAGAAGATGAATGAGGATAGACAGTCAAGACACAATAGGTTCAAAATCTTAGAGGAATAATATGGGAGCAAGGAAATAATCTAGGACATGGAGAACATAATCAATGAAAAGGAGAAGGAAGACGACATGGAGGATATCACGGTCGACAACCAACAAAAGGATGACCAACCGAGCTGAATGGAGATAAGTAAGGACCACGAGATGACTCCAAGTGAAGTGGGAACAGAGGAATTTGAACTCCAGAAGATTCTAGATAAAGAAAATCTAGATCTAGAAACATTTCTGGAACAAGGGACTACTATAGGAGTGGACTCCCTGCAAAGGGAGGTCTATGACAGGGTTCAACAACTCTTTCTATGGAGATCACAAGCAAAGGGAGCTAGAGTCAAAAGAAATCATGAAACTCAAGAGCACGGTGGAGTCATAACAATGGAAAATGTATAGGCACACTCATCAAAGAACTCGGGAAGGAAAAGAGGACGGAAAAGACAGAATGAGCTGCTCAACGAATGTGGGAAACTATTGACTAACTCAGGTAAGATGAAAGATCTTACCAGCTATTCCTTTACTAATCTTTCTTAATGATGCTCACAACTTGGAATATCAGAGGCATAGGAAATAAAAGGAAACAAAGGAGTCTCAGTCACATAATTAAGGAAGAAAAACCAGATATGATCTTTATTCAGAAGACAAAATGTTCGATGGAAAAGATTATTGAAATTCATAATAAGTGGCTAATAAGATATGAGTACTTAGAGGTTAAAGCAAACAACTCGGCGGGGGGGTTCTCACGCTATGGTTTGTCAACCTATAGGTGATAAGGAAGTCTACATGATCACAAATGTTTATGGACCACAAAAGCAAGCAGACAAACTCAAGCCTCTCATCTCCCCTGAGGATCTCAGAGCTAGATACCCCAATTTGCTATGGATTGTTGCAGGATATTTCAATATGATAAGATCTCTCTCGGAAAAAAAGGAGGTACTAGACAGCTAGGAAGAGATTTCTTGGCTTTCCAAAATTTTATAATGAACTTGGGGCTAGTGGACACTGAAACAATAAATGGAACCTTCACCTTGAACAACAAGAGGGGAGGAGCTGCTCAAGCTGCTTCCAAACTAGATAGATTTATTATTTCAGAGGATCTCCTTCTCGCAGGCCTAGCCATAAAAGCTTTTATTATGCCCTTTGGAGGATCGGATCACTGGCCTGTACAGATGGAAGCCACATTTATGGGCATGCCTAGGAACAAACCTTTCAGGTTTGAAAATGCTTCGCTAACTCACCCTGAATTCATCAGTAATATTGGGAAATGGTGCAGAGAAGAGATGAACATCCAAGGCACTAAAATGTTCATGCTCCATCAGAGACTCAAATACATAAAGTCCAAGCTTAAAGAGTGGAACATAAAGGAATTTGAGGATATCTTCAGAGCCAAAAAAATAAGTGGAGCAGAGGCTACAGGAGATTAATCAGATAAACATCACAGATGGATTTATCAAGGAGCGACTAAAGCTTACAAACTCTTTGCAGGAAGAATGGAAAGAGCGATGCTTGTAAGAGGAAATTTTCTGCTGGCAGAAATCAAGGATACAGTGGATTAGGGAGGGGGAAAGGAATACAAATTTTTTTCATAAATCCACAATGGTTCATAGGGCACATAACCGAATCACCAAGCTCAAAGATTCTCAGGGAATAGAGATTATCTCTCACAACAATATGGAATCAATCATTGTACAACACTTCCGCAATATAGCAGAGGAACCCTTGGAGGATAGATCCAGGTTCATTGAACAATTTACTCAATACATCCCTCAACTTGTCACCAGAGAAGATAACCACAATATCAACAAGCCAGTGTCGGAAGAGGAAGTCAGAGGAGTGATCATTGAAATGCAAAATGGAAAATCCCCAGGCCTGGATGGGTTCAATGTGGACTTCTTCAAAGCCTTCTAGGAATCAGTCAAACAGGATATCCTTGAGGTTGTGGAAGACTCAAGAAAATCTAAAAAGGTTCTAAAGGCTCTTAATGCTTCCTTCATAACATTGATCCCAAAATAGGAGAATTCCATGACTCCAGAAGGTTTCAGACCCATAGCCTTATGGAATGTGGTGTACAAAAGCATTTCCAAAGTCATAGCCAATAGGCTCAAGCCCCTTCTACCATCTCTGATCTCGGGGGAGAAAACGGGCTACGTGGAAGGAAGACAAATCCTCAACAACATCATACAAGCACATGAGGTGGTACACTCTCTCAAAAGAAACAAACAATCGAGTATGATCATTCAGTTGGACCTAGCGAAATCCTATGACAAACTATGTTGGTCGTATATAAGAGAAATTCTAAGGGCCTATGGATTCGACCAAAATTGGATAAGATGGGCTATGGCATTGGTTACCACGACCAGTTTCTCTATACTACTCAATGGAGCCCCATCAAGAACCTTAATTCCATCCAGAGGTCTCAGACAGGGATATCCACTCTCACCTTTCCTCTTCGTTCTCATGATGGAAGGGCTAGGTAGAGCGTTCAAAGGGGCAAATGCTAAAGGACATATTCAAGGCATCAAACTTACCGAAGATGGAGAAAAGAACACTCATCAACAATTTGTGGATGATACGATGCTTCAGGGTATACCCACAATTAGGGAAGCCAGAGAGATCAAACATATCTTGAATGACTTTGTTATGGCAGTAGGCACAGAGGTAAGCCTCAACAAATCCAAAGTTTTTTTTCTTTAATACCAATATTGTTATTCAAAGGAATATTACCAGAATTCTTGGGTTTCAAAGGGAACAGCTACCTTCCAAGTATCTGCTCATACCTCTTATTGATAAAACTTTTAGCAAGAGTGTGTGGGAGCCAAAAATCAACAATCTTCAGGACAAGGTCAAGAAATGGACACACAGGACACTAAATTTGGCAGGACGCCTGGTGCTCACACAAGCGGTCTTGCAAGCTATTCCCATATTCATGTTCTTAGCTCTTTCGACTCATAAAGGCATTATGCAATAGATCAAGAGTATACAAAGGGATTTCCTGTAGGGCAGAGGTGAGGAAAAAAAGAAGTGGGCTTTAGTAGCCTGGGACAAGATATGTAAGCCCAAAAACCATGGTGGGTTGGGGCTTCATGACGCTGAAACCCTTAGTAGAGTTTCGGGAGCCAAACTGTGGTGGAGATGGATTAAGGAAGCAACAGCTCCATGGGCTAAGCTGTGGAAACAAAAATATGCCAAGAATTGGCAGGAAAAGGATCACATTAGAATGTCAGAGCAAATCAGGGGCTCCCATATTTGGAATCTGGATGGGAGAATAAAAGCATTGTTCAGCAACACAGCTTTTGGGAAATTCGAGCAGGGAACCTAGCAAGATTTTGGGAGGACAATTGGCAACAGGAACCCATACCATATAAGGATGGTTTAGCAGCTCTCAAGAGAGACACATATAATAAGGGGCTGATATGGTTAAAGATTTCTGGGACGAGGATGGGGATAATGAAAAATGGAGGAATTGGAAGGATCTGGGCTACAATGATGATATTCCTTTGAAGGCCCTGACAAGAACTCTCGTCCAGGAGCTAGAGCACAGAAAGATTTTGGTTTCCTCTACATGACCAACTAAGATGGGGAAAGAACCTCGAAGGTAACTTTAACCTCAAAGAAGCCAAACAGGAAGTAACAGGATTTAATTATACGAATCCTGTTCTAGTTTGGAAGAAACTATGGCAAAGCCCCCACTGGATGAAAATAAAGTTATTTATCTGGTTAGTGGATCAAAGAAAATCTTAACTTGGGAGAATCTAAAAAAAAAGGCTTTATTGGCCCCTCCCAATGCTATCTCTATGGCTCTCAAGAGGAGACAATGGACCACCTTCTCAACCTCTATCCTTTCACATCAAATATATGGGACTAGGTAGCCTCAATCTTTAGGCAAACAGACAAGGACAGTCTCAGCATTTCCAATACCTTGAAGAACTGGCGGGTAAATTTCTCAGGGAATGAAATCAATAACAAAGCCTGGATTCTAGTACCATGCTTTGTTATCTGGAATGTTTGGAAAGAGCACAACAATCGGATCTTCAAGGACAAAGCAAGAGAGCCCAAATGCATAATTGCTCAAATATTGAGGCAACTCAAAGATACAATAAGAAGCTTGCTAAGGAATCTTCCTAAGGATCCTCCTTTGCCCCAAGAGGCAAGAATTCTTATGCAGTTGGGTCTACAGTCCATAAACCCTTAGGGCTTAACCAAGGGGGTAAGCCAAATTAGCGTAAATATTAATATTTGGCAGCCTCCTCCGCATGGCTTCCTTAAGGTTAATATAGACGGAGCTTGTAAAGGCAATCCAGGGTTAGCTGGCTTTGGAGGGGTTATAAGAGATGAAAAGGGTCAAATAAAGAAAATCTTCCATGGCCACTTGGGCAAGGCTACTAACAACATGGTAGAGCTTATGGCACTAGAACAAGGCTTGGAAATTTTGTTAGTTTCTAATGTGCAAAATGTCATCATAGAAGCAGATTCGGAATTGATTATCAGAGCGGCCCAGAAAATATGTAATGGTACTTCTCCAAACAAGGTTTCAAAGCACTGGAGGCTTTTGCAAGTCTTTCACCAAATCCAATCCCACTTGCAAACCTTTAAAACGGTCAGCTTTGTCCATGTGAAGAGGAAAGCTAACATGTTAGTGGATCGATTGGCGAATGAAGGGGTCACCAACATGGATAGGGATTCTCGGTTTGATTGGGATCTTGTACCCCCAGGAAAGCTATTGGAGGACTGTCTTTGTCAAGCAGACAAAGATATAGAGCTATGGATTCATAGGAAGGAATAAGATGGTACAGAAGACAAGAGGGAGGACAGGGTACCCTAAATTGTCTGCCCTCATGGGGCACAGTCCACGACTCAATACTCCCTCGGACCTACTCTGGATGCACTACAGACTAGGTCGTCTTTGGAACAGATCTTTAGGTGGAAAGGTTGATGGTGTTTTTCGTTCAATTGTGATTTTGGAAGGACGGTACAAGAACCGCCGATGCGCTTGATCAACGGCAACCGCTTGGCGAAAGAGCACGGTAGTTATTCCGCAAGGCGTAGTTTTCCAAAACCACAAGAGGTTTATCAGGCAGGATCTAAGTGGTATTGGGTTTTTTGGAGGAAGGCCTCGATTCCACTCATCGGGCAACACGTAGCAAGGAGAGATGAGAGAATACTTCTCGTATCGGACGGTTATCCCTCGTGCGACTTGTCCACCCGATATCTCTGTACACCATTGGATCATCAGTGGGAGATCAGCAGTGTATGGTTGATCGTGCAAGTTAGCTTGGGTCTCGGACCCGAAAAAAGTTTAGAGGGCGGGAATAAAGTTTACAACAAGTCCGTAAGAATGGTTTGGTGTGGGTTGTTATGGGCCCGCGGTTGTGGTTGTTATTGTGGGCCACAGTTGGTGTTGTGGTTGTGGGTCTGAGCGGGCCCAATGGATACTAATAGGTCGACTCGAACGGTGCGTGGCTCTACTTGCTCTTTAAAGTTTCTTGTTGATCTTCTTGGTTGAAAGTCTGGTGGACCCTCGCTTGAAGCTTCTTCTAGAGGCTCGTTTTCTTTCAGCACTAGACAACATGACCAAATGATCTTCTGTTTGCCTGATGTCCATTGGAAATGGAGGTAACTCCCAGGTTGTTTTGTTTGGACTGCGCACGGTTTTGGTTGCATGGTTCGGCTTTTGTTTGCGCAACTGCCGGTCGAACTCTCATGGGGTTGTTGCTTGTAATTTATGTATTTTTCGCTTGATTAATAGAAGGTCCCACTCTTACCTGATAAAAAAAAATAACACATATAACGTATCTATACTTTTACTTTAGTGGAGACTATTTATTTATGTGAGTAAATTCATGTTACTTAACCATCCAAGATTTGTCATTCCCATGGATCATATGGTGCTTTTCTTATTTTGGTATCTTGGTTTCATAGAAGTAGATATTTCATGCCTTTGTAACATGAAATGACTTAAACAAAATATTCTTAATGTAAGAGCATCACTCTAAATATAACATTTGTAGTTAATCTACAAAATGATTTTCTAATTAATATGTAAATTGAATCTTTTAATTTTCTAAAAAATATATTAAAATAAATTATTTAGAATACTTTTTAAATTTAAAATAATAAAATAAAATATTAAGTGTAATGTATTTTTCAATTAATATTATTATTGTTTTGATTTTTTTAAGTGAAAATAATTATTTAAAAAACTCACAAAAATTATTTTAAGTTTTTTGATGTATCAAATTTTCATCTATCATTATTTTTTAACTTTATTCACAATATTAAATTTGTATAACTTTTTAAAACAATTTCAATAACAAAATTATTAATATCTTAATTATATTTCTTCTTTATTTAAATTAAACGACAAAATTATTAATATTTTAATTATATTTCTTCTCTATTTAAACTAAACTGAAAGTATTCGCTACCATGTAGCGTGTTTAACTTAATGGGAAGTATAGATGCCAACACTATATGTTGATGCCCTTACTAGAAGAAATTCAAATGTTAAAACAGCAGTTTAATGTTTTTTCTATTGATCACATCTACAGGGAGTTCAATGAGGAGGCGGATCGACTATCTAAAGAAGGCCTGCAGCAAGCTGTGGGCTCTTGGAGAGTAACTGAACAGGTTCAGGACCAGATCCGTGTGTCGGATCTACCTCCAAACATATAAATGATTTTTGGTTTCCATCTATATGCACTAGTTTATCTGTTTGTCTCATACGATAACGTTGGCATATGTAAACGGTGTTTTTATTTTCCTCTTACATACTGTTATGCTCTGGTTTGATAGAGCGGACTGTGATCTGTTTTTTCTGTATGGGTTTTTCCTGGGTTGTTTTCCTCATGAAAGGAGACCCAGGAGATACTGTGGACTTCAGTTATTTTTGCTTTGGCTATGGCTGTTCAGGCCGAGTACAGGAGATTTTGTTAGTGCTCTGAAGGGGTACTGATGATCTTTATCAGAGGAGTCTAGGCTCCTTATCAGGCAGCTTTTCTGCTGAATGTTAACTCATATGCTTTGTAACTTTTTTATTCCTTATAAAAAAGTTTGTTTTTTTCCTTGAAAAAAAAAATGTAGCGTGTTTAACTTTTATTATAAAAAACTATTTTATAAATCAAAACTCCTTTAAAAAAATTTCTTTATAATTCGTTATAACTTCCTTTTCAAAGTACTAAAAGTAAAATGCTTTAATATAAGATCCTTGGTAATAAATATCCCTTTAATACTGGTTAACAAAATAAAAACCGCACGTGAGCTCTTGAATTTTCAAAATACTTGGACAAAACGTTTTAAACCTTTAATTTATTGACAAAGGTAACTTGTGACTCTGGGCAATTTGGTGGGGAATTTAAGTGTGAGTAAAAAAGTTGCATTTTTACTATAAATGAAATGAAATGATATTTTAAGGTTCACGAGATTAAAAATAGTCTATCAGACTATTAGTTTTCTATTTTTCGCTCTTTGCAATTCAGTGTTTTTCCGATTCAAATTGATGATTCGCTGATCCAAACTTCCAATAATCTCCTCGCTAAAAAGACAATGCCAAGAAACTGATGCTAACATGTTAGCATAACTTTCTCTGATGTCTTTGAATGCATCACATTCCAAAATGAAATGTTTTTCCGATTCCACAACCCCAGACGTGCAAAATGTGCACACCCTTTCTTCCCAAGCTTCTTTAGGCCTTTTCCACCATCCTGTTTCACACCTTGGTTGTCGATCCTTGTTGCACCTTTTAAACTTTAAACATGTGACACTTTTGTAATTTTTTTTAATTGGCGGCTTTTTTATTTTGTTTTTTTTGTGGCACTGCATGTTCCACGAATCTTATATTTTTTTCTCGGTTCTGATACTAATTTGTTGGAAAAGAAAAGGAGGAAAGGCACAAATTTCACACACACAATAGCGTGAGTTGCGGCTCTTCTATTGATCACACAAACTTGATAATTACAATGAACCCAGTGAGGGGTATTTAAACTTTTCAACTAGCGACTCACCCAAAATAACTTTGACATGCAACCACAAACTAAATTCGGCTTTACCCAAAATAAGACTTAACTCGAACTCACTCACACTTGACTTGGTTAACTAACGCTGTAAATTTAGACAACTTTGTAAATAGAAGATCTTTAACACTTCTTGTTGTAGCTAACTTCATGGTTATCTTTTCTGAATTTACATGCTCTTTCTCTAGAATGAAAGCCATAATTATTATGAAAGTAGTTATTTATGGCTATTGAAACGTTTTAAATGATTATTGGGTATGCATTGTAATACTTTTATATTTGGTTTTTTTGGGACAGTTAACCAATTATTTTTATGGTTCTGTAAATACAATGTTTATGATTTTCTTTAGTGTTTATGGTGTATCTCATTATGGGGCTTTTATGGTAATGCAAATATATATCTTTTAAAATTTGTTATACTTTTCCTAACATTCTAAGATACATGGTATTTATTTCTTGCTAGTGGCCTCTAACTCATTACCTACCACTTTTATTTTCTCAAAATGCCTTTTGCTCCAAAAGGCAAATCTTTTATATCATTGTTTAGTGTTGTTGTATGCATGCCACTAAGCTTGGAATTCTTATAATTCAGGGTTAAGAGTTGTCCATGAGGACTTCATTAGCGGAGCAATAATATCCCAGCTTTCATATTGGGGGATATATATTGAGGAAAAAATGACATAATATATTAAGCATGTAATAAGGGGTAAAGGATTGTATATTAGCAAGTATAAAAAATATTAATGAAAAAATGGATACTTACAGTATCTAGTGAAAGCAGGGCTTTTTAAAATTGGGAATGTATATTGAATTCATTTTGGTAAGGGGTTAAATAATGTGATTTTTAGAAGTATTTTCCAATATGTAGTCAAATTAAGGGTATTGTTTAATATGCCACGAATGCATCATTGAATGAAGCCTTATGGATTGTAGGGCATTATTGTACCCACTAGAATGGAAATCGAGAACTATAATCAATGGTTGAATGTAACAAGTAATCTTCTACATTTCTTTACAAATAAATCTAGATGCAAATTTATGTGTTCCATTATTCCCTTAATGGTCACATGTTTTTTTTACACATAATTTATGTACAAGAATATTGAAAATTGGATTGTCGCAATGAAAATAGCACAACTAAATAAATTCGATGTGACAATTTTTGTTTTACTTTTGACTTTTTAATTATATATCTATGTCTATATCTATATATATAGTTAATGGCCAGGGACTAAGTTGCATCTAGTAGCACTTCTTATTACATGTCATTTGTGAATTCTATATTAATTAGTTAAAGCAATGTATACAATTAAGGAGAAAATTGAAGTATTTTATTTATGGCCAACATTTATTTTTTTGTGAACACTAATTTTTAATTTGTTAATGTAAATATTAATTTGTTGTTTTTAAATGTACATTGTAGAAACATTTACCTCAGATTGGATGGTAGATCCAACAATAATAATATAATTTTTTTAACATAATAAAATATATACTAACGCTTTTATTTCAATTATTTTTTTTAAAGAGATTATAATTATAAATAATTATAAAAACATTTAAAAATCAAAATAATTATAATACTATATTATATATCATTTTATTTTGGAAAATTGTGTTTTTTTAATAAAACCATTTTTGACCCAAAAAATACTAATTATTAATGAAAATAAAAAATATATATTAACAAAATAGATATTAATCAAAACTTAAGTATACATAGTTCTGCAAGAAAAGGACAAGCTCATTACACCAAAAGTCACTATAAAGCCAACCTTCTCTTGACTTCATCTTTTGTAGATATTTCTCTATAATATCCTCAATAAAGTGCATTGTTATCACTTTTACTTTTGTTTTTATCTTAATGTTTTCTAGATTCTCTAATCACATTGAACAACCAAACACTCTTATTTTTTGGAGTGTTTTGAGATACAAATAATTTTCTGGCAATAACTTTAATGCTTCACATTTCATAATAGTGAAGACTTTAAGTAAAGGCTTTACATCCTCCTTTACCATTATTGTTGGTAACTCCTCTAATTCATCTAAGTTACTCAATGAAAATATCTCCAATGAAGGAAATGCCCCCTTCTCACCAAACTCTGTGGGAAGCTTCTTTAATTTAGAACAACCATGAACCTGTAATTCCCTCAAACTCTTCATTTTATGCAAACTTGGAACCTCTTCTAACTTGACACACCACCCTAAATGAAGACGAGTCAAATTTTGAAATTGAAAAAACCAACCATCTATTTTAACTATCTTGGGGCACTCTTGGGGCACACTAACAAGAGTCCTTTTAACTTTGACAAGTTCATCATGTCACCCAGTAGACTCATCATGACATCATCTTCCAAGGTGAGTGTCTCCATTTGAAGCATACTCCCCAGTGTCCCCTCGCAGATTGTTTCTACCCTGTTACATAAACCTAACTTTTTCAGTTGCCTCAGAGATGCCAAATCATTTACGGAAGTAGCTTTATTTTTGCCATGTTTTGTCCACATTTTCTTGCATCCCTACGTGTCCAAGTACTGCAAAGAGGTAAGGCCTCAGGGATGTTAGCTTATGAAATCCAAACGGTAATTCTATGATGTTGGTGTGAGAGAGATCCAGGACTCGGAGATTTGCAAGATCTGTAAGAGCTGCAGGCAAGCTTTTGATGGGCACCCCTTGTAAGTGTAAGGATACTAGCTATTTCAAACTCCCCAAACTCTTTGGCAATGACTCCAGAGGGTTGCGACTCAAATCCAGAACTTTTAGAGAGGCCATATTCCCAATTGCAGAACTCTTGGAATTTTTGTAAAATTGTTGTGAGCAATCAATAGTGAGAATATATCTAGAGTTCTGAATGAGTTGGGAAGCGAACTCAATTTGTTGTCATTCAAGAAAATCCTGGTGCATTATGAATACTCATTTTCAACCAATTGATCTCTCAAGCCATTACCTGCACGGTAGTAGAACTTTTCTTCCTGCTCCCTAATTTTTTTGGCCAAACCACGGAGGATGTCGTGCATCCTGAAATGGACCACACGGCCATTGACGTTTGTTAGAAGAGGCTCGATCAAACAACAATCAGCTAAAATGTTGGCATAAATTCTTCCCATCTCATATGGGTCGTGGCCACTATGATTCCTTTCCAGAAGACCTTCTCCTAACCATAAAGGAATCAACTCATCGTCCACAGTTATAATTTGATCTTCTCTGAAGGTAGCTAAGCACAGAAAGCACAATTAGAGCTTGACATCAGTGTTGCCTAGTGCATCGTAGCTCCATCTTAAGCGATCATTGAGAGCTTGTTGGTCTCGGATGTTGGAGTTTGGCAGCCTTAGGACTGCCAACTCCCATTGTTGTGGATCAGAAATGCCTGCCATTGTCCTCCCTATCACTTTCATTGCAAGGGGGAGTCCTCCACACTTTTCTCACACAACCTTTTCCCTTCTCTCCTCCGTGATTGCTCACAGAAGCCCATTATGATATGGAAAAGCGTGATGAGTAAACAACTCCCAGCTCCCTTCTTCACTCAAATTCGCCATTGTTAATGCATACATATCTGCGACTCCCATTTCCCTTAGTGCTCTACGACTCCTTGAAATTACAATAATTTTGGAGTTTGAGTGTTGGGAGAGGCTGTTGAGACCCAACTTGTGAGGACCACGAGCTGCACGCCGTGCGCGGTGAGCGAAGACGCAGCACGGTGGGAGAACCCGTGAAGCAAAATGGAACATATGCGATGAAGTTTTAGGCGCTCGATTGCTTATACCGTGTGGGTGGTCCCCGGCGACCCGACGAGTGAACCAACACACGGGTGGGCGGTCCCGGGTGGGTCGACGGGGGAGTTTTATGGATAAGTTGACGAAGTTGTATGTGCGTTGGTGGGTCGGTTGAGCACCCCCACACATGGTGAAACACATACACATAAGACGGACGCGTTGATGGTTGAGGCAGATCAATTGATCGAACAAGTCTTCGGTGGAGGAGTGTGAAGGGCGAGCTGCGGTAGTCTTACGGTTGGTGTAGAACTGCAGTGCGGATGTGCCCACACGATGGGCAGACTAAAGGTTGAACCGGAGGGTGTGAACGGGAGTTCGTGCAGGCGGTACTATGTGCGGCCCACTGAACGAAGGGATGTCGAGACCGTGAAGGAGAGTTCGGGCGAGAGGTGACAAGGGTGCGTGTGCGCTCGTTGAACGAAGGCACAGTTGGCTGAACGATAATGTCGGGCAGGGTAACACGGTTAGAGTGCTTGCTGAATGAATGGTGAACGAGTCGGTTGGTGAACGACGGGTGTGTGCGATTTGTGAACGAAGTGCGACCAGCGTGCGGACGTGCCGGGTAGCCGTGCATGGTGACACGGGTGGGTGCCCAAGTTGGGCAAACGACACGGCAAGGCGAAATGGAAGTGTTGGGTTGAGGACGAAGGTGCGGCCGACATGTAGAGGTGCCCAAGTTGGCACAGTAACACGGGTAGCGGTGCTCGCGTTGGGAAAATGACACGGAGGCTGAATGAACGCATTCAGGGGTGAACGAAGAGTTGGGCAGAATGTGTGGCGACCGTTCAGGTGTGTCGACGAGCTGGGCAATCGAGTTTGCGAAGATTGTAAAATTGGCTAAGTGTAAATTCGGGGTTTCCTCCAAGATTTAACTTATATATATTGATATTGTGGGCAGAATCATTATAGGGAGTTTCCCCTCCCTTTATACTGTTGTGCATTTATGTGTTAATGCTGTTTATGGTGAATGTTAATGGTTTCACTGTGTATAAACAAAAACAAAATACTTGGTAAGAAGAAATAAACTAAGTATTGAAAGTTAGGCGTAGTCCACGATCGCAAGTATTGGTGAAAAGAAAGTGGTCGGTGGTGTCGCACCTTGATATAGTGCGATTGAAAGAGTACTGCCAGTGTAGGGGCGTGACAGGTGGTATCAGAGCTGATGGTGAACGAGGTACAGGTTTAGCAAAGGTGAAGCTTCATGCTTGGGCCAAGCTGAATGACAAGACATGGCAAGTTTGGAAGAATGTGAAGGGAAGCACTTGCTGACCTTGAACACGTTGAAGCAGATGAAAGAAGAGAACCCACGTAATCAAGATAAACTTTAAGTCTTGAAAAAGAATGTTGAAGATGAACTTCTTCGACTTGGTTGGGCAATGGAGCAGGATGAAGTTGCAGATTGCGATGATGAAGAAGTGGAAGTTGTGATGTTTGAAAATGTTGCAGATATGACAACGATGGAGGATGAACTTGAAATTGTTCAAGTTGGACTAGGATCGTGCAGTTTGCAGACATTGATGGATGAGGAAACTCACATGGAGGGTCCTCATGATGAAGTAAGTACTTATGCTTATGTTTTAGTTGAGCTTTTGGTAGATGAACCGTATGCAGGGAAGAGCAAAATCAGTTTGCCGATGCAAAGGAGGATCTCACCATGGATGTCTACGATGAGACCTTGTATGAAGGAGCAAGAATCATTAACCATTGTAGGACTTGTTAGGGATGTTTGTGGCCTTATGTTAGAAGGTACAAGGACCTGTGACAAGGGAGGAACGTGATGATCATTGCAGAAGAATGGGTCATGCTTTAGCCACATGGAGAAATTGGCTAAGTGCCCGGCATGACTCATGGACAGATTGGAGGAGGGCACACACTTGAGTATGGTGATACTTGGGTGGACTTCTCATGGCCGAGACCAAGAGGAAGTCTTGGTGGAACCTTTAGTGGGAGAGCTATGATGGAAGAGACTCATGTGATGATGATATGGTTGGAAGACCAAGTTCACTAGACCAATTTGCAGAATTGGATGGGGATGACCGATTGTTGTGATGGGTCTACTTGGTTGGACAACATGGGCAACTTGAGTCATGGACATCAGGTTGGAGACATGGAGCACGGTAGTCTTATGCAGGGACATTATGCAGGAGCACTTGTAGAGGTGTCACTTAGGGGCATCCAATGAGGAGTGCCGAGGCAGGGATGTTGTGCAGGTAGATTAACTAGTGTGACATGGAGATGTTTTATCTATGAGCCGATGAAGGTGTTGTGCACTCTTGTACAACAAGGCCATAGACTTGGTTGGATTTGTGAGCAGACTATGGGGCATTCCTACTACATGGAGAGCTGAGGCATCTTGCAGAGACCTTTGGGCCGAGACTTGTATGCATGCTGGAGTGTTGGTTGGAGATGACTCATGGAGCTCATGATGACATGAGGTTGTGACTTTTGGGGACTTCATATATGGTGGACTTAGAGGATCTGACGCATTGAGGAGATGAGGTCAGGGACATTGATGTAGGATGGGGTTCATACTTTTGAGTACATGTATGGGTGTGCTTGAAAGAATGACTTGATGAGGAGGATCGATATGAGACACTTTGGAGTGACAGAGTTACAACGATGATGATGCCTTGGTGGCAACACTTGGGCATGGGCTGAGCTGAGACTTAACCACTTTTGGCACATGGGAGCTGATTGATCTATGATCATGGGCAGCACATGGGAGATGAGAAAGGTGTATACTTGTTTTTATGGCAGACTTGAGGGATGGCACATTACATATATGATGGAGTTTGCTTTATTGACCTGGATGTGGCACATCGAGAGTCGGGTTTGATGAGAGGATCTCTTCACGTTGAGGAGATGGATTTTACACATATGGATGATGATGTTGGGATAGATGCGATTGATTTCATGCAGCACATTGATACCAAACATCATGCACAACATGTTGTAGATGAGGTGGAGACTACTTCATGGACCTGGGCATGGATTCTTATATGGAGATGGATTCTTGATCAAGTTGATGTTGTGATAGGATGTTCTGAGAAACGACTGATGATGGAATGAGGATGTTCATTCTCATGGTTTGGGTGTGACAGTTGGATTAGCTACCCAACTAGTTCAAAACATGGGGTCTGGAAGTGTGTAGAGATGTGTTAGCATTGTGTTGGAGTATCATGGTAGCAGTTCATGCGATGACGACACATGATGAGGTCGACACGATATGTTGTAGTGAGCATGTAGCTTAAGATGAAGGGACCAGCCTTCCACAGTGGGAGCAGCATGTGGAGATCGCAACGGAGGTGGTTTATGATCATGGATTGAGGAGACTTTCCGATGTATGACATACTGCTGGATTATATGCCTTGGTATGGGTACCTTGGTGACCCACGGTTGCTAGGATGAGAGATTGTGGAGGAAGACAATTATTTCAAGTGGGGGAGAATGTGAGGACCACGAGTTGCAGGGCACCTGCGGTGAGCAAAGATGTAGCACGGTGGGAGAACTCGTGAAGAAAAATGGAACATATGCAATGAAGTTTTAGGCGTTGGAGTGTTTATACCGTGTAGGTGGTCCTGGGCAACCCGACGAGCGAGCGAGTCAACGGGCGAACTAACACACGGGTGGGCGGTCCCAGGCGGGCTGACAGGCGAGTTTTAAGGACGAGCCGATGAAGTTGTATGTGCGTTGGTGGGTCGGCTGGGCGCCCCCACGCATGGTGAAACACATATACATAAGACGGACGCGTTGATGGTTGAGGCAGATCATTCGTTCGAACAAGTCTTCGGTGGAGGAGTGCAAAGGGCGAGCTGCGGTGGTTCTGCGGTTGGTGCAAAACTGCAGTACGGATGTGCTCACATGACGGGCGGACTGAAGGTAGAACCAGAGGGCGTGAACGGGAGTTCATGCAGGCGGTACTATGTGCGGCCCACCGAACGAAGGGAGGTTGAGACCGTGAACGAGAGTTTGAGAGAGAGGCGACACGGGTGCGTGTGCGCCCACCGAACAAAGGCACAGTTGGCTAAATGATAATGTCGGGCAGGGTAACACGGTGAGGGCGCTTGCTGAATGAATGGTGAATGAGTCGGTTGGTGAACGACGGGTGTGTGTGGTTTGTGAACAAAGTGCGACCAGCATGCATATGTTTCGGGTAGGCATGCACGGTGACACGAGTAGGCGCCCAAGTTGGGCAAATGATATGGCAAGGCGAAACGGAAGTGTTGAGTTGAGAACGAAGGTGCGGCTAGCATGCAGAGGTGCCTGAGTTGGCATGGTAACACGGGTAGCGGCGCTCGAGTTGGGAAAATGACACGGAGGCTGAACGAACACGTTCAGGGGTGAACAAAGAGTTGGGCAGAACGTGCGGCGACCGTTCAGGCGTGCCGACGAGCTGAGCAACCGAGTTTGTCGAAGATTGTAAAATTGGCTAAGTGTAAATTTGGGGTTTCCTCCAAGATTTAACTTATATATATTGATATTGTGGGTAGACTCATTATAGGGAGTTGCCCCTCCCTTTATATTGTTGTGCATTTATGTGTTAATGCTGTTTATGGTGAATGTTAATGGTTTCACTGTGTATAAAGGAAAACATAATACTTGGTAAAGAAGAAATAAACTAAGTATCGAAAGTTAGGCGTAGTCCACGATCGCAAGTATTGGTGAAAAGAAAGTGGTCGGTGGTGCCGCACCTCGCTATAGTGCGGTTGAAAGAGTACCGCTAGTGTAGGGGCGTGACAAGTGGTATCAGAGCTGATGGTGAATGAGGTACAGGTTTAGCAGAGGTGAAGCTTTGTGCTTGGGCTAAGTTGAACGACAAGACATGGCAGGTTTGGAAGAATGTGAAGGGAAGCTCTTGCTAACCTTGTACAGGTTGAAGTGGATGAAAGAAGAGAACCCACAGATTCGAGATAAACTTGAAGTCTTGGAAAAGAATGTTGAAGATGAACTTCTTCGACTTGGTTGGGCAATGGAGTAGGATGAAGCTGCAGATTGCGATGATGAAGAAGAGGAAGTTGTGATGTTTGAAAATGTTGCAGATATTACAACGATGGAGGATGAACTTGAAATTGTTCAAGTTGGACCAGGATCGTGCAGTTTGCAGACATTGATGGATGAGGGAACTCACATGGAGGGGCCTCATGATGAAGTAAGTACTTATGCTTGTGTTTCAGTTGAGCTTTTGGTAGATGAACCGTATGCAAGGAAAAGCAAAATTAGTTTGCCGATGCAAAGGAGGATCTCACCATGGATGTCTACGATGAGACCTTGTATGGAGGAGCAAGAATCATTGACTGTTGCAGGACTTGTTAGGGATGTTTGTGACCTTATGGTAGAAGGTACAAGGACCCATGACAAGGGAGGAACGTGATGATCATTGCGGAAGAATGGGTCATGCTTTAGCCACATGGAGAAATTGGCCAAGTGCCCGGCATGACTCATGGACAGAATGGAGGACGTCACACACTTAAGTATGGTGAATACTTGGGTGGACTTCTTATGGCCGAGACCAAGAGGAAGTCTTGGTGGAACCTTTAGTGGGAGAGCTATGATTGAAGATACTCATGTGATGATGATATGGTTGGGTGACCGAGTTCACTAGACTGATTTGCAGACTTGGATGGGGATGAATGATTGTTGTGATGGGTCTACTTGGTTGGACAACATGGGAAACTTGAGTCATGGATATCAGGTTGGAGACATGGAACATGGTAGTCTTATGCAGGGACATTATGCAAGAGCACTTGTAGAGGTGTCACTTTAGGGCATCCAATGAGGAGTGCCGAGGCAGGGATGTTGTGCAGGTAGATTTGCTGGTGTGACATGGAGATGTTTTATCTATGAGCTGATGGAGATGTTGTGCACTCTTGTACAAAAAGGCCATAGATTTGGTTAGATTTGTGAGCAGACTATGGAGCATTCCTACTACATGGAGAGCTAAGGCATCTTGCAGAGACCTTTGGGCCGAGACTTGTATGCTTGCTAGAGTGTTGGTTGGAGATGACTCATGGAGCTCATGATGACATGAGGTTGTGACTTTTGGGGACTTCATATATGGTGGACTTGGAGGATTTGATGCCTTGAGGAGCTGAGGTCAGGAACTTTGATGTAGGATGGGGTTCATACTTTTGAGTACATGTATGGGTGTGCTTGAAAGAGTGACTTGATGAGGAGGATCGATATGAGACACTTTGGAGTGATAGAGTTACAACGATGATGATGTGACTCATGGAGCTCATGATGACATGAGGTTGTGACTTTTAGGGACTTCATATATGGTGGAATTGGAGGATCTGACGCATTGAGGACCTGAGGTCAGGGACTTTGATGTAGGATGGGGTTTATACTTTTGAGTACATGTATGGGTGTGCTTGAAAGAGTGACTTGATGAGGAGGATCGATATGAGACACTTTGGAGTGATAGAGTTACAACGATGATGATGCCTTGGTTGCAACACTTGGGCATGGATTGGGCCGAGACTTAACCACTTTTGGCACATGGGAGCTGATTGATCTATGATCATGGGCAACACATGGGAGATGAGACAAGTGTATACTTGTTTCTATGGCAGACTTGAGGGATGGCACATTACAGATATGATGGAGGTTGCTTCATGGACCTGGATGTGGCACATTGAGAATCGGGTTTGATGAGAGGATCTCTTCACTTTGAGGAGATGGATTTTACACATATGGATGATGATGTTGGGATAGATGCGACTGATTTCATGCAGCACATTGATACCAAACATCATGGACAACATGTTGCAGACGAGGTGGAGACTACTTCATGGACCTGGGCATGGCTGACTTATATGGAGATGGATTCTTGATCGAGTTGATGTTGTGACAGGATGTTCTGAGAAACGACTGACGATGGCATGAGGATGTTCATTCTCATGGTTTGGGCGTGACAGTTGGATTAGCTACCCAACTAGTTCAAAACATGGGGTTCGGAAGTGTGCAGAGATGTGTTAGCATTGTGTTGGAGTATCATGGCAGCAGTTCACACGATGACGATACATGATGAGGTCAACACGATATGTTGCAGTGAACATGTAGCTTGAGATGGAGGGACTAGCCTTCCACAATGGGAGCAGCATGTGGAGATTGCGACGGAGGTGGTTGATGATCATGGATTGAGGAGACTTTCCGATGTATGACATATCGGTGGATTATATGCCTTAGTATGGGCATCTTAGTGTCGGATGGTTGCTAGGATGAGAGATTGTGGAGGACGACAATGATTTCAAGTGGGGGAGAATGTGAGGACCACGAGCTGCAGGGCGCACGTGGTGAGCGAAGACGCAGCACGGTGGGAGAACCTGCAAAGAAAAATGGAACATATGCGATGAAGTTTTAGGCGTTGGAGTGTTTATACCATGTGGGTGGTCCTGGGCGAGCTGACGGGCGAACCAACACATGGGTGGGCGGTCCCGGGTGATTTTGATGGACAGGTCGATGAAGTTGTATATGCGTTGGTGGGTCGGCTGGGCACCCCCACGCATGGTGAAACACATATACATAAGACAGACGTGTTGATGGTTGAGGTAGATCATTCGATCGAACAAGTCTTCGGCGGAGGAGTGCAAATGGCGAGCTGCAGTGGTTCTGTGGTTGGTGCAGAACTGCAGTGCGGACATGCCCGCACGACGAGCGGACTAAAGGTTGAACCGAAGAGCGTGAACGGGAGTTCGTGTAGGTGGTACTATGTGCGGCCCACTGAACGAAGGGAGGTCGAGACCGTGAACGAGAGTTCGAGCGAGAGGTGACACAGGTGTGTGAGCGCCTGCCAAACGAAGGCACGGTTGGTTGAACGATAATGTCAGGAACGGTAACATGGTGAGGGCGCCCACTGAACGAACGGTGAACGAGTCGGTTGGTGAACAACGAGTGTGTGTGGTTTGTGAACGAAGTGCGACCAGCATGCAGATGTGTCAGGTAGGCATGCACGGTGACACGGGTGGGCACCCAAGTTGGGCAAACGACATGGCAAGGAAAAACGAAAGTGTTGGGTTGAGAACGAAGGTGCGGTCGATGTGCAAAGGTGCCCGAGCTGGCACGGTAACACGGGTAGCGACACCTAAGTTAGGAAAACGACACAGAGGCTGAACGAATGCATTTTGGGGTGAAGAAAGAGTTGGGAAGAACGTGCGACGACCGTTCCGGCGTGCCGAGAGCTGGGCAATCGTGTTTGCTGAAGATTGTAAAATTGGCTATGTAAATTTGGGGTTTCCTCCAAGATTTAAATTATATATATTAATATTGTGGGCAGACTCATTATAGTGAGTTGCCCCTCCCTTTATACTGTTGTGCATTTATGTGTTAATGTTGTTTATGTTGAATGTTAATGGTTTCACTGTGTATAAAGGAAAACATAATACTTGGTAAGAACAAATAAACTAAGTATCGAAAGTTAGGTGTAGTCCACGATCACAAGTATTGGTGAAAAGAAAGTGGTTGGTGGTGCCGCACCTCACTATAGTGCGGTTGAAAGAGTACCGCCTGTGTAAGGGCGTGACAGGCGGTATCAGAGTTGATGGTGAATGAGGTACAGGTGTAGCAGAGGTGAAGCTTCGTGCTTGGGCCAAGCTGAATAGCAAGACATGGCAGGTTTGGAAGAATGTGAAAGGAAGTTCTTGCTGACCTTGTACAGGTTGAAGCGGATGAAAGAAGAGAACCTACGGATTTGAGATAAACTTGAAGTCTTGGAAAAGAATGTTGAAGACGAACTTCTTCGACTTGGTTGGGCAATGGAGCAGGATGAAGCTACAGATTGTGATGATGAAGAAGAGGAAGCTGTGATGTTTGAAAATGTTGCAGATATGACAACGATGGAGGATGAACTTGAAATTATTCAAGTTGGACCAGGATCGTGCAGTTTGCAGACATTGATGGATCATGGAACTCACATGGAGGGGCCTCATGATGAAGTAAGTACTTATGCTTATGTTTCAATTGAGCTTTTGGTAGATGAACCGTATGCAAGGAAGAGCAAAATCAGTTTGCCGATGCAAAGGAGGATCTCACCATGGATGTCTACGATGAGACCTTGTATGGAGGAGCAAGAATCATTGACTATTGCAAGACTTGTTAGGGATGTTTGTGACCTTATGGTAGAAGGTACAAGGACCTGTGACAAGAGAGGAACGTGATGATCATTGCAGAAGAATGGGTCATGCTTTAGCCACATGGAGAAATTGGCTAAGTGCCCGGCATGACTCATGGACAGATTGGAGGAGGGCACACACTTGAATATGGTGAATAATTGGGTGGACTTCTCATGGCCGAGACCAAGAGGAAGTCTTGGTGGAACCTTTAGTGGGAGAGCTATGATGGAAGAGACTCATGTGATGATGATATGGTTGGGTGACCGAGTTCACTAGACCAATTTGCAGACTTGGATGGGGATGACCGATTGTTGTGATGGGTCTACTTGGTTGGAAAACATGGGCAACTTGAGTCATGGACATCAGGTTGGAGACATGGAGCATGGAAGTCTTATGCAAGGACATTATGCAGGAGCACTTGTAGATGATCCAGGTGGATATTGGTGGCCACCTGCCAAGTCCACCTGGACCCCCACCATTGTCTTTCTCAGCATTTTCAGTTTCCTTAATTGTAGCACAGTTTACTATTTTTAGCAGTTTTTCGGGTCCTGAACTTCCGGAGCCGTTTTGAGGCCCTAAACGACGTTTTTTTGGGAATCTGGGGCAACATGGGTCCATGGACCGATGTTGCCTCCCAAAGTGGTAGTACTCGGATAGATCTTTCTAACGAGCTATCGTGCGCGTCAAACGGAGATCGTATGCCAAAGTTACGACCCCGGGAAATTGATGTACCAATTTACCCAAACGGGGCCCATAATTTGGCGTTTCATCTTCTAGGGGTAGGTTTTGGAATGTGAAGGGTTTTCCATTGTTTCTCAACAATAAATATGCCTTCGAGCCTCATTGTAACTCAGTTCGGAACAGTTCAGAGGCATGTAGCCGCCACATCTCTTCTCAGAGATAAGCTACCATCGCCCTAGCTGGTTTCTTTCCATTTCTGTTTGTAAGAATATTTCAGTATTTACAGTAATGAAATGAAGTATTATTTCCGCTGCATCTCAGTATTTATGGTTATCTCATCTCTGTATTTATGGTTATCTCTGTAATCTATTGCGTTCCTGTTTAAATGCGGATCAGTGGTATCAGAGCGGTCTACTTTTTCTCTGTTTTTCTTTGCATGTCCCCAACGAGGTCGGGATATAAGGAGTTAGGGCTTGAACTGGTCGAACCTTTGCAAGACCAGCCTCGAAAATCCCGACGGCCTCCCATGGCGAATGAGAAGAAAGACGAGGGGGCAGGAGATCCTATCAAAATCTTGCTCGAAGAAGCGCTCGAGCGGCAAAGGAACGCAATGATGGATAGCTTTGCGTAGATCCTTCAGCGGCTACCCAGAGGCGACGCATCGGCTTCCAACAGCGACTCTGGAAACGCCACACCGTTTAAGGTACAAGTGAATTTTGAAATCCCCATATTCGAGGGTAAAATAGACGCAGATGCCGTAGATAAATGGTTAAATCTGTTAGATGGGTATTTTTCTGTTCACGAATTTTGAAGTCGGGAAAAGATTGTTTTCGCTCTTCTCAAAGCAGCCCCCCACGTCAAGGACTGGTGGGAAACCTACTGCGAGCAGAAGGATGAAAGTACAGGCTCACTATTTTCGGCCGCACCCACTTGGAATGACTTTCGGGATGCCATCAAGGAGCAGTACTACCCTGTCGGAAGCTATGAGGACAAATACATCAAATGGACCACACTGCGGCAGGGACGAGATCAAGATGTGCCGGAGTTCACAAACATTTTTCATACCCTTCGCAAACAGTTGGGTATCAAAGATTCTGAGCTGCATATGGTACTCAAATACCGCGGCTGCCTGCACAGATACATCCAGGAAGAGATGGTGTTCTTGAACATCTCCTCACTCGGCACAGCATACCGATACGCTGTCAAAATCGAGCAAAAGTTCAAACAGAAGAAGCGAGACTTTGGATCTACAAATCCGAAGCCCAAAGGACAAAGCCAAGGCGGGGTGACCCAAGACAACCCGTCGAAGCCGCAAGAAAAGAACAACACCACGAAGCCGAAGAAGGGCACAGGAAAGTGGTGTGAGTTCCACAAGAGTCCCACTCATAACACAAGTGAGTGTCGGACCAAGCAGTCACTGGTGGCCGAGTTGAAGGCTTCCGAATCAGATGCATGTTCCGACCCTGAGCCAGAACTCGACAAGGGGAATGGCAAAGGGAAGCAGATCATTGATGCGGATCCTAGCGCCACTGTTGCCACTGCCAAGATCAAGAAAAATGAGCCCGAAGATCCAGAGGAGGGGGAGCGTCTTTTCCACTCACAGATGTGGGTGAAGGGTTCACCGCTGCAATTCATTGTCGACAGTGGTAGCCAAAAGAACCTGGTTTCAGCAGAGGTCGTGAAGCGGTTGGGCCTACTGACTACACCGCACCCGCAGCCATACAGTATCGGGTGGCTTCACGAAGGACGAGATCTGAAAGTTCGCCAGCAGTGTCGCCTTCCCTACAGCATCAAACCCTTCACAGATGAGGTATTGTGTGATGTTACACCTCTGGATGTTTGTGATGTATTATTAGGCCAGCCATACTTGTGGAGGAGACATGTTGTGTATGAGTCAAGGCCTTGTGCTGTCATTATTTCTTTGAGTAATTCATTATACAGGATACCAGAGGTAGCCCTACCTACTGCCACATCCTTGATCACTACCAAGAAAGGCAGCAAGCTCATATCACAGACCAGGAAATTCATTTGTCTAGTTCACTCCCAAAGTAAGGGGAAGATCGTTGCTACGTCCATGACCCCTGCAAAGGGTTCCTCCACGCAGCAGCAGCAGGAAAGGGATATATGGTCATGACAAAACACAGGAACAACTTCTCCTCACCCACACGGGTACCACACAAGTTTCAGGTGGAAAACAAAGTTTGGTTACATCTACAGAAAGAACGCCTTACAAGAGCCCATCAGAAGCTCCGACCACTCCGACATGGTCCTCACAGCAGTACCAAGGCTATGGAAAACAATGCTTTGAAGCACAGCATTCCTCCATTCCTTCGCTTGCACCGAGTATTCAATGTGGACCATCGTCGACCATGCTTTCCACCATTTCTGGACACATCAGAGATTGCAGAACAGCTCACCAGAGAACCAGTTCAGCAGAAGTTTCCTCATCTCATGGAGGAGCTCAACGCAATGGGGACCATCGCTTCCTAAGGGGGGAGGAATGATCCAGGTGGATATTGGTGGCCACTTGCCAAGTCCACCTGGACCCCCACCATTGTCTTTCTCAGCATTTTCAGTTTCCTTAATTGTAGCACAGTTTACTATTTTTAGCAGTTTTTCGGGTCCTGAACTTCCGGAGCCGTTTTGAGGCCCTAAACGACGTTTTTTTGGGAATCTGGGGCAACATGGGTCCATGGACCGATGTTGCCTCCCAAAGTGGTAGTACTCGGATAGATCTTTCTAACGAGCTATCGTGCGCGTCAAACGGAGATTGTATGCCAAAGTTACGACCCCGGGAAATTGATGTACCAATTTACCCAAACGGGGCCCACAATTTGGCGTTTCATCTTCTAGGGGTAGGTTTTGGAATGTGAAGGGTTTTCCATTGTTTCTCAACAATAAATAGGCCTTCGAGCCTCATTGTAACTCAGTTCGGAACAGTTCAGAGGCATGTAGCCGCCACATCTCTTCTCAGAGATAAGCTACCATCGCCCTAGCTGGTTTCTTTCCATTTCTGTTTGTAAGAATATTTCAGTATTTACAGTAATGAAATGAAGTATTATTTCCGCTGCATCTCAGTATTTATGGTTATCTCATCTCTGTATTTATGGTTATCTCTGTAATCTATTGCGTTCCTGTTTAAATCCGGATCAGTAGAGGTGTCACTTAGGGGCATCTAATGAGGAGTGCTAAGGCAGGGATGTTGTGCAGGTAGATTTGCTGGTGTGACATGGAGATGTTTTATCTATGAGCCCATGGAGATGTTGTGCACTTTTGTACAACAAGGCCATAGACTTGGTTGGATTTGTGAGGATACTATGGGGCATTCCTACTACATGGAGAGCTGAGGCATCTTGCAGAGACCTTTGGGCTGAGACTTGTATGGTTGCTGGAGTGTTGGTTGGAGATGACTCATGGAGCTCATGATGACATGAGGTTGTGACTTTTTGGGACTTCATATATGGTGGACTTCGAGGATCTGACGCATTGAGGAGCTGAGGTCAAGAACTTTGATGTAGGATGGGGTGCATACTTTTGAGTACATGTATGGGTGTGCTTGAAAGAGTGACTTGATGAGGAGGATCGATATGAGACACTTTGGAGTGATAGAGTTACAACGATGATGATGCCTTGGTGGCAACACTTGGGCATGGGTTGAGCCGAGACTTAACCACTTTTGGCACATGAGAGCTGATTGATCTATGATGATGGGAAGCACATGGGAGATGATACAGGTGTATACTTGTTTCTATGGCAGACTTGAGGGATGGCACATTACATATATGGTGGAGGTGGCTTCATGGACCTAGATGTGGCACATCGAGAGTCGGGTTTGATGAGAGGATCTCTTCACTTTGAGGAGATGGATTTTACACATATGGATGATGATTTTGGGATAGATGTGACTAATTTCATGCAGCACATTTATACCAAATATCATGGACAACATGTTGCTGACGAGGTGGAGACTACTTCATGGACCTAGGCATGGCTTACTTATATGGAGATGGATTCTTGATCGAGTTGATGTTGTGACAGGATGCTGTGAGAAACGACTGATGATGGCATGAGGATGTTCATTCTCATGGTTTGGGCGTGACAGTTGGATTAGCTACCCAACTAGTTCAAAACATGGGGTCTGGAAGTGTGCAGAGATGTGTTAGCATTGTGTTAGAGTATCATGGTAGCAGTTCACAAGATGACGATACATGATGAGTTCGACACGATATGTTGCAGTGAACATATAGCTTGAGATGGAGGGACCAACCTTCCACAGTGGGAGCAACATGTGGAGATTGCGACAGAGGTGGTTGATGATCATGGATTGAGGAGACTTTCCGATGTATGACATACCGGTGGATTATATGCCTTGGTATGGGTATCTTGGTGACGGATGGTTGCTAAGATGAGATATTGTCGAGGACGACAATGATTTCAAGTGGGGGAGAATGTGAGGACCACAAGCTGTAGGGCATGTGCGGTGAGCGAAGACGCAGCACGGTGAGAGAACCGGTGAAGCAAAACGGAACATATGCGATGAAGTTTTAGGCGTTGGAGTGTTTATACCATGTGGGTGGTCCCGAGCGAGTCGACGGGCGAACCAACACACAGGTGGGTGGTCCCGGGCGGGCCAACGGGCGGGTTTTATGGATGGGCCGACGAAGTTGTATGTGCATTGGTGGGTCAGCTGGGTGCCCCCACGCATGGTGAAACACATATACATAAGATGGACACGTTGATGGTTGAGGCAGATCATTCGATTGAACAAGTATTCAGTGGAGGAGTGCGAAGGGCGAGCTGCGGTGGTTCTGCGGTTGGTGCAGAACTGCGGTGCAGATGTGCCCACACGACAGGCAGACCGAAGGTTGAATCGAAGGGTGTGAACGAGAGTTTTTGCAGGCGATACTACGTGCGGCCCACTGAATGAAGGGAGGTCGAGACCGTGAATGAAAGTTCAAGTTAGAGGCGACACGGGTGCGTGTGCTCCCGCCGAACGAAGGTACAGTTGGTTGAACGATAATGTCAGGCAGGGTAAAATGATGAGGGCGCCCACTGAATGAATAGTGAATGAGTCGGTTGATGAACAACGGGTGTGTGCAGTTTGCGAATGAAGCGCGACCAGCATGCGGACGTGCCAGGTAGGCATGCACAGTGACACGGGTGGGTGCCCAAGTTGGGCGAACGACACGGCAAGACGAAACGGAAGTGTTGGGTTGAGAACGAAGGTGCGGCCAGCGTGCAGAGGTGTCCGAGTTGGCACGGTAACATGGGTAGCGGCGCTCGAGTTGGGCAAATGACACGGAAGTTGAACGAACGCGTTTAGGGGTGAACGAAGAGTTGGGAAAAACATGCGGCGACCATTCAGGCGTGCTGACGAGCTGGGCAACTGAGTTCACCGAAGATTGTAAAATTGGCTAAGTGTAAATTTGAGGTTTCCTCCAAGATTTAACTTATATATATATATTGATATTATGGGTAGACTCATTATAGGGAGTTGCCCCTCCCTTTATACTGTTGTACATTTATGTGTTAATGCTATTTATGGTGAATGTTAATGGTTTCACTGTGTATAAAGGAAAACATAATACCTGGTAAGAAGAAATAAACTAAGTATCGAAAGTTAGGCATAGTCCACGATCGTAAGTATTGGTGAAAAGAAAGTGGTCGATGGTGTCGCACCTCGCTATAGTGCGGTTGAAAGAGTACCGCCAGTGTAGGGGCGTGACACAACTCCTCTTGCAATTTCCCACCGTCACCCCACACATCATTCAAAAAGAGGGCAAACCTCTTCTCTTGCAATCTTTCAGTCAACCATGTTTTTACATCCTCTTGGTTCATATTTTGATCATAAGTTGCCTTTATTTGCACAACTATTTGTTTACAGAGGTCATTTCTAAGACTTGAAGAAGAGGGAGATTGTGAAACAGTGAGCCAAAGGAAGAGGTCATCACGAAAGAGATCCCTCACCTTTTGGCCGTTGAAGAGTCTCTTAAGAAGCAGAGTTTTTCCAGATCCACCTTTGCCAACAACGCCAGTGCGGAAGATAGTCTTCACCTCTGCATCCATCACCAACTTCTCCAGTGTTGTGAAGGCTTGGTCTTGTCCGACTATAAGGGTTTCCTCGATGAAGAAGGTCCCCGTTGGAGCTTGAGAAGTGGATGCAGAGATATTGGTTGAAGCCTGGGCACTTCCTCTCCACATATCCAGGTATATCTCTATCTGCTGCTCTAGTAGGATTAAGGGAACCACTTCCAGATGCTCTTTGATCTCTGAAATTATCTCTGCTCATCTGGTAACGAGCCAAAACATTGAAACTTGATATTGTGCACTTTTGCACCAGTGGAAGTGCTTGTCAGAGAAGCCCGTGCAGCATTGTTATCACTAGTACTGGTGGAAGTTCCTCCTCTATTTCTATTCAATTCCAGACGATACTGACAGATACGTGTTGCCATAGGCTCTATGCGCCTTACCAGAACTCTCAAATCGTTCAATTATTTCTTGCAGCAGAGTGCAATGCTAGCGTGGTGAAGAATCTGGCTAATAGCTATGTCGATGCCCTTACCAGTAAATCTAGAGAGGAATCTAGGATCGGCCATGATATGATTTTCTCGGAACAACGATATACACAAAAAAAAATCCTTTTTAAACTCAACAGAAATAGTAGAAGCGAAAATTCCCTTCGCTTCATTGGATTCCTCAAGCAATACTATATTACAAATAACCTACCCCTTGCAGATTATTTGTACTGTTGCTTCAAAAAGCTGCATGCTATTTTTTAAAATTTTCTATCACAGTTGGAATAACTTTCTTTGGAGGCCACGATTAGAATAAATGTTACATTAATATTCTTTATGTAAAGATTCAATAATAATGATGGCCAAAACTTTCTTTCCGGTAGTATTGGATTCCTGGAATAAATCACTGATTAACTTTCTGCCATGTTATCTTGGAAGACACAAAAGAATAAGAATAAATGTTATGTAATCTACATTCTTTATGTAGATTACCATTGATGACAAAAATTTCTTTCGCGTCACATTGGATTTCTTGGAATAAATCACTGAATTAATTTTCTATCATGTTATCTTGGAATACACAAAAGAAAATAAATATGGCATAGAAGTTGCAGTCTTATGATATGTATGTGAGAATATGGGCATAACTTTTTTTATAAAGAGAAAGAGAATGGTATTTATTGAGAAGCTTTTGTATCTATTGTGAAGCAAGAAGCTAAATATCAGCTTGCTTCTTTATTAAAGATAGAGTAAACAATAAGTTAGATCGACTCGATTTAAGGATATTTTATTAATTTTTTTTTTAATTGGAAATAATATAAATAGAAAATATTGTTTATTTAATTTAATTTTTTTATAAGTTTGGTCGGTTTTTTTATTTTCATTAAAATATAAGTAAGTTACATCTACATATAAATATTTAGGTGGCCTCAACTTGCCCAAAGGGAAACTAAGTTTGTTGGACACCTAACAACATGATAAGCCATCCAATAGCAAAAAATAATAAGTCTTTTTACCCAAGCTATATAAGTTTGTATATCCTCACCTTATCCAAATACTATTTGCCTATGAACATAGAAAATATCATTCTGGAAATTAAAAGCTAACTGCATATATAATAAACAAAAAATAAAACCATATAGTAGACTACTCTTTGCCCTCGTCAAATGTAGACTCTACCGGAGCTGGGCCCTTAACATTGGAGCCCGACAATATTGTCTGCAAAAGAAGGCAAGGGAGGTGATCCTCGATTTGACGGAGGTGTCCATCTTGTTTTTGCATCTAGAACTAAAGTTTCTGGAAGTCCTACACCGCTATAGCCATACTCATTAAGATCTGCTCGAAGGCCTTTCCCAGGATACTTTTCATAGTCCAATACAGGTATACATTCTATTTAAACTAGGTAACTCACCCTCAAGTATGCTCGAGATCCGACACCATCACCCGCTAGTCCTCCATCTCAATGTCCATCGAGCCTACCTGGCGGTTCAAATCAGCTTCCCACTCCTCGATTAACCACCTAATTTCCTCGCTAGTCCCTTCCCAATATGTTGTGGCCGCATCATTTATGATGTTGGCTATCGGTTTGTAGCCCCTTGTTTTTCCCCCGGAGGAGTTGGGCTACTCCTCCTGCGTGGTCACCTGAGTTCTCCTGCCACGACCTCTAGCATTCGTAGCCCATGCCATTGCCACGAGCTCACTATGCGCAATAAAGCAATAGGTGTGGTGAATTGCTTGTACAAGTAGTGGCCCGATCCCATAAGCTTTTTGCTTCCAGGTGACCCTACCGCCCCACACACTTGCCATGGGAGAATGAAACAATAATTTCCATGATAAAATTCGATGAACTTCCACTGGTCTTATCTCATGCACCCCATCCTTGTCATCCAGCTCACACAGAGACTCAGCTTCCACAAGCCAGAAACAATTATCATAGTAATTAGGAGAAGAATAAGTGCAGTCCTCATACCCAAACCATTGCAGACCATCATGTGTAACCCTGTGAAGACTTCCACCGAGGCAAGGGCCACAGGAATTGGCAAGACAAAGAGCAATAACCTTGCAGTTTTGGAGCTAGCAGACATGCAGGAGTATAAATTGCACCCATCCCCAGGAATTACAGTAAGACTAAGCCCAGAGACAGAGTTGATGACGACTCAACCCCAAACCCTAGGATTATCCAACCAAACCAAACAGAGAAGGTCGCAAGGGCCGACCATAGAATTTTGAACCGAACAGAGACAGTGACCATACTGTTCAACATGACATACTGCAGCAAGGAAACAACGACCGACAACTTCCTAAAACCCCAATTTCTCCCAACCTCAGGCAAGTCGACCCCATGTAGATCCAAATCCCATAACTAGACACATTGCTACATGGAGGAGGGAGAGAAGAAACAAGCCACATACTAGTTTACCCTCGCCGAGAGAATCTTAACCCACCACCTCGCCTGGAGCCGCATCGTTCTTCTGCACTCAGCGTCACCCTTCCACACTTCTCCACCCTGAACACATAACCTACCATCAACTCTTGCAGAGTGTTTTCCACAATGCCAAACCCAAGACACAATGTTGTTGCCACCTCCCACGGGGGTATTAACCTCTTGCATGCAAGGAGACACCGCACTTATTGCCTCGAGCATGTGGAGGGTGGTGGGTTTGTACCCCAAGATCCTATGCATTTAACAATATTGATGGGAGTGCTATCCAGCTCACACCTCGATCAGGGGATTTATTTAAATTTATACTAATAAATATATTTATTAAATTTTATGAAAATTTATATAATATTTTTTATATAAAGTAAAATATATATTGATAAAAATATAATTCTAATATAAAATAAAATATATAAATATAAAAAATGTGTATATTATTATTATTACTATTATGGTAACAATAATATTTTTATCAAATCAATTTTGTATTTGAGAACACAACAATGTGTGCTTCAGAAATACATAAATTTATTCTACTTATCTTAGTTCTATTTGTTATTCTAATAGCCTATCACCACTACAATATAACATTGAAATTGCTTTCCAATTTAAAGTTTTAGTATTGTATATTTTATAGAAAATTTATAAAATGAGTCAAAATTTCATTTGCACTCTATTTAGACATCTAGAAAAGAGCTAGACCCTATAAAACTTCAAGTTCCATCAATGGAGCTTTTACATTTAGGTCAAGAAGAATAAAATAAAGAGAATTCAGAAATTGATAGAGGAAGGGGCAAATGTTATACCCTAAATACCCATTAATGAATTTCTTCAATTTGAGTTTGAAGGATGTTGTTATTTCATCTTGTGCACTCTAAAGCTATTGTCGTATTTTAAATAAGAGCTCCATGGTAATTGTCTAATGTGATGCAAGTTGTAGCATTTGGAGTTGAGCCATGCCACCTCTAGGCTCGATTATTTTGGAGAAAGAAAAGAATGAAAAGTTCCTCCTTCATGTAGTGGAAGAAGGTGCCATCCTTGTCAAATTGAAAGTTTCAATCTTCAAAAATTCAATTTCCTTTGTAATCTTGACTAACAACACTGAGATGAATATAATAATGCTTAGTGAGAACGAGCAAGGGGACTAAGGCTTCAAAACCTTGGTTTTGATAAATACTATAACCATAATTTAAATGCATAACCTATACATTATTGCACCAATAACCAACTTGAGGAGCTACATGGTGTACTCAAGTTGAATTACCATCATTTTTTATTATTTCCTTGAGTTCACATGATGTGAATCATATAGAGCCAATAATATCACCACGCATGGGAGGACTGCACTAAACACAGTTATGAATGCATTATGGTGAAGAGCATATGAAGTGGGTGACATCTTGCATGGACACTATATCAATGGCCACTGGATGACACCTACTTCCATCACCATTTGTTGACATGACTATGGAATTGTGGAGTGGGACACTGGCCACTGATCCATAGTGTTCCCTCTTCATGGGAATCCTTGTGAAAAGAAAAACGACATCAAAGCTAACTATTAAAATATCAGAAGGATCCAACTTAATGTCTTTAATCTCATTGAGGATTCATATTAAAGATATTGAGATCATTAGTTGCATTAAAAATTCTAGCACGGCTAACTTAGTCGAGTTATCCCTGAATTCCACCTTCTTCAATTTTCAAAGTGAAGTCTATGAGTAGATTTCTGGTGTTTCCATGGGCTCCCATCTCTCCCTTGTCGTGGAAAACCTCTTCATGGAAGACTTTGAGATAAAGGTCATTGCCTCTGTACCATTCTATCTGAAGCTATGGAAACGGTTTGTTGCTGATTATTTTATTACCTAGCCCCATAATCATGATAAGTTGGAAGCATTCAAGCAACATCTAAACAATCAATCATACTTTATCAAGTTTATTACGAAGGTCGAGGATAATGGGAGCCTACCTTTTCTAGTCATTCTCATCTCCAAAAATGTTGATGGTTCCATTTCTCACCAAGTCTTCTATAAAAAGACTCACATGGAACAATATCTCCATGTTGAGTCCCATCATCATCCAGCCCAAAAATTTGAGGTATTAAACACCTTGGCCACTAGGGCATTAAAAGGATCTCTAATGAAGCCCATCTTAATGAGGAAAAATCCCACCTCTTGGATGTTTTTTTGAAAAATGGCTATAAGAAATACCAAGGAATCAAGGATTTCTAGAAAGCCATCTATGGTCCTAGATTAAAAAGGGACCTTGTTGATTTTATCCCCAAGGTTCAACTTCCTTTTATCCAAGGAACCTCATATAAGATCACTCGCATTTTAAGAAAAAATCAGGTTTTCGTCACTTTCAAGTTGTTGAACACCATTTGTACTATCATGAGGTCAGTTAAGGGTTTACTTAATCTCGTGCTCAAGTGGGGTTCTCTATGTTGGTGAAACCAATCGATTTATTAAATATAGGATTCAGGAACATATAACAGACATTAACCATAGTCGGTCTTGTTCCTTAGCTTTAGCTAAGCATGCTCGAAAAACCAAGCATCATATTTGCATTGAAGGCTACAAGACCTTAGCCAACATCAGACACTATGAGCATGGGAAGTTCATAGAAGTTATTGAGATTGAAAAGTGAGTGGGTAATTTGTACAAAGATGATGAATGGAATATTAGTAAGAACTGGATTCCCACCCTTTCTTCTAGTTTTGATTCCTCTTGAAGCAAAATCTTTTCATTTTCCCTTTTTGCTAGCCTTCTCTTCTCTCTCTTTTGGCCATTTTATTCCTCTCTAAGTCCCTTCCATTATTCTTAATCCTAAATTTTATTTTATTATTTATTATGTTATTATTCTCTCAATTTTACCCATATATATACATATACATGTGTATTTTGTTTATTTAATTGATATATTTAATTATTTAATTTGTATAATTATTGTTAAAATTTGATTTTAATTAAATAATATCATTTTAATTATTAATTAATTAACCTTTTTATTGTTTTTATTAATTACCTCGTTTTACTATTTAATTTTTAATATTAGTTAATTATTCTCTTTTTATTATTATTTTTTAACCATCTAACGTTTACCAAGAATATTTTTTCCATTTCCTGACTTTGCATCTCTCACATACCTTTCAACGCTTGATCAAAAAATTTCAGTGTTATCCTAATGATAAACCACACTTTCTAATTCCAATTGTTGGCGACAATAGAGACAAAAATATCTCTATGAGTTAAAATATAAATCTACAACAAACTAGCTGCCAACGGCTGTGACTTTAAAGTAGTAAATTTTTAAGTAAATTGTGATCGAGACTCATACAAGCATGAAAATAAAAAAATTTCTCTAGCTTAAAATATAAATCTACAGCAAACTATCAGCGAACAAAAGTTCATTCTTGAGAAATCATAATGGCCAAGACAGACATGGAGTGGGTCATACTAAAATTAGGAGTCGACTTATAAATTTGGAAGATCCCGCTATGGAATGATGTGGAACCTCTCTTTCTACAATTGTTGGAGGAGAAAATTTGTGTTGACTGTTGAAGCAGAAAAACCATGAAAGTTATCGAGAACAACAATGGCGACTTCCTTCTCTCAATGTCCAGTAGCAGTAAAAGGCCACGGTCATATGGGCTGATTCTTCTGAATTATGACGTCCCTCACTTGACCGCAACTCCGTAGGATCGAGGTCCATAGAGAGGATAAATATGGTTATTTGACAACTATTACAAAATAGTAATAATTAATGTGGTGGATGTTTGTGAGTATTCTAAAGGATTTTTCCAGTTATCTCATTTCAGTATTTCAAGGAGCTAAGATGACAAAATTCTTCCTACCGTTCATGATAATATGGAATTTTTATAAAGTGCTTCATCCACTCTGCGGATTTGGGAAACTTTGAAAAGGATTAAGCCCAGAGTGTTAGCTCTGTGAACTTAAGAGAAACCTGCAATGTTTGCATTTCAACCCTAAAAAAGACGTAAATGATTATTTTCATGCACAAAATGAAATTAAATTTGAAAAAGGAAAATAAACATACCTGAGATACACCCTGCTACAGTGTCATCAACCTACTCCCGACCACTTCTAAAACTTAGGTTCTCCATCGGTATCACAGAGGGAAGGCAATCTTATGGATATTGAGATAGTTGAGCTATTGAAACATGGCTATTAGGTTTGAAAAAATCCAGGCCACAAAAATCTTGCCTCTCCCATGTTCATGTAGCTATATGCGGCATTTTGAAAATTCAAAATTCATGTAGCTATGCGCGGCATTTTGAAAATTCAAAATTTAAATTTCGAATGGCAGTCAATCCATGCTTTAATTGGGTCGATCCATGCTTTAATTGGGTGCATGGTTTGGGGTGACCACAGATGGCCACGTGGACGGTATAGCAGCTTGTTTTGACGGTCATCGGAAAGTTTGGCAAAGAAGTCAATCATCCTTTATACATGCTATATGTATGTATTACCATCTACAAAGATGTCACGTCAATTCTGGACAGTCACATCGGACTCCCATTGAATTGTCAGACATTCCTGCAAGGAGCTACTGACATCGAGGTTTGAGGGAAAAAAATGCCGGTGGCCGGAGTTAGAAAAATTTCTGACCTGTGGAAGTTCTAGGCAATTCCTCCACTTAATTAGACTGCGCCCTAAAAAAACGGCTGAGCTTATCTCGATTGCAGATTACTTATACTGGTTTATGTGGTTTGCGGGGGAAACTCTTCAAAACAAGTCACTAAGCCAATAATTGGCTTAGTAAATAGCAAGATCAACATACATGTCCATCCATCACCATGGTTTCTCCGGTAGGGTTCACGACTCGACTTCGGCAAGAGCTGTATTTAATGCCTTTAAAACAGTATCTGACAGTACTGGATGCCATGCTGACCATTCCCACCATACATAAAACCATGCTATGCTTTGGAGCAGGCAGAACTTGTAAATATGGATGACGAACAAATTTGAATTTATATTTACTGCTTGAAATTTGAAATTTGAAATTATATTTACCACTCAGCCAATGTTTTCTTGCAGCTGCTAGTTATTTGTTGCCGTTCCGCATCAGAAATTCGAAATTATATTTACCGCTCACCCAATATTTTCTTGCAACTGCTAGTTATTTGTTTCCTTTCCGCATCAGGTCGAGCCGCGAGACGCCGGCCGGAAAATGTTCTAGGAATTTGTTCCGGTTGATGTCCAGTGATTGAGGTTTGCTGAGATTGAAAATGGCGGGCTGGAACTAGCCGGAAAAAATATTGGTGCTCAGATTCAGAGTCCTGAGGTCGGATAACAATTGAATTTGAGCTGAAATTACTCTGTTGAGTTCCTTGTTGGAGAGATCTAGGCGAGTTATCACATTGTTGCTGTGATCACATATGATGCCTGACCAGAGGCAAGGATTCGACAAGCTTTGTATGCGGCCCCAGTCTTTAAGACTATCAGATTTATTGATGATACCAGATTTGAGAGCCAAGAGTGCCCACGTCTCAATATTGTGAACAACAATAGCCAACTTTAAAGCAATCATAATTTTTGCTCTTCACAGAAATTACTGCCGACAGGATCACAATTCTTTTGAGTTCACTACAAGAGTGAGCAGGTTATTTTGTGTTCACCGCCTCCACGTGCAAATTCCAACACCACAGAGGGAGAGGCGCAAGTCGATTGCTTTGAATATAAGCAATTGGTGCATATCATGTATATATTCTTCTCCATCGCATTCATTTGAATGCATTTCTTCTTGCTCACGCATTCATGAAGTTGCAATTATTCTGGTCCTCATCACTCACCCAGAGTAAATTAGTTTCAATCTCTTCATAAAAGCAATGGATGTCAGGGCTGCTACTGCCATGGCCAAAGTTAGCAGGGCTATCCATGGAGCAGAAGGTCTGTGCGGGTTATTGCCTCTGCAAACAAACTTCGGAAGATCAATTCGTGAGACGTCACAAGCTAATTCCCAAATTCAGTACAAGATCATCTTGAAAAGAACTGTTGTTAAAGCCGCGAGATCTAGTGACAACCAATTTGGCTCAGGTACTTTGATCAGATCATCTGGAACTTTCCACTTTTCATAAATAAATATCTAACTAAGCATTACTTCTATGTCTAGCCGTCTATGGGTATGAAATCCAGATTATAGTTTAATGTTTATTTTCAAAAACACTTCCATTGCAGGTGGTCGAAGTAGAGTGGACGCGGAGAAAACGGATTTAGGAGTTGACGCTGTAAGAAACAAATTACTTGCCTCCACAGCACTGGATGAAGTGGGAGAAGTGGTCCGTTACTTATGCTTCAGACGTTTGTAAATTTTTGTTATGGTTGCAGAACATGTTGATTAACACCAGACCCATCTTTGCCATCATTGCTTTGGATTTGATAGTGAGCCTCCTTGTATTTGTGTTGCTTCTCGTCTTTCTAGTCCTTTGAGTATCAGTGCCTCTGATCGCATTAGCTATGGAGTTTGTGACCAAATTACTGCATGTGTAACGCTGGTATAAAAACACGTATATACATCATTCATATGTTTTGTGAACACCTGCTATTGGTATTGATCTAAATTAGCCGGCCACAATGGTTTTCTCTTTACAAAACACTGTCTATTATGGAAGTTACAGGAATACCGAGAGACTCATGATAGGGCTTGTATTTTTTAATATTATGCAAAAATTCTGAATGGATGACATACAATCTCTGCATAACAACTGGAGAATATCTTAATTCTGAATTTATAAAAGGATTGAACGATGAAATCCATTGATGATGGATGCTCAAAACCACATAAAGATACTTCACTTCAAGCCTTAAGATCTTGACCCATCATTACATCTTATCCTTCATCAAGTGCTAAGGTTCATCCTTGGTTCAGATCTAGCTATGCACCATAACTCAATAGCCTGTATATTAGATCTTGCTCTTCATCAGATATTCAATTCATGAGTGCCTTTGCCTAATGATCTTCTCCTCCTTTGATAGTCTTAGGCCTTACTCAATACCATGTACAAAAACCACTTAGAACTAATACCTTGGACCAAATACGTGAGGTCAACACTTTGGACAAGATACCTTGGACCAATACCATGGATCAAAATACCATGGACCAAATACCACGGACCAAAACTAAGTTTTCCAACATGTACCCACCTTTCCTTCTGTGAAAGTGTGTGTGTATGCCATACGCACCTTTTGGTCTGCAAACCCGCGTGTACATGCAGCTTGGTCAATGGGGAACCTACATATACCTCTATTTCTTCATTCTGTGAGTTTGAACTGTGGTCTGTCATCTGAGCGAGTTGCCATCAAGGACAACACCTGTGTCATAGTGCCAAATCTGTGTCATAATTCCAACAAAAAGTCTAAAGTCCATTCCCTTGCGTTACGGGGGTGTATTTATAACAAATGAGGTGACTCTCCACCTCCCATGTGACTCTTGACCTCCCTCATGACTCTTGAGCTCCTACTATGACTTTTTGAATTCTTATGTGACCTTTGAGCTTCTACATGACTTTAAAACTTTCTAGTGACTTTTCACATTCCATGTGGGACCCTTGGGCTTCCACACATTTTACATTTTCTCATTTTTTGGAAATTAAATAATTACATTCCACAAGTGATGTGGCAAAATACATTGACACATATGACTTTTGTGGTGACACTTTGAGAAGCCATAAATTGGCGACAATGACATAAGACTTCATTTCATCAATTCCAAGCTCTTCTCTTTACTTCTATGACTTTAACTTCACCATGATAGATCTTTGTTGGTACTCCATCTATACTTTCCAAAGGGTCTAGATAAGTGTTGGAACCTTTGATGTCAGCATGCATTTCCATCGCTTTATCTTGGTCCAAGACTGCTTCATGTCCTTCATGATGGTTCTTTCTTTTGCTTCTTCTTCAAAAGTGCCTTATTGTACCTTCTCCTTGATAACCTCCCTTGCGTAGCACCTTTCCATGTTGAGATGATAACACTTGCAAATGAATTCCACCCATGGAAATCCAACATCAGTCTGAAAATTAGCTATTCTACCTATAACAACCCTGGTTAAAATTCCATGTAATAAAGTTAATAAAGACAAAATAAGACCAAGGTCATGGGACACGTATTCCAGGCTGAAAGTTGGGAAAAAAAATAGTGATGGGGAATCACTCGTGATTAATAAATGGATAAAGAAATTGGCAAAGGAAATGGTAAAATGATTTAGAAAGGAAAAGTGGAATTTATTGGCATTTAGCTATGAAAATAATGGAAATTAGGAGAAAAGGAAGGTGAAAGGTCATAGGTTGCATGTGAGGAGGAAAATGAAGGAATATGAAGGAAAATGATGGAAAATGAAGAAAATAGAGGCCTCATTGATATAAAGGATTTTGAGGATCAATTCACAACTTTTTCTAGTTTAGTTTTTGGCGCTCTCATTATATTCTCTCTCTCTCATACCATTGCACACTTAGAGTTTTCTTGGAGAACACTTGGAGGATTTTGGGCATGCATTGGATTTGGAGCAAGGAGGAAAAGGAAGAGTAGGAAAGTGCAAGAGAACAGTGGGATCATTAGCTATAGCGGGTTTACTTTGCAGGTACTGAGTTCCATGTATGATTTCCTTGCTAGTTTTGGCATGCATGGTATATGAATGTGGTCGTTTGGTTATGATTTGTCATTGGCATGGACGATTTCCTGGATTGATAGTGGCTTTTCCCAGCCTTTCCATTTCCTGGATAGCCATTTTTGTTGTGGGTTTTCCCTTTTGTTTTCTGATTGGTGCTCATGTTCCTTGTGAATACGGGTTGAGTTACTAGTTCCTAGAGCCTTGGTTGGATAAATGCTTTGGAGGCCCTATAACATCTTGGGTTGAGTTACTAGTCTTGGAAGCCTTGGTTGAAAAAATGTATTGCATACATTGGTGGGTTGAGTTATTTTTCCTGGAAGCCTTGGTTGGGAAAACGATATGGAGCCCAACAACATTTGTGGGTTGATTTACTAGTCCTGGAAGCCGGGTTGGAACAAAATCTCTAGATCCCTGAATGACTTTTATAGAGATCGATATGTTGATGGTTAGTGATGTTTGACCGTGAGGTGGAATCACTAGTTAATATTTTTTTGGTTTTTATTTGTTTATTCCATGAGATCACACATTGATTTTTGGAATATGGCGCCGGGTTGATTGACTGAAAGAGAGATTTGGTTCAGCCCAATTTATGGTCAGGTGGTACGTGGAATTCCCTGACTTGGTTGGTTTTGCATATGATAATAAGAGCTCTTTTCCTCTTATATTTTATGGGTAAATGGACTTGTTATTATGTGGTTTTAATGCTTGTTGTACCATCGATATTTATCTACTTATAAGCATGGTTTATGACATATTTCAGTAATGTCTCTCATAGTTTTTCGGTTAGTAAATGAAATGTTAATGAATGCATGACCTAATGGATGATATTTCAAATATTGTGGGAGGACATTAGACCTTCTTGACGATTCTTAGATAAGTATCAGATCCCTATGTTCAAATGTGTATTTATGACCTGTACGTTTCATGTTCATGATGTTCAAGTTTTTGTCTAAGATTTATGTGGAAGGCTTTGTCCTTGTGTCATTCATAGTTCTGGAAAGTTTCATTAAGTTTTGGGCAAGATTATGGATCCTAGCTTGAAAAAGTGGATTAAATCTCGCGATCGTAGGCACAGAACTAGGTGAAAAGGATTGCATTTGCTCCCTTGTAGGAAACACGTATGTGATTGGAGGGTTACAGTCGAATTCCACTAGTATTGTGTCAACATCTGGGAGGTCAAGGCACTAAACGAAAGTTTTATCTTAGGGATTGGGCACCTGGAAAGGTGGTTTAGCCCTTGAGGATCTTGTAGCACTTGAGGGAAGTCATTAAGGTTTTTATCTTGTTGATTTCACTTCCTTAAGGTGATCTAGGAGGTTGAATCATATCATAGTAACTATTCATCACATGTTTACCTTGGCAGGCTGATAACTTAGGTAAATTTGGGAGGAGGGTGGTACTCTAGCTTTGCTTTCTCATGGAAGATGGTAACTATGATAGAATAACATGCAGGGGTTTTGAGATAGAGAGACTAGGAATTGTGTAGTTGAGCACAACAGTGACCAAAGGATGACCATGTTTTCCACTAAAATTTTGAAATGTATAATAAAGAGAGGTTGCTTGAGGGTGCATAGTGTGTAGTTCTAAAGGGAGAGGAGACAAGAATTGTGCAGTTGAGATTCATAGGGATTGAGCAATGGCCTCACTATCCACTGAAATTGTATAATGCACTGTAAAAGGAAAGATAGGAAAAGGTACTGCGCAGTGAGGGGTTTCAGTTAGTAGGATGGACAACACTAGCCACTGTAATTGCATAGTTCACAGTGATTGAGGATCAGACTCCAAGGAATGTATAGTTGAGGGTTACAGTGACCTAGATGTGGACCTCTTGTCCACTAGAATTACATAATTCATAGTAAGAGGCTTATTTTGTGAAGGGATTGCGTAGTTAATTGTTGTAAGCAGTAGAAGGCTATCTCACTATACCTTGAGTAGGTTCACCTCACCATGAAGGCGAGAGAGATTTTGTATCACACATTTCTCTTCAAAAATCGGTAAGAGGAGGCTCCACTATCCTCTGGAGTTGCGCCATATGCACAATTTTCAAGGGTAAGTAGGAAGAGACTGAGGCGTTGCAGTTCAATATTGTGTAATGTGTTTGTGGAAGAGGCTTCCTTAGGATAGCGCAATGTACAGTAGTAAGAGGTAAGGGATTCATCATTTTTGGATAAGAATGTGCAATGTGCTCATACAGTGGTTGGGAGTTTAGGTATGAAAAGTGTGAAGAGAAGGGAAATCCAAAAAATGGCAAAGTGTTGGATCAGTGCTGAACCACCCATCCTACATTTAACCAATTCCACAATCTTGCTATGATAAACATGATACGTGTGTCACAATGATATCACCCAACCTTCCAGTTCTAGTTAAGGAAGTGGGACCTACAAACAAACATCCTATAGGGACTACAGACCAACCAGGAGCTGAGGAAACACCCCAGGTGGTTAATCCCCAAGCTAGAACCTTATTTCACTGACCTAGACCGACAATCGCACCCTTAACACTAATTCCATGTAGTTATGAGGCTATAACCACACTCACATGCTTGCCTCCATGTAGTTATGGCCCAACAGCTCCAATTTTGTGTCTACGATTTTGGGATCTAAGCCACCTATTAAGCTAGTCTCCAGACCACTACCCATAACTACCTATAACTTTCCAAAAGCATAAATAAGATGCTAACAACACTAATTTTTTAGAAATTTAACAATAACTTGACCTAACCATGCCTATCCATAAGAGACATTTTTTCAAGCACATGGAAAATATAGAAGCTACAGGTCATGAATGCATATATGATCATAAGAGTCTGAAATTCATCTGAGAATCATCAAGAAGGTCTAATTCCCTCTCATGATAGCTTCTATACTTGTTAGCCCATGTATTCATCAACTATTTATTAGCATATCAAATCATAACAAGATCCATAGAAAGTATACATCATCTAATTAACATATGACCAACAAATGAAAAACATAGAAACCATGGAAACTCAGCCATAAGATAACCATCATAAACAAAACATATGCTCATAGAACACAATAAGAAAATGTCTCATATTAACATATGGAAATGCCAACCAAGTCAAGGACTTCCACATACCACCCGACCATAGATTGGGCTGAACAAAATCTCTCTTTTAGCTAATCACCCCCACGCCATATTCCAAGCATGAATGTGGGATCTCATAGAATAAACCAAGAAAAATCCAACTAGGGCTTCTAGAAACCAAACAACCTAAACCCTCAACCATGGTGATTCCACCTCTATGTTCTGGACATCAATAACATCAAGCAAATTGGTCTCTACCCAAGCTATCCAGGGCTCCATGATCTAGTAACTCAACCCACAACCTTCCAGGGCTCTAGAGTGTTTTTACAACCTAGCTCCAAGGACTAATAACTCAACCCATCAATGTATCCAAAGCATTTGTCCCAACCTAGGATCCAAGACTAGTAACTCAACCCAAGTTGTTCTAGGGCTTCCAGAGTGTTAGTTCCAACCCAAAACCATCATGAACCTGAGCATCAATTAGAAAAATGAGAGGAAAAACCCACAACACCATTGCTATCTATGAAATGGCATAGAAAGGCTAAAACCACTATCACTCAAGTCAAATCTCCATGCCAATGACAACACATAACTAGATAATCACATGCATATACCATGGATCCCGAAATCAACAAGGAAATCACACATGCAACCAATTACCTGTTAAGCAATCCAGTTGTAGTTGTTGATCCCATTGTTCCTTTTCACTTTCCTTATTTCCTTTTCCTTCTTGATCTAATCCAAGTGAATACTAGAGTGATCCATGCATGATCCAAGAATTCTCTAAGATTTCTCGAAGTGTTCAAGAGTGTCAGAGAACAAAGAAAAACTGAAAAAAGAGTGTGAACTAATCCTCATAAGCCATTTTATCATTGAGTCCTCTATTTTATTCATTTTCCTTCATTTTCCTCTAATTTCCTTAGCATGAAAATCTATGTCTCTTGACCTTCTTTTTATCCTATTTTCCTTTATTTTCATAATTAAATGCCAATTATTTCCTCTTCGACTTTGCCAATTTCCTTAGCCATAAATAAACTAAAATTGATCCCTGCTACAATGTTTGCCCACCATTCAACTTGGAATACGTGTCCCATGACCTTGGTATTATTTTATTTACATAGAAAATAAACTAGGGGCTATTACAAACCCCTCCCCACAGGGGGAACAACGTCCTCGGTGTTCAATGACGCTTAAAACTAGCAAAAAATACTTCCTATGGAGCTTTATAACAGAGCTTGTTGCAGTATTTACAACATATCAACTACTAAAAATGTGACAATTATATTGTTTACTAGAGATTTATAATATCGGTCATTATAGTATTTACAATAACAACCACATACATACTCATACACATTTTCTTCAACTAGCAAATAATCGTACTATATATGGAGCTTTATAAATACAACTCAATACAGTAATTACAGTAATATAAACATATACACATATGCACATTTTCTCAACCACCAAATAAAAGGATATGATGCCCGCATCAGCAACAAGGGAATCGAGAGGCTCACACCTCCACCTTCAAAGGTAGTACCAGTATTCACCCACTTCCCAGAAAGTCTAGAATCCACTTCCAAAATCAAAATTTGCATCCAATTTCTAACACTATAATCCTTGTGATACTTGTCCTCTCAGGGAATAGTTATCAACTCATTTTTCTAGGGAACACTCCCAATGTTCTTCTGATCCCATTTGGAAATGCTAATGAACAAAACAATTTTTTTCCCTTGCCTTCCCTTCTTCACTACATAGTCCCTCGGGAAATCTGGTCAACCCCTTCCTTGTAGTCATACACCTTTCATGTTCCGCTAACATCCCCTTCTCTGCTACACATTTCTTCGAGCGATACATCCCTTGGTAAGGTTTCCTTGCATCAGAAGTCCAAAAACCAAGGTATATCCCTACCCCAAAACCATCATGTTTGTCATAGCATGCTCATGGTAGTCAATGGTCACTATTGGATACTAGTGTCCCACAATGACCCTGCTCTTGAATGTTTTAGTATCATATTGTTGCATGTTCCAAACCCATTTACTTGTGCTAATTCTATGGAAGCCAATTCCAACCACCCAAATCAGGCATTTTCAACCACCCAAACCTAGGCATTTTCGACCCTTTCCTATACCAAGCACATAATTGCCATTAGTTTTAAAAAAAAATGAAATAAATTTAAATCATACCTCATTGGTGGCTCATCAATAAGTTACACCTACAATTTTGTTTACTTCCTGTCACAACAAGTTAAACTAGCTCTTTGATCAAATCATCATGTATCAACATATCACATCCAATTAGCTTAAAATTTAACCATCGTTAAATCAAAATCATAGATCACATGCATAATAAAAAATGAAATAATTGATACTTATCCTTTGAATAATTATTTTCTTTTGTCTTTGTTCTTTATCCTTTCCATACACACACCAAATCAGTTGCTAAACCTAGCAAGCACCGAGTGCCTTCTCACATACACGTACACACATTTTACAACAGAAGACATACAACCACATACAGTGTACCACACAATACATACAACACAACACATACACCTACACCCAGTGTACAACACAATACATACACCTACACCTAATGTACAACACAATACATACACAAAGTACAAAAAAACAAATAGACATGTCACGATAGAACAACTATATAATACATGTAACACAATAATACATGTGCACAACACAATATGTATTACATGTACAACATGTACACAACAACATGTGTACCACATTTTTAGGCCAGGAGGTAACTCCTCAAAGCGAGTTTTGTTTTTTCATTAAGATTGATCATAGATATATACATGGAGGGAGAGACTCTTGGATTTCATCTCCTAGTGTCTCTTCATCTTATAATTCTTCTTATTTCTATTTACAATATTTACATTTTTTACCTAATCCCAAAGATTAGGTGTCCACATTCCCCCCCTTGATCTGAAGGGATGTTGGTGAGTCCAAGCATCATTCTGAATCTTTTGAACTTTTCTCTTCCAAGCGATTTGGTGAAGATGTCTGCAATCGACTCATTTGTGGAACAATTGCATAGGTGGATTGCCTTGACCTCAAAATGATTTCGAATCAAATGGTATTTTGTATTGATGTGCTTCATTTGATCATGGAACTTTGGGTTCTTGTCCAACTTTATTGCAGAAGTATTGTCAATCATGAGAGGCATTGAATGCACTTGTTTCCCCTACAAATATTCCATAATTTTTCTAAGCCACACAATTTCCTTTATTCCTTCAGCTGCTACCACATATTTTGCCTTAGTTGTGGAATCTGTTGGAACTTATTTTTTGCATGACCTCCAGGAGACAGTTCCTGATCCAAGACTCATAACATAACATAAGTAGATACGCTAGTTTCTTTATCTCCATCGAAGTATAGATGAGAGTATCCAATCAAGCTGAAGTCGCCCACATGTGTATACTTAAGTCTAATGTCTTGATTTCCTTTCAAGTATTTTAGAATTATTTTTGCAGCAGACCAATATCCCTCACAAGGCCTTTGCATAAACCTAGAGTGTTGGGTGTGGAGCCTGATTATCTTCTGTATTCAAAGGCATTGCCACATTAGACCCCAGTTCGAAATGGGGTGGAAACTCCACCCATAAAATATTCGCTGCAGGGGGGGTCCAGGGGGGGCGGCTGTGACCTTTGGGGAGCCCCCCTTGGCGGGGGGTTTCGGGGGCAACGCCCCCGAAGCTAAGAATAGATGTAAAATTGCCTTGTAAAAGTATAGTAATTTCTAGTCAATCTGGGTCGTTCATTAGGCGGAGATCTGACGGTAGAAATTATGTTTAATTTAGGGTTTTTTGCCCTAGAAGGCAACCCCTCACTATATATGAGGGAATTGTATTGCGTCTATGTAGATCTGTATTCTAAGTGAGAAAGAGAGAGGAGATTGAGAGCAAAGAGGGTGTTACAGCGGATCTGTTGTAGGTTGTATCTCTTCAATTTGCTGGATAATATAAAATGAAGGACTGGTTTTTTCTCCGTGGACGTAGCCCAAACTGGGTGAACCACGTATATCTGTGTCTCTCTTGTTTTATGCGTTTTCTGTGTTTATATTTCTACAATATTTTATGTGTTCCATTGCTCTGTAATATATAATTTTCTAATGTAGAGAGGATTCCTATAGCATAAAACAAGTACGAAATTAAGATAACTTAGATTTGATTAATCATAGGCAAATCCGACCAGATACAGGACTTCCAAGTACCACATGACCATAGACATAGCTGAACCAAATCTCTCTTTCAGCCAGTCACCCCTATGCTATATTCCAAGCATGAATGTGGGATTTCATAGAACAACCAGTCCAAAAACAACCAAGGGAATTATGAAGGTTAAACCACCTCCACCCTCATCAAACCGTGATCACACCAAAATCGATGCTCCGATCAAACCCAAACTGAACATGGAATGCCATCTAGAATCCATCACTATCCTTGAGGAATTTTCCATCTCCTTGTCTCTCTGGCTTTACCACAGTCCAATCCCGGATCACTATTCCCTAAACTGAGACCAGCCTCTTAGGATTTACCACAATCCAAACCAGGATCACTAGGCCCTAAACCGAGCCTTCTCCCTTAGACTTTACCATGTGTCCCTCCAAAACCAGTCAAGGGATTCCTAGGCCTTTGGGAGTGAAACTTGAGACCACCTCCTCTCTAGATTCTGAAATCCATCCAGCAAACCAAAGCTCAAAACTGAGATAAACATCCCAACATACCATGGCATCCAGAAAAAGGTAAGGCTAGGCTGAAAACCACATTCATAACTTGACAAAACCATGTCACCAACAGCAAGAGAACCATACACCAACATGCAAAGCCATGCATGTCCAAACCAACTAGGAAATCACACATGCAAAAGGTTACCTGCAAGTATTCCTGCAGAAGCTTCTTGATCCTGCTCTTCTTCCTTGATCCTTTCTTTCCTTTCCTTGATCCAAAGCTAGAGTGCTCCAAGAAAACTCTAAGTGACCAAGAGTGAGTGAGAGAGAGAGAGAGTAATGAGAGAGCTCCAAACTTGAACTGGAAAAAGGTTACCAACTAATCCTTAGAATCCTTTTTATTAATGAGGCCTCTAATTTCTTCCTTTTCCATTATTTTTCTTTAATTTCCTCCTCACATGCAATGTGTGACCTTTCACCTTAATTTTCCCCTAATTTCCTTTATTTTCATAAGTAAATGTTCCAAAAATGCTATTTTTCCTTTTAATGCCTTTGCCAATTTTCCTTAGCCAAAACACACATCCAGTGATGCCCACTAGGATATCATTGCCCAACATTCAGATTGGAATAAGTGTCCCTTAACCGTGGTCTTATTTTTCCTTTGTTAACTTTTGTTACATGAATTTTTCACTAGGGTTGTTACATCCAACCACTTTTATCTTGTGATCATTGTCATGCATTTCCTTTCTTACTTATGCATGTTGAAATTCCATGGTCTCACTTCCATCATTGCAGTAAGATTTCCCTTGAACCTATTTCTATCCTTTGCTTGGTGTTCTTACCCTTTTTAGAAATTTTATTGCAATGAGTGGATGCAAACATTAGCTTTGCTCACCATGGTTCCTTCAACTTGGAATAGTTTTTTATCCTTTATGCCACTTTTTTCTCTAGGATGATCTTCCTTAATGTTCTTCTCATGCTTTTTAAACATTGATGGTTACTGAGCATCATTTTACCTCTATTTCAACATCATTAAAACATCATGAAAAAGACACCCTATATTGAGCCTACTACTATATCTTTTTCAAGCTCATTAAACCGCCAAGAAGACACCCTATCCAATACCATTTTATCTCCTTTTAGGGGTTGTTAAAACTTAACAAAAAAGACACAATCAATCTTACTTGTCTACCCTTTCATTTTCACTAAACTATGAAGGAAGTACCAATTAATAAAAAGACAGGGGTGGGAGGTTATTTGATTATTATATCAGTGAAAATAGCAGCACTGGTCATGTCACCTTTGAACATGGAAACTTTTTGAATCAACACCTTACAATTAGGTTTTATCTTACAAAGTGTTTGTACCATACATATGAGTCCTTTTACTCCTTTGAATTCTCACCTTTTTAGTCACTATGAAGGGTGCTTCTTGCATGATGTAATGTGGTTCTCATTAGCCAATTCTTCCAAGTCACTTTTGTTTCATTCCATTAAATTTCAAAGAGAACTATAAATCTTGGTCGACCATCCGCAATCCTTATCGACTTTTTGTGTCGGCCATCACTGTGTCAGTTCTACTTGGTGACATCATCCATACATAATATCATCGTATATTCCACGTCAATAGGTGGGGGATACATTAAGTCCCTCCTTAAATGGTTCATATTCTATTGAATCCAACTTATTATTGAAGAGCTTATTCTAGGAACCAATAGTACCTTGAAGCTTACATTGCTCAGTGGCAGGGTTTCTCGTGATCAACAGTGGGTTTACCTCATTGACTCTAGTCAATCAAATCCATGATTGTTCAATGTTAACACATTTATACACACTCTATGGATTGTGCCAAGTACATTGGGCTCCATTTTCATTATTGGTGGGTCCCCAAGCATCTGTTAATGGTATACCTCTATTCATTTTTTAATCGGACAATTTCTACCATGATCAACATCAACTCATCTATTCACATGCTATAGATTCATACCATCAAGGTTGAGTATAAGACCTTGAGTCTTGTGACATCTTACTCTTATCATGAGAGAAATTTTAAGGTCTAAAATGGGCCTCCTAAGGAATATTATCAAATAATAGTGGAAACAATAAAATAAGATTAGACTACATCATCAAATTTTAGAGGGAAAAAAAGAAAAAACTACTTTTTCAACTTATCTCCCTATGGTTCTACTTGAATTTTGAGCAGGATAACTTGTTGGATGCAGAACCTAATTCCTCATCCAAGGAGTACCCATGTCACATACTTTCAATCGGACCTCCTACACGAAAAATGAGAGATACATGAAAAATGTGATTGCAATCACATATTTTCATGTATTTCTCATTGTTGTGTAGTAGGGACCATAAAAAAATATGCAAAATGGGTATTCCTTGGATAAGGAATGTAATTTCACACCCAATGAGTGCTCCTTGAAATTTTAGTACAACCATATGGAGATAAGTTGAAAATACAAGTTGAAAAAGTAGTTTTTTTTTTATATTTTGTTTTTTTTTTTTTTACTTTTTTACTTCAAAAATGGTGAATCATCCCCCATTGTTGAAATCATTATGTTGAATCTTCTTGATTCTTATAAAGTTGATTTCAGTTGCACATTTTTGTTTTGAGGCCCATTTTTTACCTCAAAATTTCTCTAATGATGGCACCCCACCTAGGCTGTGTTGGAGTTCATAGCACCTTATGTACTTTGAGAGCTACTTTGGAACATTTTTCTTCTATGTATCCATAGTGCTATTGATGTTGGTTATGACATAGATCTACATTGTATATCTTGGTGTATATGGTTATTTTTTCTCCTTGCATAGATCCATCGTGTATTTCTCATGTCCATGTACTAGTATTTCATGTCATGGATCTACAGTGTATGGTTTAGCATGCTTGGTATGTGCTATATTTTTCACATGACTAACCCCATGTGAAATTTATATGTACCATGCAAATAGGGGGGTTGACATCCCCCTCATATTGAGAGGTATTTAGGTCGTGGTAGTCCCCTACAAAGAGTTTGAGGAAAGACACTAAAAATAAATTTTGGGGAAGTTTGTTGCATTCATTTTTGGTAGTTTTCACTTTTTAGAAAATTTTACATGCATGGTGGCTTTTCCAATGATTTTCTACATATAGTCATAAGAACGACAATTGTATTATAATATAGGTTTAATGAATTAGGGATTTATGAATGCCATGGCATGTACATATTGTATTTTAGCATTGCAAAAATAATATATTGAACAATATCGTTGCTTTTCCATGTTTTGGATTTCTAGAATAAAACCTTTATTTTAATGTGTATGTGTTTACCATTGAATATTTTATGTTTTATTGAGAATTTCTTTGCAGGAATTATTTGTGTCAGTTTAAAAACTAGTTGTCATCCAGTTTCAATTATTCTTTATCTTATGAATGGATATGCCCAACTTAGGGATGATCTTATTATGTTTTATACTTGGTTATCAATGTGGCTGCAATCTAGTCCCTTGGTTTTGGCTCCTTCTGTCCATTTTGATATATGTCTTTGTAATGTTCTTTTCCCATCAATTTTACTTCTAAACTCATGCATTATGGGGCATCTATTATTACCCTATTTTCAACTTCATTTTAGTGAGAGAAACCCTAGTTCAAATTATCTTAGTTGATGGCTAAAATGCATCCCCTTTCACCCTTGTTTTTGCTCATATGGATCTTTGAAGGAAGTTTTTAGATGTTAGAGGGATGAAATTACATAGTTGAGTACTTTATCATAATTATTTTATGACAATTTCATAATTATGAAATAGTAATTATTTCATATTTGAGAGAAAACTCATAATTACGAAGTTTCTTAGTGAGTTGAGAAAAGCTTATAATTGAGCATAAAACTTGTGCATGACTTGTAATTGCTTGGCTCACATGACATCAAGTCTAACTTATATCCACCTAATTCACATGCCATCAAACCTAACATATCATTTCCCTGAGAATTTAGATACATCCTCTCAGATCTAGGAAAGGCCTATTTAGTGAGATCATCTAAAGGGTGAGAGGTAGAGGAATCAAAGAGTTAGTGCAATAATGTTGGTGAAATCTTTCCAGCGTAATATTCTCTCTCATCTTAAAAGATCCCACTTTGTCAGTAAGTCAAGGGAAGAGGAGAAGCAAGGATCAAAGGAGAGCACATATTATAGTTAAGGTATAATTCTGTATGTACTTTCATTATGATATGAATGCACAATATTTTCCTTCTTCATTTCATGTCTATGTATGTGATGGATATGCAATATAATTGTTGTATTAAGTTTATATTACATGATAACTTGCCTTCGATGGAGGAAAATGTCATCCTAGTTCGTTTGTGCATGTGTGCATGGGTTTGGATTAAGGAGATGGAGTGGGATCTCTAGTTAGGAGTAGGTTTTCTAGCCACAATAATGATCCACAAAATACATCAACCTAGGAGGGTTTGAAGTATGATCATTCATCTATTTTTTTCTATTTGTATGGTTGGAAATGGAATGGTAATTAGGATATTAGCTTGGATATTCCAACCACTTTTTGGTAGATCCTAAGGTGGGATCTATGGAGTAGCAACTTATTTTCCTTTGGATTATTTTAAGGAAAACAATGTGAAACGTAAAAGAAAATATTTCCATATATCACCATTAATCATCACCACAAAAAACCAGATATGAAATCTATTTTGAAAATAAGATTTTAGATGCAAAAGAGACAAGATATATGAATTAATGTTTTGAGTTTTGATTCACCTAGTGTCAATTGTATTCCATAAAAAGCTTCAATGTTTTCACAAAAGTGGAGTGGTAAGAGCTATATCATTAATTTAACTAGCCTTTCCAAACATTACAAACTCATCAAGGATATGACATGATTGAGTTGTTGGTTAATTCACGGATAAGCCTGAAATTTTTAAATAAACCACACAAACCGTTTTCATGCTAATTCAAATAAATGATTCCTTTATAAATTGATTATCATAAGATATCCAAGCAAGAAAATATATAACCAATGAAATACCTTTGGATTAAAGGAAACTAGATTATAGATTTTAAGGAGGTAAACCCTAGGTTGTAAATACAAAAAAAGAGAAGGGAGAAAGGTAATTTTTTTATTTTTTTATTTTTTGGTTGAATATGAGTGATATAATAGTGCTCTAGCAGCTATCAAGACTTCAAGAAGGAATCCAAGTGAGGTCTTGGACTTAATGGGAGATTGTGTTGATGGAACCTAGAGGATCTCCTCTCAAGCACTATTTCCGATGGCTTATCTTTCCATGAGGATGGTGGGGGATTGGTCCATGAAGAATCATATCTAGGTAAACTAAGATGAAATTGAAGGATGTCCAAGGAAAAATATTAGAGCTCTAAGACATCCAACTTCAATGAGAAAGGTGGGAACCTTCATTAGTCAAAGGAAAGGGTAACCTTCAATAATCAAAGGAAAGGCTAAGGGATTTATATATTAAACTTCTGTCCAATTGGAGCATGGCACCCTTATCTAGCTTTGGTGTAGCTTATGTCTTCAACAATCCTGAAAAGTATGCTAGTCTATCCATTTAACAATATCTTTAAATAATCATTAAAAAATATTAGTAATGCTCAAAATCTATTCAAGATATTTTTCTCATTAATCTCCAACAAAATGGAAATGAGAGAGGCATTCTCCTTATATAAATAAAATTTCCTCCACATTACAAGTGCAACACTATGTTCTTTACTAAAATTATCGGAAAATTGAAGTATCCCAAGTTAGTTAATGTAGAAAAATATGGTAAATTGCATAAATGACCCATTTGCCAATATCAACACTAGATGATCCCTAAAACATGGTCAAAAAATTAGAAAATTTTCCATACGTGTGGGTATAGGATGGCTAGGCCAAGTGTGCCTTCCTCCAAAGTGGTGAAAAGCCCTCAAATTAGTGAATACATGATCAAGCAAGGGCACAAGGCTAGGAGACCGCTACAACTAAATCCCATTAGTGAGGAAGTGGTTAAAACAAGAATTAACCACCTCTAGAAGTGTTATAACATTACCATACACATGAGACATAACATGAAGGATTGGATGCATCATGGTACAAAATTCTCCCTGTCTATATTGGTCATAAAGATAAAATATTGTCGTTAATGCCAAATCATCATTCAACTAATATAGTAACTTTTAACCAACCCCCGGGAGGCATCTTGACTAGAAAGCATTGTGAAAATGAATTGTTATGTACCAAGAGATTCAAAATTCAAATCCTCATAAATTACCCATGTGTATGGAAGGGGAATAAGTAGGCACCTATGGGTTATAAAGGTAGTGGTCATAATTAACCTCGTGTCACATGAGTACGAAACTAGACCAATTTTTTATTTATTTTATTATATAACCACCATAAGTAACTACAACCATCTCTAAAATGAGCTCCAACATCTTAATAAACAAATTATATGTTGCCTAATGGGGAATAAACATTTCAATATTTGAGAAATGCATCCAACTGGGTATGGAGTCTCTCTTAGAGTGATCCATGAGACGTGTGTGATGATGTGGCATCCTTGTAATAATTTGGTGCATTGTCATGGATCCCATTGTCGTGACATGTTTCTCAAGAAAATATCATAGATCCAAATCTCATCAAATATGGTAAAAAGTAAGTATATGTATCCCATTATGATGTCATGGATCCCAAGGCATGGTAAATGGATCACAATGCACACAGATCACTTGATGTGGTGCGTCCAACTTCTTGGTATGTCATACGATGCCCTACCCTAGGTGATTTCATCAAACAAAACATAACAAGGGCTACTTTTATAATTCTCCTAAGTATTATTGTGGTGGATCAATAATTAGGCCTTATAGGTGTGTCAAGTTCTAAGACAAAGTGTGTTCTCTAGGTCCCTAAGTAAAAGATAGGGAATGTGATGGAAAGTCATGGAAAAGGAAGGGGGAAGAATTGATGAAATGAATTTCATATTCTAGTAATGATGTGAAGGTTTTACGTTTATGATCATGTAGGTTTCAAGAGCTATACATTTTGCATATAGAAGCCTTTAAGGAGGAAACTTAGCGTAGACCTACCTTTCCCCATAACTATTTCTTTCTATCCTTTTATGCCTTTTTCTTTAAGTGTTCATCTCATTCAACATGTCTGCTTTTTTAGATACTGATAAACAACCTAGGGATTAGGGGTAATGGCCTCAAAGAGAGTAATATGTCGAAAACTCAAAAGCTCTCAAGAGGTGCACTTGAATTTTCCCTCATAGGTATTGTTTGGTCGCCTCTAATAGGGTGGGCGTCAATTTCAAAAGAGAAAAAGGAAAGCCTCAACCAATGACATGAGGTATAACAACACTATGCTTATCTTTATTGTATTTAAGGTTGGGATCTACTTCGGTTTAAGCTTGTGACCGCAAGAGCATGAATCCCTTCCAAAAATAGAACAATGATATCTTTTCAATGATCGATGAGAATGATATGGATGGGTGGAACATGGAAATATACATCACTTTTCATTGGAATGAATGCGCATATTCACATTTTTTATCCTGCAATTGATCTACATAGTTGTGAATGATTTATAAGTCACTGTCATACATATGCTTCACATAGGGAAACATCTTATGACCGAATAGGAAGGTACTCATTTATTCATGTAGAGGTCCTAAGTGGATGCAAAAAAGTAGTAATGAAATATAAGAAAGGCCCCAAGAATCCATTAATGATCAAATCGTCACCATATGCTTGGAAAAAATGAATTTGATATATTTGGATGCAATTTGAAGCAGGTGAAACATATAAATGGGACAAAGAATGAGGTATGAGAAAGCCAATAATATGGGGACTAAAGATGCAACTAGAGACATGACGAGTGACCATAGGGGGAGCTAAAAGAAAGAGGAGAGTCCAAGAGAATCAAAATCTCTCTCCCACCCCAACCCCCTCATCCACACACTAATCCAAGATAATACAAGATGCAATCATACAAGAGGTATGAGAGGAAGGACCCCAAATACACCCGATGCAATAGTATAAGAGGTATGAGAGTATGGATGCCAAATACACTTCGATCCAATCATACAAAAGGTATGAGAGGAAAGGCTAAATGCTAGGGAACAAAATGGAAGAGTTTGTTGAGGATGGAATGATCATTTCAGAAATACAATAGATATATACATGCATTTATGAATTTCCATTATATGGGTGTTGTTACTTATATAACCTATGAAGTACTTTATTAGGTTTATGTTAGGGGGTTTTGTGGCATTTAGTTTCCTTTAGGTCTTCAAATTTCATGGGGAAGTGTTGAGAGTAAGAGTTAATTGTAGGGGATAGAACCTATCCTAAGGAGCAATAAAACACAAGTAAGACACAATCCTTATGATAACAACCCTTATTGGGTGTATAGTTCTCGCATCATTCTTTCATTAAACATTTAAAATGATCTTACTTAAAATCAACCTAATTAGAAAAATAGAAAATAAAAAAATAAAACTTTTCATAAAATCAAATATAATTTTGAAACTCTCTAGAAATTTATAATGTCATATTTTCAACAAATTTTATTTTAATCATTTATATATTTATAATTTTATTTTAATATATAATATAATTACATTAAATCCCTTCTTAATGTAGTATGGATTTCAAAAATTACATTAAAACTATTAAAAATATATTAGAACTATTTCCAAATTAAAAATAACAATTTTATAATATTAAATTTTCAATTTTAATTAATATTATTCCAACACATATAATTTTAATAAATTTTATTTTAATCATTTATATATTTAAGTATGGGAGTTTACGCAATACATTATATTAGATATCATTTTTGGGATTCAACTGTGTTAACTAAGTCATTCACGTATAACCATTTCCATGAGAGGTAGTCGTAACTGACTAATTTCTCATGATTTTTGAATAGTTCACTTACCACTCATTGCATCAGGTGATGCCAAAAAATAGGATTGAAACTAGTGAAACAAATCAATTACATTTAAACTATTTAAAAATATTAAACCAAATCCAAATTAAAAATAACAATTTTATAATATTAAAATTTCAATTTTAATTAATATTGCTCCCAAAAAACACACACACATCACTGTACATGTTGCTATAAAGTAGTCTAAAACTAGAATTTCGTTTGGGTGGAAAGGCTATTTGAATATTTTGGGTGGTGCATCAGTCGTGCCGAGATCTAAACGTAAACCCATCAGAGATAGACAAAATCCAGGTACGACCCCACCAGGTTCCTTCAATGCTTCATCTGGAAATGTGGGCAACTGTGCCACGGTTTTTGATTCAAGCCTGAAGACGGAATTCCTGAGTCACATAAGTTTTTCTGGAATGGTACAGCAATGCTGTTCTTCTGGAATGGTATAGCAATGCTTTTCTCGGCAAGAACCCACGAAAGGTGATGTTAGTTTTATTTTTTCTCTTGATGTGAGGAAATTCAGATGTCTCTCGTAAAGTCCACAAGGAATTTGCATCATTTCTGCGCACACATTGACCATTACAGACTTAAGGAATCTTCGCCATTCGGGTTCCTAGACTTGGTTATCATTTCATTTTTTAATAAAAAACGTTTTTGATCTCAAATAGGTAGAAAAGTAAAACACGTTTTGATATAAAGTAAATAGGTTTAGATAAAATTCATTGTCTATCTACATTTAAATATCATCAATATTTTATGATTTTGGAAATGGATTCAACACCATCAATATTTTATCAATATTTTATGAAGCGTATTGAAAATTTTAAATCTTAAAATTTGAATCTTACAATATGAGTGTTTCAATTTTCTATATAATAATTGAAAATTTCCTTACTCCTAAAATTTTAGATCTTAATCACTGTAACTTACAATATTGTAAGATACCCAAAATTTTGAAAGAAAATTTGAAGCCTATTACCATGATTTTCAAAATAAAATTGAAACCTAGCATACGATTTTTAAGAAGATAAAATTTCGGTCGAAAAGCATAATTCGACTGAGTGAAGTGAAGTGATGTGATGCCAGGCCTGTTTGCATATGACGAAATCTAAGCATCGGTCAAATTTGACAAAATGCAGGCGAACTTTGACGTTTTGCCAGGTTTCAAACAGAAAACAGCATTGGCAGGTTTCAAACAGAAAACAACAGGAATCATCTTAGAACCGTCTTGACGTTGATGTGTAACGAAATTACATTTAGATAAACAAGGTAGAAGATAAAACAAAATTTACAGAGTGGTGGCGTAACTAAACAGATTAGTTACATAAATTCAATTCAGACAATTCCATTGGCCAGACTCCATTTAATTTAAGGTGAATCTAGCATAATTTCAGCCAACATAGTCCTAGAAAAATTAAGAGCAAAAAGCGAGCACTGTGAGGCGACCAATCAGGTATGAACAGTCCATTTTCCAATACTCTATACTCTGCGACCTTAGATGTCCATGTCTGGCCTGGACGAGATACGTGTTCACCTATCACGTTCTTATACAACGTTTTACTATCTAGACACATGTCAATCCATGGAATGAACGTGGCTGTTCTGTAATCCTACTAGCCGGCTAGCGGCGTGGGTTTCAGCCAACCTACGTGCCCTTTCATAGATCCTCCATAATTATCTATCTAAGCCTAGACTCTGTTTTTTCCTTTTTTAACCTGTTTTCCCGAACTGGTGCGATTTTCTGGCTGTATGGACACACATCCTTTCTGGGAATGACTTTCTACATTCGGATATACTATCTTTCCATCCTTTTTAGACTACAATTTACTCTGTTTTTCTTACTGAATGGTTCATGGTGCTCAACGCTTGGAGAACGCTCGTGGCTCAGGTCAGTTGAAAATTTTGTTTCAATTGTAATAATTGCATTTTCCGTATGTTGCATCCAGATGTAGGCTCTGTTATGATGTATATAAATGGAAATTATCTTCTTCGTAGTATAACATATTAAGGGATCAAAATTGAACACGTCAGAGCTCTTCAAAGGGTTTCTGGCACGTCAGAGAAGTAGCGAGAAAATTTTACCAGTCAAAAAAAGTTTAAAATTAATTTTTGTCTTTTTAAAAAAAATTGGAATAATATCTTAAAATTTTTTAAGAAGTGTTGTCACATTGTCAACTTTTTTTTTTAAATTTCATTTTTTCTGAAATTAGAATTTTAAGAATGTTGAATTTGTAAATTTCTTTTCATGTTAAAACTTAAATCCCATTTCATAAACTCCCATTTCAAAAACAATAGTTTCATTTTGAGTTGTTTTTTCTAATTATGCATATGATGCAAGTTCTTATTAATTATTATGTCACAATTACATTTGGCAGTTTCTGAGTTGCTCCCATTTCAAAAACAACAGTTTCTTTTTGAATTGTTTTTTCTAATTGTGCATATGATGGAAGTTGTTATTAATTATTATTTCACAATTACCCTTTGATACCATTACATTTGGTAGTTTCAATTGAGAGCGACTAGATGTCAATATGGCCCATGTATTAGGTCTGTAATTTCACTGGGTGCCCAAAGCAAGGTTTGACGAAAATTTAACCTCGAGACGAGCATAGATTCATCATTCAGCAAACGCCTGTCAAGCAAGGTTTAAGCACGATTTATGCTTGGAGAGGAGCGCATTCAACAGGCTTCCTAACATACTAGATTTGATTTCTTTGTGGATTCCCAATTCCTGGTATGATTTCATATTGAAAAAGGAGATACCAAAAACATATACACCTTTGTACACTCTTTTGTTGAATCCTAAACCTGTTTAGAATTTTATTTAATTTTTTCATTCATGCAATAAACTTAAATTTGATTGAGCTACTTGTATATTGGCTTGAAAGTTGTGGTCATAAAAATTTCCTACAAAATTAATCCTTATATGAACTCGAGCAGGAATATAGGTCTCTTGTTTATCCATTAATGGTAAATGCATCCGATATATTAGTTGCGGCTCATATCAGACCTACCTTATACACAACATCCATGGGGTTGTTGTTCCACCATTCCCCTGTGAAAAAAAAAAAAAAAAATTGAAAATAATTTACTTTTGTCAATTGAATTGCTCTTTTTTTTATGCTTTTCATTATAGAAATGCGACCTGAATATGTGCCATTCTAAATGAAATTAAGACCTGCCCTTCAAATTTGATCACTGCATATTATCATATCTTTTCTCTATTTTTGCTGGAGATTCATTTTGTTTCCCTACTTTGTCTCCTATGTCTTGGTCTGTAACATCTTGTTGGTCGTGGTTTTCCAAATTCAAAATCGAGGATATTGTTGTCATATCCAAACCTTGCTCTGATATCCGTTTCAGAATAGGACCATGGTGGTGCATATTTGATATATGTTGTTGCTGTGTTGTTTGCCCTGGTATATCTTCCTGAACTTCGATTGAACTTTGGTTTTTCCGGTGCCTGATATTCATGTTTTGAATTTTTCGGGCGGTCAGATGGCCTTGGCCATTCGTTCGTAAGCCCTCATTTACTTCTTCCATTAATATCCGCAACCACTTAGTTTTCCCTGTTGTACTCCATGATCCATCCGTAGCTTTCCTTACCATGATAGGATGATCTTTTTTATCCTATTTATCTGACAGAAGGGATGTTCCTGGTGAATGAACATTAATATACCTTATCCATATTTCCTATTTTCGATAAGGGACCCCATGTATAGTCAGTATTGTACTAATGTTTCACCCTCGTATTGAAGTAATGGTCTCTTTATCACTTAATCTATCCTTTTTTATTATTCCATGAGATCATTCATTTGTGAGTAAATCCTTTTGGGATCCCCTTATCGACCATTTGGTGTCAGTGCCTTTCTCGTCATGGATTTTCACACTGACCCATCTACTAAGTCAGCCATGGTTCATGCAACTATGGAGGCTGAAATGTCTCGTGCCAGATATGCTCCTCAGTCTGACTGGAAAGCTTCGCTAGAAGCTGGCATCATTCTTCCCTCTTTTGCTGATATGCCTCCACGGGATGATGACTTGGCCTTTCGCCTGTGCCTGAAACATCATCGGCCTGTTAAAACCACTCCTCCGCCAGTGGCCATTAACCTGGATGGTCCTCTATTAACGGACAGAATTGTAAGTTTACAGAAAAGGGTGCTTATTGGGAGATGGTTCTTCCTGTCTATGGAGGATTCACAAATTAGAACATGGATCGCTGCCAGGTGGTCTCCTCTTCTGGGTTACTCTCCTACCATTGTTCGTCTCATGAACAATTGGTATAGTTTCCACTTCCTCCGGGTTCATGACCTGGATCTCATCTTTTCGAAACCCTGAGTGAAAGAGAAGAGTTTTTAAGCTCTGCACAGATGGTTTATCAAATTTAATCTTCTTCGCTGCACGCCCCAGAATAATTACATTTGGCTAAAATTGCCTAGCCTGCCCCTCGAATTGTGGACCAAGGAATCTATGGAAAAGATAGGGAATGCTATTGGACGTTTCATATACGTTGACCCTAGATGTATTGGAGCTAAAGACAAGCGGGTTGCCTGGATTCCCATTGAAAAGGAATTCAGAGGAGGTTTTCTGGAGACTATTGATTTAACTTGGGAGCTATCCAAAATCCAACAACGTTTAGATTACTAGGGCATCCCTTTTAGGTGCTCCAACTGTCACAAAACTGGACACCTTCTACCTAATTGTCCTCGTCGCCCGAGCGACAAACAGAAGAAAAAGGCTGTAAATATTTCTTCCTCAGCGCACGATAGAGAAAATTCGGCATTTGATTGGTCTAACTCCATGGAGATATACCGGGCTCCTGTCACAACCAATGCTACTACAACATCATCGAAGGGTCGCTCCCTGGATCTATTAGCTAGTCTTCCACAATCTCGATCTGTCTCTGTCGGCCCTTCCAACCGTTATTCTAACTTATCTGCTGATCGAATGAGATCTTCCACTATTTCTAAGACTCCTTCACTGTCCCATTTTTGACCCGCTGGCTAGAGTATCGGGCTTCTCCTATATTTCGCCGCCGCACAATTTGGATCCAGACCCTGAAATCCCCCTCCCTCCTGCATCATCTAAACCCCCTGGTATTGATCTTGCGTCTGCCCATATTCAATACATTTCTTCGTCACCCCAATCCCCTTCCTCCCACATTCCACCACCCATGGATCCCTGTCTCCCCCTTCTCTCGGACACACTTCTGATAGTATTAAATTATCATATATTACTTCCTCCCCTAACCCCCCATCACATGGACAAGTATCTGACCGAAAAGGCAAGGCTCCATATATCCTTTTTTCCCCTCCTCAATCCCCTCGAACCTCTCCACATAATTCTTTTGATCAGGATATCGACCTTCTCCTCAAAAGAGCGTCTTTAAAACTCCAGCCATTAACTCATCGTCCCTCTCGTTCGCCCTCACCTCATATTAGCCACAAATTAGCGGGGAACATTAATGTGCGTCGCAAAGAGAAGCGTGGTAGTAGGCACTTCCGGGGTCGGAAGGGAAGGTTGGACTCATCAACCAGGGATCTTTCCTTAATTGACATACCTGCTACTGAAATTGCAGAAGAATATTTTCCAGATAAATGGCCTCTTAGAGCATGTCAGCCTTATGAGGTTCCCAAATGATTGACATCCTATTTATGAACATTCGGGGCCTTGGAGCTGACCCCAAATTTCTGACCCTAAAAAATCTTTTTGTCTCTTCGAAATCTAAAATGCTTCTTATTCAACAAACCATGCACGATATCACTCATACCATCTCATACTTCATGCATATGCTACCGTCATGGCATATGGTCGCTTCAAATGTTGTGGGCATGTCTGGTGGACTAGTTGTATTATGGGACCCCAGATGGAATACTACTGTTGCTTTTCAATGTTTCGCTGGCATTCTCGTGCTAGCCCATTTCCGTGGATCCTCAGACCCCATTCACATATTGAATATTTATGCTCCATATAAAAATCATTTCCCTTTCTGGAATTATCTGCTCTCATCTGAACTACTTGAAATTGACTCTTTGATAATTGGTGGAGATTTTAACTGCACTTTTTGTAATGATGAAATATGGGGCAATGGCAGGAAATATGATCCGGTGGGGAGATTCATCCGGGAATCTATTATACAAAATGATTTTATTGATGTCCTGCCTATTGATCAGGGACCTACTTGGGACAATGGAAGATCCAACAACTCCTATCTGGCGAAAAGAATAGACAAATTTATCTTCCACGAGCGACTGATAGAAAAATATGGGCCTCCTACTATGAATATCATCCCTTCCTTCATATCTGATCATCGACCTATTACTATTCAATGGAAATTTGTTGGACGCAGATATGGATATCCCTTCAAGTTCAACCACACGTGGCTTGCTGATGAAAAATTCAATAAATTTATAAATGATACATGGAAGCAATCTCCCATGCAGGTAAATGACTCCTCCCAGCAATTCATTGTCCGCTTGCAATCCCTTCGAAAGGAGGTTAAAAAATGGTAGATAGAGAAAGCGACCTCCAATAAAAAGGTACTGAAGAATATATGTAAGGAACTAGAGCACTTGTCTACTCTTTTTAAAAATCCTTCCATGTCGTCCCCCATCAGAAAACGTATTTGGGCTTTAGAAAAAAGAAAACAAAAGATTTTAGAAGAAGAAGAAGCTTCGTGGAGGCTCAAGAGTCGTGCATTATCGCTCAGAGAGGGAGATCAAAACACCAAGTTTTTTCACAGGTATGCTAATAAGAGAAGGGAGACTAATGCTATTTGGGAGATTAAGGATGAGCAAGGAAATTCTCACTCCTCACAGGAGGTTATCTCAAGAGAGGCTGTGAAATTCTTCAAAAAGGCTTACAACGAGGATTATGTCTGTGACTTTGAGGATATTCTATGGGGAATAGAACCATACCCCACTATGTTTGATGAAGGTCTAAACAGGGCTCTTATTGCTGAAGTTACAGAAGAAAAATTATTGGCTACAATGAAATGATTCCAGAAAGACAAGTGCCCCGGGCCGAATGGGTGGGCCATCGACTTCTTCATCCACTTCTTTGAATTATTTAAGACAGATATCCTTAAGATGGTCGAGGATTCGAGAACACAGGGCACTATAAGCCAAAAGATATCCTCAACATATATTGCTCTTATACCGAAGAAAAACTATCTTCCACATTTTCAGATTATCGACCAATCTCTTTATGCAATGTATTATACAAGATAGTATCAAAGATTATTGCTATTCGTATCAGAATCACTCTATCTCTTCACCTGTCTCCAGAGCAACACGGGTTACTCAAAGACAGAAATATCTTAGAAGCAGTGGCTCTCACCCAAGAATGCATACACACAATGCACAACAGGAAAATAGATGCTGCTCTATTAAAAATCGATCTAAAAAAGGCATACGACTGTGTGAGCTGGGGCTTTATAAGATGCCTACTGGCTAGGATTGGCCTAGATGTCAGGTGCATTAGATGGATCATGGCCTGTGTGGTAGATGTAAATTATGTAGTCCTAATAAACGGTGCTCCAACTCCCTTCTTCAAAGCGGCTAGGGGCTTACAACAGGGTTGCTCCCTATCTCCACTTATCTTCATCCTTGTTATGGAATATTTGAGCTTACACATTAAGATAGCGATTCAACAAAAGAGATACAAGCCACTCCCCATTTGCAAGGATATCTGCATGTCTGATAACCTTTTCGTCGATGATATCCTCTTGTCCGCCATTCTGTGCAGAACTACATGGATATGTATCTATGAAATCTTGAAGAGATTCCAAAAAGCCACCGGCATGCATATCAATGACTTAAAATCTTCTTTCCATGTCGCTGATGTGAATGGTGGCACAATCTCATTTCTTGCAGATCTATTCAACATCAAAGCTTTTCCAATCCTCAAGGGTTTCAAATATCTAGGATTTAATTTGAAACCTGTGGGCTACAAATTGGCTAACTGGTCATGGAACCTGGACAGGTTCTATAAGAAAATATCAACATGGGAATACAGATGCTTAACAATTGGAGGCTGCACAACTCTTACCCAAGTAGTGTTGATACAAATCATGGTTTATTGGGCTTTACTTTTTTATATCCCTTCATCTATTATTAACAGTCTAAACAGAATGATAGCCAATTTCATATGGGGGGGACAGAAGGTGAAGATTAAATATCATCTTAGCAACCTTTCGAAGTCGACTCGGCCAAAAAATTTGGGAGGTTGGGGCATTATGGATTTACACTCCTTCAGAAGAGCCCTTCTATGTAAATCAATGTGGAAAGCGATTATGGGAGAATCCAACTGGAGAATCTCCATAAACGCAAATGGTCTGAGCCTGCTATATGCTACCTCTGCAGATCGAATACTGAAAATAATTTGCATATTTTCCTACAGTGTCCTCAATCCCTGATGATTTGGCAACACTTATCTTCACACTTTGGCTTCGCCATTGTCAATGCTCCTTCCATCTATGAGGCTTTCAAGACATGGAGCAACATGTGCTGTAAATGGAGGCCGATCCCTTTGTTAGCAATCTGGGCCATTTGGAAATGGCGGAACCGAATGATTTTCGATTCCAAAAGGGAACCATTTTATAAAGTCTTTGAATCTATCCTTTGTTTATATGAAGCACTAGCTCGACCTCAACTTCCCAAAGTCAGACCAGGAAAGGACCAACAACCCATCGATGTATATGAATTCCCCTGTGCTTTTTTTGATGGCGCTGCTTAGCATGACTCATGCGCCTGTGGAGTTTATATAATTCCATAAGAAGGACAAGCTTTTGACATATATTGGAATGGAGGACCTGGAACTAACAGCAAAGCAGAATTTATGGCCTTGACTAGTCTCATTTGTTTCTTTGACTTCCTTGGTCTCAAAAACCTCCATATTTTTGGAGACTCGAAAGTCACCATCGAACATGTATTGTCTAAAAACAGCATAAAAAATATAAATATCTCTGGCTGGTTGAACAGGCTTGAGGCTTTGTGGCACAACAGGAAGGACTACTCAATCTCCCATATTGCCAGGGATAAAAATCGGAGAGCAGATGCTTTGTCAAAGCAGGGGCTAACATCGCCACAGGGTATATGGAGGTTGCAGATTACAATGGACAACATCTCCCGCCAGATCCAAGACTTTTCCATGGCGGGTACATATTTCTCTACTTTGTAAAGTCAAATCTGGTATGATTTTCTGTTTCCCAACTTTTGACTTATTTTTCTGTCTTCTTCTCATACATAAACTCGGCTCAAGGGATTGATTTTGGAATCATATATGTATATGTACAGTATGCAATATTTTCCTCATACCCTCTATGTTATAGATCTGATATGGAAACATTTATCCTTTCTGTCCTCGTGGTTTTGAGCCACACTCCACTTTTCATATCAGTGGATTCCTATATCTACATTGCTATACATTTCTGTTTTGGATGAATATAATATAACTATATAACTTTTTTTTTGTACTGAAAAAAACATAAAACATATACTCTGATATCTTTTACTGATCACAATAATTACACAAGAAAACTAAAGAGCAAAAAGCGATTACACAACATAAAACATATACTGTGATATCTTTTACTGATCCCAATAATTACACAATATAAATATGTGACTTTCACATATCTAGATTAGGATTACAACTCATAAATAATAAAAAGAAAACGACGTGTTGATTGACTCTGAGAAACTCACATTAACATGTTACAACAAAACGCATTGCTTCGGATACATAGATATAATCGACCTTGTTGTGCTGTCTAACTTGCAGTGGGAACTTCTACGCTGTTTCTTCAAAACTGAAGATGTATTGAATAATGAAAAAACGGCCTCATTGAACCGATGATTGTAGATACTAAAAATCAAAGTTTGCCTCTACGATAGCCTGTCAGTTAGCGAGCAGTTAGTGACACGCTTACGGATCCATGAGATTGTGGGGAAGTTGAAGTTGGGTTGGAGGTAGTGGAGGAATTCGTATGTCGGCCGTCTATAAACACTGGTTGTATAGGCTGGGTAACAATCTCTAAATTGTTGGTTAACATCGACGCAACCTGTGACATTGCTGGCCGTAGCGCCCAAGAACCTTGAGTGCAAAGAAGTGCAACCGTGATGACCCTCAAGCCCTGCTCCCTTGGGAATTGCCCCTCTAACGTTGGATCAACAATATCCAAAACTTGATTATCCTCGTATCGATTCCAAACCTGCAGCATCATCAAGGTCATAGTTCGAATTCTATAGTTTTAAATGAGTGTCAAATTATAATCATCAAACCAGGATTATATAATAAACAAGTTCTTAAAACCACGCACCCATTGGAGAAGAATCTGCATAGGCTCTGGGAGGTTTGTATCCACGCTCTTTCTCCCACTCACGATCTCAAGGACCACAATCCCGTAACTATAAATGTCTGCTTTTTCTGTTAATTGTCCGTGGACAGCATACTCCGGCGCTGTGTAACCTCTGATTCATGATAAATTAGTGGTAATCTTTAATTAGTCCCGGGAATTGAAAACTTATAAACAAGGTCATCTAATAGAAATTACTAAATGATTTACACAACTTACATTGTTCCTCCGAATCTAGTAGAAAGATGTGATTTGTCTTCTGGGAAGAACCTAGCTAATCCAAAATCTGCTATTTTAGGATTGAATTTGTCATCTAAAAGTATATTTCCACATTTGATATCTCTATGTATAATTCGAACGATAGAATCCTCATGCAGATATGCAAGCCCTTTAGTTGTTCCCACTATAATGTTTAAACGGCTTTCCCAGCTCAAATGACTTTCTATCTTTCCTGCGTAGTTCCAATATCAGTATCTCAAAGCCTCGTACAATTTGGCAAGATTTCAGGACTTAAGAAACTGAACCCTGAAAACAATAGAATTAATAAGAGATACTTACCAAACAAATGCTTGTTTAGACTATTATTGGACATATACTCGTAAACAAGCAAGCGTTGGCGCCCTTGCGTGCAACAACCAAGCAAACGAACAAGATTACGGTGACGGACACTGGTGAGGACCCTCACTTCTGTCAGAAACTCCTCCGCGGCCTGAGTGATCTCCTGCCTTTCGTTCAGTTTCTTAACAACAACAACCCTCCCATCCGAGAGAGTACCCTGCTCGATCAGCAAATTCATTATAATTGATCAGCAAACAACGGACATATTTGGACTAACCCATCAAGTCGGAGTTTGATATTATACCTTGTAAACTTCTCCGAATCCTCCTCTGCCAAGTATGTTGTTTCTGTCAAAATTTGCAGTCGAACATCTTAAAAGCTCGTAATCAAAGATAAATTCCTCGAAGTTTCCCCTCGCAGCAAGATTCTCATCTGCGGAGAGTGTTATTAAAGCAATTTCATCATAGGCGTTGAATACGACCAAGTTAAGTAACTCAGAACAATTTAGCAGGGAAACAGCTAGAATAAATTATGAAAGGATACATTTACCTGTTCGTTTATAGTTCTCTCGTTGCTTAATACGTCGACTGAATCCACAGAAGAGTATGAAGCACATCACCGTAACCAGAGCTGCTCCGCCAATGCTTCCAAGCAATATAGACACTGTTTTCGATGACGATTTCCCCGACGAGGGTGTTAAATTTGGGGGTGCTGCGTTTAAAACGAAAGCAAAACAATCAACATATATGTTATATGAAAATCAAACTCCAAATAGTTGTAGCAAATCTAAAACTCATACCGGAAGTCTGCTTATCTGTGAAAAACGAGTCTGTGTTGAAAATATAATTTCAACTGCGATCGCCGATATCGCATCGGCAAAGTTGAAGTGAAGGAACTATAAAGGAGCCTTTGTGTTTGCGATAAGCGATCGCCGATATCGCATCGGCAAAGTTGAAGTGAAGGAACTATAAAGGAGCCTTTGTGTTTGCGATAAGCGATCGCCGATATCGCATCGGCAAAGTTGAAGTGAAGAAATTATAAAGGAGCTTTTGTGTTTCCGATAAGCGATCGCCGATATCGCATCGGCACATCGCTATCGGCAATGTCATAGAGTCGGCATCTTTGACATGAGTAAAGTTGCGATGCGATGCAAATAAAGTCAATGGTTAAAGTACAAGTCTGCAGCAAATAAATTTGACGTGAAGTAAAAGTTCCTTTACCGCCAGTAAATGTCAGTAGAACAGTAAATGCAATTTACTGTGGGTTGGTAAGTTTTGGTGAAGTTTTTAATTTTGTTTCAGCGGGAGTATGGGCACAAGTAAAGTCTGATAAAAAACATTTAATTTTATTGTTTTTTATTTTTACGGAAGCATGGCAAGTGGAAACGTATGTAAGTCCTTTTGTTTTATTGCCATGAATATATATATATGTAATGTTTTCTTGTGTGTGTATGGTAAGGTAGAAGAGGTATGGTAATGCACAACAGTGCAATGTAATGAAATTGAAGAGTGAGGCACAGCAGTGCGATGTATTGTAACCAACACAGCAGTGTGTAAAAAGATAGAACCAGATGAAGTAATTTTTGGTGTGTGGAAAAACCACGTGTAGTTTTGCACAGCAGTGCATAAAGGAAATGGTGGAGCGAGTTTTTGTAACTCTGTAAGTTTTGCTTTTACAGCAGCATGTAAAAGTGTTTTACACCAGTAAATGTGAATGGAGATTTTACAGCAGTGAATGATGATTTTACACAGCAGTGTAAAAATCATTTTGTAAAAGAGGCAGAGTATTTGTTTTTTTGGTAAATCCCTCTCAGTAAAAGAGGATGTATCAGTTTTTGTTTTCATAAATAGAAATCTTTTATGGTGGTGAAATACTCTGTTACTCAGTGAATTTTTTTTAAGTCTTCTGTGCATAAAAGATCCTGGAGCAAAGTAAAAACAGAGCATTGCCTCTGTGTGTTTGAATATTTGTTTTTTGGTATTTTTCCCCATTTAAAAGAAAAATACCCAACAGTGGTATCAGAGCTAGTCCAGGCTCTTTGAAGACTCAAAGAAGCTGAAGGAAGGTGTGGTTGCAGCAGTCAAACTTCTCCAGCAGTGTGAAGACTCAGCCAAAGGGATACAGGTATTTCTCAAGTTTTTGAGTTATTATTGAAGAAACAGTCAGTGATTTAAAAACACAGTCAAGTATTTGAAGCCTAGATAAGAATGGCAAAGTCAAAGAAGAAAGCCTCCAAGCCTGCTAAAAATGTGTCTCCCTCCTCTACTAAACTAGAAGGCAATCCATTAGAATACATTCTATTTCAAACCCCAAAGTTTGATGGAAACTTTGATGTATGGGAAATAATGATGAGGGCTTTCCTAATGTCTGAGGGGATTGAAGTCTGGGAGTCAGTGATTGATGACAGCAAGATGGATGAAGAATCCATGGAGTATGATGCACAAGCAGTAAAACTAATTTTGGATGGACTCCCTGATTCTGTGAAGAGGAATCTAGGAAAATATACATCAGCAAAGGATATATGGGACAGACTGCATGACCTTCATGCAAAGGGAGCACTGACCATGACAATGAGTCAAGAAGAACCCATCATAGAAGCTGAGAATGAAAAGCTTGACCTCATCAAGCTTCAAGTAAAAGAAAGGGATGAAGAGCTAGCCAAGCTCAAGAAGGAGTTGGATCAATGCAAGAGGAAACATCATGAAGAAGTCATATCCATGACAAATCAGCTGAATGAAGCAAAGAAGCAGGCAGATGCCTTGACAAGTCAACTTGAACAAAGGCACATAAGAGTGAATAAGCTTGTAGAAGAGATCGGACAGTACAAGGTAGAGGTCTCCTCCCTTAAGTCAGAACTACAAGAAGCCAAAAAGCAGGCACAAGGAGCTGAAAAGAAAATGAAGAGCAGTAAAGCAAATGATGAAGAAATCTCCAAAATGAAGACAGAGATTGTCTCCTTCAAAATAGTAGCAGCTGAAGCTACTCGTAGCAAGGAAGAAACTGAGGGCCAACTAGCAAAGAAAAATAATGAATGTGAAAAGTTAGAAGAAGAGATTGTCCTCCTCAGGAAGAAGGTTGAAGGGATGAACAAAATGATGAAGAGCTCTCAAGCTCTGGATGACATGCTCAGCTATCACAGATCTCCATTTGATAAATCAGGACTTGGGTATGTAGGTGAACCCTCAAACAAGGATGAAGATGCTTCAAGCAAAGGAGATGTGAAGAAGCCAGAAAGAGATGGTGATGCTCCTAGTTCCAGCAAAGGCAAGGAGAAAAATGAAGGCTGCAATAGAAGGAATCATGCTCCAAGCAGAAAACCAGCTTCAAGAGGAAATGTAGCTGATGGCAAAAAGGCAAGAGGTAATGGTGATCATCAAAGGATCTCAAGGCAGCAAGGCTTCAGAAGTACATCAAGGAAACCTCCATCTCCCAGGTACCAAAGTTCATTTTTTGGTTATTGTTATGCTTGTTCAAACTTTGGTCATATGGCAAAAGACTGTAGAGCATTTCATGGAGATAGATGTTGTGGTTTCCGACAATCTCCAAGAAATAATTTCACAAGAAGAAATCATGAATCTTTATTCATGAAGAATGTTGAATGTTTCAAGTGTCATAACATTGGGCATATGGCACGTGAATGTAACTTAACATGGGTTCCTATGCAAGCTAGACCCATGCAAAAGAAGAAGGTTACACAAGTATGGAGAAGAAAAGAAATACAGTGTGAAAGCCCCTTAAGCAACGCAGCTGATCTAAGTTTGTTTTGAGAAAACTTGCCAAAAGAAGACAAGTATACATTAAAGGGGAGCTTGTAATTTTTGTTTGCTGAACTGTATTAACAGTCATTTGTTGATGGAGGATGTATTGCAGCGCAGCAGTTGCAAATGAAATCGTTGTTAATTCCTCCAAAAGGTAATATGCAGCAGTGATGAAATCAGCAATGTTTTTGCTTTGTGTTTACGCAATATGCACAGAAATGCATAAAGAAGAAAAGATGGCAGCGCTCAAATGTAAAGAGCAGCAGTATGCAAGGCAATGAGACCCTCACAGCAGTGGGAAGATAGAACACAAAACAGCAGTTTGGAATTTTTTTTGTGGAGCACATGGATTAGAATGAACAGCAGTTTGAAATGTTTTTGTGGTGCACATGCATTGAAATGCATAGCAATGGAAGGTAGTTTCCTTCTATGTAATGTGAGAGAACATACTCATAGCAGAATGAGTGTAATGCACAACAGATGAAATGTTTTGTATTGGGAATGAAAATGCAAAGCAGTGAGAAGAAAATGAGAAGGCAAAACGCAGCAGAGCGTATATGCCTAGTGGCTGAGAATGCAATGAAATTTCTCACACAACAGTAAAAAAAATGTAATGTTTTTCTTCATATGCAATGCAGCATGCAAAGAAATGCATAAAGAAAAACAGGGACAGCAGATTTTTAATGCACACTGGATGTATAAGAATGTGTGTGGCAGCAGAAAGCCAAAGGAATTGCACAACAGTGTATTGTGTAAAAAAAAAAAAAAAAAAAAAAAAAATGAAGACTAAGATTGTGTGAAGCAAGGGTGCATGAGAAAAGGCAGCAGCCTGTGTTTTTTTTTGTGGAGAATGAAGTGCCAAGAGTATGGGCACACAGCAGTATGATGAAACAAAAGGCAGCCACAGTGCAAATTGCAGAGGCAACGCAGCAACAAATAAAAACCCAGGGATGACAGTCTATGGTTATGGGTATGGACAGCAGTGAATATAAAAAAAATGCAGCAGCAAGAAGTTTTGAACAACAGCACATGCAAAAGAAATTTTCCTTACAGCAGTAAAGGTAAATGTAATGAATTGAATTGAAATGCAATATATGCAACAGCAGTGAGTGTAAGAAATGTTTACACACAGCAGTGTAAATTTGTAAATTGGGATAGCGTAGTTGTTCCAAGAAAGACAGAGTATTTTGTCTTTGAAAAGTGCAGAAGCAGTGCAAGTGTAGACACAGCAGTGTGAGGTAGACACAGTAAAGAAGATGGCACAACAGTGCAGCAGAGAATATGCAGCAGCATAAAAGAACATCGTAATGAGTTTGCACACACAGCAGTGCAATGGTTGTTTGTTTTGGAACTGCATTTGAAGCAGTCATTTGGTGAAACCCTCTATTGAAGAGGAAGGTGCTTTTAAGCACATTGTCATTAGTGAATCCCTCTGTAATGAGGAAGGTGCTCTTAAGCACAGTTACATTGGTGAATCCCTCTGTTCAGAGGAAGATGCTCTCTAGCATAGTTTGGTAGATCCCTCTGTCATGAGGAAGGTGCTCTTAAGCACAGTTTCAGGTGAATCCCTCTATTAAGAGGAAGACAACTTTGTTTGTTTATGAACTGCAGCAGAAGCAGTTGGTGAATCCCTCTATGCGAGGAAGATTGGTGAACCCCTCTATGTGAGGAAGATATTCTTGTAACAGCAGTTAGTGAATCCCTCCATGTGAGGAAGTGCTTGGGTAAGATTGAATGCCCAACAGTTGAAATTAAAGGGGAGTGTTGAAAATATAATTTCAACTGCGATCGCCGATATCGCATCGGCAAAGTTGAAGTGAAGGAACTATAAAGGAGCCTTTGTGTTTGCGATAAGCGATCGCCGATATTGCATCGGCAAAGTTGAAGTGAAGGAACTATAAAGGAGCCTTTGTGTTTGCGATAAGCGATCGCCGATATCGCATCGGCAAAGTTGAAGTGAAGAAATTATAAAGGAGCTTTTGTGTTTCCGATAAGCGATCGCCGATATCGCATCGGCACATCGCTATCGGCAATGTCATAGAGTCGGCATCTTTGACATGAGTAAAGTTGCGATGCGATGCAAATAAAGTCAATGGTTAAAGTACAAGTCTGCAGCAAATAAATTTGACGTGAAGTAAAAGTTCCTTTACCGCCAGTAAATGTCAGTAGAACAGTAAATGCAATTTACTGTGGGTTGGTAAGTTTTGGTGAAGTTTTTAATTTTGTTTCAGCGGGAGTATGGGCACAAGTAAAGGCTGATAAAAAACATTTAATTTTATTGTTTTTTATTTTTACGGAAGCATGGCAAGTGGAAACGTATGTAAGTCCTTTTGTTTTATTGCCATGAATATATATATGTAATGTTTTCTTGTGTGTGTATGGTAAGGTAGAAGAGGTATGGTAATGCACAGCAGTGCAATGTAATGAAATTGAAGAGTGAGGCACAGCAGTGCGATGTATTGTAACCCACACAGCAGTGTGTAAAAAGATAGAACCAGATGAAGTAATTTTTGGTGTGTGGAAAAACCACGTGTAGTTTTGCACAGCAGTGCATAAAGGAAATGGTGGAGCGAGTTTTTGTAACTCTGTAAGTTTTGCTTTTACAGCAGCATGTAAAAGTGTTTTACACCAGTAAATGTGAATGGAGATTTTACAGCAGTGAATGATGATTTTACACAGCAGTGTAAAAATCATTTTGTAAAAGAGGCAGAGTATTTGTTTTTCGAAAATCCCTCTCAGTAAAAGAGGATGTATCAGTTTTTGTTTTCATAAATAGAAATCTTTTATGGTGGTGAAATACTCTGTTACTCAGTGAATTTTTTTTTAAGTCTTCTGTGCATAAAAGATCCTGGAGCAAAGTAAAAACAGAGCATTGCCTCTGTGTGTTTGAATATTTGTTTTTTTTTGATATTTTTCCCCATTTAAAAGAAAAATACCCAACAGTCTGTTGAATAGCGCATAAAACAGCCGGCCTCGAGACCTCTGCCTTCACTTTGGGGAGGACAGGTAAGTAATTTAGTTTGAGCTTCAGTCATGCATCTTTGACAACTACTAATGTTAAGCGAGGGCCAACACTGAACGAGACCATATAAGGAGCCATTAATGGATCCAACGGCATAACCATTATTTTCAAGAGTGTTGTTTATGAGCTGCGCAGATAAGACCTGGGCTGTCTGTGCACCGATGGAATTCGTTCCTGCACAATAAGCGTCATCCGCAGGGTCCAAAGCCTCACTATAAAAGCTATTATTCTCATAGCGGAGAAAACAACTGTCCAAATGAATGCGAGCACCATTAACTTGAGGACACACTGTTTTAGCTAGTATCAACGCTTCCTTCACGCATTGGGAGCATTCGCTGGCGTTCAAATACCTCCGACAAACAACAAGACCATAGACAGGATCCGTTTTGCCAGAATCGATTTGCATTGAAGTAGCGAAGCCATCTGTAGAGAGATTTGAAAATAGGGATTGCAAAACAGAATCCAGATTGTCACTAAACGCTGTGGAATTAACATACATGTGTGGGCTGCACCCTTGTCCCACAAATTTAGTCTGGGGATCCTCGGCTGCAAGATTGACTGCAGTCATGATAGCTGCCATAGTAACCAGAAGTGGGAAATGAGCAAGTTCCACCATCAGTCCAGCCAATAACCAATATGCTCTGGATTTGGAACCCAACGTTTTGCTTATATCTCAAAAACTTTGAGGACGACTGGATGCCGTTGAAATAAAATTTATTCTCGAGGCAAATTTGAATGGGGGAAAACATAAGAGTAATTTAATGAAGAATACCAGAATATTTGGATTTCAAATCACTTAACCAAATGTACAAACTGTATTGTCGAGAGACGGGTCTCCGGAGCCTACACGTAAAATGGAATCTAATTGTGAGTGGAGAAATTTTCTTAGTTTTCAATTTCAGTGTGGCTTTTAGTGATTTAAAACGGTGAGATAACAAAGAAATAAAAATAACCATCTATGGTGTGGGATGGATTAAAAATAAATGAGAAGATTTCAAAATTTCATCGAAGACACTTTCAAATGCAAAGGTAAGGGAATATGAAATGTTGAAAATAATAGTGTTTCAATATATTTAACTAAAAATATAATAGGGTTATATTTTAAATGAACTAAAAACAAATTTCCAACGTGTCTGCGACATCACAAATTTGTGGTTTCAACATTGAGAAAGTCAACAATGCAGCGATTTGGCATCTTACACACCCATCTATGGTGTGGGTGGAATTAAAAATAAATGAGAAGATTTCAAAATTTCGTCGCAGACGATTTCAAAATTTCATCGAAGACACTTTCAAATGCAAAGGTAAGGGAATATGAAATGTTGAAAATAATAGTGTTTAAATAGTGTTTTAATGGTTTTTATATTTGATGTTATTAGAAATAATAAATAAAATAATATTGTGATGTTAGGTAAGTATTTGAATATTTGAAAATAATAATGATCCAGACTTAAGGTTTAAGGTATAGATATTCAGTTTTAAAAATACAAAAACGACAGTTGAAGGATTGATATTTATATTATATATCTAAATTAAATTAAATGAAAAGAAATATAATTTTAAAATTTATAAAACTTTTCAGATGTGTCTATATATATATAAAATTTGCATATGAAAAATTTTGATTTTTTTCGTATAGAATTAGATACAAAAGTCTTGATTCGACTTTTTCTAATGAGGTAATTAGAAATCTAACTAAAACTTGTGAGTGGCATCTCATGCAATGTAGAGTTGGTTTAGTCAATTCATATATATATATATATATATATATATATATATATATATATATATATGGTGATAACATGGGATTTTTATGATGATAGGCATTTTATTGTGGGGATTTTAGTGGTGACACTATTGAGATTTGTCGTCCTCAATAGCTGGTGTGTGAACCTCAATAGTATCCCCCTTTACTTCTTCCCACAAGTCATACAAGTATTACAACAAATAGATGATGTAATGAGGTTGGATATAGGGGAGGGAGGCTAGTAGTTGCATGGCCTCCCTACATGGACCAAAAATGACACTTGGTGAGCTGACTAGGATCTATGACGCATGTCGCCCAAGTGCCTCCACATGTCCCTTTCGTGGAGTGGACCCCACCTTCATGTTTTGGCGTTGTTTAGGGTTCCTATTGCCTCATCTTCTCAACCTTGTTTCACTCCCCGTTCATTTCTATTCATGCTCGAAACTTGCTCGTTCTGCTCCGCCAGTAGGTGTGTGTGGGGTGTTCGTTTATGGTGAGGTGAACGTCCATTTATCGCTTGTTATGGCATCTTGTTCGGCTGCTGTGTTGTGTTGTTTGGTTGCTATAGTGTATTGTTCGGCCACAGAGGTGGGGTGTGGGTGTAGTAAAGGGTTTCGACTCCTGTGTGGCATCACGTTGCTGCAAGGTTGTATGTCGTCAACCGTGGTTCGGAATTGGAGGGACCTTTTTTCGATTTCTCTCGCTTTCTCGACCTTGTTTGACCCGACACTAGACACCATGGTCGGCTCGCTACAGTAGGTGTTTGGAGCTTGGCGTCATCCTTCCCTATTAGGATTCTTCATCCTGCCAACCATACTTTCAACTGTGTTTGTCAACACATCTATTTGCTTGGTATTCACACCATTCGTCTTATTTGTGTTAATATCTAACTTTTTGTACATTATGTGGAGTATATGTGGCTTTAATTCGTGGCTTCTGTGGCTTAATTGGTGGCTTTTGTGGCTTATTTTAAAAGAAAAAAATGGTGTTTATGCACTAGTTGGGTTTTTCAGTGGCTTGCTTTCCTTCTGTGAACATATGGAGTATCTGTGGCTTCAATTCATGTCTTTTGTGGCTTAATTGGTGACTTATGTTGCTTAGGTTGAAAAAAAATTGGGGTTTTTGCATTGGTTGGGTTTTTGGGTGGCTTGTTTGCCTTATGTGAATGTTTGTACTATATGTGGCTTCAATTCGTGGTTTTTGTGGCTTAGGTTGAAAAACTAAATTGGGGTTTTTGCGCTGGTTAGGCTTTTCAGTGGCTTATTTTCCTTCTGCGAATGTATGGAGTATGTGTGGCTTCAATTCATGGCTTCCATGGCTTAGGTTGGAAGAAAATTTGGGATTTATTCACTGTTTGGGTTTTTCAGTGGCTTGTTTGCCTTCTGTGAATGTATGGAGTATTTGTGGCTTCAATTCATGGCTTTTGTGGCTTAGGTTGAAACAAAAATTTGGCTTTTTACATTGGCTGGGTTTTTAGCTGGCGTTTGCCTTCTGTGAATGTTTGGACTATATGTGGCTTCAATTCGTGGCTTCTATGGCTTAATTGGTGACTTCTGTGGCTTAGGTTGAAAAACAAATTGGGGTTTTTGCATTGGTTGGGTTTTTTAGTGGCTTGTTTTCCTTTTGTGAATGTATGGATTATATGTGGCTTCAATTTGTGGTTTCTGTGTCTTAATTGGTGGCTTCTGTGGCTTAGGTTGAAAAAAAAAGTTTGGGGTTTATGCACTGGTTGGGTTTTTCAGTGGCTTGTTTACCTTCTATGAATGTATAGATTACTTGTGGCTTCAATTCATGGCTTTTGTGGCGTAGGTTTAAAAATTGAATTGGGGCTTTTGCACTGGTTGGGCTTTTCAGTGGCTTATTTGCCTTCTGTGAATGTATGGACTATGTGTGGCTTCTATGGCTTAGGTTGGAATAAAATTTGGGGTTTATGCACTAGTTGGGTTTTTCAGTGACTTGTTTGCCTTTTGTGGATGTATGGAGTATCCGTGGCTTAAATTCGCCACTTTTGTGGCTTAGGTTGAAAAACAATTTGGGGTTTTTAAACTGGTTGGGTTTTTCAGTGACTTATTTGCCTTATGTGAATGTATGGAGTATCCGTGGCTTTTGTGGCTTAGATTGGAAAAACAAATGGGGTTTATGCACTGGTTGGGTTTTTTGGTGGCTTCTTTGCCTTCTGTGAATGTATGGAGTATATGTGGCTTCAATTGGTGGCTTCTGGTGGCTTTTGTGGCTTAGGTTGAAAACAAATCAGGGTTTTAGTACCATAATAATTAGTTTGTATAATAGTCTTTGCATATTCCGCTGAGTTGCTCGAGCCAGTCTTTGCATAATAATTTGTTTGTATAACAATCTATGTTTGTATACTAATTTGTTTGTATAGCTATGGCTTCACCAGATTGAGTTTCTCGATCCAGTCTTTGCATAATAATTTGTTTGTATAATAGTCTTTGTTTGTATAAAAATTTGTTTTTATAACTATGGCTTCTCCAGATTGAGTTGCTCGAGCTAGTCTTTGCATAATAACTTTTTTGTATAACAGTATTTGTTTGTACGAAAATTTGTTTGTATAATTGTGGCTTCTCTAGATGGGGTTGTAACACATTATAGTTTATTTTTGTTCTTACCACTTTTCTCCAAACATTGCCTTCTATGTGTTGCACATGCTTAACTAGGAGACATACAATATTGTGATGTGAGAGGGTTTCTCGTGGTTGGGAAATAATCTACAAAAGTGAGGTCTTGTTCTATAGCTTTCTACAGTGGAAAAATAGTCAATTAATTGGACTTTCATACTGTAGATGGTTAAATAACTGAAGTGATAATAATTTGTCTGTATCAACATCTCGGCATATTCCACTGAGTTGGAGACAATTTCTTTCTGACTATTGTTGTTGTGTATAGAATTATGAGCCCTAGCACTCCCAACATGGATTTTTTGTATGCATCATATGGACTGTCTTTCTTATGGGTTTAATTGCTATGAATTCACATTGCTATAATGGCTACCTTCATCTCTCTTTAAAGTTGCAACGAAAACCTTGAGTATTTCTTATTGGAGACAATTTCTTTCTCATTACTGTTGCTGTGTACAGAATCCTGAGCCTTGGCACTCTCAACATTAATTTTTTTTATGCATCATATGGAAGGTCTCTTTCTTATGGGTTTAATTGCTATGAATTCACATAAGAGGAAGCATAGGCTCAATCATTCTTTTAGTACCATAATAATTTGTTTGTCATCACGGTCTCTGCATATTCCACTGAGTTGCTCAAGCCAGTATTAAAATCGACACATGCATTATTTACCAACATCTAAGTGTCATTCATTCGTTGAACATGATGATAACAAAAAGAACCCTAAATTTTTGTTGTACTTAAATTTGATTTAATTCTCAAGTGGATTAACTTGCAGCGATGAAATTCTTGAAAAAAATTTCAAGGCATTGCTAAATGAAATCTAGTTGGAGTTCTTATGTTATGTAACAACTAAATTATGGGTGAGCTTAATAATTATGTTATGTAATAGCTGGAGTGCTTATGGAATAGTGGGAGTAATTATGTTATGTAACAGTTAGTCAATGAATTAGTTTTTGTTACATGTTAGTTAGTTAGGTTTTGTAACATTGGAATTTAGTTAGTCAGTTAGTTAGTTCTTGTAACATGCCAGTTAGTTATTTTTGTAACATTATAAATTATAAACCATACTCGAAACATATTGTATATTTAACTAGTATATTAAACTGTATGCTTGTCTTTTGAACTGTATCCAAATACACATTGGAACTTACATTGCTACACACCAAAAAGTTATGGTAACTTCATCCATATTGCAATTTGGTTACAAACAAAAATTTTATGCCACCCCTGTGCTTGATGGCCTCCATTTTCTGAATTTCCCAAACTTGTTGAAGTGCTTGCCTGAGCCAAGTTTCTGCAATACGCTTGAGTCCAATTTACTCCTTGGAACCATGGAGAGATTGAATAGCCAAATTTTCCACTTGTGCTACTAACCCCAACACTAACTGGAGGTGGCCTATAATACATAAGATTTAGGTGTATAGGGGGTGGGTATAACCCCTGAACGATAATTGGGGACTTAGATGTTAATCAGGTCCTGATACGATAGTGTATGATCTAAAATGTCGTCCAAAGTGTTGGACACCATCTTATTTTCCTCCAAATAACTTTCACCATACTCTTCCTTGTCTGTCATAGCTTTTTTTTCCAGCATTTTTTGAACCTTTATTACCTCTCGCTCTTTCCTTGCCAATTGTTTTTGATGTTCCTTCTCTTCCCTTGTTTTTTGTCTTTCAAACATTTCCTTTGCCCGAGCTGTTGCTGTTGCAATCCTTGAATCTCTCTTTTCCTTGGCTAACTCTTTCTTTCTCTATTTAGCTTCCTTAATTTCAAGTTTTCTAGGCTCAGACTTGAACATTAGGTTCATATATTCTTCAGAGGTGAGTAACTGTGAACTCCTCTCTAACCAAAGATAGTATGTTTTTGAATGTGGTTATGAGGCCTTCACTCTTTGTACTGGTAGCTTTAGGAACCTACCAAGTATTGTTTGCTTCGTTGTCACATGCTCATGATGGCTTCACACTTGCCTTAGAACCTCAGGGAAACCCGATTGAACCCCATTGCTATCCTCGTTTGGTACTTCATTCAAAAGAGACTCTTATTCTAGTAATCCATTGTCCATAAAATAATGAACAAGTTTTTAGTGCTCAACTCTACTAGTTGAGAAGGCATTGCCATGCTTTCATCATTGGTGGATGACATATTATGTTTGTTTTTATTCATCATGGCCTCTATCAACCATGATGGTGGGGTTACTTGGGTTGATATGCTCAATTGGCCATTGTTGATTCTTATTACATTCTCATTTGAAACCACATTTTCATTGTCATTTTCATGATGAACTACCTCATTTGGAATATCACATGCAGAATTAGTAGGTGCTTCAGTGGGTGGGGCAGCCTCCATGTTATTGACATTTGGTTCATTACTGAACTGTGTCTCACATACATGTTCATCATCATAGAAGTTCCCTTGAGAAAGGGATATCATACCTTCAGTAACAATATAATCTTCCTGCCAATCCACATCTTCTTGGCAATCAACTTGGTCATGTAAGTCCTCTGCTTCCTGACCTTCCACAACAAATGTCTAGCTGCAACTAGTATCATTAAAAATAGCATCAAAATTCAATGGCCAAATTCCAGTCCTCCTAATTCCAATCTTGATATTAGAAGGTGTTAGATCCCTTTTAAATGATTTAATTGCAATCTCATCTAGCTCAAACGTTTTTACCTCCACCCCTAGATTCTTTGCCATCCATGAAGCTTACTCTACCCTGAAATAGTTCTTGAAAGGCCCAAACACGCTGACATAAAGGGGTTGAAATATGTGAGTGGTATGAGCTGGCAATGTTAATAGGTCAATGCTTAAATGGTTGGCCTCCTTGATTTTATGCACAACCATGTGGCTTCCATGGCCATCTAATTAGTAGGTGTCTATTTTCAGGCGAGACACCACCTCTCACGGATGCAGGAAAGTGAAAAATCCAAATCCATAAGAGTTCCTTTGTCATCCATGCATGAGGATGTGTAGCCATGCATGCACATGGTTCACAATTTTTTATATAGTTTTTAAGTTGTGTTTTTCCTTTGAATAAATAAAAACTTGGGATTGAAGAACCAGTTGCATTGACACAACAAATTATAGTGATCCACTCCATGCTCCTAGGAATTTTTTTGGCACATTTCTGCTCCCTCTCTTGGCAATTACCCGCATGCCACAATTCCTTCCAACCTATAAGCTTGTTTCGTCACAGTTATAGATATGGTTTGGGGCATAAGAGTGTTTCTCATATGCATGGGAAAGGGTGCCATAGAAATTAGAAAAAACTGCAGGGCATAAATTTAAAGCCATGTCTCTTTAAAGACCCTCCTTTGTTCGTAAGACAAGATATGGATGCGTTTATTTAAACCCACTCCACCAAGATTTGCCAAGAAACCCATCTTTGAAGGGGTTTGTCCTCCCATGATAGATTTGAGCTACTTTGGATATGAGTTGTATCAACTCTAACCCATGTCCCATTTGGTTCATCTCCTTACACCACAAAACCACCTCGACCTCCTCCTCTTCAGTCATAATAGTAACAGACCCTCTACGCTTTGTATGAGTGAGCCCATTAATCTAATAATGTATGCTTGAGGTTGAAATTCCATGTTTTTTTGTAGATGCACATATTGAATATCCCCTAAACTCTATGTCATCAATTGCACCTAGTATGTCTTCCTTTGTCCACCCTCTTATGGCACTGATCTTCTTCGTTGAGCTTGCACCTTGTATTGTGGTTGAGGGTGGCTCTGTGGTAGATGGTTGGACAGTAGGATCTGCCACCACATGGGCATTCTCAACATCATTGCATGGAGCATTGGCAACATTGACATCATCAACCATTTCCTCTTTCGATGAAGTGCATTGCAATTGGGCACCCTTGGTCCCTCGCCTCCTCCTGCTCCTTATACGATCTGCAATTGAAACTCTTGGCATGGCTGCAACGACGTGAATATTGTTTAAATTAATTTATGGTAGTGGAAGTTGTTTCAACAATAGAAACTCAATCTTATTTGAATAAAAAATTTAAATATGAAAAGGGTAATAAATAATTTCAACATGCATAATAGAAACTCAGTGTTATTTATTTCCTGAAATTTAAATATGAACATGTTAATTAATACTTGCAACCTGCATATATTTGAATAAGAAATATATGTGTTTGCATCGACGTGAATCTCTATCCACATATATCAAGACTTAATTTGATAGAAATATGAGGCCTATGTGTTTGATAGAAATATCAAGCCTAAATTTAGCTTGAACATAATCATGTATCCTGAGCAGGGTATCAAATCCATAATATCCTGATCAACCTCAAAAAAAAAAGGGAAGGGTCCTAAAAATTGTCTCCTCACAACAACTCTAAAGATTGTAATAATATTACACTCATTTTTATTAGATTCAGTAGGATTAAATGAAGATAGGCTCTAGATAACCTCTGAAGGGACGAAGGTTTGAACTACTCGTTCATTGCAAGTGATGATTAAATTCTATGTAGCTGGGTTTGAAGGGACGAAGGTTTGGACTACTCATTTTGTTGGGTCTCGGTTTTGTCTTATTTTTTAATCATTTCTCTAATGTCGTCAATTGACTAAATGATTATTTTCTAAGAGTATTTGTTACTTCTTTGTTTTAACAGGATTAAAATAGCATTAATGAGAGTTTAATTAAGGCTTGTATGTTGCAGGATTAAAACTGGTTTTATTATACTTTAGGACGTGCCTGCACCAGTGCATTCACATGCCTGCACCATTACACTTACCTGCCTGCACCATGCATTGGGATTCTTGCACTAGTTACAGTGGGCTTCCTACACTCTGAAGGATTCCTAGACTGAACTTACATTCTCTGTACCTATACTCAAACCTTCCAGTTCATGGGGCTCGAATTGTGGCAAATGTAATTAGCAATCCTATGATAATGTTTCTTTTATCTCTGCGCATTATTGATTGCTGCAGGAAAGGGACTATTTTCAATGGTTATAAACCTCTAATTACCCATCTCGACAGACTATAGCATGGTCACATATTTCATATCGAAACAATTACTGCCGAGGTCACTATTGTAGCATTTTGTAGATGGTGATGATGTGCCAAAGTTGGATGCGACATACCTGAAGTGGCAAGAATTAGGATGCATTGAATTATTGTCATGACAGAAATTTCATGCCTTCAATACTGTGCATTTGATGCTACGAACTTGTCGGGGGCAGTGTGGAATTAGTCATGCCCATTGCTCGTGCGGTGGAAATACTAGAAACATTGTCCATAATCCAGCAAAAATTGGTGATGAATACAACTAACTTTGAGAAAATGAAAGCGACAACGACTACTGTTATGGCCAGCAACGCTTTGCTGGGAATTTCATTCGAACGCATTGTTACTACGATTGAGTATGTTAGAGTCGGTCTACTTATCCCTCCATAAGAGATCAAATCTCTTTTGCATTTCATGATTAGGTGTCCCACAAGTTTTGATCAGTTGCATTTCGTTAGGCATGCCATAACTCTGATGGAGTGGGTTGTGTCATTTATTCCCCTCGTGCTTGGTACTACTGGTTCAGGCCTGTTTATTAAAATAAGTCTTCAAAGGTCATTTACAATCATGTTTTAAATTTTTAGGTCTTAGGTCTAGGGTTGAGTCAATTTTGTCTTGAAAAGTCTTAGAAGACCAGCAGGCCAGAGGGATGACTTTGATAGATCATCACTTCAATAATTTTCATCATTATACAGCTGAATTAGGACTTCTCTTCAAAACTCTGTTTTGAATATAAGTCGCCATCTCATTTTTGTAAAAATTGTCAAAATTTTCAGTTCTTCAATCGTTCAAGTGCAGCCTTGGTCTCCTTTGCCATAGCATATCAGAGCTATCACTGCAAAAATTATTAGAGAAAATCATTATTTCAACCAATTTTAAAGGGGAAATCAAAAAAGTCAAAGCCTATTAATTTTCAAAAAGTGTCAACAGCCAAACATAAGAAAATGGGTTTTGGGTTAAGCAAAAATCAACAAGGAGTCTATATGAAGATATTTCTCCTCATTTGCAACCCATTCTACATTCCAAAAGAAAAGAGCATTGTGTTAAGGTGATTTTGTGAATTTTAGGGCAAATCGGCCTGTTTCGAGGGCGCGCTACACATCAAGTTGGGCGCACTACGCATCGGTGGCGCGCTACGCATCAGGCCGAAATTTTCAGTGTAATTTTGCACGGGCGCTATGCATCAGGGGCGCGCGGCGTGTTGGGTGAGGCGCGCTACGCATTGAAGTGTATGCCCAGAACTTGGCCAGAAATCACTAAAACGCCTCTTCTCAAGCATCAAATCATAGGTAGGCTTACATTCACGGCTTGTTCTTGCTTTTTGGATGGTTTATGTAAGAGATTATGATATATTTGCCATGGAAAACCAAGTATAAAAACCCTCATTGTCCATTAATTTGCTGTAAGGATTTAAATGCCAAGACTGCTGTAGGGTTTCAAAAGTAAATGTTAACCAAGGTTCTCATTTTCATATTTCCTTTTGATTCCCTATCCCTTATATTTACCAATATTTTCCCCAATAATTCCTCCTAAAACCCTACACTATTCTCCCTCAAATCCTAAACCCCTCCCTTCTGCTACAAACATATTTTCATACCCTACCTCATCCCAAACCCTAAAACTTCAAGATTTTCATGTCCCTTCCCTTTCCTAAATTCCTTGTTTTATTTCCATTGTCCCCATTTCCCTAATGTTTCCCCTTTCCTAACATTTCCCTTGTATATTTGTGTCCCCTTGGTCACAGCATTTTGAGAGAAAGAAAAAGTCTACAGTCAAATTTTGCACACAGTTGTATATCAGCATATATAACATGTCAGAGACTGAGTCAGTTTATGAGCAGGATTATGATAGTGATTCTACACCAGAGGTAAGTGTGCCAAGGAAATATCACAAAGGTGGCAAAGGTGGTCAGCATGCCAGGGAGGAGCCTACTTCTTTGGCTCAATTGCAAGCTTGTCCACTTGCAATGGGCTGTTTTCGGTATCTATCATGTTTTGAATACTGTGAGCGGATCTCACAAATCCAACATCATCGGGAACTAGTCCGTTTATTTGTTCTACATATGCAGGATGGTCATGTAAACCTTGCCGGAGTGAATTTCACCTTGTCATCTGAGACTATTGCTCAGGCCACTGGGATACCAAACGTAGGGGAGGAATGGAGTAAACGCCAGCAGTTAGACAGATTTCACTATGAGCCATATATTAAGCCCAGATGTGTAAGACACTTGACTGCAGTTTTTCCTTTCAGATTCCTAAGGGATGAGTATGCACCATTGATGAAACTCATCATTCGATATTTCAGTTGCGAGGGCAGATTCTCACGTCTCTACGCGTACCATGTTCGTTTGTTGATGCATTTTACAAGGGTACGTATGATGAACATTGCATTTTTCATGTGTCGCAACATAGAGAGGATGGTGCCTTTAGTACAAAGGAAGAGCCCAACACATCAACATAAAAGCATCTATCATTATGCATTGATCAAAATCATAGTGATGCATCAGTTGGCATAGCAGGGCATTACTTGGGAGGATTTTATTTCTCGTGACCTTTTCACAGCGCCACAGCCACCTCCTGAGATTGTTCATGACGAGGGAGGGCCTTCACATCAGTTTGATATTCCTGAGATAGAGCATGTCAGCGCTCCAGCATGTGTGACATATCAGCGAGGACATAGGGCCTTATTTGCATCTACACAACGAGTATTATCTCCACCCGGGGTGGAAGGGGTCTCGTTGACTTCATCAGCATAGCGAGTGTTATCTCCACCTAGTGTGGAAGGGGCCTCGCTTTCGACAGCAGCACTGCAGGTACAAGATAAGGGCAAGAAGCCCAAGCATGAGGAGAGGTCTTCATGTGAGCCATCAGGTTTTGTTACTAGTCATGATGAGACAGCTTCATATATCAGGTATCTAGAGCAGCGCAATAAATAGTTAGAGGATGAGCACACACTTATAGAGCTGCAACGAATCCGTGAAGACCGTAGGTTGGCCCGTAAAAGACCGGGTGACTTGACACCTGTGGCACGACAATTTGTGCTTGAGAAGGTCAACCGACACTTGGAGGGGTTGTTGGTGAAAGCCAATAGAGACAAAGACTTGCTTTGTCACATGAAGAATCATTACTGGGCCCGCATGCATGTTTGCAAAGCAAAAATTAAGATCCTTAAGAGGCGATTGAGCAAGGCACTAAAACGGCGGAAAAGGCCCGATCCACTCCAAATTTTGGCCGAAGCTTCTTTGACTGAGCATAGTACTTGATTGGGGACCCCCAGCCCAAATTTCAAGAAATTTTGGAAAAATTTTGTCAATTTTGAAATTTTTATGTAAAAAACAGGTTTTTGGGCTCAACACGTAGCGCGCCGCGCGCTACCCTGAAGATTGGGAGGTCCAAATCATGAAAGGTTTGCATTTTTGGATTTTTCATGATGAAATACATCTGCTTAGCCACTGCCAAGGCATTTCATCAAGGTTTGGGTCCCCAAAAGGTCAAAAAACATGCAAAAAATGACCTCACTGCCCCTTTTTGGACACACAGGTAGCAGCCTTGGGAGAATGCACTTTTGGAGGGGCAAATGGACATCAAATTGGAAAATTCCAATTGGGTTGGAAAGTAGACATCCAGGGCTTTCCAACAAGCCAACCTGAGCTCAGTTTGGATGCTTGGAAATGCCCCAAAAGTAGGTGGAAAGGCGCTCTACGCGTAGGGCTCAGGCGCGCTACACATGAGGATGTTTTGCACATTTTGCACCTTCCAGCTCAGGAATTCGCCCAGTTTTGACTTGTGATGGGATTTTTCACCCCCCTTGATGTAATTAATGTAATTTTATGTTGAATTGACACTTATTTACCTATTCTGGATGATTCATTCATAAAATAGCAAACATTTAATGAATGAATTAGTTTCCTAGCTTATAGAGGCAGGTTGTTTTGACTGCCTAGATTATAGTGCTTTGTTTAGAATTGGTTGAAACAGCTCCTAGGATGATGAGCTCGACCCCTAGAGGCAAGGGAATGTGTTAGCTTGCCTATATTATGTATTTTCTTAGTCATTTTCATGGTTGGTGTTATATACCTAGGGGGGATAATATGGGGTACCAAGGGAGGTACCCAAGGTAATAATGTAATAATGGGATGGGCCATAGTAATAAATAAGGTGGTTAACCCATGTCATGTAAGGGACCACAAGTAGTTAATAATAATGTAATGGGCCCATGGTATTAGTTGATGGTATGAGGGAACCATGGTAATGACCCATGGTATTGTATGTATGAGGCCTATATAGAGGCTAGAGACTCCACTTGAGAGATAGAGAAGGATTATTGTATGAACATGCATATGGCTTGTGGAGTGGTATCTTTCCTTAACGAGTGAATGTATGGTGTTGCCCTACCATAAGGGTTTTGATCAATAAAGAATCAGTTCATATCATTTCTGGGTTTATTTGCATTGTCTTATATTTTTATATCAGATCTATAATATTCCGGGTTAGATCTACAACAATTGGTATCAGAGCATAATATATTTCCATTATCATATATTTCCGGGTTAGATCTACAATAGTTGGACTCTTTGGGAAGAGGCTTTGAGACTATATTGTACATTTTACTTCAGCATTTTGGCAAAGGGAAGACCAGGGATTTGCAGCACTATTTGGAATTCTTGTGGCTTTATGTCTTGATGGTGTGCTTCTTTCAGTACTTGTAAGTTTGTTATGTGTATCATTTTCCCTCTCTCATCTTCTTCAATTGAGCAAATGAAGTGTTAAGGTAGAATCCATAAATTTGCTATGCTTTGCCTTTAAATTTGTTTAATTTTCCATGTTTTCTTCAGTTTAAGGAGAACCCTTGCGCTTGCTTGCTCTCCTTAGCTCCTCACCTGTTTGATCTATTCACCTCATCACTTTAAAAGCATCAAAACAATTGCCTACCTTGCTCCAATTAGACCTCTGTAGTAATTGTGTCTCATCCACGCACCCAAAATTGCTTTTCCCTTTGATTCAACAAAAATCCCAAAAAATCACCTTTAAACCTCTGCACTTAATATCTAGCCTGAGATCAGTATTCCTTATTGGTCATCTCAGCCCCTTTGAAAACCTTTTGCCGAGATAGACCCGGAGAGAGCCCTCTCCTGTCCTCGTAGGGCTAGCTACGAGGCTGAGTGTGGTATGATATTGCCTCGAGTTTTGCCTTCCTCAGCCTGAGGCAGATTTGAGCGCTAACATAGTGGCGACCATACTGGGGAAGAATTCTCAATGGTTTGCTTGCTGATGAGTTTGTTTCACAAGTGTTAGACGGAGCCTGAAGTTATGCCAGGTAGCCTTCGAAACACTTTTTCTTTGCATTAGCGAAAGTAGATAAATGCTGCTTCAGTCAATCTCCGGTTAGCTTGTGAAAATTGTTTTGCAAATCACCCCAGTACTTTTGTTTGTTCTAGACCTTGGATGAATGAGTCTAGCAAATTCATAGGCTGAGATTTATTGTGGCCCTTTGATTGTTCCTAACAATTCCACACTGGCTTCAAAAAGACATACGAGAGCTAATCCAGATCCGAATCCACCTCCTATTTACGAAAATCCAAACTTGATTCGAAAAATCCTCCGTCAAGAAAGCTCGGCGACTCCCTTGGTTAAATCCCATTCATGTCCTGCAATTTTTGAGTATCTTGAAGAACTTGACTTTGACGAGAAATTTGAATTGTCGCTGTTTAAAACTCAATCCGAAAGTGCACTTGATTCTCTCGTTCCAAATCCTGACTTTGCTGCAGCTCTTAAAGTTGAAAAACATAATAAATTAATCGGAAATTTTATCTTGAGGCACCTTCAGAGTGATATTCAGGCTGCAAATATTGCTGATTTCTTAGAAGTTGCATCTGCGAATATTGGATCTACTATCACGGCTTCCACTTCGAAAAATCCCATCGAACCGCCTTTCATTCCCACCATTCCTGTGCAACCTATAATTACTTATTCAGAATCTGCAGCTAATTCCCCTCCTTCATCCCACATTGCTTCTCCTCCGCATACACCTCCTCATACTCCTCATACTTCGGTTACATCTTCTCCACCAACTACTCCCAGACCAAATCCGCCTAGAGCAATGGCTGCTCGGTTTGCTCCTCTCGCTCTTCCTCAAGATTTGCATGATATGCCTGCGGATTATCAGAGTAAGATTCCTTTATTTGATGGCACTCCTCAAAGTGTGTTCGCTCAACAGCACATAGACAAAATGGCAAATTTTTGTGATTTATATGAGATTGATGAAGAGGATGTAACTATGCGGTTGTTTGTGCAAACATTCGGAGGAGAGGTAAGAAAATGGTTCAGAGGCTTGGGAGCCAGAAGTATACCTACGTTGGCTGAACTTCAGAGACAGTTTCTAGATCGTTGGGAACTCAGAAAGGATCCGCTTCAGATCAATGCCGAGTACAATAATATCAAACGCAATCATGGTGAGTCTATTCAAGACTATATTATTAGGTTCAATACAATTTATAATGCTATTCCGGATGATTTAAGGCCATCTAGAAAATCAGCTCTTCTCAAATTCCCGGATGGTTTTGATCCGGAGATGGCCTATTCATTACGGGATAGAGATCCGCCTACTTTAGAAGATATGCAAAAGATTGTTGTTAATGTTGAGGCAAATCTGAATGACAAGAGAGCACGATTGAAGGCAGAGAAAAGAGTGACTATAAAGGAAGAATCTACATCAGAACCACCTTGGCTTCGTGAGATGGAAAAAATGCTCAAAAGAATCAACCTTGACAAATCAGAACCGCGGATTCGTAATCCAAATTACCATGGCCAGCAACAACCTCAGTTCAGAATTAAGCAGCGTGAACCAAGAATACAAGAGCCGGCAGCCCAGCAACCGATCAAGACTCCTCTTTTGCAGAATTTTGTGAGTCAAGATTCAGATGAAGATGCTGATGTAGTAGGGGACCAAAATCACTTCTTTACCCCTGATGATCTGCCCATTTACATCACTAAAGAAGAAGAGTATGGAGAAAGTTCAGGCGCCCAGCAAGATGAAGATTTTATCTTAGCTAATGATGCAGATTTAGATGATTACGAAAGAGGATATTTCAATGCCTTGTCCACCCAACAGGAGTAGTATTCATTGAGGAACTGAGATGTGCCTATCAATCCGATTCAGAAAAGAAAAGAAGCTACAGCACCAAAGACGGATTCACCGATACCACAGAAAAAAGGAAAGGAGACAATTGATCCCACAACTAGCAAGATATCAGCAGCAGAAAAGACAAATCAGCCAAGTGTAATCAAAGATAGGAGGGAAGTTCCGGTCAAAGAAGTCGACAAAGTTTCAGCATTTAGTTTGGAAAATGAAATTTCCAAATTAAAAGTATCTATTCCTTTGACTAAAATCATGAAAAACAACAGCTACCGAGGTCAAGTCTTTAAAATTCTGAATTTTGATCCCATGTTTGACACGGTGAACATTGAAGATGATCAGCCAGAATTTATATTTGGGCCAGCATTGGATGGTGAGTCCCTTGATAATGATGTTCCTCCCTTTTATATCAGTTTGAGATTGCATGAATATGTTTTGCACAATGCTATGTTCGATTCGGGTGCATCGCACAATTTGATGCCAAAGGCGATCATGGAGAAGCTAGGGTTAGACATTACAAGGAAATATCATGATTTGTATTCATTTTATTCCAGCCGTGTAAGATGTATCGGGCTCATCAAAGATTTGGTTGTTAGCTTAGACCAAATCCCAGCGAAGAATGTCTTGATGGATGTGGTTGTGGCGGACATTCCTCCACGTTTTGGTATGCTACTCTCAAGATCTTGGGGGGCTAAGTTGCAGGGCACTCTACAGCTAGACTTTCTTATGCTGCAATTCCAATCTTCGGTCAAATGAGAAAGCTATATCGAGAGAAAAAGATGAAATACACGATAACCAGCAAAGAGAAGCCAATCAATCATCCTGTAAATTATGTACATACAGATTTGGAGTCATTTGTTTTATTTGCTGATAGTTTTAATGATCTAGATAGTCAGTTAGTTCAGGCGGAAGATATAGCATAGATCACTGAAAATTTCAGAGAAGTTCTGCAAAAGGAAAAAGGAGAAAAGCCAGCTACTATGGAGCAATCAGCTGAAGATAAGTGGCAGCAAACAGAAAAAACAGAGCTAACACAATTTCAACACTTGGAAGAAGATGTGTCAGGCAGAAAGAGTCGATTGTGCGGACACAACCAACCTCCCTAGGAGCCTAAGACTCTCTAATGACAAACAAGACAAACAAGAGCAATCCTTCTCTAAACATGCATTTACTATACGAGAAATCAAGTGTTTAGATCCTACTTGTAATCCAACGCTGTTGTAGCAGTCCAGCTCCGCTGATCCGGATGAGCTCCTCCTTCACTTTGAAACCTGCATACACTAACAGTCAAACGATTAAATAGCACTTGATAATCTCATAGAATAAAACATATTTAACACTGTTACACTAAAAAATGTCACCTTGACTACTTACAGTTAGTATGGCTCAAATCAACAGTCATGCTACCCTCTTAGGCAAGTCTCATGCCTCTGTTATCCATCTCAAACTCAAAGAAGAGAGAAAGTCTTGTAAAAACTATGTTTATCTCTGGGGTCGCAGGTTCTCTCTAGCCTTACCTGCGGGGACGCTGACCATGTTCACAAAATCTGCGTCCATGGACGCTCTGTATGTTAAGGGACAGGTGCGTCCCTCTGTAAAAGGCAAAATGCGCGAGTTTTATCTTGAAAAAGTTACTTGTGGTTACTTCTAGAACATTCTAGAGGTCGGTTTGATGAAATGGATGCGCCTCCAGTTGGTTCATGTATCTCTATTAAGGGGGAACTTATCCCATCAATAAGGGAGCTATCCCACCCATAGAGGGGGATGATCCCATTGATAGTGGACCTGAATAACCTCTTTACAGCACTATAAATAAAGGCATTGAGCCAGAAGGAGAGGAGGTTGGAGCTATACATTTTCTTTGGGTAAATGCTGCAGGATTTAGGTCTTCCATTAGAGCCTTTGTGAGGAGAGATTGTCTTCACTTGATTCTACTTGGGAGAGGGTGAGCTTTGTCAAAGTAGAGGAAAACCCTTGATGGACCCTGGGAGGAACTTGCACAACACCAAGGCCAGGTTGTAAGAGTTTCTTTGTTTCGTTATTAATACAAACTGGTTTATTTTTCTCAATAGCTTGTGTTAATGAGTTATTTCATGTGTTCCTTGGTCTGCATGTTGAATATATGTTTTATTATATGAAATGCAAGTGCTTGGTAATTGTTTGATTGTTTGTGGTTGCAGGAATTGACTTGAAGGAGGAGCTCATCCGGATCGTCAAGAACGGACTTCAACAACAGCGTTTTGGAATAAGGTAAGCCTAAACACTTGTAGTTTTCATGTTGTAAAAGGTGTATTTAGAGAAAGATCACTCCATTTTGTCTTGTTTGTCATTAGAATGTCTTAGACTTCTAGGAAGGTCAGTCGTGTCCGCACCCTTGACAGATTCCGTGTGACAAATTGGCGACTCCGCTGGGGAATCCATTAATGAGAGAGTCTTTTCCTTTATATGAACTTTGCTTTGAGAAAATCATTTTTATTTTCTGGTTTTTGACTGTGAGAATTAGTATTTGGGTGGCTTAGCTGTAGATTTAGTTGGCTTTAGTTTTTCTTCCTTTTTCCAGAAGGACGCAGTCTCTGTGTGCTGCACAGTGCGTCCTTGGACGCGCTGTTGTCGACTGCACAGTGCGGGGCCGCACCTGTGACAACGGGTGGCCTGCGTCTTCCTGTAAAAGTTAAGAAAATTCCATTTTTGCTTTAAATTACTTTTAGATTTTGTTTTTTCTTAGTGTTTTCTGCCCAGATCCTTTAGTACCCTGTCAAGAATTCTCACCTGAACTAGTTTTGTGAGCTTTGAGTGTTTTAGTGGTTTTCAACGAAGTTTAGACCTAGGGTTTGATTTTTGGAAAGGCTTTGTAGTGACTTTGAGCTTAGAAAGTTGTCCAGCCTTAGATATCTCTGGTTAGTCAACCTTCTTAGAAGTTGAGCCTGTCGTAAAGTCTCCTTGTTTGAGCAACTTGTCATTTGAGTTGTTTTGGGTCAAATTTCGAATTGCTTGTTTTTAAAGTATTGATTTCCATTTTCAAAAAGACAAAAAGATTAGAATTTTGTTTTGACTAGTTTTTGGTTCTGCAATAAGCTAGTCCTTGATTTGATTGTGATCAAGTAAAACACCTTAGAAATAATCATTGTTAGTTTTGGCCTCGTTAAGATTGCTTAGAGTAAATTTGCTTTTAGTTTGCTTATGAGTGCATTTTCATAGATTTTAAGAGTTGTTAAGATTGATTTTTGGTTATATTAGATTTACTTGCTTTATTAAAAGAAAAATACAAAAACATCTTCTTAAAAAGTCTTGTTTCAAGTAGCTTTTTGTTTTCAAAAGAAGAAAAGAGTTTTTTCGTGCATGTAAAGAGAAGTTATGTTTTTATGCTTGGAAAAGAAAAACGAATTGTTTCTTTGATTGTCTTCAATTAAGAAGTTGCTTTTATAAAGATTGCATTCTCTCAACTTTTTAGTTAAGCAATTCATCGAAAAAGTAAAGTAGTGGATAAATCATTTTAGGTGCATTTTGTAGTGGTTTCGAGTCGAGTCAACACACCACTAGTTTCACTTCCATCACCTTTTGACTTAAGAAACAACCTTAAAAGTAACGCTTAAATTAAAATCAATCTAGTAATCTTTATTTTTCTAGGGCTCTGAAGCACCAACATAGCTTAGGCTAGGGTCTTGGAGTAGGTGAGTACTTAACTCTCCAAGACTACAAAACCAAACAGATAGTCTATCTTGAGTAGAACAAATCCAATTGTTTCAGTTACATTCTGGGAAAGCTCCTCTTAAAGGAGAAACACGAGCTCGTGTCCGAACCAGTGAGGGGATCATTCCTCCCTCGTTGGGAACGACGCCAGGCAGTACGTATTACAAACGGTAAACCTCGGATTAACCATTGTCGAGGAGCCAGGGGTCACTTATCGGTAAACCTTGGATTGTTGTCAAGGAGCCGGTAAGGGGATTGGAGCTTGCTACTCTGCCCTTGCGTGCTGTCGGAGTTTAGACTGTTCCCCCAGGTGTAATTGTTGTGATTGGTAACCTTAGTGGCCATAATATCTAGGATTCTACCCAAGGTGACGGTGGAGGGAAGGTCCCACTGTACCTGGAGCAGACGTCGGTTATACTCACTTGGATTTTCTGGGGGGTTCGCTTCACTTCGAGACGGTTAAAGTGGAGGAACTTGGTCCAGTCTATTCATTAAGCAGGTTGCCGGGGTAACTGTTCCACCCACTATTTCTGTACTGAATCCTGCGAGGTTGGGCCTAATCACCAACTAGCGCTTTTGGTCCGGAAGACTACTGTTTGTGTGTGGTTTGACGCTCTAGATTATTTAGGCGTGTGCTTCAAATTTGATTGGTTCTTTAGAAGACTTTAGGTGGTTTGATTTGAAATTTTTTACTTTGATTTCGTGTGTTGTAGTTAAAATCTTTAATTGTGGCGGAATTACCGAGACAGTCCCGTAGACTTCGGGCAAGTCTCCTGAGATTGTTACCGGAATAGATTTGTTAAGAAAACTCCGTAAATCGCGGGGTGAATCTCCTGAAGACATTCCGGGTCATTTAGAAGGGTTAAAGGTCCTTGTAACTCCTCCTAGTGGCAGTAGAGTAGGATCACCTGAAGAAGGAGAATCTTCCTTGGTAGTCCATCCAGATTACCAAAGATTAGAAACAGGTTACAATCCCGAAGCTGTTACAGTTTCCGAGCTTGCTGGTAGTTTTTCATCTGCCAGTGAAACAGGCGAAGAACCTGAAATTTCAGAACCTGTTACTCCAACTCCTAGTGTTCCTGATTCACCAAGAATAGAAAGAATTATCACCGAAAATCTTCCTGTTGGATTAATTGCTATAGAAGAACTTGTTCCAGAGGAAGAAATAGGCGTTTCTGATTCTGAAGATCTAATTACCCTTGATCTAAGGGAGCGTGAATCCATCTTTTACAGTCCTCCTAGAAGTGAATCTTGGTACCTTGCATTAACCAATTTTTTAGACAACTCAGTAGGTTTTTCTACACCTCGTACTCCGGTTCCACCTAGAGGAATTCATTCTCCTGTAAATATGTCTGGTCAGTCATCTGTGTTTTCACAAAGTCCTGAATCATTTTTACATGGCGGTCCTTCTGTTCCTACTGGGTATCAATCACTTTCTGGTACCTTTGCGGGAGCATCTCCTCAACCTGTTGATCATGGGTTATTAGTTGGAAACAGTGGTAATGTACCATTGAGTATAGGTGACGTTTATATGATGTCAGGTTCAACTCCCATTAACCAACCTCAAGGTGGCCAATTACCGCCTGGGGGGCAACCTTCGTTAATGCCTGGGGGGCAACCTCAAGGTACTTCATTCGTGACTGGGGGGCAACCTCAAGGGTATCAACCCCAAGGGTATCAACCCCAGCCTCAATATGTACCCCAAAGTCAACCTCAGTATCAGTATCAACCTCAAGGATGGCAACCTCAAGGATGGCAACCCCAAGGGTATCAACCCCAAGGGTATCAACCTCAAGGATACCAACCTCAAGGTCAAGGTCAACCCCAGTATTCGTATTTACCTCAAGGTTATCAACCTACGGGTCAATACCCTGGTCAAGGTTATCAACCACCTCAAGGGCAATCATATGGGACTGCACCTTACAGTTATCAACCCTATCCTCAATACGGCTATGGATCTCAGTATCCTCAACCTGTTACGAGTCAATACCCTGGAATGTTAACATGGGATCCGTCACAGGGTCAACAGATGTCGCAACCAAGTATACAGTCGGTACCTCAAGCAGGACAACCTGCAGTTCCTGGTCCACCCCAGCAACCGCAACCTGTCCAGTCAAGTGTTCAGACCCCTGTAACTTCTGTAGTTACTCAGCCGCCAATTGCACCTAGTACTCCACCTCACACGGCTGCAGCAACTACCGCTTCATCTACCATGCTTACTTCTGGAGTATCGGCAGCTCCGGTTTCTACTGTCCCTGTAACCACTCCTCAGACATCTGTACCGTTGTCTGGACCCACGGTTCAAACCACAGTCCAGATGCCTGCAGGCCAACCTGGTACAAGTACGGTTGTTACTACTCAACCTCAATTTGTTCAACCTCCGTACCAGGGACAGTATCAACCTGGGCAAGCTGCCCAACAACCGGTTTACCAGTATCAACCGTATCCTGGGTACACTTATCAACCACCTCAGCAACCCCAGTACGGTCCGGTTAATCCTGGTTTTCCAGGAGGATATAATATCCCAAATGCGACTCCTGTTCCTAGTTATCCTGGATATCCTCCTCCTGGGGCTGGTATTGTGACTCAGAGTTTTAGAGATCCTAACCGGCAGTTACCGTTTATTGCGACTTTAGATTTACCCGACTTGACGCGCCTAACGAACGATCCAATTCAATATCTTCCGTTCTGGCCGCCAATGCCAAATAAGTTGCCCAGCGATATACCCAAGTTCGAAGGTAAGTCTGGAGAGGATCCGTCTAATCACGTGATGACTTACCACCTCTGGTGTGCATCAAATTCCATCTCAGATGATTCTATCCGCTTACGTCTTTTCCAGCGTACACTCATTGGTCTCGCAGCCAAGTGGTACATTGAGTTGCCACGGGCTTCTTTTTACAACTTTAGCCAGTTAGCTACTTCATTCTTAACTCATTTTCAGTTACCAGTCAGATACGATAATGGTACAGAATTATTAACTTCGCTAAAACAATCGACATCCACGTACATTTCTGATCACATCCATGAGTGGAGACGTCGAAGAAGATTAGTGAAAGTTTTTATCCCGGACCAAATTTTAGCTGAATGGTTTGTAAAATCATTATTACCAAGAATTACTGAAGATGTAGCTAAGGCCGGAGTAGTTACTGAGGAGCAAGTCATTGCTCAGGCACAATACCTTGACTTAGTTTACACTCAGTCGGGTACGTTACACGAGAAAATTCCGGATCTTCCAAAGTCAAACCAAATCGCTGCTGCTCCTTCGGGATCTCATGCCGCTGATGGTATGATCGGTATCGTGACTACGAAGAGTAAGAAGAAGTCTTCCAAGACCTCCAATACTCCAATTATCACTTTGCCTGATTCTCCGACAGGAGAGTCTTCTCCTCCTGAACTTACCGCCGACATTCACGCTGTAGAGTCATCTACGGCCAAATCCAAAAACGGTGGAAAGAAGAAAGGAAAGAAGAAGGCTAAAGCAGACAAGGCTCCAAAGGAGAAAACGGAAAAGTCGGAAACCAATGACGAAAAGCGCAAACCTCGTTATCCTTGTCTCATTTGTGAAGAAGATCATTTTACGAGAGACTGCCCTCATCGGGCCGAGGTAGTGAAAATAGTTAAAGGTTCTCCCACTCCTGCTGTGTTAAAGAATCCATTTCCCGAGCAGGAAAATAAGATGATAGGTTCTTCTTCGAATGCCAGTGAAGAACCCATTTTGATGATGTCTCATGTCAGGATTGCGACTCGATCGCAAGATTATGGTAGTAAGGCTCCTGTTGATGGTAAAGAAGCAGAATCTTCTCACTCTAACCCATCAACCTCAGCTCCTGGTTCCGATCCACTACAGATCGAAAAACCTAACCCAGACTTAGTGATTAAGCCGCCCGCCAAGGGTGTACTTCGAAGGTCTGCTTTCAATCCACATGCGAGAGCAGCCCAGAATTACAACATTGTTGAAGACTTAGCTGTTTCACCTTCAGCAATGTCGGCACTCGAAGTGCTGCAATCATGTCCAGCGCAACGAAAATTGCTTTTGTCGGCTATTGGAGCTGTCGATGTTCAGGACCCGAACCTAATGATCTTTGATCTAGAAAGTAGTACACCGCGTCTCCCCCATCAAATGGCTTTCCAAATTCCAGTGATAGTCAAAAACAGGCCTATTCATCGGACTGTGATTGATGAGGGAGCTTCTACGTGTATTATGTCGATTCAATGTTGGAGATCGCTTGGTTCTCCTTCGTTGAACCAATCCCCCACCATCCTTAAGGCCTTTGATGGCCGTGGGTTCCGTCCGTTTGGTATTCTACAAGAATTGCCTATAGGGGTCGAAGGTAAAACCGTTAGTCTGGATGTGGAAGTGGTTGATGCCCCTCTAGACTACAACCTTCTTTTGGGTCGAAGTTGGTCATATGCTATGACAGCGGTCGTTTCATCGGTCTTCAGAGTCATTAAGTTTCCACATAACGGTAAGATCGTGACTATTGATCAGCTGACATACTTTTCATCCGACCCAACCTCTTTAGAAACTATCCAGCATGTTGGTAAAACGACAATCCCTTATAGGGACATTGGTGTAGGTTTAGTTAAGGATTCCGGTTTACTGGGAACTTTTCCTCTCCCTCCACTCAATGCAGACCCTTCGTTTGCAACAATTCATATGATCACGTCAGAAAACATTATTTATGATGATCCTTGGTATGTTCCCTCTGACTCTGAGCTAGACTCACTCGGTGATGTTATGCCGTTGAGTCCGTATGAGATTGCTTATGAAGCTCTTATGTCTTTTACCGACTTTCATTCAACCGACCAAATGAATGTGGTCAGTGAAGAGTCACTTTTCACCTCACCCTTAGAACGGATAACGTTTCCCGAAGAAGTGTCATCTGACGAACAACTTCGCGAAATCCTAAGTGTAGATGATCTACCATGGGAAGATCTCCATCACAGATCTTCGTTTTTACCTAAGGATGATGCATTTGAAAATGATTTTTCATCTATCTTTACCGCTGAATATGTCAAAGACGCTCAGGATCCAACGAAACATTCTGATTCAGAGCTGAATTTAGGGAATATTTCTCGTACTATTCCCATTGATATTTCAGTGAAGCCCGGAATCGAGGAGAACATTCATATAGGTGCCGCATGTACTGAAGAAGAAATCCAAACTTACAAGGCCCTATTCCAAGAATTCCGCGACGTGTTTGCCTGGTCCTACGAGGAAATGCCAGGAATCGATCCTGCCATTGTTGTTCATGAAATCAAAACCTACCCGGATGCTAAACCCATTCGGCAACGGTTGCGTCAGATTCACCCTCGAAAAGCAGCTGCAATCAAAGCCGAAGTCGAAAAGCTGTTGAAAGCAGGTTTCATTTATCCGATCCCGTTAACGGATTGGGTATCGAATATTGTTCCCGTCAATAAAAAACAAGGAACAATAAGAATCTGTATCGACTATAGGGATATCAATCGAGCTTGTCCAAAAGACAACTATCCTACGCCTTATATCGATCAAATTATTGATGATTGTGCCGGAAGTGAGATGTTTTCCTTCATGGATGGTTTCTCAGGTTATAATCAAATCAATATTCTACCTGCCGATCAACCAAAAACGGCATTCATTTGTCCATGGGGGACATTTGCTTATTGCAAATTACCTTTTGGCCTTAAGAATGCCGGTGCTACTTTTCAACGGGCCATGTCTTATGCATTTCATGACATCAAGCACATTGTGCAACCCTATCTCGATGATTTGCCTGCTCATTCTTTACACCGAGCTGATCACCTTGTCCATTTACGAGCAATCTTTATGAGGTGTAGGCATTATCGAATTCGGTTGAATCCCCACAAGTGTGTTTTCTGTATAGAAACAGGTCGATTGCTGGGATTTGTTGTTTCCAAAACCGGCATTCGCGTCGATCCCTCGAAAGTCGAGGCTATCATCCAATTGCCTCCTCCTTCGAGTTTGCGCCAACTCCAAAGTTTGCAAGGGAAAGCGAACTTTTTACGCCGATTCATCCCTAACTACGCCGAGGTCACTAAAGGTTTTACACGGTTGTTGAAACAGAACGTACAATTCTTTTGGGACGAGATTGCTCAACAATCTTTTGATGCATTAAAACACGCGTTGACCCATGCACCGTTATTGCATCCTCCCAACTACAACCAGGACTACTTCTTATACCTCGCAGCTTCGCATTCCACCATTGGAATGGTGTTAGTTCAAGAAGATGAATTCAAAGCAGAGCATGTGATATATTATCTTAGTAGAACCTTAAATCCCACTGAGTTAAAATATTCGCATGTGGAGAAATTGGCCCTGGCAGCCGTTCAAGCTGTCCAGCGTTTTCGTCACTACATTCTTCTCCGCAAAACTACTGTTATTTCGGATTGCAACCCTATGATTTATATCTTGACAAAACAACTGCTAGGGGGCAAGTACTCTAAATGGATCGTCATCCTGCAAGAGTTCGACTTGGAGTTTGAGAAGTCCAAGTCTAAGAAATCTTTAGTCTTCGCGGAATTGATGTGTGATTTCCCGAGTGCTGACACAGAGACTGTGGCAGAGGAGTCCATTGCGGACGAATCTTTGTTTCTTATTAGCACTGTAGATCCGTGGTATGGGGATATAATCATCTATCTCCAAACCCAAACCTTTCGGCCTGAAGCTTCCAAGGAAAACCGTCGAAAAATTCGGTTTCAATCCCAGCAATACAGAATTATTGGAGATACACTTTATCGCCTGGGGGCAGACTTAGTTTTTCGACGTTGTTTAACTCACGATGAGGCTGAGAGAGTTTTGAATGATTGTCACTCTGGAGCATGTGGCGGTCATATGTCTGGGTATGCCACAGCTCAGAAGGTGTTGCGCGCTGGCTATTTCTGGCCGTCTATGTTTAAAGATTGTATCCTTGCCGTCAGAAAATGCCACAACTGTCAAGTGTTTGATCGCAAGATGCGCGCTCCACCTGCTCCTCTCCACCCTATAATTGCCGCTGGTCCATTCGCCAAATGGGGCATTGACTTTATTACTTGTAACCCTCACTCGGCCGGGGGGCATGCGTATATCATCCTTGCGGTTGATTATTTTACTAAGTGGGCCGAGGCGATGCCTACATTCGACGCAAGCGGCAAGACAGCTGCACTTTTCGTATTCAATCATATCATAACTAGGTTTGGTGTCCCACAAGCAATCATTACGGACCATGGAAGCCATTTTCGAAATGTCATGATGACTGAGCTTACAAGCCAGCTTGGTTTGCGCCACGATAGCTCTACACCTTATTATCCGCAAGCCAACGGTTTGGTTGAGTCAATCAACAAAGTTCTAGTCGTCATGATTCGACGGATCATTGGTATCCATCGAACGAATTGGCATAACATGTTATTTTCGGCGCTATGGGCATATCGAACTTCAGTGAAAAATTCAACAGGTTTCACCCCTTTTCAGCTAGTTTATGGCTTAGAAGCTGTGTTACCTATTGAGTGCGAAATCCCATCACTTCAAATGGCTGTCGAATTACTTCCAGCTACTTCCGAAGAGGAGAAACGGTTGTTATACTTGGCTAAATTAGATGAGACTCGACGTGACGCTACTTTAGCTATCGAGACTCACGCGAAACGAATGAAAGCTCAGTACGATAAAAATGTAACCCTCGAAGTTTTTCGGAAGGAGACCTAGTACTATTATATGATCAAGCGAACGATAAGCTAGGTGCTGGAAAATTCGTTCCCATGTGGCATGGGCCCTACATTGTAAAGCGAAAGCTAGCAAAAGGGGCTTATGAGTTAGTTGATTTTGATGGGGACTCTTTGGGCAAACCCAGAAATGGACTTTACCTAAAGAGGTATTATGCTTAAAATGATGGATGGAGAAATTTTTAGATAGGTTAGATTTCCTTTCTAGCTAGCAAGTGTGTTAGTTTAGTCAGTGTGCTTAGCTTAGCAAGTGTGGTTTTTCGTCATTATTTTGGCTCATCTTGGTTTTACTCTTGATATTGTAGATGTCGACGCCTCTCCAAACATACATTGGATTTGCTGATGGTGCTTGTCGTAGTACACGGAATATCTCTTCCGCAGCTTGGGTTATCTATTCGCCCTCTGACGAGTTAGTTTCTATGCATGGGGTAAGCCTCGGTCAAACAACGAATAACATTGCAGAATACAGTGCAGTGGTTGAATTATTATCCGAATCTATTTCATTTGGAATTCGACGTTTGATAGTGAGGTTAGATTCTGAACTTGTTGTATTACAGCTTAATAGAGTTTATGCCATTAGAAATCCTGTGTTATTAAGGTTGTTTTTGAGAGTGCGTCTCTTGGAACGTGAATTTGATTACATTGAATATCAACATATTCCAAGGTCTTTGAATACATTAGCAGATGCAATTGCTTCTCGAGTGTTGGACAGACATTTATAATAATCATGCAAGTAAATTTAAAGACATTTCATCATACATGTTAAACAAGATAAGCCGGTAATAGTGATATATAGATATAGATAGAAGTGTGTCCAAAAATATATACATCGTCTTCGATCATAGGTTTAACACACCTTATGATCGGCAAAATGATAGTACAAAAAGTCAAAAATGTCACATGTGACTACAAAAGTGACTAGTCAATCACTGGTGGTGCTCTCTGTACGACACCACTGCGCGGGCTACCTTACGCAAAAATCTCCTAAACGGTCCAGGGACCGCGACTACGAAGCGCTGAAGCCTCATAGGAATATCATCCATAGTAGTCTCAGGTATATCTGCCGTGAGACGCTCTAGATCATGCTCCAAATCAGCTAGTACTTCTGCTGTCGCATCCTGTGGGCCGGTGCCGGTGCAGCTGGATGTCGTCTGTCGTAAGGCCGGAGATTGGCTGGACGCTGTGGTCCAACATCTGCATTTTTAAAATTTTACTGTTACTTTGAGACGATATATATGAAAAATAAAAATACATAATTAGAAAACTTGTGAAAATGAAAGTACCTCTGTCATCCCATTGTTCTCCCTGTGGAAGAACCATGTCCGGATCACCTCTGAAATCCATTCCGGCATATGGAAAGTCTTGTATCACAAAAAGCTGGCCCTCTAGCCAGTCGAAGTAACTGTCTGAGAATCGAACCACTGCAGCACCCTCGTCAGGATGCCGGGCCATCACCGCAACCCATCGAACAAGCTTTGGCTCCCGAGGACCCAAGTCATCAACAGTGAGTTGCTGAGGGATCAGCATAGGAACTCTCTCCAAGGCAAAGCTCACGACTATAGGCCCATATCCAAAAGTTTTTAGTCGTCCGTTCTTTGCCTTGGTTAGTTGGCTCTTCATATGAGCCGACACAGCTTCGCACCAGTTGAAGATGGTGCCTTGGTAACAGTCAACTGCCATCCGCATTTGGGATCCGGAGCAATGTGCAAGGCGGCCGCGCCACAAATCCTGGTGACCGTAAATGCAATAACTCTAAGTTCCGCCAGAGCGATGTGCTTTATCTCCACGCCTTTTTTATGGCGAGTCCCTGGTCTGCACCACTCCTCGCGGAGATCATCAAGGGATTGGCCACCCGGCCTGGTCCCCGCAAGGTTGAGTTGCTCACCTCTGTTTGGCAAGCCAGTGAGAAAGTATACATCCGAGGGCTCTATCTCGAGCTGGTGCCCTCCAATGTAAAAACATTGATCTTGAACGTTCCATCGCTCAACCAGCCATTCCAAAAATCTTACCTGGCCCCTCATGCCCGGTATGGTCCAATATTTGTACAATCCACATGTTCTTAAGGCATCCAGAGAGGGTTGGTGGTTAATCGCAGCTTCATCGTCCTCTACGTGCTCTCTCTCTCTCCAGTCTAACATGTTTTAGGTCCTGCACATCAAAAGAGTCAATTAGAAATTAATTTGAGCAAATTTGGTGGTTTTTTGAGAGAGTTGGGGTTTTGAAATGCGCCCTTTGCGGAAGACGCACCCCGGCTTTGTAGCACAGGGCGTCCGGACGCAGCTCGCCTGAAGGCGGACTGCGTCCCCCGACCTTTTTCCCGTGTGAGAAAAAGTCGGGGGACGCAGGTCACCCGAAGGGCACCTGCGTCCGCCGAGGGGCGCATTTTGAACCCAAAACCCCCCAAAAAATGAAACAGAGACCAAAAACAAAAAACTAAACGGATAAAAATGAAGAGTGGGATGTGTAAAATACCTCGGTGAAGCGGCGTTCGATTCCGACGGTCAGATTTTCCGCAGCAACCACGGGAAGTTTCTTGTCAAAAGCTCTTTTTCAACCTCAACAGTGAAACGGTAAAAATGACATGGTAAAAGGTCTTTTTATAGGTTTTTTGGATGAATTAGTTCATTTTTTACCATGAAAAGATGTTTTTGAATGTATTTTTGCCTATTTTAAACAGGTATGAGTAATGTGTCGCTTTTGTGCAGGACAAAGGGATTTCGAGGGAAATTGTAATTTTTCACAAACAAAATTTCAGAGTCATCTTTTAAGCCCTTTTCTGACTCCTAAAACATGAAAAGATCGCCGAGTGTTTCTTTTTCACTCGTTAAAACGGAATTAAAAGACGGTCCCCTTTTAGCTCTTTTCTGACCGCAAAATCAGGAAAAGATTGCCGGGTTTTTGTCGTTTCAAACTCGATAAGGAAATAAAACGACGTGTCTTTGATCGCTTTTTACTTTTCAGGTCAACGACACTATTATGAAAGTACTCCTTGGTCGCAAGATCAAGCGGTTCCCCCAGGTATTATTTTATACTTTTTCGGGCTTGAGGGACACAAATATACGAAAAAGTTCAACGTGGAGTTTCCTTAAGTTTTTTCAGACTCTCTAAAAATGAAAAACGCCGAGTTTCTCCTATACTGGGCTCGTTAAACTTTTACAGTAAAGGACCTGTTCAATTACAAACAGGAACGAACCACTCCTTCCTAGGGTTCGAATTTAAACTAGGTTGGACTCGTCCGAAGGATGAGCTTATAATCAAGCATATGTTATCCTCCTCAAGCTTGTTAAAAATAAAGAGGTACTTGCCAGAAATGGTGGGGGAAAAGAGAGAAGAATGAACCTATTTGTCACCTTTTGTCTCAGAAGAAACTTTATTACCGCTCTTGAACACGACACTTTTCATTCACCTGGGTTGGGAAATCTTTTACCTCACAGTTGACCAAATCACTTTGAAAATCTTTAACCGGGTTCAGGGATCAACTTTGAGTTATTCGTCACCAAACCATCTGTTGTGTCGTTATGTGTTCAAGAGGTCTGCAAGCAAAACTTTCATCTGCAAAATACTTGTCATCCATTTGACCATCCCTGAGTCAGTCCTTACAGCAACATTTCTTCAACTTGAACAATGATTTCGTGTTGCGGGCTTGCCTGCAACGGGTCGCTTTCTATCGACATCGACACATTATCTAGAAAGATGACTTAGGAATCGACAGTACCTTGAAGTCTGCATGCATCAATGGCAGGTTTCTCGCCTTTGACGTCAGTTTACATCATTGACTTTCGATCAGAGGATTCCGTGAAGTGTTCGACATCAAAACATCTATTCACATTTCACGGGTTGTGCTTGGTACTTTGAGAACCATTGACATTACTGGTGGTTTCTCTCACGCTTGTTAACAGTTTACATCATTGACTGGTAATCAAGTGGTTTCTACCATGTTCGACATCGAATCATTTAATCACATGGCTAGAATCGTACCAATTCGGGAAGTAGAAGTGAAGACCCTGGATCTAGTTTCTACCATCCAGGCTGCGAGGAGTTTTGTATTCATTGTCTATGTAGACTTATCATAAACAGATGGCTGCGTCCATACTGTGTCTACAAAAGTCTATAAAAATAATGTACTGCAAGATCATTCCTGTATCAGAATAGTTAGTCCATTAGTTAAAGTTTTGAATCTGAGTATGGGAATGCCTACCTCAGTGATGATATAATCTTATCCATGTATTTTGTGTTGAAAATTGCAGGTTCCAACCAGGCCATCCACAAGGCAATCCTTGAAATGATAAAGCGCTTCACCCTTCCTAGAATTACAAAACCCTATTCTATTCCAGGCTTCGCACTTTAGGGGGCAATCTGTTACACTAAAAAATGTCACCTTGACTACTTACAGTTAGTATGGCTCAAATCAACAGTCATGCTACCCTCTTAGGCAAGTCTCATGCCTCTGTTATCCATCTCAAACTCAAAGAAGAGAGAAAGTCTTGTAAAAACTATGTTTATCTCTGGGGTCGCAGGTTCTCTCTAGCCTTACCTGCGGGGACGCTGACCATGTTCACAAAATCTGCGTCCATGGACGCTCTGTATGTTAAGGGACAGGTGCGTCCCTCTGTAAAAGGCAAAATGCGCGAGTTTTATCTTGAAAAAGTTACTTGTGGTTACTTCTAGAACATTCTAGAGGTCGGTTTGATGAAATGGATGCGCCTCCAGTTGGTTCATGTATCTCTATTAAGGGGGAACTTATCCCATCAATAAGGGAGCTATCCCACCCATAGAGGGGGATGATCCCATTGATAGTGGACCTGAATAACCTCTTTACAGCACTATAAATAAAGGCATTGAGCCAGAAGGAGAGGAGGTTGGAGCTATACATTTTCTTTGGGTAAATGCTGCAGGATTTAGGTCTTCCATTAGAGCCTTTGTGAGGAGAGATTGTCTTCACTTGATTCTACTTGGGAGAGGGTGAGCTTTGTCAAAGTAGAGGAAAACCCTTGATGGACCCTGGGAGGAACTTGCACAACACCAAGGCCAGGTTGTAAGAGTTTCTTTTTTTCGTTATTAATACAAACTGGTTTATTTTTCTCAATAGCTTGTGTTAATGAGTTATTTCATGTGTTCCTTGGTCTGCATGTTGAATATATGTTTTATTATATGAAATGCAAGTGCTTGGTAATTGTTTGATTGTTTGTGGTTGCAGGAATTGACTTGAAGGAGGAGCTCATCCGGATCGTCAAGAACGGACTTCAACAACAGCGTTTTGGAATAAGGTAAGCCTAAACACTTGTAGTTTTCATGTTGTAAAAGGTGTATTTAGAGAAAGATCACTCCATTTTGTCTTGTTTGTCATTAGAATGTCTTAGACTTCTAGGAAGGTCAGTCGTGTCCGCACCCTTGACAGATTCCGTGTGACAAACACATAGACCAAGGAGTACATGAAACAACTCATAAATAACAAGTTATTGAGAAGAATGGACTCATTTGCATTAATAGGTAACAAAAGGAACAAATACAACCTGAGCCTTGGTGTTGTGCAAGTCCCTCCCAGGGTCCATCAAGAGTTCTCCTTTACTTTGACAAAGCTCACCCACTTCCAAATAGAACAAGCAAAGATGGCAATCTCTCCTCACAAGCCTCTAAATGGGAGTCCTAATTCCTGCAGCATTTACCCTTAGAAATGTATAGCTTTCAACCTCTTCTCCCTCTGGCCCAATGCCTGTATTTATAGTGCTCAAGAGGAAGTTAATCAGGTCCACCATTAATGGGATAATCCCCTCTTTGGATGGGATAGCTCCCCTATTGATGGGATAAGTTCCTCTTTGGTAGGAGTGCATGAACCATCTGGAGGCGCTCAATACACGTCGAACAACCTTCTAGAATGCTCTAGAAATGACCACAAGTGACTTTTTAAAGATGAAACTTGCGCATTTTAACCTTTACAGGGGGACGCACCTGCCCCTTTACATACAGAGCGTCCAAAGACGCAACTTTTGTGAACATTGGGTGCGTACCCGCAGGTAAGGGTGAGAGAACCTGCGTCCCCAGAGATAAATACATTTAGAAAGACTTTCTCTCTTTTTTGGAGTTTGACATGGAGAGCAGAGGCATAAGACTTGCTTAAGAGGGTAGTATGACTGTTGATAGAGCCATACTAACCGTAAATAGTCATGGTGACATTTTTTAGTGTAACAGATTGCCCCCTAAAGTGCGAAGCCTGAAATAGATTAGGGTTTTGTATTATCTAGGAAGGGTGAAGCGCTTTATCATTTCAAGGATTATCTCGTGGAGAGCCTGGTCAGAACCTGCAATTTTCAACACAAAATACATGTATAAGATTATATCATCACTGAGGTAGGCATTCCCATACTCAGATTAAAACTTTAACTAACAGACTAACTACTCTGATACAGGAATGATCTTGCAGTACATCATAATCATAGACTTTTGTAGACACAGTATGGGCGCAGCCATCTGTTTATGATTAGTCTACTTAGATAATGAATACAAAACTCCTCGCAGCCTGGATGGTGGAAACTAGATCCATGGTCTTCATTTCTACTTCTCGAATTGGTACGATTCTAGCCATGCGAATAAATGAGTTGATGTCGAACATGGTAGAAACCACTTGATTACTAGTCGATGATGTAAACTGTTAACACGCATGAGAGAGACCACCAGTAATGTCAATGGTTCTCAAAGTACCCAGTACAATCCATGAGATGTGAATGAATGAGTTGATGTCGAACATTTCATGGAATACTTTGATCGAAAGTCAATGATGTAAACTGACGTCAAAGGCGAGAAACCTGCCATTGATGCATGCAGACTTCAAGGTACTGACGATTTCTAAGTCATCTCTCTAGATAATGTGCTGATGTCGATAGAAAGCGACCTGTTGCAGGCAAGCCCGTAACACGAAATCATTGTTCAAGTTGAAGAAATGTTGCTGTAAAGACTGACTCAGGGATGGTCAAATGTATGACAAGTATTTTGCAGATGAAAGTTTTGCTTGCAGACCTCTTGAACACATAACGACATGACAGATGGCTTGGTGCTGAATAACTCAAAGTTAATCCCCGGAACCCGACTGAAGACTTTCAAAGTGGTTTGATCAACTGTGAGGTAAAGAATTTCCCAACCCAGGTGAATGAAAAGTGTCGTGTTCAAGAGTGGTAATAAAGTTTCTTCTGAGACAAAAGGTAACAAATAGGCTCATTCTTCTCTCTTTTCCCCCACCATTTCTGGCAAGTACCTCTTTATTTTTAACAAGCTTGAGGAGGATAACATATGCTTGATTATAAGCTCATCCTTCGGATGAGTCCAACCTAGTTTTGATTCAAACCCTAGGGAGGAGCGGTTCGTTCCTGTTTGTAATTGAACAGGTCCTTTACTGTGAAATGTTTAACGAGCCCAGTATAGGAGAAACTCGGCGTTTTTCAATTTTAGAGAGTCTGAAAAACTTAAGAAGACTCCAAGTTGAACTTTTTCGTAGATTTGTGTCCCTCAAGCCCGAAAAAGTATAAAATAATACCTGGGGGAGCCGCTTGATCTTGCGACCAAGGAGTACTTTCATAATTAGTTCCACTGACCTGAAAAGTAAAAAGCGATCAAGGACACGTCGTTTTATTTCCGTATCGAGTTTGAAACGTCAAAAACCCGGCAATCTTTTCCTGATTTTACGGTCAGAAAAGAGCTATAAGGGGACCGTCTTTTAATTCCGTTTTAACGAGTGTAAAAGAAATGCTCGGCAATCTTTTCATGTTTTAGGAGTAAGAAAAGGGCTTAAAAGAGAACTCCAAGGTTTCACGTTTTCGTAAGTTTTAACGAGTTCGAAAAAATGATAAAAATGTACTCATATGGCCGACTTTCAATTTAATTTACAAGCAGGGAAAGACGGAAATAGCTCGGCATTTTCATTTGTTTTACGAGAATGAAAGATAGCAAAATAATCTCGGGATTTTCATGAATTTAACGAGTCTTGAAAATAACCAAAATTGACTCGAGATAGGTTTCATTTTTACAAAAGCTTGAAACAGAGAAAAACTATGCTTCAAAGTAGTTTCATTTTTACACAAGCTTGAAACAGAGATAAAACTGTGCTTGATGCCCCTTAAACATAACTGTTAGAGCGCATGCCCCCCCAGATTCATTTCATTCAACCAGTTGGATGAAAGGAAGGTTCAGTTACGAGATCATTTGAAAGACTCAACCTAAAACTGTAAGAAAATTATGCAAAAAACTGAAATAACTAACCTAAATATACAACTTAACATTTATGAGATCTAGTCAAACTCGCGACTCAAGTAGAGGAGGATTTGTTTCATTTTTTAGCGAGCTTGACACAGGAAAAGAACTATGCTCGGATCTGGTTTCATGTTTACGCAAGCTTGAAACGAAAAACTATGCTTGTTGTAAGTTCACATGCCCCTAGCACAATGGCACCATGCATCGTAAACCCAAATACCCTTGCAGGCTTTGTAAGGGTGACCACTTCCTTGTCAATTGTCCTGGTATTCCAAAGGTCTTGGAAGTATGGTCAGAAAAATCTCATCAACTTTCCGTTGATCCATCAACCAGTGATAGTCAGGTTCCGGGGAAAAAGGGTAAAGTTAGGTTTCCTTGTAAGTTATGCAAAGGGAGTCATCAAACTCACATTTGCCCTCACATGGATGAAGCCTCAACATTGTTGGAAAACCTTACTGTTCCACAGCAAGAATTTCCAACCGGTTACCGTAAACTTTCTCCCAACCTACCGTCAACTGACGGAGTGATTGATCTAAATTCAAGTACAGTCGATCGCACTCTTCCATTGGAGAATGAAACTCATGTCACTCAGGTTGATGATCCATTAGTTGATCAAGTGGTCGATTCAATTTCACATTCGGTCGATCCCACTTTCCATTTAGAGAGTGAACTTCATACCGCTCAGGTTCTTCTTGTTACATCAGATTCTTCTATGCCGGGGGGCATTTCACCTGTTTCTACAGAACCCCCTCCAAGTACTGAGGTCTTTTCCTTTGATTGGAATAGACTGACAGAACCTCGTCTTCCTTCCTCCATCCCTTTCCAAATCATTGTTAAGGCTGGTGGTAGGGACATACATCGTACTCAGGTAGATGAAGGTGCTTCTGTTAGTATTTTATCCTCAAGTGTTTGGAAAGCTTTGGGTTCCCCTCAGCTTGCGCCTATTACGCAGAATCTGAAAGCTTTTAACAGAACCATTAGTGAACCTTTAGGGATCCTTCCTAAGTTCTCTATTACCTTGGAAGGTAAAGCTGTCTGTATTGATCTTATGGTAGTTCGAGGTCCCTTGGATTTCAATTTACTCCTTGGACGAGACTATGTTTATGCAATGAAAGCTGTCGTATCGACACTCTTTCGTGTGATGTCTTTCCCTCACAATGGCAGTATTGTGATTGTAGACCAGCTCTCATTCCCTAGTCTTGTCTCAACTACCAATAATATGACACCCCTACATGTTCCTGATTCTAAAGTGGTATCTACCCTGCCACGGGTTAATTATGTGGCAACTGGTCCCATGTTTTCAGTTACCGATGTAAGTGAGCCTCTCATTGTTGATTTAGATCCGGTAATTGATATGGAAAACTCTATGGGATTATTTGAACACGATGTTCTTATCCCTTCTGAGTCCCTTGACATGTGTTCCTTCCAAAGAAGTATTCTTCCTTCTGATGAAGACCTCTTGGAAGCCATGATCAAGGTGTGTCCATTGACATGTCTTCCTTCCAGTTGGAAGCCATGATCAGTGAAGGTGAGGATAATTTCTTCTAGTCTCAACCTCGTTAAAAAATGAAATTGGATACGAGGATAGTTTTTTCCTGTATCAACCTCGTTAAAAAATGAAACAGGCTAGCATGAGGATAGTTCTTTTACTGAGTCAACCTCATTAAAAAATAAATCAGGTAGATTTTAGGTTAAGTAGGTAGATTGTAGAAAGTAGAGTTATGAGGATAGTTCCTGTTACTGAGTCAACCTCGTTAAAAAATGAATCAGGTATGAGGATAGTTCCTGTTACTGAGTCAACCTCGTTAAAAAATGAATCAGGTATGAGGATAGTTCTTTTCTTATGTCAACCTCCTTAAAAAATGAAACAACTCCCTTTTCAAGTTAAATATTGAAAGTCAACCTTCATTCCATCGATCTGGTTGAATGCAATGAAGCCTGGGGGGCATGTACCTCATTTTGCATCATTATGCTGAGGGCATGCGAACTTCTTGAGCATAGTTCCTTGTCTAGTGTCAAGCTCGTTAAAACATGAAACAAGGATAGGTTAAGTAGGTAGATTGTAGAGAATAGTCATGAGCATAGTTCCTTGTCTTGTGTCAAGCTCATTAAAAAATGAATCAAGGATTTTAGAGCATAGTTCTTTGTCTTGTGTCAAGCTCGTTAAAAGATGAATCAAGGTTTTTTAGGTATAGTTCTTTGTTAGGTAGATTATAGAGTAGTTATGAGCATAAGTTCCTTATCTTGTGTCAAGCTCGTTTAAAAAATGAAACAAGGGTTTTGAGGATAGTTCTTTTCTTGTGTTAACCTCACTAAAAAATGAAACAACTCCCACACGTCTTTCCAAGATCTTGAAAGTAAAGCTTCATTCCATCCACCTGATTGAATGAAATGAAGCTTGGGGGGCATGTACCTTGATTGGCGTCATTGTGCTAGGGGCATGTGAACTTACAACAAGCATAGTTTTTCGTTTCAAGCTTGCGTAAACATGAAACCAGATCCGAGCATAGTTCTTTTCCTGTGTCAAGCTCGCTAAAAAATGAAACAAATCCTCCTCTACTTGAGTCGCGAGTTTGACTAGATCTCATAACTGTTAAGTTGTATATTTAGGTTAGTTATTTTAGTTTTTTGCATAATTTTCTTACAGTTTTAGGTTGAATCTTTCAAATGATCTCGTAACTGAACCTTCCTTTCATCCAACTGGTTGAATGAAATGAAGCTGGGGGGGCATGCGCTCTAACAGTTATGCTTAAGGGGCATCAAGCACAGTTTTATCTCTGTTTCAAGCTTGTGTAAAAATGAAACTACTTTGAAGCATAGTTTTTCTCTGTTTCAAGCTTTTGTAAAAATGAAACCTATCTCGAGTCAATTTTGGTTATTTTCAAGACTCGTTAAATTCATGAAAATCCCGAGATTATTTTGCTATCTTTCATTCTCGTAAAACAAATGAAAATGCCGAGCTCTTTCCGTCTTTTCCTGCTCGTAAATTAAATTGAAAGTCGCCCATATGAGTACATTTTTATCATTTTTTCGAACTCGTTAAAACTTACGAAAAAGTGAAACCTTGGAGTTCTCTTTTAAGCCCTTTTCTGACTCCTAAAACATGAAAATATTTCCGAGCGTTTCTTTTACACTCGTTAAAACGGAATTAAAAGACGGTCCCCTTATAGCTCTTTTCTGACCGTAAAATCAGGAAAAGATTGCCGGGTTTTTGTCGTTTCAAACTCGATACGGAAATAAAACGACGTGTCCTTGATCGCTTTTTACTTTTTAGGTCAGTGGCTCTAATTATGAAAGTACTCCTTGGTCGCAAGATCAAGCGGTTCCCCCAGGTATTATTTTATACTTTTTCGGGCTTGAGGGACACAAATCTACGAAAAAGTTCAACTTGGAGTCTTCTTAAGTTTTTCAGACTCTCTAAAATTGAAAAACGCCAAGTTTTTCCTATATTGGGCTCGTTAAACATTTCACAGTAAAGGACCTGTTCAATTACAAACAGGAACGAACCGCTCCTCCCTAGGGTTCGAATCAAAACTAGGTTGGACTCATCCGAAGGATGAGCTTATAATCAAGCATATGTTATCCTCCTCAAGCTTGTTAAAAATAAAGAGGTACTTGCCAGAAATGGTGGGGGAAAAGAGAGAAGAATGAGCCTATTTGTTACCTTTTGTCTCAGAAGAAACTTTATTACCACTCTTGAACACGACACTTTTCATTCACCTGGGTTGGGAAATCCTTTACCTCACAGTTGATCAAACCACTTTGAAAGTCTTCAGCCGGGTTCCGGGGATTAACTTTGAGTTATTCAGCACCAAGCCATCTGTCGTGTCGTTATGTGTTCAAGATGTCTGCAAGCAAAACTTTCATCTGCAAAATACTTGTCATACATTTGACCATCCCTGAGTCAGTCTTTACAGCAACATTTCTTCAACTTGAACAATGATTTCGTGTTACGGGCTTGCCTGCAACAGGTCGCTTTCTATCGACATCAGCACATTATCTAGAGAGATGACTTAGAAATCGTCAGTACCTTGAAGTCTGCATGCATCAATGGCAGGTTTCTCGCCTTTGACGTCAGTTTACATCATTGACTTTCGATCAAAGGATTCCATGAAATGTTCGACATCAACTCATTCATTCACATCCCATGGATTGTAGACACAGTATGGGCACAACCATCTGTTTATGATTAGTCTACTTAGATAATGAATACAAAACTCCTCGCAGCCTGGATGGTGGAAACTAGATCCAGGGTCTTCATTTCTACTTCTCGAATTGGTACGATTCTAGCCATGCGAATAAATGAGTTGATGTCGAACATGGTAGAAACCACTTGATTACCAGTCGATGATGTAAACTGTTAACAAGCGTGAGAGAGACCACCAGTAATGTCAATGGTTCTCAAAGTACACAGTACCGCGGAAAGAGTCGATTGTGCGGACACAACCAACCTCCCTAGGAGCTTAAGACTCTCTAGTGACAAACAAGACAAACAAGAGCAATTCTTCTCTAAACATGCATTTACTATACGGGAAATCAAGTGTTTAGATCCTACCTGTAATCCAACGCTGTTGTAGCAGTCCAGCTCCGCTGATCCGGATGAGCTCCTCCTTCACTTTGAAACTTGCATACACTAACAATCAAACGATTAAATAGCACTTGATAATCTCATAGAATAAAACATATTTAACACATAGACCAAGGAGTACATGAAACAACTCATAAATAACAAGTTATTGAGAAGAATGGACTCATTTGCATTAATAGGTAACAAAAGGAACAAATACAACCTGAGCCTTGGTGTTGTGCAAGTCCCTCCCAGGGTCCATCAAGAGTTCTCCTTTACTTTGACAAAGCTCACCCACTTCCAAATAGAACAAGCAAAGATGGCAATCTCTCCTCACAAGCCTCTAAATGGGAGTCCTAATTCCTGCAGCATTTACCCTTAGAAATGTATAGCTTTCAACCTCCTCTCCCTCTGGCCCAATGCCTGTATTTATAGTGCTCAAGAGGAAGTTAATCAGGTCCACCATCAATGGGATAATCCCCTCTTTGGATGGGATAGCTGCCCTATTGATGGGATAAGTTCCTCTTTGGTAGGAGTGCATGAACCATCTGGAGGCGCTCAATACACGTCGAACAACCTTCTAGAATGCTCTAGAAATGACCACAAGTGACTTTTTAAAGATGAAACTTGCGCATTTTAACCTTTACAGGGGGACGCACCTGCCCCTTTACATACAGAGCGTCCAAAGACGCAACTTTTGTGAACATTGGGTGCATACCCGCAGGTAAGGGTGAGAGAACCTGCGTCCCCAGAGATAAATACATTTAGAAATACTTTCTCTCTTTTTTGGAGTTTGACATGGAGAGCAGAGGCATAAGACTTGCTTAAGAGGGTAGTATGACTGTTGATAGAGCCATACTAACTGTAAATAGTCATGGTGACATTTTTTAGTGTAACAGATTGCCCCCTAAAGTGCGAAGCCTGAAATAGATTAGGGTTTTGTATTATCTAGGAAGGGTGAAGCGCTTTATTATTTCAAGGATTATCTCGTGGAGAGCCTGGTCAGAACCTGCAATTTTCAACACAAAATACATGTATAAGATTATATCATCACTGAGGTAGGCATTCCCATACTCAGATTAAAACTTTAACTAACAGACTAACTACTCTGATACAGGAATGATCTTGTAGTACATCATAATCATAGACTTTTGTAGACACAGTATGGGCGCAGCCATCTTTTTATGATTAGTCTACTTAGATAATGAATACAAAACTCCTCGCAGCCTGGATGGTGGAAACTAGATCCAGGGTCTTCATTTCTACTTCTCGAATTGGTACGATTCAAGCCATGCGAATAAATGAGTTGATGTCGAACATGGTAGAAACCACTTGATTACCAGTCGATGATGTAAACTGTTAACAAGCGTGAGAGAGACCACCAGTAATGTCAATGGTTCTCAAAGTACCCAGTACAATCCATGAGATGTGAATGAATGAGTTGATGTCGAACATTTCATGGAATCCTTTGATCGAAAGTCGATGATGTAAACTGACGTTAAAGGCGAGAAACCTGCCATTGATGCATGCAGACTTCAAGGTACTGACGATTTCTAAGTCATCTCTCTAGATAATGTGCTGATGTCGATAGAAAGCGACCTGTTGTAGGCAAGCCCGTAACACGAAATCATTGTTCAAGTTGAAGAAATGTTGCTGTAAAGACTAACTCAGGGATGGTCAAATGTATGACAAGTATTTTGCAGATGAAAGCTTTGCTTGCAGTCCTCTTGAACACATAACGACACGACAGATGGCTTGGTGCTGAATAACTCAAAGTTAATCCCCGGAACCCGGCTGAAGACTTTCAAAGTGGTTTGATCAACTGTGAGGTAAAGGATTTCCCAACCCAGGTGAATGAAAAGTGTCGTGTTCAAGAGTGGTAATAAAGTTTCTTCTGAGACAAAAGGTAACAAATAGGCTCATTCTTCTCTCTTTTCCCCCACCATTTCTGGCAAGTACCTCTTTATTTTTAACAAGCTTGAGGAGGATAACATATGCTTGATTATAAGCTCATCCTTCGGATGAGTCCAACCTAGTTTTGATTCGAACCCTAGGAAGGAGTGGTTCGTTCCTGTTTGTAATTGAACAGGTCCTTTACTGTGAAATGTTTAACGAGCCCAGTATAGGAGAAACTCGGCGTTTTTCAATTTTAGAGAGTCTGAAAAACTTAAGAAGACTCCAAGTTGAACTTTTTCGTAGATTTGTGTCCCTCAAGCCCGAAAACGTATAAAATAATACCTGGGGGAACCGCTTGATCTTGCGACCAAGGAGTACTTTCATAATTAGTGTCACTGACCTGAAAAGTAAAAAGCGATCAAGGACACGTCGTTTTATTTCCATATCGAGTTTGAAACGACAAAAACCCGGCAATCTTTTCCTGATTCTTACAGTCAGAAAAGAGCTATAACGGGACCGTCTTTTAATTCCGTTTTAACGAGTGTAAAAGAAACGCTCTGCGATCTTTTCATGTTTTAGGAGTCTGAAAAGGGCTTAAAAGAGAACTCCAAGGTTTCACTTTTTCGTAAGTTTTAACGAGTTCGAAAAAGGGATAAAAATGTACTCATGTGGCCGACTTTCAATTTAATTTACGAGCAGGAAAAGACGGAAAGAACTCGGCATTTTCATTTGTTTTACGAGAATGAAAGATAGCAAAATAATCTCGAGATTTTGATGAGTTTAACGAGTCTCGAAAATAACTGAAATTGACTCGAGATAGGTTTCATTTTTACAAAAGCTTGAAACAGAGAAAAGCTATGCTTCAAAGTGGTTTCATTTTTACAGAAGCTTGAAACAGAGATAAAACTGTGCTTGATGCCCCCTAAGCATAATTTCTAGAGTGCATGCCCCCCTAGCTTCATTTCATTCAACTAAGTACAAGCTGGATGGAATGAAGGTTCATGAACGAGATCGTTTGAAAGACTCGACCTAAAACTGTAAGAAAATTATGCAAAACACTGAAATAACTAACCTAAATATACAACTTAACATCTATGAGGTCTAGTCAAACTCTCGATTCAATTAGAGGAGGACTTGTTTCATTTTTTAACGAGCGTGACACAGGAAAAGAACTATGCTCGGATTCGTGTTTTTTACGGTCAGAAAAGAGCTATAACGGGACCGTCTTTTAATTCCGTTTTAACGAGTGTAAAAGAAATGCTCGGCGATCTTTTCATGTTTTAGGAGTCTGAAAAGGGCTTAAAAGAGAACTCCAAGGTTTCACTTTTTCGTAAGTTTTAACGAGTTCGAAAAAGGGATAAAAATGTACTCATGTGGCCGACTTTCAATTTAATTTACGAGCAGGAAAAGACAGAAAGAACTCGGCATTTTCATTTGTTTTACGAGAATGAAAGATAGCAAAATAATCTCGATATTTTCATGAGTTTAACGAGTCTCGAAAATAACTGAAATTGACTCGAGATAGGTTTCATTTTTACAAAAGCTTGAAACAGAGAAAAACTATGCTTCAAAGTGGTTTCATTTTTATACAAGCTTGAAACAGAGATAAAATTGTGCTTGATGCCCCCTAAGCATAATTTCTAGAGTGCATGCCCCCCTAGCTTCATTTCATTCAACTAAGTACAAGCTGGATGGAATGAAGGTTCATGAACGAGATCGTTTGAAAGACTCGACCTAAAACTATAAGAAAATTATGCAAAACACTGAAATAACTAACCTAAATATACAACTTAACATCTATGAGGTCTAGTCAAACTCTCGATTCAATTAGAGGAGGACTTGTTTCATTTTTTAACGAGCTTGACACAGGAAAAGAACTATGCTCGGATTCGTGTTTTTTACGGTCAGAAAAGAGCTATAACGGGACCGTCTTTTAATTCCGTTTTAACGAGTGTAAAAGAAACGCTCGGTGATCTTTTCATGTTTTAGGAGTCTGAAAAGGGCTTAAAAGAGAACTCCAAGGTTTCACTTTTTCGTAAGTTTTAACGAGTTCGAAAAAGGGATAAAAATGTACTCATGTGGCCGACTTTCAATTTAATTTACGAGCAGGAAAAGACGGAAAGAACTCGGCATTTTCATTTGTTTTACGAGAATGAAAGATAGCAAAATAATCTCGAGATTTTGATGAGTTTAACGAGTCTCGAAAATAACTGAAATTGACTCGAGATAGGTTTCATTTTTACAAAAGCTTGAAACAGAGAAAAACTATGCTTCAAAGTGGCTTCATTTTTACACAAGCTTGAAACAGAGATAAAACTGTGCTTGATGCCCCCTAAGCATAATTTCTAGAGTGCATGCCCCCCTAGCTTCATTTCATTCAACTAAGTACAAGCTGGATGGAATGAAGGTTCATGAATGAGATCGTTTGAAAGACTCGACCTAAAACTGTAAGAAAATTATGCAAAACATTGAAATAACTAACCTAAATATACAACTTAACATCTATGAGGTCTAGTCAAACTCTCGATTCAATTAGAGGAGGACTTGTTTCATTTTTTAACGAGCTTCACACAGGAAAAGAACTATGCTCGGATTCGGTTTCATGTTTACGCAATCTTGAAACGAAAAACTATGCTTGTTATAAGTTCACATGCCCCCAACATAACGATGCAAAGAAAGGTACATGCCCCCCAAGCTTCATTGCATTCAATGAGATTTGTTACACTAAAAAATGTCACCATGACTATTTACAGTTAGTATGGCTCTATCAACAGTCATACTACCCTCTTAAGCAAGTCTTATGCCTCTGCTCTCCATGTGAAACTCCAAAAAAGAGAGAAAGTCTTTCTAAATGTATTTATCTCTGGGGATGCACCTGCCCCTTTACATACAGAGCGTCCAAAGACGCAGCTTTTGTGAACATTGGGTGTGTACCCGCAGGTATCCGGATGAGCTCCTCCTTCACTTTGAAACCTGCATACACTAACAATCAAACTATTAAATAGCACTTGATAATCTCATAGAATAAAACATATTTAACACATAGACCAAGGAGTACATGAAACAACTCATAAATAACAAGTTATTGAGAAGAATGGAATCATTTGCATTAATAGGTAACAAAAGGAACAAATACAACCTGAGCCTTGGTGTTGTGCAAGTCCCTCCCAGGGTCCATCAAGAGTTCTCCTTTACTTTGACAAAGCTCACCCACTTCCAAATAGAACAAGCAAAGATGGCAATCTCTCCTCACAAGCCTCTAAATGGGAGTCCTAATTCCTGCAGCATTTACCCTTAGAAATGTATAGCTTTCAACCTCCTCTCCCTCTGGCCCAATGCCTGTATTTATAGTGCTCAAGAGGAAGTTAATCAGGTCCACCATCAATGGGATAATCCCCTCTTTGGATGGGATAGCTCCCCTATTGATGGGATAAGTTCCTCTTTGGTAGGAGTGCATGAACCATCTGGAGGCGCTCAATACACGTCGAACAACCTTCTAGAATGCTCTAGAAATGACCACAAGTGACTTTTTAAAGATGAAACTTGCGCATTTTAACCTTTACAGGGGGACGCACCTGCCCCTTTACATACAGAGCGTCCAAAGACGCAGCTTTTGTGAACATTGGGTGCGTACCCGCAGGTAAGGGTGAGAGAACCTGCGTCCCCAGAGATAAATACATTTAGAAAGACTTTCTCTCTTTTTTGGAGTTTGACATGGAGAGCAGAGGCATAAGACTTGCTTAAGAGGGTAGTATGATTGTTGATAGAGCCATACTAACTGTAAATAGTCATGGTGACATTTTTTAGTGTAACAGATTGCCCCCTAAAGTGCGAAGCCTGAAATAGATTAGGGTTTTGTATTATCTAGGAAGGGTGAAGCGCTTTATCATTTCAAGGATTATCTCGTGGAGAGCCTGGTCAGAACCTGCAATTTTCAACACAAAATACATGTATAAGATTATATCATCACTGAGGTAGGCATTCCCATACTCAGATTAAAACTTTAACTAACAGACTAACTACTCTGATACAGGAATGATCTTGCAGTACATCATAATCGTAGACTTTTGTAGACACAGCATGGGCGCAGCCATCTGTTTATGATTAGTCTACTTAGATAATGAATACAAAACTCCTCGCAGCCTGGATGGTGGAAACTAGATCCAGGGTCTTCATTTCTACTTCTCGAATTGGTACGATTCTAGCCATGCGAATAAATGAGTTGATGTTGAACATGGTAGAAACCACTTGATTACAAGTCGATGATGTAAACTGTTAACAAGCGTGAGAGAGACCACCAGTAATGTCAATGGTTCTCAAAGTACCCAGTACAATCCATGAGATGTGAATGAATGAGTTGATGTCGAACATTTCACGGAATCCTTTGATCGAAAGTCAATGATGTAAACTGACGTCAAAGGCGAGAAACCTGCCATTGATGCATGCAGACTTCAAGGTACTGACGATTTCTAAGTCATCTCTCTAGATAATGTGCTGATGTCGATAGAAAGCGACCCGTTGCAGGCAAGCCTGCAACACGAAATCATTGTTCAAGTTGAAGAAATGTTGCTGTAAGGACTGACTCAGGGATGGTCAAATGGACGACAAGTATTTTGCAGATGAAAGTTTTGCTTGCAGACCTCTTGAACACATAACGACACAACAGATGGCTTGGTGATAAACGACTCAAAGTTAATCCCCGGAACCCGGCTGAAGACTTTCAAAGTGGTTTGATCAACTGTGAGGTAAAGGATTTCCCAACCCAGGTGAATAAAAAGTGTCGTGTTCAAGAGCGGTAATAAAGTTTCTTCTGAGACAAAAGGTAACAAATAGGCTCATTCTTCTCTCTTTTCCCCCACCATTTCTGGCAAGTACCTCTTTATTTTTAACAAGCTTGAGGAGGATAACATATGCTTGATTATAAGGTCATCCTTCGGATGAGTCCAACCTAGTTTTGATTCGAACCCTAGGGAGGAGCGGTTCGTTCCTGTTTGTAATTGAACAAGTCCTTTACTGTGAAATGTTTAACGAGCCCAGTATAGGAGAAACTCGGCGTTTTTCAATTTTAGAGAGTCTGAAAAACTTAAGAAGACTCCAAGTTGAACTTTTTCGTAGATTTGTGTCCCTCAAGCCCGAAAAAGTATAAAATAATACCTGGGGGAACCGCTTGATCTTGCGACCAAGGAGTACTTTCATAATTAGTGCCACTGGCCTGAAAAGTAAAAAGCGATCAAGGACACGTCGTTTTATTTCCGTATCGAGTTTGAAACGACAAAAACCTGGCAATCTTTTCTTGATTTTACGGTCAGAAAAGAGCTATAAGGGGACCGTCTTTTAATTCCGTTTTAACGAGTGTAAAAGAAACGCTCGGCAATCTTTTCATGTTTTAGGAGTCAGAAAAGGGCTTAAAAGAGAACTCCAAGGTTTCACTTTTTCGTAAGTTTTAACGAGTTCGAAAAAATGATAAAAATGTACTCATATGGCCGACTTTCAATTTAATTTACGAGCAGGGAAAGACGGAAAGAGCTCGGCATTTTCATTTGTTTTACGAGAATAAAAGATAGCAAAATAATCTCGGGATTTTCATGAATTTAACGAGTCTTGAAAATAACCAAAATTGACTCGAGATAGGTTTCATTTTTACAAAAGCTTGAAACAGAGAAAAACTATGCTTCAAAGTAGTTTCATTTTTACACAAGCTTGAAACAGAGATAAAACTGTGCTTGATGCCCCTTAAGCATAACTGTTAGAGCGCATGCCCCCCCAACTTCATTTCATTCAACCAGTTGGATGAAAGGAAGGTTCAGTTACGAGATCATTTGAAAGACTCAGCCTAAAACTGTAAGAAAATTATGCAAAAAACTGAAATAACTAACCTAAATATACAACTTAACATTTATGAGATCTAGTCAAACTCGCGACTCAAGTAGAGGAGGATTTGTTTCATTTTTTAGCGAGCTTGACACAGGAAAAGAACTATGCTCGGATCCGGTTTCATGTTTACGCAAGCTTGAAACGAAAAACTATGCTTGTTGTAAGTTCACATGCCCCTAGCACAATGACGCCAATCAAGGTACATGCCCCCCAAGCTTCATTTCATTCAATGAGGTGGATGGAATGAAGCTTTACTTTCAAGATCTTGGAAAGACGTGTGGGAGTGGTTTCATTTTTTAGTGAGGTTAACACAAGAAAAGAACTATCCTCAAAACCCTTGTTTCATTTTTTAAACGAGCTTGACACAAGATAAGGAACTTATGCTCATAACTACTCTACAATCTACCTAACAAAGAACTATACCTAAAAAACCTTGATTCATTTTTTAACGAGCTTGACACAAGACAAGGAACTATGCTCTAAAATCCTTGATTCATTTTTTAATGAGCTTGACACAAGACAAGGAACTATGCTCATGACTATTCTCTACAATCTACCTACTTAACCTATCCTTGTTTCATGTTTTAACGAGCTTGACACAAGACAAGGAACTATGCTCAAGAAGTTCGCATGGCCCCAGCATAATGATGCAAAATGAGGTACATGCCCCCCAGGCTTCATTGCATTCAACCAGATGGATGGAATGAAGGTTTACTTTCAATATTTAACTTGAAAAGGGAGTTGTTTCATTTTTTAAGGAGGTTGACATAAGAAAAGAACTATCCTCATACCTAATTCATTTTTTAACGAGGTTGACTCAGTAACAGGAACTATCCTCATAACTCTACTTTCTACAATCTACCTACTTAACCTAAAATCTACCTGATTTATTCTTTAATGAGGTTGACTCAGTAAAAGAACTATCCTCATGCTAGCCTGTTTCATTTTTTAACGAGGTTGATAAAGGAAAAAACTATCCTCGTATCCAATTTCATTTTTTAACGAGGTTGAGACTAGAAGAAACTATCCTCACCTTCACTGATCATGGCTTCCAACTGGAAGGAAGACATGTCAATGGACACACCTTGATCATGGCTTCCAAGAGGTCTTCATCAGAAGGAAGAATACTTCTTTGGAAGGAACACATGTCAAGGGACTCAGAAGGGATAAGAACATCGTGTTCAAATAATCCCATAGAGTTTTCCATATCAATTACCGGATCTAAATCAACAGTGAGAGGCTCACTTATATCGGTAACTGAAAACATGGGACCAGTTGCCACATAATTAACCCGTGGCAGGGTAGATACCACTTTAGAATCAGGAACATGTAGGGGTGTCATATTATTGGTAGTTGAGACAAGACTAGGGAATGAGAGCTGGTCTACAGTCACAATACAGCCATTGTGAGGGAAAGACATCACGAAAGAGTGTCGATACGACAGCTTTCATTGCATAAACATAGTCTCGTCCAAGGAGTAAATTGAAATCCAAGGGACCTCGAACTACCATAAGATCAATACAGACAATTTTACCTTCCAAGGTAATAGAGAACGTAGGAAGGATCCCTAAAGGTTCACTAATGGTTTTGTTAAAAGCTTTCAGATTCTGCGTAATAGGTGCAAGCTGAGGGGAACCCAAAGCTTTCCAAACACTTGAGGATAAAATACTAACAGAAGCACCTTCATCTACCTGAGTACGATGTATGTCCCTACCACCAGCCTTAACAATGATTTGGAAAGGGATGGAGGAAGGAAGACGAGGTTCTGTCAGTCTATTCCAATCAAAGGAAAAGACCTCAGTACTTGGAGGGGGTTCTGTAGAAATAGGTGAAATGCCCCCCGGCATAGAAGAATCTGATGTAACAAGAAGAACCTGAGCGGTATGAAGTTCACTCTCTAAATGGAAAGTGGGATCGACCGAATGTGAAATTGAATCGACCACTTGATCAACTAATGGATCATCAACCTGAGTGACATGAGTTTCATTCTCCAATGGAAGAGTGCGATCGACTGTACTTGAATTTAGATCAATCACTCCGTCAGTTGACGGTAGGTTGGGAGAAATTTTACGGTAACCAGTTGGAAATTCTTGTTGTGGAACAGTAAGGTTTTCCAACAATGTTGAGGCTTCATCCATGTGAGGGAAAATGTGAGTTTGATGACTCCCTTTGCATAACTTACAAGGAAACCTAACTTTACCCTTTTTCCCAGGAACCTGACTATCACTGGTTGATGGATCAACGGAAAGTTGATGAGATTTTTCTGACCATACTTCCAAGACCTTTGGAATACCAGGACAATTGACAAGGAAGTGGTCACCCTTACAAAGCCTGCAAGGGTATTTGGGTTTACGATGCATGTCGGAATTTTCCTCAACACAACTAACACTTACAGCCATGGTTGGTTAGTTGACTTCTTTCTTATCTTGCTTCTTCTTCTTCTTCTTCTTCTTCCCTTTCTTCTTCTTCTTAGCCTCCTGGTTACTAGCATCAAGGCTTTTACCAGGCGAAGAGGAAGAAATGGAGGAAGAAAAATTAGGCGAAGAAGGTAAAGGGTCAACAGAAGGTTGAGGTGAAGCATCCGGTTGAGATGGTGAACTCTGTTGAGGTGAAGCATCCGGTTGAGATGGAACGATTGGAGTACTTTGGGCCAACGAAGTTGAAAATAACCATATCGGTAATCCTATTGTAAATCCAGGTAATGACAAAGTAGCCATATAAGGAGGACCAACATTCCCAAAGTAAGGAAAAGTACTAGGATTCTCATTAGGAGGGGTTCCTAGGTTGGTAAATTTTGGAACATTTGCCATTATATTCAACTTCAGTGAATTTTATTAACAATTTTTAAAACTAAAAAAAAAATTAACAATTCACAATTCACACCTAACACTTAAAATTCACAATTCACACCTATGGTCTCTAAAAGTAAAAACAAACAAATTAACACGCGCTATAAAATCTAGGAGTCAAACCACACACAAACAGTAACCTTCCGGACCGAAAACACTAGTTGGGGATGAAATCCAACATTGCAGAATTCAGTACAGAAGTGGCGGGTGGAACAGTTACCCCATCAACCTGCTTAATGAATAGACTGGACCAAGTTCCTCCACTTTAACCGTCTCGAGTGAAGTGAACCCCCCAGAAAATCCAAGTGAGTCTAGCCGACGTCTGCTCCAGGTACAGTGGGATCTTCCCTCCACCATCACCTTGGGTAGAACCCTAAAGATAATGGTCACTAAGGTTACCAACAGCAACAAATGCACCTGGGGGAACAGTCTACACTCCGATAGCACGCAAGGGCAGAGTATCAAGCTCAATCCCCTTGCCGGCTCCTTGATAATAATCCAAGGTTTACCGACAAGTGACCCCTGGCTCCTCGACAATGGTTAATCCGAGGTTTACCGTTTGTAATATGTGCGTGTCTGGCGTCGTTCCCAACGAGGGAGGATTGATCCCCTCACTGGTTCGGACACGAGCTCGTGCTTCTCCTTTAAGAGGAGCTTTCCCAGAGTATAAATGCAACAGTTGGATTTATCCTACCACAAGATAAGCTACTTGTTTGGTTTTGCTGTCTTGGAGAGTTAATTACTCTCCTACTCCAAGACACTAGCCTAATCTATATTGGTGCTTCAGAGCCCTAGAAATGTAAAAATTACTAGATGAATTTTAATTAAGCGTTGTGTTATTAAGGCTGTTTTTACTCAAAGGGGTAAATGGAGATGAAACTAATGGTGTTATGACTCGACTCAACTGAATGCAATCGAATATGATAATGTAATCGTTTCAATTCGATGAATCCTAACTAAAGTAAGGAGAGAGTTTCCATTCACTTCCAACAATGCAAAAAATTGATCACTAAGAGAAAATATGACAAATTCTCTAATGCACTAATTTTATCAAGAAAAACTAATGCAAATCAATTCCAAACCATTTTTTATTTTTTTTTATTTTTGTGTAAATTCAAATCAAAGAAAGCTGATCTAAATCTACAATTGATTTTTCAGAATGTAAACTATGCAATTGTAATCTATGCACAATTCACTTGAAAAGTATGCAAATGTAATCTATGCACATTTTTCATTCATATTCCGAAAAGGAGAATTCTAATTATGCAAATGTGATCTATGCAAGAGAATTCTCAAACACAAGATGATTCTAATGTAATCTAAGAACCAATCAAGTGCAAGTTGAGAAAATTGGGTGAGAGTTCCAAAGACCAAAAAATAAAAACACTCAAAGGCGATTAACACTCATACACAATTGTGAAAGGACTGAGACAAGGACTGAGACAAACCTCCAAGTAATGACCAAACAGAAGCAAAAAGATGCAAAATTGTGAAAGGACTGAGACAAACCTCCAAGTAATTACCAAAGGAAATCAAATTAATAATTTCTCAAAAAAGAGACTCAAAACACCCAATTGATGAAATCTTAAAACAAGAATGCCAATGGAATTAACCAAGGTGAAGATTTATGGCAGGTAACTAGTGGATCTGGGCAGTAAAGACTAAGAAAAAGCAAAATCTAAGAGGAAAAATGTAAAAAATGGAAATTTCTTAATTTTTAGCAGTGGACGCAGGCAACCAGTTAAGCTAGGTGCGGGCCCGCTCTGTGCACACAGCAACAGTGCGTCCAGGGACGCACTGTGCAATACTCAGAGGGTGCGTCCTACTAAAAAAACCAAGAAAAACTCAAATGAATCTAACCCTAAGCTAACCCACCCAAAGACAAAGTCACAGAGCCAAAAACCAGAAAAATAAACCAATTTTCTCAGAGCAAAGTTCACACAAAGGAAAAGACTTTTCACATCAATGGAATCCCCAGTGGAGTCGCCAATTTGTCAACCTATCAAGAGTTCTCCTTTACTTTGACAAAGCTCACCCACTTCCAAATAGAACAAGCAAAGATGGCAATCTCTCCTCACAAGCCTCTAAATGGGAGTCGCCAATTTGTCAGGCGGAAAGAGTCGATTGTGCGGACACAACCAACCTCCCTAGGAGCCTAAGACTCTCTAGTGACAAACAAGACAAACAAGAGCAATCCTTCTCTAAACATGCATTTACTATACGGGAAATCAAGTGTTTAGATCCTACCTGTAATCCAACGCTGTTGTAGCAGTCCAGCTCCGCTGATCCGGATGAGCTCCTCCTTCACTTTGAAACCTGCATACACTAACAATCAAACGATTAAATAGCACTTGATAATCTCATAGAATAAAACATATTTAACACATAGACCAAGGAGTACATGAAACAACTCATAAATAACAAGTTATTGAGAAGAATGGACTCATTTGCATTAATAGGTAACAAAAGGAACAAATACAACCTGAGCCTTGGTGTTGTGCAAGTCCCTCCCAGGGTCCATCAAGAGTTCTCCTTTACTTTGACAAAGCTCACCCACTTCCAAATAGAACAACCAAAGATGGAAATCTCTCCTCACAAGCCTCTAAATGGGAGTCCTAATTCCTGCAGCATTTACCCTTAGAAATGTATAGCTTTCAACCTCTTCTCCCTCTGGCCCAATGCTTGTATTTATAGTGCTCAAGAGGAAGTTAATCAGGTCCACCATCAATGGGATAATCCCCTCTTTGGATGGGATAGCTCCCCTATTGATGGGATAAGTTCCTCTTTGGTAGGAGTGCATGAACCATCTGGAGGCGCTCAATACGCGTCGAACAACCTTCTAGAATGCTATAGAAATGACCACACGTGACTTTTTAAAGATGAAACTTGCGCATTTTAACCTTTAAAGGGGGACGCACCTGCCCCTTTACATACAGAGCGTCCAAAGACGCAGCTTTTGTGAACATTGGGTGCGTACCCGCAGGTAAGGGTGAGAGAACCTGCGTCCCCAGAGATAAATACATTTAGAAAGACTTTCTCTCTTTTTTGGAGTTTGACATGGAGAGCAGAGGCATAAGACTTGCTTAAGAGGGTAGTATGACTGTTGATAGAGCCATACTAACTGTAAATAGTCATGGTGACATTTTTTAGTGTAACAAGATGAAGATGGTCTTTGGACCATGGATTTTGATGGTGCAGTAGGTAGTGAAGGTGCTGGTATTGGTGTGTGGATTCGAAGTCCCTTTTCTGCTCAAGACAAAGTTCCAAGCAAGGTGAGAGTGTGTTCCTATAAACTAGCATTTGACTGTTCAAATAATGAGGCGGAATACGAGGCTCTCATTGCTGGCCTTAAGATTCTTAGAAAGCTGAAAGCGAAGAAGATTGCAGTCTATGGTGATTCCGAGTTGGTGATAAAGCAAGTTAAGGGTGAGTTTCAGGCCAAGCTTCCTCGTATGAGGGCATATCGAAATGCAGTCTTAGATATTTTGAACTTATTTTCTGATCATACCTTGACATGTGTGCCTCGCACACAAAATGGTGTTGTTGATGGACTTGCTAAGGCAGCAAGCAATCTAAAAATTCCAATGAATTCTAGCAACAAGTTTGAGATTCATGTGAAACATCGTCCCACTGTCCCAGACAATCAGCGGTGTTGGCAGGTATTTCAAGATGATGAAGATATCAATCAGTTTCTGCAAAATAAGGGTAAATTCAAAGATACCTCAATAGATTCTTAACATGATGATGGTAGTGATAATATACAAGTAAATCAAATGGACGTGCTGCAACTTAAAGATAACATTATTCCTAAGGGATTGATTCCTTTAGAGGAGCTGTTTGACCAAGATGATGTGGCCCACAAACCGACATTAAGACCGACTGAAAAAGGTGTTGAAGAGGTAAACATTGGGACAACTGAGAATCCAAAGATGGTAAAGCTATCAAAGTCATTGTCACCAAAGGTAAAGGAAGAGTATATCAGATTGTTGTCTTCATTTTCTAATGTTTTTGCATGGGATTACTCAGATATGAAAACATATGACACAAATATCATTCAGCATACTATTCCTATTAAGCCAAATCAGAAGCCTTTTCGTCAAAAGTTGAGGAGAATCAATCCGAAGCTGCTGCCATCAATTGAAAAAGAGGTAAACAGATTGTATAAGTCAGGAATCATTGTGCCTATCCGATTTTTAGATTGGATATCAAACTTGGTACCCGTAAGGAAGAAAACAGGTGAGATCCGTTTATGTATTGACTTCATAAATTCGAATAAGGTATCCTTAAAAGACAATTATCCGCTGCCCAAAATGGACCATATATTGCAGCGAGTAGTTGGAGCATCAAGGATGTCACTACTCGACGACTATTCCGGATACAATCAGATTTTAGTACACGAAGATGACCGTGACAAGACAGCATTCACCACTCCATGGGGAACGTTTCATTATGCAAAGATGCCGTTTGGTTTGAAAAATGCAGACGCCACCTTTCAGTGCGCAATGGACGTGGCTTTTGCCAATGAGAAAGATGTGTTTTTGGTTGTTTATCTGGATGACTTAACCGTGTTTACAAATTCTGACGAGGAACATTTGTATCATTTGAAAGTTGTTTTCCAAAAGTGCAAAAAATATGGCATTTCGTTGAATCCGAAAAAGAGTCTTTTTGCCATGGAGGAGGGCAAACTTCTTGGCCACATCATATCTAAAGATGGCATCCGTATTGACCCTGCACATGTTGAAGCCATTCAGCAAATTGAACAGCCCCGGAACAAAAAAGAAATACAATCCTTCAATGGTAAACTGAATTTTTTGCGTCGCTTCATTCCAAATCTAGCAGAGCATCTTAGAGAAATCACGAGCATGCTGGAAAAGGACAGTCAGGTAAAGTGGACCGAAGAGGCGGTGAAATCATTTAATTTAGTGAAGTTAGCTCTTTCTTCAGCTCCTATTTTTATTAGCCCAGACTACACTCAGGATTTTATTTTGTTCTCATTTGCTTCTAAGCACACTTTGGCAGCTGTATTAATGCAGAAGAGGGAAGGTGTTGAAAAGCCCATTGCTTTTTTCAGTCGGATTATAAGAGATGGAGCATTAAAATATAACATCATTGAGAAGCAAGCACTTGCGCTTATAAAGGCCTTGAAATATTTCCGTGTGTATTTATTGCATTCCCATGTTCTAGCTTATGTTCCTAATGCAACAGTTAAAGATATTTTAGTACAGGCAGATCCAGAAGGCAGGCGGGGTAAGTGGATTGCTGCGTTGCTAGAGTATGATGTGGAGATTAAACCAACCAAGCTGATCAAAGGTCAAGGACTCGCCAAGTTAATGGTTGAAACGAATTTGCAAGTTCTAGACATAAATTTGATTGATGCCATGTCTGATGAAGATGAGGAGAATTCATCCATTCAGGTATCTGAAATGTTTCTTTCTTCTCCTTGGTATGCTGAAATTTTATACGTACTTCAGCATTTGTCTTCACCTCCCGGAATGCCTAGAAACAAAAGTAGAACATTGAAATTGAAAGCTGCAAAATTATGCATACTAAATTCTGCATTGTATTGGAAAGACCCTGGTGGAATGTTATTGAATTGTTTGGTAGAGGAGGAAGCCAAAAGAGTTGTGGAAGAATGCCTAGAAACAAAAGTAGAACATTGAAATTGAAAGCTGCAAAATTATGCATACTAAATTCTGCATTGTATTGGAAAGACCCTGGTGGAATGTTATTGAATTGTTTGGTAGAGGAGGAAGCCAAAAGAGTTGTGGAAGACTTTCATAGAGGTGACTGTGGAGGCCATCTGTTTTGGAAAACCACAAAGAACAAGATTCTAAGGGCAGGTTATTATTGGCCTTCATTATTTTCAGATGTATATAAGGCTATTAAGAATCGTCATGAATGCCAAATTTTCGAAGGGAAGCAGAAACTACAGCCATTGCCTCTCAAACCAATTGAGGTCAGAGCACCATTTCAGCAGTGGGGATTGGATTTCATCGGGGAAATTCATCCGGCATCATCAAGACAGCATCGATGGATATTGACAGCCACAGACTACTTCACAAAATGGATTGAAGCAATTCCTACTCGACAAGCCACGGATGGGGTAATTATCTCTTTTCTTGAAACCAATATTTTGTCACGTTTTGGATGCCCAAGTAAGTTAATCACAGATAATGCAACAACATTTAAGTCAAAAAGGATGGTTGAGTTTTGTTATAAGTACAACATCAGCTTGGGACATTCAACCGCATATCATCCTCAAGGAAATGGATTGGCGGAGTCATCTAATAAATCTTTGGTCAATATCATTAAGAAATTGTTGGAAATCAGTAAAAAGGGCTGGCACAAGAAGTTGATAAATGCATTATGGGCTGATAGGGTGAGTCAGAAAAAGTCTATTGGCATGTCTCCTTTCGAGTTGGTGTACGGAATAGACACGGTTTTTCCAACTTCACTTGCTGTCTTGGTAGTCAAATTGCTTCAAGAAGCGGGTAGTGAGGAAGATCCTATGCAGAGAAGGATTAATCAAATGATTCATTTACAGCAGACACAGGAGGAGGTATTTCAAAACACTTGCAAGTTACAGGAGCGCATCAAAAAGATTTATGACCGGAAAGCAAAGGCGGACACATTTCAGCTAGATGAGGTAGTTTTGAGATGGGATGCTCGACATGAAGACAAAGGAAAGCACGACAAATTTGAAAATTTATGGAAGGGTCCTTATAAGATTGCAGCATATCGTGGTCAGAACGCTTTTCTTCTCAAAGAAATGAATGGAGATGAATGTCCTGGAGGGCCGATTAATGGTCGGCTGTTAAAGAGATATTACTTCTGAGTATTTTTTGCTCATTTCATCATCATTGTACATATCATTTTACTTTTATTCTATTGTACATGTAAACTAACTTATCATCTTCAGTCTAGGGCTCGAGGTGAAGGCTATAATTCTGAAAATGAAGGTTAGTTAGTCTAGGTTTGTCAAATCAGTTGTTTAAATCTTTTAGTTTTGAGTCTAGTTTGGTCAAAGCAGTTTTTGGTTTTTCTCAAGTTTTTGTGTCGAAAATAATGACTCCATCGCCCAATGGATGAAGGCACTGTCTAGCTCTTACAAAGATCTGTGGTTCTTGGCATCTCCAAGGAGCTACCATCCCCATTGGAGCCAATGTTAGAGTCGGTCTAGTTATCCCTCCATCAGAGATCAAACTTCTTTTGCATTTCATGATTAGGTGTCCCACCAGTTTTGATCAGTTGCATTTCGTTAGGCATGCCATAACTCTGATGGAGTGGGTTGTGTCATTTATTCCCCTCGTGCTTGGTACTGCTGGTTCAGGCCTGTTTATTAAAATAAGTCTTCAAAGGTCATCTACAATCATGTTTTAAATTTTTAGGTCTTAGGTCTAGGGTTGAGTCAATTTTGTCTTGAAAAGTCTTAGAAGACCAGCAGGCCAGAGGGATGACTTTGATAGATCATCACTTCAATAATTTTCATCATTATACAGCTGAATTAGGACTTCTCTTCAAACTTTGTTTTGAAGATAAGTCGCCATCTCATTTTTGTAAAAATTGTCAAAATTTTCAGTTCTTCAATCGTTCAAGTGCAGCCTTGGTCTCCTTTGCCACAGCATATCAGAGCTATCGCTGCAAAAATTATCAAAGAAAATCATTATTTCAACCAATTTTAAAGGGGAAATCAAAAAAGTCAAAGCCTATTAATTTTCAAAAAGTGTCAACAGCCAAACATAAGAAAATGGGTTTTGGGTTAAGCAAAAATCAACAAGGAGTCTATATGAAGATATTTCTCCTCATTTGCAACCCATTCTACATTCCAAAAGCAAAGGGCATTGTGTTAAGTCGATTTTGTGAATTTGAGGGCAAATCGGGCTATTTCCAGGGCGCGTTACGCATCAGGTTGGGCGCGCTACGCATTAGGCCGAAATTTTCAGTGTAATTTTGCACAGGCGCTATGCATCAGGGGCGCGTGGCGTGTTGGGTGAGGCGCGCTACGCATTGAAGTGTATGCCCAGAACTTGGCCAGAAATCACTAAAATGCCTCTTCTCAAGCATCAAATCACAGGTAGGCTTACATTCACGGCTTATTCTTGGTTTTTGGACGGTTTATGTAAGAGATTATGATATATTTGCCATGGAAAACCAAGTATAAAAACCCTCCTTGTCCATTAATTTGCTGTAAGGATTTAAATGCCAAGACTGCTGTAGGGTTTCAAAAGTAAATGCTAACCAAGGTTCTCATTTTCCTATTTCATTTTGATTCCCTATCCCCTATATTTACCAATATTTTCCCCAATAATTCGTCCTAAAACCCTACACTATTCTCCCTCAAATCCTAAACCCCTCCCTTCTGCTACAAACATATTTTCATACCCTACCTCATCCCAAACCCTAAAACTTCAAGATTTTCATGTCCCTTCCCTTTCCTAAATTCCTTGTTTTATTTCCATTGTCCCCATTTCCCTAATGTTTCCCCTTTCCTAACATTTCCCTTGTATATTTGTGTCTCCTTGGTCACAGCATTTTGAGAGAAAGAAAAAGTATACAGTCAAATTTTGCACACAGTTGTATATCAGCATATATAACATGTCAGAGACCGAGTCTGTTTATGAGCAGGATTATGATAGTGATTCTACACCAGAGGTAGTGTGCCAAGGAGGTATCACAAAGGTGGCAAAGGTGGTCGGCATGTGAGGGAGGAGCCTACTTCTTTTGCTCAATTGCAAGCTTGTCCACTTGCAATGGACTGTTTTCGGTATCTATCATGTTTTGAATACTGTGAGCTGATCTCACAAATCCAGCATCATCGGGAACTAGTCCGTTTATTTGTTCTACATTTGCAGGATGGTCATGTAAACCTTGCCGGAGTGAATTTCACCTTGTCACCCGAGACTATTGCTCAAGCCACTGGGATACCAAATGTAGGGCAGGAATGGAGTAAACGCCAGCAGTTAGACAGATTTCACTATGAGCCATATATTAAGCCCGGATGTGTAAGACACTTGACTGCAGTTTTTCCTTTTAGATTTCTAAGGGATGAGTATGCACCATTGATGAAACTCATCATTCGATATTTCAGTTGCGAGGGCAGATTCTCACGTCTCTACGCATACCATGTCCGTTTGTTGATGCATTTTACAAGGGTACGTATGATGAACATTCCATTTTTCATGTGTCGCAACATAGAGAGGATGGTGCCTTTAGTACAAAGGAAGAGCCCAACACATCAACATAAAAGAATCTATCATTATGCATTGATCAAAATCATAGTGATGCATCAGTTGGCACAACAGGGCATTACTTGGGAGGATTTTATTTCTCGTGACCTTTTCACAGCGCCACAGCCACCTCCTGAGATTGTTCATGACGAGGGAGGGCCTTCACATCAGTTTGATATTCCTGAGATAGAGCATGTCAGCGCTCGAGCATGTGTGACATATCAGCGAGGACATAGGGCCTTATTTGCATCTACACGACGAGTATTATCTCCACTCGGGGTGGAAGGGGTCTCGCTGACTTCATCAGCACAGCGAGTGTTATCTCCACCTCGTGTGGAAGGGACCTCGCTTTCAACAGCAGCACCGCAGGTACAGGATAAGGGCAAGAATCCAAAGCATGAGGAGAGGCCTTCAAGTGAGCCATCAGGTTTTGTTACTAGTCATGATGAGACAGCTTCATATATCAGGTATCTAGAGCAGTGCAATAAACAATTAGAGGATGAGCACACACTTATAGAGCTGCAACGAATCCGTGAAGACCGTAGGTTGGCCCGTAAAAGACCGGGTGACTTGACACCTGTGGCACGGCAATTTGTGCTTGAGAAGGTCAACCGACACTTGGAGGGGTTGTTGGCAAAATCCAATAGAGACAAAGACTTGCTTCGTCACATGAAGAATCATTACTGGGCCTGCATGCATGTTTGCAAAGCAAAAATTAAGATCCTTAAGAGGCGATTGAGCAAGGCACTAAAACGGCGGAAAAGGCCCGATCCACTCCAAATTTTGGGCGAAGCCTCTTTGACTGAGCATAGTACTTGATTGGGGACCCCCAACCCAAATTTCAAGAAATTTGGGAAAAATTTTGTCAATTTTGAAATTTTTATGTAAAAAACAGGTTTTTGGGCTCAACGAGTAGCGCGCCGCGCGCTACCCTGAAGATTGGGAGGTCCAAATCACGAAAGGTTTGCATTTTTGGATTTTTCATGATGAAATACATCTTATTAGCCACTGCCAAGGCATTTCATCAAGTTTTGGGTCCCCAAAAGGTAAAAAAAATGCAAAAAATGACCTCACTGCCCCTTTTTGGACACACAGGTAGCAGCCTTGGGAGAATGCACTTTTGGAGGGGCAAATGGACATCAAATTGGAAAATTCCACTTTGGTTGGAAAGTAGACATCTAGGGCTTTCTAACAAGCCAAACGGAGCTCAGTTTGGATGCCGGGAAGTGCCCCAAAAGTAGGTGGAAAGGCGCGCTATGCGTAGGGCTCAGGCACGCTACGCATCAGGATTTTTTGCACATTTTGCACCTTCCAACTCAGGAATTCGCCTAGTTTTGACTTGTGATGGGATTTTTCACCCTCCTTGATGTAATTAATGTAATTTTATGTTGACTTGACACTTATTTACCTATTCTAGATGATTCATTCATAAAATAACAAACATTTAATGAATGAATTGGTTTCCTAGCTTATAGAGGCAGGTTGTTTTGACTGCCTAGATTATAGTGCTTTGTTTAGAATTGGTTGAAACAGCTCCTAGGATGATGAGCTCGACCCCTAGAGGCAAGGGAATGTGTTAGCTTGCCTATATTATGTATTTTCTTAGTCATTTTCATGGTTGGTGTTATATACCTAGGGGGATAATATGGGGTACCAAGGGAGGTACCCAAGGTAATAATGTAATAATGGGATGGGCCATAGTAATAAATAAGGTGGTTAACCCATGTCATGTAAGGGACCAAAAGTAGTTAATAATAATGTAATGGGCCCATGGTATTAGTTGATGGTATGAGGGAACCATGGTAATGACCCATGGTATTGTATGTATGAGGCCTATATAGAGGCTAGAGACTCCACTTGGGAGATAGAGAAGGATTATTGTATGAACATGCATATGGCTTGTGGAGTGGTCTCCTTCCTTAAGGAGTGAATTTATGGTGTTGCCCTACCATAAGGGTTTTGATCAATAAAGAATCATTTCATATCATTTCTGGGTTTATTTGCATTGTCTTATATTTTCATATCAGATCTATAATATTCCGGGTTAGATCTACAACAATTGGTATCAGAGCATAATATATTTCCATTATCATATATTTCCGGGTTAGATCTACAACAGTTGGACTCTTTGGGAAGAGGCTTTGAGACTTTATTGTACATTTTACTTCAGCATTTTGGCAAAGGGAAGACCAGGGATTTGCAGCACTATTTGGAATTCTTGTGGCTTTATGTCTTGATGGTGTGCTTCTTTCAGTACTTGTAAGTTTGTTATGTGTATCATTTTCCCTCTCTCATCTTCTGCAATTGAGCAAATGAAGTGTTAAGGTAGAATCCATAAATTTTCTATGCTCTGCCTTTAAATTTATTTAATTTTCCATGTTTTCTTCAGTTTAAGGAGAACCCTTGCGCTTGCTTGCTCTCCTTAGCTCCTCACCTATTTGATCTATTCACCTCATCACTTTAAAAGCATCAAAACAATTGCTTACCTTGCTCCAATCAGACCTCTGCAGAAACTGTGTCTCATCCCCGCACCCAAAATTGCTTTTCCCTTTGATTCAACAAAAATCCCAAAAAATCACCTTTAAACCTCTGCACTTAATATCTAGCCTAAGATCAATATTCCTTATTGGTCATCTCAGCCCCTTTGAAAACCTTTTGTCGAGATAGACTTGGAGAGAACCCTCTCCTGTCCTCGTAGGGCTAGCTACGAGGCTGAGCGTGGTATGATGTTGCCTTGAGTTTTGCCTTCCTCAGCCTGAGGCAGATTTGAGCACTAACAGAGTACACAGAGGATAATTACTCACATGTTCATTCAACATAACAATGTTTATTTGTGCAGACCGATTGGTAGCTGGTTTTCTTGAGAAGTTCAAGGAGGGCTGCCATTTAATGGAAAATGCTATTAAGACTCAAATTCAAAGAGGTCTGGATCTTAATGAAGTAGAAGTAGTGAAGGAAAGGCTTCAAGACAAGATTGCAATGCGGCCAACCTACTGTTCTTTCTTCACCGGGTTGTGGATGTGTTCAAGCACTATTTTTGGGGAGTTGAGTCTCTGAGAGATAACGTTTTCATCGTGTATGAATTATTAGATCAGCCACATTAATGCTGGAGTCAACGCAATGCCCTGTCCTCATCTACGCCACGTGGTTATGATGCAGCGTAGCACCTATCCTATGTGGAGTCCAGCAACAACACTGTTCCAGGAAAAGAGGAACGATTTTCCAAAATCATCCCTATTTCAACATTCAGTTGTAAATCAACTTCATTCATAGAAAATTGTTGAGATCTGTTAATCAGCTAATTAAAAAGGCCCAGTTTGCAATTAAATTCTATATAAGAGATTGCCGGGATAAAGAATGATTAGTCAGTCAATTAGTTAATTAATTACACACCGATCCATCCAGGAACAATGCGCAGGAGAGGAATGCACAGAAGGGAAGAGGAGTTGTCCCAATGTAGCCTCATGCAATTCATCAGCTGTGGATCGCTCCTTTGGACTTGCTCGAGTTGAGTGATGTCTGCATAATGTAAACACTATTTTAAGTAATCAATTGAAGAAATTTCCCAGCATGTTATGTTTAATAATCTATTGCATCTTATGAATTCGATTTTTGTGTGAACCAGGCACTCAAAGAGGGTGTGAGCTGGCTGGGTTGGCCGCCAGACCAGCTCGACGCTGCTCTCATATTTTAAGCTAGATAGAATTTAGATTCTTGTTTGTTTGTTGTGTGAATTTTATTTATTTATAGTTTCTTTCTGCCTTCAATTAATGTCATTTAAATTGCTGCAACATTTTCCTTTCAGCTCTAAACTTCATTGATTTGCTGCATTAAAAAATTATTCATGTCCTTGAGATTTGTGCTTACACTTGGGATATTCCTCCAGTAGTTATTATTTGCAATATCTGCTTATGCGTTGATAAACTGTAATTGATTTATATTCTAGAACATGAAAACAATGTGAGTTATTATGGTTTTGAGGTACTGACATATTCATTTAAACAATGCTTACAAAAAACCATATATTTCTTGTATGCTGTGGAGCCGATATTAATGAGAACAAATTGTGAACAATAATATTTACTTTCCTTTAACTTTTGGATAGTTCTCCATGATTTATTTTCAGGACAAGGAAGGTGAGAAATTCATATTAATATAGTTTCTTTCATGAGTTCATTTACACAATAAATTTCCTTGTTATGTTGTTGATACTTTCAAGTTAACTTTACATCGAATTAGTACAGGAAGAATTAGTGCAGGTAGAACTAGTTCAAGCAGAATGGTTTTGAATTGCTTCCAGCATTTACAGTCTTTTTGTTATTATGTCGGCACTGCTTTATTTCTAGTTCAGTTTTCCATTCTATTCGCTTGTAATTAAAATTTCGTTTCGCATTGATTGCTTGTATTTCCCATATGATTTTGATTGCCTAGATTGATGTTTTCTTGAATTCTCTTTAGTGCAGGATTTCATTTATTGATGAGATTAATACGCAAGATAGACTAGCATTTATTTTGCAGGTTGTCAGGGGCTTTCTCTGGCATTTCCAGTGCTGCATCTCTAAGTTCACGAACTTTCAGGATTGAAAAATTAAATTTTGGTATATTTATAAGCGCTATACTGCGCCCAACATTTCTTCGCCGTTGTCGGGGAGGCGCTTAGGGGATTGACCTTGGTAACCTGCTATAGTTTGGTTCTCTCTTTACCTAGTTTTTTTGCAAATTTTATTTACTTTGAATTCGTTTCTTTCCTGCATTCTTTTTAAGTTTTTTTTCATTTCTTGGGTGCTGTAAGAACAACCCCCCCCCCCCCCTTCCCCTTATCCATTCAACCACATGCTAACAATATATACCAACTAGCTTGTAAAGATAAAGAAATGGTATTTCGAGGCATTTTTTTTAGTGAATATTTTTGAGGCTAATATGAATCATTCAACGCACCTATTTCACTGATTAGTTTCTAGGAACATTCAAAGAAGGAGTCTCAAAGTAGTACATGGAGAACCTCTTTTAGTTTGGTAAGAAATGGAAAACATTGTTACTTTTGAATTTCCTATCAAAGATCTAGGAGAGGCTCAAATGCATAACATTCCCCCATCTGCAGTACCAAAATTTCATGGTTTGGAAAATGAAGACCCAGATACATTCTTATTTGAGTTTGAAGTATTTTGTAGAGGATATGGTTATTGTACTAATTCTCAAGTGTTGCAAGTGTTTCATCTTACTCTTAAAGGAGCAACTCTCCGATGGTTCATGAGCCTTGGTGGGTACTGCATTCAAACATGGGAAGACATGAAGAATGTATTATTGGAGAAATATCAAGACTATTTCTAGGTCGGTGAAGATATTTTTGGAATAAACAAAGGGAAAATGAAATCTTCGAGGATTATGTGGAGTGATTTAGATACAACATCCAAAAATCAAAACTTAAGAATTTGGTAAAAGAGACCTTGAAAACACTCCTACTCAAAGGAATCAAAAATGAATTTTTAGAACCTTTAAATCTGATAGGAGCAGGTGATGTTTCTCACTTACCATATGATGATGTTTGTAAATTATGCATTAGTTATTCAAGAGGAATCTCCAAGATCTGTAAGAATTCTAGAGAACTTTCTTCTCAATTTTTGGAATCTACTGCAAAAATAGGAGCTACAAAATATTTTCTAAATTTACAATTGGATGATTTGAAGGAAGAATGGAAGCAGTGTAAGAAGGATGATTCAAAAAATTATTTCCCATCACTGTTGGGGTTTCAATAGGTATTTAAGAAATTAGGCAAGGAAATAAATCGACCGCCAGGTATAACTCAAAACTCATCATCATTTAATACTTGGAGTAATATTTATTGTCCCCAAAAGGTTCCTCAACACATGTACAACCCCACAGTTCCATGGTAGACTTATAATCCTCCTTTGATTCAATACCCCACCATATTCCCACAATACCCCTCTCCTTGGAGCCAGATATTCCCGCAGCCTCAAGGATGGTTTGAAGCCTCCTGTCTAGGGAAACTCCCCATGAAAATTCCATTACTTGAGCCACAACAGTTGCAGTTCGTCCAATGTACCACCATGTTATCTCTCTCTATGGTCCCAACCATTTGTGCAACCAAACCCTAATTTCAACAATCAAGTTGCACATCAATTTAAAACACCTATTTTTCCTACTCGCTCCCCTATCAAATGTAATGTCATATATTTTAGAGAGGCGAGAGGAGTGAATCCATAAAATTCCCCTATTACCACACAACATTTACCTCGAGAAGAAAATTTAATCCATAAACCATTAGAGAAGCAATCCATGATTGGAACTTGTTCGAAAACTGTTGTTGAAGCTCACAAAGAAGAAAACCCTAGAGTTTCCCTTAACCATCCTTGTCAATCTAAAGAGAGAAATCTTCAAGCTGTGGAAGACCTATACAAGTTGGAGAACCATGAATATGTGTGTCCTATTGAATCTTGGTTCCAAAAAATTGTTAGTACACCCCATTCCCTCATCATTCAAAAACTCTTGGTACCATATCAAGTAAGTAAGTTGGTTTCTCATACTTTTATATGTGTTAAAGTTTGCATTTTAAACCTAAGTGTGAGTATATTTAGTATTTTGTTATGCACATGGATTCATTGGAAGTATGCCTTCACTTAAAGGTGATATTTATTTTTTTTAAAATAGGATAGGATAATGGGAGAATAATGAATAAAAATGCATAAAAACACTCATGAGCTTGTGATTCCCTAAAAGAAAAACTTTTGAAATTTCTATTATCATGCACTCTCATGGTAAGATTTTTCAGAAGAAATTTACACTTAAAGTGACTTTGATTGTTGATAAACATGTCAGTCAAGGATACTTTTTAAAGTTACATGTAATATTTTTCCTATTCTAACAAACTATCATCTAGAAAATCTTTTCAAATTCCTCTTCTAAGGGACCAATGAAAAACCTCCTATGGTGGACCATGCCTACAAAACTCTAATAAGCTCTCATAAACAACATTGACATGATCAACTCGAGCAATATTTTTGGTCATTATTTGAGATGTTTTTTTTTAAATAAGTTCTTAGGGTAGCATGACCAACCGGTAAAGAATAGTAATTAAAAACTTTTCACGCCATCCTGCACTCTTAAGGAGTATATTTGCTTCCCCACCTATTAAGTAACCCATCCGAGGTTAATCATAATCAGATTTTTTTTTCTAAAATCATAAACGAATTAATTCAGGGATAGGAGATCTTATTGCAAGCCGACCTACTATGATCATGGGTCCTAAGGAGAATGACATTACTGCACTGGTCACCAAGCCAAGGTAATGGCTTTCAGTTGAAAAACTGGAAGACGAGAGGTCTCATCGTGAGCTGGCTCATTCATTCTTGTTAGTTTTCGTGAATGGAACTGTCGATGGTTGGTTACCAAGCCAGGACAATAGCCCTCAATTAACTTATAAAAAGAAAAAAAGTAAATGTTCTTAAACGACTCTAAATCTATACCTAATAGGTGGGACAAAAGAATTTCATAAGGTTAAAAGGTATCCCTATCGAGGCTATGGACACCTGCTAGCAGAAGGGCCATGCCTGTGGTATTAAAGTTGACTCTACACTATACTTTACTTGGTTGTTTTTGCTTTCCATGAACTCACTATCAATCTCTTTGAAAATGGCTTTAAAATCCTTCTGTTGTTATACCTTGGAGTTCTATCTTTTTGGAATGATTTTTATGGGAGTGGGGACCCTTAGTGTAGGTAATTCATTGTGCCCAGGAAAGCGAAGCTTCAACTATACATGGATAATGGTAAAATGGTCACTATGGGAAAGTATTACTATGTCTACTTTTAACGCCATGCTTTTAAATCATGTCACTCACATTTACAATGAGTATTTTAATGTGTAACTTCTGATCAAGGATGCCTGCGAGATATTCTTTTGGAAATTTTGAAAGTTAGCTATTTTATCCAAGTAATAACACCATCCATGTAATTTAGTTTTCATAGCAGTTTTCGTTTTAGGTTTTCTTGAAGTCAGTTTAAGAAAATAAAGAGTCCAGTAGACACTCTGTTTTTAGAGCAAGCTTTAACTAGCGCAGGAAGTGTGATCACGCAAAATTGCAGGAACATAATTTTGAATGCCTACAAATGTTTCTAATTTTGTTTTTTTTGGAAGGAAGTGACGGTACTGGAATTACTTGCACGAGCACATGAAAGATGGTCAGCATGGGGGGATTTTGGGTCTCGGTTTTGTCTTATTTTTATTCATTTCTCTAATTCCTTCAATTGGCTAAATGATTATTTTCTAATAGTATTTTTTACTTCTTTGTTTTGACAGGATTAAAATAGCATTAATGAGATTTTAATTAAGGCTTGTATGTTGCAGGATTAAAACTGGTTTTATTATACTTTGGGACGTGCCTGAACTAGTGCATTCACATGCCTGCACCATTGCACTTACCTGCCTGCATCATGCATTGAGATTCCTGCACTAGTTACAGTGGGCTTCCTACACTCCGAAGGGTTCCTAGACTGAACTTACATTCTATGTACCTGTACTCAAACCCTCCAGTTCATGGGGCTCGAATTGTGGCAAATGTTATTAGCAAGCCTATGATAATCTTTCTGATATCTCTGCACATTATTGATTGCTGCAGGAAAGGGACTATTTTCACTGGTTATAAACCTCTGATTACCCAGCTCGACACACTATAGCATGGTCACATATTTCATATCGAAGGAGTTGCTGCCGGGGTGACTATTGCAGTGTTTTGTAGATTGTGATGATGTGCCAAAGTTGGACATGACATACTTGAAGTGGCAAGCATTAGGGATGTGTTGAATATTGTCATGACAAAAAAATTTCATGCCTTCAATACTGTGCATTTCATGCAAACTTGTCGGGGGCAGTGTGGACTTAGTCATGCCCACTGCTCGTGTGATGGAAATACTAGAAACACTGTCCGTAATCCAACGAAAATTGGTGATGGATACAACTAACTCTGAGAAAATGAAAGGGACAGTGACTGTTGTTCTGGCCGCAAATGCTTTGCTGGGACTTGCATTCGAACACATTGTTACTGCGATTGAGTACATGGAGGAGAATTACTCACATGTTCATTCAACATAACAATGTTTATTTGTGCAGACCGATTGGTAGCTGGTTTTCTTGAGAAGTTCGAGGAGGGCTGCCATTTAATGGAAAATGCTATTAAGACTCAAATTTAGAGAGGTCTGGATCTTAATGAAGCAGAAGTAGTGAAGGCAAGGCTTCAAGACAAGATTGCAATGCGGCCAACCTACTGCTCTTTAATCACTAGGTCGTGGACGTGTTCAAGCACTATTTTGGGGAGCTGAGTCTCTGAGAGATAACTTTTTCGTCATGAATGAATTATTAGATCAGCCACGTTAATGCTGGAGTCAACGCAATGCCCTGTCCTCATCTATGCGATGTGGTTATGATGCACAGTAACACCCATCCTACGTGGAGTCCAACAACAACACCATTATAGGAAAAGAGGAACGATTCACCAGAATCATCCTAGTTTTGACATTCAGTTGTAAATCAACTTCATTCATAGCAAATTTTTAAGGTCTGCTAATTGGCTAATTAAAAAGGCCAAGTTTGTAATTTAATGCTATATAAGAGATTGCGGGAGCAAGAACTATTAGTCAATCAATTAGTTAATTAATTAGACAGGGATCTAGCCAGGAACAGTGCGAGGGAGAGGAAGGCACAAAAGGGAAGAGGAGTTGTCCCAATGTAGCCTCATGCAATTCATTAGTTGTGGATCGCTCCTCTGGACTTGCTCGAGTTGAGTGATGTCGGCATAATGTAAAGATTGTTTTCAGTAATCAATTGAAGCAATTTCCCAGCATGTTTTGTTTAATTATCTATTGCATCTAATGACTTCGATTTCTATGTGAACCAAGCACACAAAGAGGGTAGGATCTGGTTGGGTTGGCCGCCAGACTAGTTCAACACTACTCTCATCTTTTAAGCTAGATAGAATTTTGATTCTTGTTTGTTTGGTGTGTGAATTTGATTTATTTATAGTTTCTTTTTGCCTTCAATTAATGTCATTTAATTTGCTGCAACATTTTCCTTTCAGCTCTAAACTTCATTGATTTGCAGCATTAAGAAATTATTCATGTCATTGAGATTTGTGCTTACACTTGGGATATTCCTCCAGTAGTTCTTATTTGCATGATCCGCTCATGCGTTGATAAACTTTAATTGATTTATATTCCAGAACATGAAAACGATGTGATTGATTATGGTTTTGAGGTACTGACATATTCATTTAAACAATGCTTACAAAAAACCATATGTTACTTGTATGCTGTGGAGCCGATATTAATGAGAACAAATTGCGAACAATAATATTTACTTTCCTCTAACTTCTGGACAGTTCTCCATGATTTATTTTCAGGACAAGGAAGGCGAGAAATTCATATTAATCTAATTTCTTTCATGAGTTCATTTACACAATAAATTTCCTTATTATGTTGCTGCTGCTTTCAAGTTAACTTTACACCGAATTAGTACAGGCAGAATTAATGCAGGTAGAACTAGTTCAAGCAGAATGGTTTTGAATTGCTTCCAACATTTATAGTCTTTTTGTTATTATGCCGGCACAACTTTATTTCTAGTTCAGTTTTCCCTTCTGTTCGCTTGCAATTAGAATTTCATTTCGCATTGATTGCTTTTATTTCCCATATGATTTTGATTGCCTGGATTGATGTTTTCTTGAATTCTCTTTAGTGCAGGATTTCATTTATTGATGAGATTAATACACAAGATAGACTAGCATTTATTTTGCAGGTAGCCAGGGGCTTTCTCTGGCATTTCCAGTGCCGTGTCTCGAATTTCACGAAATTTCCGGATTGACAAATTAAATGTTGGTATATTTATAAGCCCTATACTACAACCAAAATCTTTGCACCGTTTCCAGGGAGGCGCTTAGGGGATCGACCTTGGTAACCTGTTGCAGTTTGGTTTTCTCTTTACCTAATGTTTTTGCAAATTTTATAGACCTTGAATTTGTTTCTTTCCTGCATTGTTTTTAAGTTTTTTTTCATTTCTTGGGAAGAACCCACCACACCCCGCCCCCACCCCCCTTCCCCCCCAAACTTAATCTATTGAACCACGTGCTAACAATATATACCAACTAGCTTGTAAAAACAAAGAAATGGTATTTCGAGGCATTTTTTTTAATCAAGAGTTTTGAGGCTAATATGAGTCATTTAATGCACCTATTTCACTGATTAGTTTCCAAGAACATTCAAAGAAGGAGTCTTGAAGTATTACATGGAGAGCCTCTTTTAGTTTGGTAAGAAATGGAAAACATTGTTACTTTTGAATTTCCTATCAAAGATCTAGGAGTGGCTCAAATGCATAATATTCCCCCATCCTCAGTACCAAAATTTCATGGTTTGGAAAATTGAAGACCCAGATACATTCTTATTTGAGTTTGAAGTAGTTTGTAGAGGATATGGTTATTGTACTAATTCTCAAGGGTTGCAAGTGTTTCCTCTTACTCTTAAAGGAGCAGCTCTTCGATGGTTCATGAGCCTTCGTGGGAAATGCATTCAAACATGGGAAGATATGAAGAATGTATTCTTGGAGAAATATCAAGACTATTTCCAGGCTGGTGAAGATATTTTTGGAATAAAAAAAAGGGAAAATGAAAGCTTGGAGGATTATGTGGAGCGATTTAGATACAACATCCAAAAATCAAAACATAAGAATTTTGTAAAAGAGACCTTGCAAACACTCCTACTCAAAGGAATCAAAGATGAATTTTTAGAACCTTTAAATCTGATAGGAGCAGGTGATGTTTCTCACTTACCATATGATGATGTTTGTAAATTATGCATTAGTTATTCAAGGAGAATCTCCAAGATAGGTAATAATTCTAGAGAACTTTCTTCTCAATTTTTGGAATCTACTACAAAAATAGGAGCTACAAAATATTTTCTAAATTTACAATTGGATGATTTGCAGGAATAACGGAAGCAGTGTAAGGAGGATCATTCAACAAATTATTTCCCATCATTGTCGGGGTTTCAACAGGTATTTAAGGAATCAAGTAAGGAAATAAATCAACCGCCAGGTATAACTCAAAACTCATCATCATTTAGTACTTGGAGTAATATTTATTGTCCCCAACAGTTTCCTCAACACATCCACAACCCCATAGTTCCATGGAAGACTTATAATCCTCCTTTGATTCAATACCCACAATATTCCTACAATGGCCCTCTCCCTGGAGCCAAATATTCCCGCAACCTCAAGGATGGTTTGAAGCCTCTTTTCTAGGGAAATTCCCCATGCAAATTCCATTACCTGAGCCACAACAGTTTCATTTCCCATCCAATGTACCACCATGTTATCCATCTCTATGGTCCCAACCATTTGTGCAACCAAACCCTAATTTCAACAATCAAGTTGCACATCAATTTAAAACACCTATTTTTCCTACTTGCCCCCTATCAAATGTAATTTCATATATTTTAGAGAGGCGAGAGGAGTGAATCCATTAACTTCCCCTATTACCACACAACATTTACCTCGAGAAGAAACTTTAATCTATAAACCATTAGAGAAGCAATCCATGATTGGAACTTGTTCGAAAACTATTGTTGAAGCTCACAATGAATAAAACCCTAGAGTTTCCCTTAACCATCCTTGTCAATCTAAAGAGAGAAATCTTCAAGCTGTGGAAGACCTATACAAGTTGGAGAACCAAGAATATGTGTGTCCTATTGAATCCTGGTTCCAAACAATTATTAGTGCACCCCATTCCCTCATCATTCAAAAACTCTTGGTACCATATCAAGTAAGTAAGTTGGTTTCTCATATTTTGATATGCGTTAAAGTTTGCATTTTAAACATGAGTGTGAGTATATTTAGTATTTTGTTATGCACATGGATTCATTGGAAGTATTCCTTCACTTAAAGGTGATATTTCTTTCTTTAAAAATAGGGTAGGATAAGAGGATAATAATGAATAAAAATGCATAACAACACTCATGAGCTTGTGATTCCCTAAAAGCAAAAATTTTAAAATTTTATTATCATGCACTCTCATGGTAAGACTTGTCAGAAGAAATTTATACTTAATACCTCATATTTTAAAGTGACTTTGATTGTTGATCAACATGTCAGTCAAGGATATTGTTTTAAGTTACATGTAATACTTTTTCCTATTCTAACAAACTATCATCCAGAAAATATTTTCAAATTCCTCTTCTAAGGGACTAGTGAAAAACCTGCTATGGTGGACCATGCCTACAAAACTCTAATAAGCTTTCATAAAGAACCCTGACATGATCAACTCAAGGAATATTTCTGGTCATTATCCGAGATTTTTTTTTTAAATAAGTTCTTAGGGTAGCATGACCAACCGGTAAAGAATAGTAATTAAAAACTTTTCACGCGAACCTGCACTCTTAAGAAGTATATTTTCTTCCCCACCTATTAAGTAACCCATCTAAGGTTAATCATAATCAATTTTTTTTTTTCTAAAAACATAAATCAATTAATTGAGGGATAGGAGGTCTCATTGCGAGCCGACCTACTTTGATCATGGGTCCTAAGGAGAATGACATTACTGCACAGGTCACCAAGCCAAGGTAATGGCTTTCTGTTGAAAAACTGGAAAACGAGAGGTCTCATCGCAAGCCGGCCCATTCATTCTTGTTAGTTCTCGTGAATGGAATTGTTGATAGTTGGTTAGCAAGCCAGGACATGGGCCCTCAATTAACTTATAAAAAGAGAAAAAGTAAATGTTCTTAAACGACTCTAAATCTATATCTAATAGGTGGGACAAAAGAATTTCATAAGGTTAAAATGTATCCCTGTCGAGGCTATGGACACGTACTGGCAGCAGGGCCATGCCTGTGGTATTAAAGTTGACTCTACCCTATAATTTACTTGGTTGTTTTTGCTTTACATGAACTCACTATAAATCTCTTTGAGAATGGCTTTAAAATGCTTTTGTTGTTATAACTTGGAGTTATATCTTTTTGGAATGATTTTTATGGGTATTGGGACCCTTAGTGCAGGTAATTCACTGTGCCCAGGAAAGAGGAGCTTCAACTATACATGGATAATGGTAAAATGGTCACTATGGGAAGGTATTACTATGTCTACTTTTAACACCATGCTTTTAAATCATGTCACTCACATTTACAATGAGGATTTTAAAGTGTAACTTCTGGTCAAGGATGCCTGCGAGATATTCTTTTGGAAATTTTGAAAGTTAGCTATTTTATCCAAGAAATAACACCATTCGTGCAATTTAGTTTTTATCGCAGTTTTCGTTTTAGGTTTTCTTGGAATCAGTTTAAGAAAATAAAGAGTCCAGCAAGCATTCTGTTTTTAGAGCAAGCTTTAACTAGCGCAGGAAGTGTGATCACGCAAAATTACAGGAACATCATTTTGAACGCCTACAAATGTTTCTAATTTTGTTTTTTTTGCAAGGAAGTGATAGTACCATAATTCCTTGCATGAGGACATGGAATATGGTCGGCATGGGGGGATGTTGGGTCTCAATTTTGTCTTATTTTTATTCATTTCTCTAATGTTGTCAATTGACTAATTGGTTATTTTCTAAGAGTATTTGTTACTTTTTTGTTTTAACAGGATTAAAATAACATTACTGAGACTTCAATTAAGGCTTGTATGTTGAAGGATTAAAACTGGTTTTATTATACTTTGGGACATTCCTGCACCAGTGCATTCACATGCCTACACCATTGCACTTACTTGCCTGCACCATGCATTGGGATTCCTACACTAGTTACAGTGGGCTTCCTACACTCTAAAGAATTCCTGGACTGAACTTACATTCTCGGTACATGTACTCAAACCCTCCAGTTCATGGGGATCGAATAGTGGAAAATGTTATTAGCAACCCTATGATAATATTTCTTCTATCTCTGTGCATTATTGATTGCTGCAGGAAAGGGACTATTTTCACTGGTTATAAAACTCCGATTGTCACATATTTCATATCGAAGCAGTTGCTGCCGGGGTCACTATTGCAGTGTTTTGTAGATGGTGATGATGTGCCAAAGTTGGACGCGACATACTTGAAGTGGAAAGCATTAGGGATGCGTTGACTTATTATCATGATAGAAATTTCATGCCTTCAATATTGTGCATTTCATGCTGCGAACTTGTCGGGGGCAGTGTGGAATTAGTTGTGCCCATTGCTCGTGCGATGGAAATACTAGAAACAATGTCCGTAATCCAATGAAAATTGGTGATGGATACAACTAACTCTGAGAAAATAAGAGGGACAATGACTGTTTTTCTGGCTGGCAACGCTTTGCTGGGACATGCATTTGAACACATTGTTACTTCGATTGAGTACACGGAGGAAAATTTCTTACATGTTCATTCAACATAACAATGTTTATTTGTGCAGACCGATTGGTAGCTAATTTTCTTGAGAAGTTCAAGGAGGGTTTGTTGGCATTATGGCTAAAATGTTGTCCTTGATGGCAACCCATTCAGGTGATAGATCACAGTACTTCAAGTCAGCAACAGAGATTGATGATCAGCTATCAAATATTGAAGAAAATAAGGGGTACGCAGGTGCACCTTACATAAGGTGCGTACACGCAGTTCGGTGTTACATAAAGTGCGTACATACCCGCAGGTCAGCCGTTCAGGAGGTGCGTACCCCCAGTGCACACATTTCAAGGAAAAGAAATTCACATGTGGGGTTTTCTTATGTTTTACTCTTGGTATTTAGCCGACGATATTGTGTTATTATGGTGTCGGCTCGTGGTATTGATCCATGATTTAAGGAAGAGCTTTCCTATATAAAGCAAAGGAGATCATTTGGCTTGTGTATGTCTTTGGTTGAATATCTTATGTGGGCTAGATCTGGTCTAGATCTAAAGAAGGCGAATCTACTGATGGACCAAGATCTCTTCAGCGCATGTTCAGATTTGTAGATCTAACTGTCTGGGTTATTTCTGAAGTCTTGAAATCATCTATGCCCGAAGGTACGCAGGTACAGTGAGAGAAAAGTGCGCCGGTATGCAGGCACATAAGGGTTTCAGGTGCGCCGGTACGCAGGCACAGAAGGGTTGCAGGTGCGAGGTACGCAGGCATAGAAGGGTTTCAGGTGTGCCGGTACGCAGGCACAGAAGGGTTGCAGGTGCGCCGGTACGCAGGCACAGAAGGGTTGCAGGTGCGGAGGTCGGCAGGCAGTTCAATGGACTCAGAGCGAGGTACGCAGGCTAGCAGTTGAGCAGGGTGCGTACTGTACGCAGGCTAGCAGTTGAGCAGGGTGCGTACTGTACGCAGGCTAGCAGTTGAGCAGGGTGCGTACTGTAAGCAGGCAAGCAGTTGAGCAGGGTGAGTACAGTAAGCAGGCCAGCAGTTGAGCAGGGTGCTTACGTAAGCAGGCGAGCAGTTGAGCAGGGTGCTTACTTCTCTTAAAATCTTTGTTTATCATTGTTGTGCTCTGGGTTTGGTCCTATTATTGTTGATCTGGTTACTACAGTTGATTGGGTGATTCTCTTATACTTGATGATCATTTGATGCTTATGGATCCAGTTTGAAAATTTATGAAAAGTGGTCCTTGTAAGAAAAGAAGTAGGGGGTTGTAGCTCCCTTCCAGGAGAGACTGGAAAACGAGAGAGAGTTGTAGCTCTCTGCAGGTTGCAGCCTGCATACTGGTAAAGGACTGCACCAGTACAAAACCATTGTAAAAGGAGTTTCTAATTTGAAAGAAGATAGAGACATATTGCAGCAGGTGGTTTTCACCCACATTGGGTTTCCACCTTACATCTTGTGTTCTTTTGTGTGACTATCTGTTTTCTTTGTTCATGCTCATTGTTTTATGGTACTGACATGCAAAACTAATTCAAAGAACAAATAAGAAAGATTTATTAAAAGAATTAGATAATACTGATTCACCCCCCCTCTCAGTATTATTTCCAACAATTGGTATCAGAGCAGGTCCTTCATAGAGGCTTGATCGCTTGAAGGTAGATCGTTCATCATGAGCAACTACGAGAGAGAAGCATCAATCAGGCCACCAGTTTTTGATGGGACAAAATTCAATTATTGGAAGGTAAGAGTTACTGCCTATCTTCAATCTCTTGGTACAGAAGTTTGGGACATCGTAGAGACAAGCTACGCTTTTCCTTCAGCTACTCCTACAGATGCAGCCGAGAAAAAGAAGTATGAAACAAATGTGAAAGCAGTCAGTACTCTATTATGATGTATATCTCAATCAGAATTCATGAAGGTAATGCACTATAAATCCGCAAAAGAGATATGGGACAAAATTGTCACGAGCTATGAAGGAGATGAACAGGTAAAACGTGCTAAACTTCAAACTCTCAGAATTCAGTATGAGACTCTCAAAATGTATAATGATGAAAGTGTGGCTAACTATTTTCTTCGGGTAGATGAGGTTGTTAATTGTATGAAAAATTTGGGTGAAGAAATAAAAGAGGCTATTGTGGTTGAAAAGGTTCTAAGATCATTGTCCCCCAAGTTTGAATCTAAAGTATCTGCAATAGAAGAAAAGGAAAATCTACGAATTCTTACTATGTCTCAGCTACATGGAATTCTAACTGCTTATGAAATGAGAAAGGGAGGTCCATCAGACAGAAGAGAAGCTGCTTTCAAGGCATCAGGCAAAGGAGATTATTATGAAGCAAACCACATCCCAGAAGAAGAGGAAGAAGAATCAAATTTTGTCAGAAATCTTCAAAGGGGTTCTGGAAGGTTCAGAGGTAAGTTACCTTTTAAATGCTTTTCTTGTGGAAGAGTAGGTCATTATGCTGCAAAATGTCCTTATAAGGATAAAGGAAAGGAACCTGCTAGATGGAACAAGAAACAGAATGCAAATAAGAAAAGCTACTACACTCATGAAGATAGTGATGGTCTATCAAACAGTGATGAAGATGAACAAGGTAATGAATATAAGTTGTTAATGGCATTTGAAGATGATGATTATATGGATGCTATAGATGTGGATAAACTTTATGATGAAATTACTAGACTCAAGAGATGTATAGAAGAAAAGAACATGATCAACGATACTCTACAATTTCAAATTGATGAAAAGGAAAAACATCTTGAAAAATTAGAAGGTGAAATTGTTGGTCTTAGAAAAGAGATTGAGAAAAAAAAGCTATTAATCTCAAGTTTGTCAAAGGATCTGAAACTTTGGATGAGATTATCAATGTGCAGCGGTCTCCTCTAAACAAGACAGGTCTGGGCTATAATGGAGAAACTTCTCAAGCATCCACCTCAAAAAGTTATCTTGATGCAGCAAGAGGAAATGAGCAAAAGCACAATGAAGATCATCAGGTAAAACAGGGACGAATTACAAACAGAAACTATCAGGGGCAATCCATATTAAGGGTGAACAAAAGCTACAACCAGCCACAGGTAAAATCTTCTCAATTTGGTTCAAGAATAGATGACAATAGAAATTACAATCAATTGGCTGGTAGACTCGATAACCGCAGAAGTTTCTTCAATGGACAATGCTTTTCTTGCCATAACTTTGGTCACAAAGCAGCTCAATGTGTTGCATATAAAACAATCATGACTAGGGAAGCTCAAAAACAAAGAAGTATGACCGGGATTACAAAAAGGACCTATAACAACTTTCGGTTCTTGAAAATGAAGTTGAATGTTCTATTTGCAATAACTTTGGTCATGAAGACTCTGAATACAGGAGCAGGTTTCAGCAGAAAAAGGAACAAGCCTCAAGCACCAAAACATGGAGAATAAAGGAACCACAAACAGAAAGATGTGGGATAGCATTTTATGCAGAGGGACAGGAAAATCTATGGTACATTGACAGTGGATGTTCGAAGCATATGACAGGTGATAAAGAAAAACTTGAGTCATTTTTTGCTCTAGAAAAAGGAAAGAATGTCTCTTTTGGAAATGATACTCCTGCAACTATAAAAGGAAAAGGCATTGCTCAGTTAAAAGAAAAGGTCAAGGCTGGAAATGTTTTGTATGTTGATGGATTGAAGCATAATCTTCTAAGTGTCAGCCAGATGTGTGATCAAAGAACTGAGGTCATATTCATATCAAATGGATGTCTTGTTCGTGATCTTGATACAGGTAAAACAGTGATCAAAGGCAAAAGAACTCCAAATAATCTGTACATATTTGAAGAAGGACAACAACAATGCTATCTGAGCAAGGATGATGAGCACTGGTTATGGCATTGGAGGTTGGGACATCTAAGCTTTTCACAAATAAGGAAAGCATGCAAATATCAGGCAGTTCGCGATCTTCCAGATATCAAAATTCCTGACAACACCATATGCAAATCATGTCAGTTTGGAAAACAAACCAGAACTAACTTTCCAGAGAAAGAAGGTTCAGCTAGCATGCCTCTTGAGCTAGTACATACAGATACATGCGGTCCTTTCAGGAAAAGAACACCTCGAGGAGAAGAATACTTGATATTATTCATTGACGATTTCTCCAGGTTTGTCTGGTTAGGACTTATGAAGCACAAAGATGAAGCATTCGAAAAATTCAAATCCTTCAAATCCTTGGTTGAAAATGAATCAGGTCACAAAATTAAGTGCCTCAGATCCGACAGAGGTGGGGAATTTACTTCAAATGAATTCTTCGATTTCTGTGAAGAACATGGGATAAGAAGAGAATTCTCTACAGCAAGAACCCCTCAGCAAAATGGAGTTGTGGAAAGAATGAACAGAACAGTCCAACAAATGGCTCGTGCTATGCTTGATGAGTCAGGAACTCCCGCAACTTTCTGGGGTGAAGCTGCACATGCTGCGGTTGTTATTCTTAACAAAACAAATGTCCGGGTGAACAACACTCAAACTCCTCATGAGCTCTGGAGTGGTAGGACTCCTTCGGTAAAGCACTTCAAAATCTTTGGGAGCAAATGCTATATCAAGAATACTGATGAGCAGCTTGGAAAACTTGAACCTAGAGCAGATGAAGGCATTCTTCTTGGTTACTCTCCACATAGCAAAGCATACAAATGCTACAATAAAAGACTTGGCAGAATTGTTGACAGCATTGATGTAGTGGTTGATGAGAAGGGATACATTCCTAGGCAAGTACATCATGAAGAAGAAGATGAAGGCTACCCCCAACGACAAAATGATGAAGAAGAAGAACCTCAAGAAGAACCAGAGGAGCAAACAAGAATAGAAGAAAAGACTCCATCCAGATATGTTCAGAAGAATCATCCAGAATCTCAAATTATGGGGCAGAAAGAAGCAGGTGTACAAACAAGAAGAACAGTTGCAGAAGCTTCAAGCTATTTGGCATTACTCTCCTCTACTGAACCACAAAATGTGAAAGAGGCATGCAAAGATGAATGTTGGGTGAAAGCAATGGATGAATAACTTGAGCAGATTGAAAAGAACAACACTTGGGAGCTGGTTCCTAGACCAAAAGATAAGAATGTTATCGGGACAAAATGGGTCTTCAAAAACGAATTGAATGAAAATGGAGAAGTAATTAGAAACAAAGCCAGACTTGTTTGTAAAGGGTATGCGCAGCAAGAAGGAATAGACTTTGAAGAAACCTTTGCTCCTGTTGCAAGACTTGAGGCCATCCGAATGTTCCTTGCTCTCTCAAGTTTTCAAAACTTCAAAGTATTTCAAATGGACGTGAAATCAGCCTTTCTGAATGGAGACTTGGAAGAAGAAGTGTACATTGAACAGCCAGATGGATTCATTCTTGGAAATGATCCAAACCTTGTATGCAGATTGAAAAAGGCTCTCTATGGTCTCAAACAAGCTCCAAGGACTTGGTACTACCGTTTGGACAAATATCTTCATCAACAAGGCTTTTCAAAAGGATCGGCAGATAGCAATCTTTATATAAAAGTTGAAAATGACAAATTGCTAATACTTGTTGTGTATGTAGATGACATTATTTTTGGGAGCAATGAAGAAGCTATGAGTCAAAACTTTGCCTTGGTCATGCAGAAAGAATTTGAAATGTCCTTGCTAGGAGAACTGACATATTTCCTTGGTTTGCAAATCCAACAAAAAGAAGGAGGAATCTTTTTATCTCAAACCAAGTATCTCAAACATATTTTGAAGAAATATGGTATGGAAGATGCAAAACCAGTATGTACACCCATGGTCACAGGATGTAGCCTCAGTGCAAATGATGAATCTGCAGCAGTACATCAACCAACCTACAGATCTATGATTGGAAGTTTACTTTATTTGACAGGTACCCGCCCAGACATCATGCATGCAGTTGGAATAGTTGGAAGATTTCAGGCAAATCCGAAGGAGACTCATCTTCAGGCAGTGAAGAGAATTTTCAAATATCTTCAAGGGACTCAAAATTATGGCTTATGGTATCCTAGAGATACAGATCTTACACTTCATGCTTATACAGATGCAGATTGGGCCGGAAGCGTGGATGACAGGAAAAGCACAAGTGGTGGTGCGTTCTTTATGGGTTCCAGACTGGTATCTTGGTTCAGCAAGAAACAGAGTTCGATTGCCTTGTCTACAGCTGAAGCGGAATATGTTGCTGCTGCATCTTGTTGCACCCAACTCCTTTGGATGATGCAGACTTTGCAGGATTTTCAAATCACTTGTACACCACCAATCCCCATCTTATGTGATAACACAAGTGCAATCACCATCTCAAAGAATCCTGTTATGCATTCAAAAACCAAGCACATACCAATCAAGTATCATTTTCTCCGGGAACAAGTGCTTGAACAGAAGGTCAAGTTGGAGTATGTTCCTTCTAAGGAACAAGTTGCTGATATTCTCACCAAACCATTGCCCAGGGACACTTTTGAATACCTCAGGCAAAAGCTGGGGGTTGTTGATGCATCATCTTATTGCTGAACCTCTTCTGGTTGATGGTACAGGTTCAGGGGGAGCATATAATGCATTGTTGGCATTATGGAGGATGTGCAGAAGGAGATCTTGGAAGTAGCTGCAATATGTCTCTATCTCTTTCATGGTGGATTATGGTTCCTTGTTGCAGATCTGGTTCATATTCAGGGGGAGCATGTTCTTAGGGGGAGCATAACCCTTTGCCCTTGATGTCAAAGGGGGAGAATGAAGCTGAAGTTTGAGGTTGCCATCAAGTCCAAAGGGGGAGATTGTTGGCATTATAGCTAAAATGTTGTCCTTGATGGCAACCCATTCAGGTGATAGATCACAGTACTTCAAGTCAGCAGTAGAGATTGATGATCAGCTATCAAATATTGAAGAAAATAAGGGGTACGCAGGTGCACCTTACATAAGGTGCGTACACGCAGTTCGGTGTTACATAAAGTGCGTACATACCCGCAGGTCATCCGTTCAGGAGGTGCGTACCCCCAGTGCACACATTTCAAGGAAAAGAAATTCACATGTGGGGTTTTCTTATGTTTTACTCTTGGTATTTAGCCGATGGTATTGTGTTATTATGGTGTCGGCTCGTGGTATTGATCCATGATTTAAGGAAGAGCTTTCCTATATAAAGCAAAGGAGATCATTTGGCTTGTGTATGTCTTTGGTTGAATATCTTATGTGGGCTAGATCTGGTCTAGATCTAAAGAAGGCGAATCTACTGATGGACCAAGATCTCTTCGGCGCATGTTCAGATCTGTAGATCTGACTGTCTGGGTTATTTCTGAAGTCTTGAAATCATCTATGCCCGAAGGTACGCAGGTACAGTGAGAGAAAAGTGCGCCGGTACGCAGGCACATAAGGGTTTCAGGTGCGCCGGTACGCAGGCACAGAAGGGTTGCAGGTGCGAGGTACGCAGGCACAGAAGGGTTTCAGGTGCACCAGTACGCAGGCACAGAAGGGTTGCAGGTGCGCCGGTACGCAGGCACAGAAGGGTTGCAGGTGCGGAGGTCCGCATGCAGTTCAATGGACTCAGAGCGAGGTACGCAGGCTAGCAGTTGAGCAGGGTGCGTACTGTACGCAGGCTAGCAGTTGAGCAGGGTGCGTACTGTACGCAGGCTAGCAGTTGAGCAGGGTGCGTACTGTACGCAGGCTAGCAGTTGAGCAGGGTGCGTACTGTAAGCAGGCAAGCAGTTGAGCAGGGTGAGTACAGTAAGCAGGCCAGCAGTTGAGCAGGGTGCTTACGTAAGCAGGCGAGCAGTTGAGCAGGGTGCTTATTTCTCTTAAAATCTTTGTTTATCATTGTTGTGCTCTGGGTTTGGTCCTATTATTGTTGATCTGGTTACTACAGTTGATTGGGTGATTCTCTTATACTTGATGATCATTTGATGCTTATGGATCCAGTTTGAAAATTTATGAAAAGTGGTCCTTGTAAGAAAAGAAGTGGGGGGTTGTAGCTCCCTTCCAGGAGAGACTGGAAAACGAGAGAGAGTTGTAGCTCTCTGCAGGTTGCAGCCTGCGTACTGGTAAAGGACTGCACCAGTACAAAACCATTGTAAAAGGAGTTTCTAATTTGAAAGAAGATAGAGACATATTGCAGCAGGTGGTTTTCACCCACATTGGGTTTCCACCTTACATCTTGTGTTCTTTTGTGTGACTATCTGTTTTCTTTGTTCATGCTCATTATTTTATGGTACTGACATGCAAAACTAATTCAAAGAACAAATAAGAAAGATTTATTAAAAGAATTAGATAATACTGATTCACCCCCCCTCTCAGTATTATTTCCAACAGGGTTGCCATTTAATGGAAAATGCTATTAGGACTCGAATTCAGAGAGGCCTGGATCTCAATGAAGCAGAAGTAGTGAAGGCAAGGCTTCAAGACAAGATTGCAATGTGGCCAGCCTACTACTCTTTCTTCACCAGGCCGTGTACGTGTTCAAGCACTATTTTGGGGAGCTGAGTCTCTGAGAGATAACTTTTTCATCTTGTATGAATTATTAGATCAGCCACATTAATGCTAGAGTCAATGCAATGCCCTGTCCTCATCTACGCCACGTGGTTATGATGCAACATATCACCCATCCTACGTGGAGTCCAGCAACAGCACCGTTCCAGGAAAAGAGGAATGATTCGCCAGAATCATCCCTGTTTCGACATTCACTTGTAAATCAACTTCATTCATAGAGAATTGTTGATATCTGCTAATCAGCTAATTAAAAAGGCCCAGTTTGTAATTTAATGTTATATAAGATATTGTCGGGAACAAGAACAATTAGTCAGTCAATTTGTTAATTAATTAGGCAATGATCTAGCCAGGAACAGTGTGCAGGAGAGGAATGCACAAATGGGAAGAGGAGTTTTCCCAACGTAGCCTCACGCAATTCATCAGTTGTGGATCTCTCCTCTGGTCTTGCTGGAGTTGAGTGATGTCGGCATAATGTAAACACTATTTTCAGTAATCAATTGAAGCAATTTCCTAGCATGTTCTATTTAATTATCTATTGCATCTAATGACTTCGATTTCTGTGTGAACCAGGCACTCAAAGAGGGTGTGAGCTGGCTGGGTTGGCCGCCAGACCAACTCGACACTGCTCTCATCTTTTAAGCTAGATAGCATTTCAATTCTTGTTTGTTTGCTGTGTGAATTTGATTTATTTACAGTTTCTTTCTGCCTTCAATTAATGTCATTTAATTTGCTGCAACGTTTTCCTTTCAGCTCTAAACTTCATTGATCTTCCGCATTAAGAAATTATTCATGTCCTTGAGATTTGTGCTTACACTTGGGATATTCCTCCAGTAGTTCTTATTTGCAAGATCCACTTATGTGTTGATAAACTGTAATTGACTTATATTCCAGAACATGAAAATGATGTGAGTGATAATGGTTTTGAGGTACTCACATATATATTTAGACAATTCTTACAAAAAGCCATATGTTAGTTGTATGCTGTGGAGCCGATATTAATGAGAACAAATTGTAAACAATAATATTTACTTTCCTTTAACTTCTGGATAGTTCTCTATGATTTATTTTCAGGACAAGGAAGGAAAGATATACATATTAATCTAATTTCTTTCATGAGTTCATTTACACAGTAAATTTCCTTGTTATGTTGTTGATGCTTTCAAGTTAACTTTACACCGAATTAGTACAGGCAGAATTAGTGTAGGTAGAACTAGTGCAAGCAGAATGGTTTTGAATTTCTTCCAGCATTTACAGTCTTTTTGTTATTATGCCGACACTGCTTTATTTCTAGTTCCGTTTTCCCTTCTTTTTTTCCCGTGGAAAAAGTCATAATTTTATTCATAAGACAAAATTACATTCTGTAGATGCTAAAAGCATATGCATATATTGATCCGGTTTTCACAGAAACCAAAAAAATAAAAAATGAATTATTTAAATAACCTATTCTTTTCTCCCTTTCTTTTTCTCCACCTTATGCCATCCCGTAGAGTTGGGGGAAGTAGTTACAATGGAGAGCTGATTTTTTGTTATAGTTATGGGAGAGTCCTTGTCTGATTCAGATCCTTCTGATCCATCTGTTCTCTTACTACTAGCTATTTGCTTGCTAATTGTCCTAAGATCTTGTTGATGTATTGCATTATTGGGGGCTTCCTCTTGCTCATGTGTGTTGTGCTGAGCGTTCTGTTCATCCTTATCTGCTTTGTATTCTATAGTGTCTGTTGCATCTTCTTCTTCATCCAATGGCTATGTTTGCTGCCATCCTTTAGGCCTCCTTTGTTGCTGCTTGTTCTGATTGGGGTTGTTTCTTGCTTGTGGACAAGCACTGAGAAGGTGGCCTGTTTGTAGGCATCCTCGGCATCAGAATGCTGTGTTTTCATAATCCAAGGATTGTGTCCATTGAGTGTTGTTAAAATTCAGTAATATACTTTCTGGTAGTCCCTGGCTGAGGTCTACCTCAACACATATCCTGGCGAATGTGAATATGCCCTTCGTGAGTCTGCCTTCATCGATCTTTAGAAATTTCCCCAAGGTATTCCCTATAGCGATTAAAACCTTGTGGTGCCAGAAGTGTATTGGAAGGTTGTGCAATCTGACCCAGACTAGCAGCTTTGATACCACCATTGTATTGGCGTCGAATTTTGGAAACCATGGTGTGATGAAGAGCCCTGCGATGCCCCAGAACCATGGCCCCTTATTAAGGATGGATTCCTTTTCCTGTACTGTGCTGAATCTTACTATAAAAAAACCTTTGGGACACAAGTAAATTTCGCAATTTGGTGTCCAAGCAGTATGGATCCAGTGGTGCAGATCGCCAGATCTGGGCCAATACCCATTAAATCTATAGATGACTGAGTGGGAGTATAGATTTGAGTACAAAGCACTTACCTTAGGCATTTCAATGGTGAGAGCAAGATTCTCGGTTTTTTGTTCAACAATGTAGGGCCCGGGAAGTACAGGGGCTGTTGCGGGATTGGCTTGCACTTTTCCTTTTCCCCTGACTACATCCTTGAAAGAGCCTGAGTTCTTGGAGTTTATATTCTTTGAGCTGGTTCCAGAACATCCACCTCGTAGACGGAGGTTGATGATGATGGTCGAGTCTGTAGTTATATTGTAATCCTGAAGGGTGTAGTTGTCCTGTAAGTTGCGTCCCTTGTAGATCAGGTTTTGACTCTGTTCTGGTATGCCAAGTATGATCTATATTTTGTTTCGTAGATCCTGGATGTTGCTGCCCTTCCATAAGCTTATGCAGTGGTGTCTGCCTTCGGTGCTTTAAGGAAGAGTTGGGTGAGATCCGCCCCTCTATTATTTGAATCTGATGGAGGTTGCCCCCGATTTGTTTCCAGGAACGTCCAGATACCTGATCCTGGATCTTCATCCTTCTATTTAGGTAACTGGTGTTCCTCTGTGCTTGTGGCCCAGGAATCAGGGCATGGGGGTATCTTAACAGTTGTGTGCCCCCAGATCTGGACTTTTTGAAGACTGTTCATTCTTCTGGGTGTCGGGTCTGTTGGTTCGATGGCAGATCTGAGCCTTTGGCTGTCTTCCATGGTGAGAATGATCGATTCGGGCTTGTGCATTGGCCATGCATAGGCAGATCTATGCATTGGCCCTACAAACGCAGCTTGGACAAGTTCGGGTATATAGGGAGGATATGGAAAAAATGAAATTTCCCTTACTGCAGAAAAGATGCCGTGTAGTCTGCTTGCTCCAGCCCCGTCAGCGATCAGGTTTCCCCTCTACCACATCGCTTCCCCAGAGGTCTGGAAACTCAGATATGGGCTGTGTTCTTGGGTAATCTCCTTAACAGTTGTCGTCTGGTGCATGTTGATGTACTTTCAGATGGCAAAGTCGGTTTGTCGGAGATTGATAGGGTGCGCGATATTGGTATGGCCCTGATGAGACCAACTGTAAGATAAATCTCGCCTTTCCAATGGTTGAATCGGGTATAATCACCGTCAGATGAGAGATCCATGCCCTGGATGGATTGTGTACAGCCAATCAGGCAGCACCGAGGGTATTCTTGGTTCCTGGGGTCCTATGTTGGGGCTCTTTGGAGGATCGGTTTGTTTCTGGTTGCCGAGATCATGCCCAGGAGGTCAGTCACGGATTCGTTGATAGTTTCTGCAGCTGAATATCCCTTCCTTGTGCTGCGTCGAACCAGTGTTTCTGCCATAGTAAGCCTCCTCTAGTTCAGTTTTCCCTTCTGTTCGCTTGTAATTAGAATTTCCTTTTGCATTGATTGCTTGTATTTCCCATATGATTTTGATTGCCTGAATTGATGTTTTCTTGAATTCTCTTTAGTGTAGGATTTCATGTATTGATGAGATTAATACGCAAGATAGACTAGCATTTATTTTGCAGGTTGCCAGGGGCTTTCTTTGGCATTTCCAGTGCTGCGTCTCAAAGTTCACGAACTTTCTGAATTGATAAATTAAATGTTGGTATATTTATAAGCCCTATACTACACCCAACACATTCATTGCAAGTGATGATTACATTCTATATAGTTGACATTTCATTTATTTATCTCTATGTAGTGTGTATCATTAGGTATCCACTAGAAAGGAGTGGTATATATTTATTTTTAAAGTACTAATGGTAGTTGGACAACATTGAAATTTCATAACATGGATCATGAAGGTAAATCAAGTCTGTAAGAAGGTGTAGTAGGCATTGTCAGGCCACCCAGCAAGGAGTGGCATATGTTTATTTTCTAAGTATTGATGGTAGTTGCTAATGAAATTGAAGATTTAAAACATGGTGAACGAAGGGGGGTTACGTCATATGTGAAATATATAACAATAAATAATACGATTATTTTTGAAGCGTCCCCTTGAAGCCAAAGCAACTCTGATACCAAATCTAGGTTTTAACCCTGTACATAAATTACCTGCATATGAATTCTAAAACACATAAAGTAAACAATGCGAGAGCATAACACATAAAACACATATACACAGAGATTTTCCCTTGGATCCCAAAACCGGGACTACCAACTTGATTTTTCATTATGATCCTTTCAACGTTACAATACATATTTATACATGCTAAAGTATCCAATACCATGGACCGAAAAACCATCGCATCCAATACCATGGACCAAAAACCATCGCGTCTAAAAAACATGTGTGAAAATCATGCACAAAAACATAGGTGGCTCCACCCAACCTAACATAGGGTCCAAAACCAAAATTTTCCGGGGCACTGCCCCGGACCCCATAAAGTGGGGTTACAGGTGCCCTTCAAACCCCCTATTAACTACGTGGAAAGAATATAACACAACCTAATAGTAAGTTCATATTTGGAGAGATGAATTGAAACACAACATAGGACTTTTAAATCAGATATTTAACTTTTAAGTAAAAAATGGCTACCATTTATTGGTTTTAGCTAGTTATTGACGATGTCCTGGATTAACAACATAGGGAGAAGTTTTACACTAAGATTTATCTTTGTTCATGATACCACCAAATGAGGATGGAGGTAGACATCCCAAAGACATATTTAGAACATAAAATTCATTATGAGTTTATAGTGATGCAATTTGGTATTTGTAATGCTCCATCCACTTTCCAAGGCCTCATGAACAAGATTTTCAAACCCCTGCTACACAAGTTTGTGATGGTCTTCTTCAATGATATCTTGATATATAATAAAGCATGGGAATCACACATAGAACATGTTGATAAGTATTGGAAACTCTTGAGAGATAATCAATTATTTATGAAGCACTTTGAATGTGCTTTTTGGGGTTCTTGAAGTTGTATATTTGGGTCATATTGTTAGTTAGAAAGGAGTACGAGTTAATCCCAAGAAAGTGGAGGTTATCCAAGATTGACTACATCCTAAGAAACTGAAGATATTGAGAGGATTTTTAGGGCTTATAGAGTGCTACATGAAATTTCTTAAAAAACAAGATTGTAGCTCCCCTAACTTCATTCCTTAAAAAGAATGAGTTATTTGGGGTGAGGAAGCCACACAAGCATTCACTAATTTAAAGGAATCCATGTCCACTACTCGAGTATTAGTAGTGTCTTACTTTAATAAGCCTTTTTTTGGAATGTGATTCCTCAATAAGAGGTCTAGGAGAAATATTTATACAAGAATGATGCCCATTGGCATTCACTAGTAAGCAATTGTGTGACCACAATTTGGGAGAATCCATATATGATAGGAAAATGATGGCTATATTTCACATAGTGGAGGCTTGACATCCATATCTCATAGCAAGGCATTTTCAAATCAAGATTGACCATCATAGTATAAATTACTTTCTCTAATAACAATTTTCTTCAATAGAGAAACATAAATGGGTCACCAAGATGCGAGGATATAATTATCAGATCATAAATAAGAAAGGTAAAAATGTTGTGACTAATGCCTTATCTAGACAATTTGAAGAGAATGCATCACTCCTTGCCTTATCATTACCAAGTCCAAGATGGTTTGAAGAAGCCAATAGGGAATGGAAAGAAAAAAATACTTTAAGGTAGCTCGTCCAACAACTTCAAATGGATCCCAAACCTCAAAAATTATGCATGAAAATAAGATACATTGTGGTATAAATGGCACATTGTTTTGGCAAAAGACTCAAGCCTAAAACAATGGGTTTTAGAGGAGCTACATTCATCACCAATAGTAGATCACTCTGGCTTTTCATAAGACCTATGAAATTACTAAGCATTCATTCTTCTAGGAAGGCATGAAAATATATATCCAGTATTTTATAGGATCTTGTGATGTTTTCCAAAGAAACAAGGGATATATAGTAAAGTTATTAAGGGCATTGCAACCTCTACCAACACCAACATAAATTAGGATAGAAATTTCAATGGATTTTATTGTGAAACTTCCAAATGCGAGAAACAAAATAGTGATTATGATGGTGGTAGATTTCTTTTCAAAATTTGTTCATTTGTATGCCCTAGCTTATCATTTCACTTCTTCCTTGGTTTCTTAGGGCTTCATGGATCATATCTTTAAGCTACATGATATGCCCACTTCCACTATTTCAAATTGAGACCCCACATTCACAAGAAAATTTTAGTAGGAGTTATTTAAACTTTAAGGTACATGGTTGAATATGTCCACTGCATATCATCCTCAAAATTATGGACAAATAGAGGTGATCAATAATTGCTTGAAAACCAAGTTTGAGATGCTTTGCATCTAAAAACTGCATTGGTGGGAACAATGGCTTCCCCTTACTAAATGGTGGTACAATACCACTTATCATGGAGTTACTTAAACGACACCATATAAAGTGGTTTATGGCATAAAATCCCTATATGTAGCATCCTATGTACTAGGCATGTCTAAGGTTCATGTAGTAGATAAAATGGTTCAAACTAAAAAAATTATTATCTATATCCTCAAGGACAACTTGGTTTTGGAGAAAAATTGGATGAAACAAGAAGTTGATTACCATAGATCTAATTGTTCTTTCATTGAAGGGGATAACGTGTTACTTTGACTATAGTCTTATAAATAGATACCACTCAAAGATAAAGTTCCCCAAAAGTTGGCTCCTAAGTTCTATGCGCCCTATCAAGGGATACAACACATTGGTAAAGTTTACTTCAAAGTGGCTCTCCATACCATTCCATGATTCATCAAGTTGTTCATGTGTCTTGTTTGAAGAAGGTTATGAGATTAAACTGTAAAGTGCAGACCAACCTACCATAACTTAATGAAGAAGGTTCCATTTTTCTCCAGCTAGAAGTAGTATTCAATATTAGAGAATGTAATTTTCATTAACACATCATCAAGAAAACATTGATCCAGTTGGAAAGATATGTAACTAGAATATGCCACATGGGAACTATTGGTGATTCTCTAACAATTTCCTCACCTTCAACTTTGAGGGGGATGACATGTCATGTTCCTACCCTAACCCCCTTAATTACATAATTATTAATGTATGTATCCCATTAAATAGTTAGTTAATAGTCACTCATTGTAAAAAGGGTCATATTTGTTAATAAAGCCTAAATTAGTTAGTAGGATCTCGTTATAAGTGGGCCCGTAGGTAGTTAATATTTTATATAGATAGTATATATTGAGTAGAAGGTTATGTAATGTTTCATTAACAATTGTGATTGTATTTAGAGCATTGTTCTCAGAGGTTTCCCCCATGAAGAGGCAAGTGAACATAACACTCTATTTTTTGTTATCAAAGATATATGTCTTGGGGTTTACCTCTCCATTTTCTTGATTTCCTTCTTTTTTCACTATATTTCATGTGAATTACACTGCACAAAGAAATCTCATATTTCTTTGTCCATATTGAATGAATCCATTGGTATAAAATCGATGTAGGATGTCAGTACCCCTTAAATCTAAGAATAAACATATATTATTTATATAGTGCATGTACATGAATTACCTCCAACATTGTGATATCCACTGTTGACACATCATCAATGTGCTAAACTATATAGGAACTAGGAATAATAGAAGATTTTGTAGAAATTCCCACTGTAGATCACCTGATAATGCAATATACTAAAGCAAAATACTTGATATACTTCTACAACCAATTATGCCGAAGCTTAATCAAATTGAGCAAGATCAATTGAACACATATAACTAATAAGAAGAAATCAATCACACATAACACAGAAGAAATAACCAGGGGAAAGCCTCAGCCTAAAACCCCAACTCTGTATTATCATACAAGTGGAAACATAGTCTGGATTACAAAAAGAATCAGCTCACAAGCTATCATGCTCTCTCTGCAATCCCTCTGCTGCTTATAGACAGTCAAAGGCCTCTCTCAAACCTTCTCCTCTGCCCTCCAAGCCTCCTATTTCTTTGCGCAATTTTCCCTGGGGTCCAGTGCAGCCACTTGTGTGAATTTCCCTCTTCACACACTCACTAACCTCTGATCCAACTTCGCAATCCTGAAGGAGATAAATCCTTCTCCATGGATGAGCTTCCTTTATAGGAAAAATCCATCCAACTAATAGTACATTGTCCCTCCCCTGATCTCAACTAGGTCTCTATTTGAACTAACATGCATGAGTTATTCATGAGAGAATATTTAGTTATCTAAAGTGCAGCAGTTATATGCAAGCATGCATTAACTAACTGAACTCACATTAATTTAAACAAACTGTTTAAATCAATATAACTGGACTTGAATTAGTTAACTGAGCCAACTAATTACAACTCAAATTAGAACTCATCCTTATCTCTTTAACTGATGGATAAATTCCTCAATTAATAGAGAAACTATTGCATGTCCTCACATAGACTTCATGTTTGATTTTTCACAACTAATTAACTCATGGTGAATTAATTAATTTATTTTCAAACAGTTGTTAAGTTCAAATTCGAATTTTACTTCCTATTTTAGTCCAGGGACTGACTAAAATTGGAATCTATCCTAAACTGCTAAAAATAGCAATGCTATTTTTAGCACTTCCATTTTTCATTCCCTGTTGCTCAATCCAGCACTAGTACCCAAACTGCTATTTATAGCAGTGCTATTTTTAACACTTCTATTTTTAGCATTTCTTGTTGCCATTTTCAACACTCCCTCTCAACAAGAAAGGAATTCAACTCGAGCCCGATCTTGTACCTTTGGAATGTTCTACATGCAACACTTCTACCAAGTGTGGTTTCTCTAGCAACTCTAGAAACAAAAAAAACTCCCAAACTGACCTCTTTGTTGGGGTAGAAACATACTCTGATGTTGAAGCTCTATCTACTGCTGACAAGTGCTCCCTCTCTAACCTCAGAGTTGTTGCAACACTCCATGCATCTCCCACCATTGCAAACCTCTCTGTTCCATCCTGCACTGGTGCAACACTCCTATGCCTCTCGTATTGTTGTAGCCTGCTAGCTCTACACAGTCCTAGGACTCCTGCACTATAGCTCTCTCTGCCACTCCATCTGCATCTGTCTCTACCCACTCAGCCAATCCTGCTACTCCTCATCGGGGCTCCTGTATCAAAGTCGAATCAAAGAGGTTGGGTACCTCAAGGATCCTACCACTATTCCAGCCTTCTTAGGACGATCACTCCACATCGCCCCACCTCCTACCTGGAGGTATGGATGCATGTGATCCCTCTACCCACCTAACTCGGAATTTCCGCCTACTGGAGGTCTCTGCATGAGTGGATGCCTCCACTTTGTCTCCTCTCGGCTTCCCCAATTGTGGCTGCTCCACAACCTCTTGAAGCTGCTTCACCAATCGTGGCTCCTCCACAATTGTCTGAGACTTCTCCTGTGGCTACATGTTGAGAGGTAATGTACTCTCCTTCTCAACTGCTAAGTTTCCCTCAGTTTCCTTGCTCCTCAAGGCTTTGCATGCATTTTGAAGCTCAAGAGAATAAAGGTTCTTGACTCATGAACTGATCTGCTTCACCTATCTAGTCATGACACGTCCAAGGAAAACCTTTCCCTTAATGAAGACTACATCATAGCCTCTGTCTTCTAGCATCATGATTGACACCAAGTTTTTCTTTAGTCCTGGTACATACTTGACATTGGTCAAGGTAATACGAGCTTCATGCTCCCTCTAAAAAATAACCGTGCCTACACCTGAGACACTATACTTTTCATCATTACCCATCGCTATGAGTATCTTGAGATCTTTCTCCTCCAAAGTACTGAACAAACTCTTGTTGTCGTTCATGTGGAAAGAAGGTCCACTGTCAAGAAACCAACCACTTCCCACCATGGATGAAACCATGCATGCGAACAGTGTGAAATCCAACTCGAACTGTGATGCCAGTGCCTCATCTTCTGATCCTTCCACGGATCCCTTCTTGGATTTCCTCAGTGGACAATTTGTAGCAAAATGGCCCACCTCATGAAAATGAAAGCATTACACTTTCGATTTGTCAAACTTCTTCCCACCTTGGGAAGAATTGGATTGCGAAAGAGAATCCTTCTCCTTCCCTTTCTTCGCCTTACTCACTAAGGCGCAGTTTTCTTCATCCTCCATGGATGAAGAACCATCTCTGGTGCTTCTTCTTATCTCCTCTTGCATCAAATCCGACCAAAGTCATTCCCAATCTGGCAATTTCTCTCTTCTATTAACTGATTCCTAGTAGCTATGCCAGCTCTTAGGAAGACCGAGGAGTGCAAGACTCACCATGTCATCATCAGCTATTGCGATCTCTACACTTCCAAGCTCATCCCTGCATGTGGTGAGCTTGTCCAGATATGTAGAGATCATGTTTCCCTTTTCACACTTGATCTTCCGAAGCTTGTCTTTCAGCTCCAGTTTCCTCTGATCGTTGCTATTCTGATATAAATCTTTCAATGTTTTCCACATTGAAAACAATGTCTCCTTCCCATGGAGACTCGAGACTATGTGGTCTTGAACTCCCTCTAGAAGGATACTCCTTGCTCTAGCCACACATTTCTTCCATTCTGCCAATTGAGTAGCATCAATCGACTTGGGGACTTCTTGATCAATGAAGTCGTTTGGACCATTATCCTCTAATACTGCTTCCATGCGATCCTTCTTGGCTATATAATTCGAGCTGACATCAAGGGCATACTTGAGTCTTAAACCACTGAATGCCATAGGTGAAATAGAGATGTGATAAGAACTCGATTTCTATATTCAATAATCACAAACTTTGAACTTCTCCCTTCTTGTATATTGTTCTTCCTTAATCACCTTTGCTCTGATACCATGTAGAAATTCCCACTGTAGATCACCTGATAATGCAATATACTAAAGCAAAATACTTGATCTACTTCTACAACCAATTATGCAAAAGCTCAATCGAATTGAGCAAGATCAATTGAACACATATAAATGATAAGAAGAAATCAATCACACATAACACAGAAGAAATAAGCAGGGGAAAGCCTCAGCCTAAAACCCCAACTTTGTATTATCATACAAGTGGAAATATAGTCTGGATTATAAAAAGAATCAACTCACAAGCTATCTTGCTCTCTCTGCAATCCCTCTGCTACTCATAGACAATCAAAGGCCTCTCTCAAACCTTCTCCTCTACCCTCCAAGCCTCCTATTTCTTTGCGCAATTTTCCTTGGGGTCCAGTGCAGCCACTTGTGTGAATTGGCCTCTTCACACACTCACTAACCTCTGATCCAACTGCACAATCCTGAAGGAGATAAATCCTTCTCCATGGATGTGCTTCCTTATAGGAAAAATCCGTCCAACTGATAGTACACTGCCCCTCCTTTGATATTGACTGGGTCTCTGTCTGAACTGACAAGCATGAGTTATTCATGAGATAATATTCAGTTATCTGAAGTGCAATAGTTATATACAAGCATGCATTAACTAACTGAACTCACATTAATTTAAATGAACTGTTTAAATCAATCTAACTAGACTTGACTCAGTTAACTGAGCCAACCAATTACAACTCAAATTATAACTCATCCTTATCTCTTTAAATAATGGATAATTTCCTTAATTAATAGAGAAACTGTTGCATGTCCTCACATAGACTTCATGTTTGATTTTTAACAGCTAATTAACTCATGGTGAATTAATTAATCTATTTTCAAACAGCTGTTAAGTTCAAATTCGAATTTTACTTCCTATTTTAGTCTAGGGACTCACTAAAATTGGAATCTATTCTGAACTACTAAAAATAGCAATACTATTTTTAACACTTCCATTTTTCATTCCCTGTTTCTCAATCCAGGACTAGTACCCAAACTGCTATTTATAGCAGTGCTATTTTTAGCACTTCTATTTTTAGCATTTCTTGTTGACATTTTCAATAGATTTTTAATTCAAAGATATGTTTTTCTATTGCATTCCTAAATGACAAGGTTTGGAATATGAGTATTCCCCTAAACCAACCATCCCTCCACCCAAATACAACATCAAGAAGTGGGTTGAATCTTTACCAATGTGGCATATTGATAAAGGATTTTTATCCTCAAGTTGTTCACCCTCATAGATTAAAGATTGTCGATCCACCAAAATCCCTTTGTGTTAGCTTCAAATTTTGTTTTAAAACCAACACATAATACATGGAATGCACCTACAAACCTAGGATGTTCCATAGAAAGGGACCTAACTATAATCTGGAAGGTTTCCTTTAAATCAATGGATATAACCAAAATTTGTTGAAGAGGATTTCATCAAATAATTGATAGACAATCATTTTGTCAAAAAATTTCTAGTCAAACATTCCATCAAACACTTGGTTAGCATTTTTGTAATAAGAACCTATAGGCTCATTCTTAGCAAAATCAACCTGCATTCTCCTTTTAATACATTGGCTATAATGATGTTCAATGAAAAACAAAAAATGATAATAAACACTTGCAACATAGCTACACAGAAGCAACTATTTTTAGTGGAATGGGATCCTTCACACCCCCCATGACAGTCCCCACATCCTCTTCTTTCTTAAACCCTCTATTTCTCTTCCTCAAACATCTGAACTAGAATCTAAAACCACTCTTCCCTCCACTTCCTCCTATCAAAATACGAATCAAGGTTTTCCACAACACTCAACCAAGGAAAATAATAAAAGAATAAGTTATTTATCTATGAGAGTCTCCTCTAGACTATGTTGGATTTAACAATATATGAAGGAAAACAAATATTTTAAAACTTATCCATAGTTTTCTTTGTTTTTTCAGATAGAGAGGAAAAAGTAATATTATATTCCATGGGTAGAAATATTGATCTAGGATGTTTTCTCTTATAGATGTATGGAAAAGAATCACATGCCAAATTTGCAGCGTAACACAGAAATGTGCACATAAGAAAAGAAGAAGTAAACACGTAAAAAGCACAAAAAGAAGACACCAAGGCTTGATAATGGAGTTCGTCCAATTCGGACTACGTCTCTGGGCTTAGCTCAACAATGGGGAGGCCTTTCTTATTAAATGGCATGAAAGAAAAGAGAATTACAATCATCAACTGTCCACAAAAGGCTTATACCTCCAATCTGCAAGATGGTTGTGAAATGGATACCTGATGATGGAGAGGTAAGCACACCAATGCGTCAGTAGCAATAAAAGGGGCTAGATTCATGTAAAACTATCTAAACACAGACAAAGATGCTCTCTTGGCCTCCTGCCAACAAGACAGCTTGTTGCAACAAAATTCCTCCTCCCCTCTCTTTCCATCGATTGAGTCTTATAATGGGTTTTCGGACAGAATCCCCTTTAAATCAAGGTTGTCTGGTTAACAATGGAGGCCGGTGGTGTGGAAGGATCAGTGGGCGTAACCGCCTCTTTGTTCAAAATCCAACAAGATGATGGAGCTTAGTGGAAAGGAGTCGCCTTCACTAAGTTGGTCCACAGGGTATTTTTGGTGCAAAGTCTATTTTTAGACTATGTCTATTTTTAGACATATGGATCATGGTCTATGAGTTGCAGGATGTTGTTTATGGATGATTGGTCATGTTGGGAAAAATAGATGGACTTCTATTTTTGGTTCACAGCGGAGTAATCAAAGTCTATTTTTAGACTGCAGGCTGAAAATAGAAACAGTCAAATATTATTAGCCCTTAGTAATATTTGGACTCTAAACATTATCTTATTATCTTGGAGCACTTCAGTTCGAGCTACGGATGTGGCACATGCAGCTGACAGAAGGAATCATGTGGTTTCTTATGTGTTAGTTGAGCTATTGCATGGAGGACTTCAGTTAGAACTCATGCATGTGAGTTCTGTGGAGTTGGATTTGGAGTTGATGGAGTTGTGTTCAGTTTGACTTAGTTGAACTAGTTGTATTTAGTCTAACTAAAGAATACACTAGTGATGAGTTGTGTGAATTGATTGTTAAATAATTCACTAATTATTAACTCATAAAGCAACTAAAGAATACATCAGTTAACTCAGTGCATGGACAGTTCAATAGAGACAGGTGTTAGAGGTAAGTGAAAGGGTGAGTTGTGACTATCAGTTGTGCATGAGATCTTGCACAATCAATGGGATTGAGTTATGCCAATTAGGACTGCGCAGTGTGGGCCAATACCAAGGCAATTGTAGCTTGTGCTCACGTGATTTTGGGTCAGCCAAGGTAAATACGAGTTTGGGTCAGCCATATTCATCCATTCTCTTGCAGGATTGTGCAGTGGAGGCAGGCAAAGCAGCGGAGGCGATTTGAACCTGTGACTTGTTCGGATCTGAGCTAGTTTTGTGTGTAATAGGTGGAGATAGTACTGAGTACTTGTGAGGAGTATTGTACTATGTATTGTTACATGTTCTCAATCATTATAATATACAGATAGTGTGGGGTTTTCAGCTATATGCTTTCCCCGGGTTACATACTATGTTAATGTGCGCATGCGATTGATGTTTCATTGATTTTAATGCTACTAAATTGATGATCAACATAGAGGAGGTTATGTATTATGCATGTATTCCGCAATAATGTATAATCGGGATAATCTCTGTGAATAAGTGTCATATTATTCAAAATTTCTACACTCTTAAACTGGCCTTTTTATCATTGAGGCGATAAGACCTTAAAATCCCGAAAAACATTGAAAATCGGCAAAATCTCTTTTACACGGACTTCAAAATTGGTGAAATCAGGCATATATTCCATATCGAGTCCGACCTAAGGTTGCAAATCAACATATCGGCATCTCTAAAGTCCTGTGACCGGGGAAGTGCTGACCGCCAAACACCGATCACCGATATCGGCATCGGCTGATCACATCGGCATCCCGATAATGATCCCACCGATTATTTGGTTGTCGATCGCTTTGCCTATTCGCCGATATATATATATATATATATATATATATATATATATATATATATATATATATATATATATATATATATATATATATATATGACCTCCGATCCAGTTGCCCGCCGATCCACCGATCAGATTTAATCGGAGATCGGCAATCAGGGGTTCCACTGCACCGCTCTTAAATCCACCTCCATAAGTCCTCCGATTGCGATTTTTCCTTTAAGGCTTAAGACCCATTTTCAAAGGAAAAATCCTTATTTTCTTAAGGATCAAAGCAACCTTCCCTGTGTGATAACTTCATCATCCAGACTTAGATTGAAGTACTGTTTGTGCCATTGGAATCAGGACGACGAGATCTACGCTCTAATCCTGAGTTGACTTCCTTTCGATCACTTTGATTTTTTGAGTTTTTCCATGCCATTGTATTTGAAGTTCCACCTGGATCAATCCTCCCCATTGAGGAGCTTTTGGACTGCCAAAAGCTTTTCATTAGTCAATTGGAAAGTGAGGGAATTATTCCTTCACTTTCTCTTTCTCCAGCCACCTGGCCTTGGTGGGGTGCATTCCCTTGAATCCAACTCGAAGGTATTCTACGTCTCCTCGCCGTGAATTCCTGGTTCTTATGTCGAGGATGATGTCTTCGAGAAACTCATCAAGATATTCTGGTACAAAATAATCGATGGTAGGAACTGTGCCCACCTCATCAGCATCCATGATCAAAGGTGGTTCATACAGCTTTAGGTTCTCCACATTCAATACTGAGTACATCTGTATATATACCGACAAGTCAAGACGAAAGGCATTGTTCCCAATCTTCTCCAATATGGTGAATGGTCCATACCGGATTGGCCGCAACTTCTTTCCTTCTCCCTTCATCCTGTCTTTGTTGATGTGGAACCACACCTTGTCGCCCACTTGGAATTGATGGTCGACTCGGTGTTTATCATGTCGAGCCTTGTAATGGGCTTGAATTTTCTCCAACTGCTCTTGCATTGCTTGGTGAATCAATTGGATTCGCTGAATGAACTGCTGAGCCTTGTCCTTATCATTACATCCAATGGAGCCATCTTCCCTTCCAAAGACCATATCAAAAGGGTCCTTTGGTAGGTAACTAAAACATGTCTCGAATGGTGAACGCTGCGTAGATGAATGCACTGCTCGATTGTATGAATGTTGTATATAGGGGAGATGTTCATCCCACAACTTGGGATGTTTCCCACAATAGCCTCGTAATAAGTGTACCATGGTATGATTAACAACCTCTATCTGTCCGTCGGTCTGCGGGTGAAATGTCGTGCTTCTTTTCAATTTGGTGTCCATCATCCTCCACAAGCTGGTCCAAAACTCTCCAAGGAAGCGAGAGTCCTGATCTGACACAATTGATGTGGGTAATCCAAAGTGGACCCAAACATGCTGAAAGAAAAGAGAAGCAGTCTGCTCTGCAGTAATCTGCTTTTTACAAGGCATAAGAATACACATCTTGCTAAAATGGTCAACGACAACATACAAATAGTCGTGACCCTTCCTAGACAAAGGTAAACCTCCTACAAAGTCCATTGACACACTTTCCCAAGGACGACTCGGAATAGGGAGTGGTGTGTAGAGCCCAAGTTTTCTATTAGAGGGCTTTGAAACAGAACACATCACACAACCCTTTACATAGCGAGTCACAATGTTTTTCATATGAGGCCAAAAACAAAATCTTTGTACATGACATAAAGTCTTCTTGACACCAAAGTGTCCAGACACAAGAGAGGTGTGGGCCTCTCGAATTACATGTACTCTTTCTCCTGTGGGAATACACAATTTACCAAGGTGATATAACATTTTCCCCTACAAGTGATAGTTGTCCACTTGTGAACCATGGGTTAGTTTTGCATAAATCTCCTTAAAGTCATCATCGTTAGCATATTGTTTAGCATAACTTTCAGAAGATAATGAAGCATTATGCAAAATAACAGAAGCAGAAATAGGAGGGCAAGATAGTATATCGGCCACTTTATTACTAATTCCCTTCTTATACTTTATTACTAGATGAAATTGTTGAAGAAAACCCATCCAGTTGCAATGATGATATTGCTGCAACTTGGTTTGTGACTGAAGGTACTGCAAGGGCTGATGATTTGTATGGATGATGGTCTCCTTGCTGATCAGGTAGTGTTTCCACTTTTTCACACTCTGCACCAAGGCATAAAGCTCCTTGCCATTGGTGGGATAGTTTATCATAGCTTGAGAAAACTTCTCAAAATGGTAACAAATTGGCTTCTTTTGCTGCATCAGTATAGCTCCCATGGCATAACCGCTGGCATCGGTTTCGATCTCAAATGGCTGTTGGAGATCGGGTAAGGCTAAGACTGGCGCAGTGCTAATTTTTTCCTTCAATGTTTCGAAGGACTTCTGTTGTCTTCCTCCCCATTGGAAGGCCTGTTTCACACTTGTCAAGGTGTGCAAAGGTGCTGCAATAACAGAGAAATTAGCAATAAATCTCCTCCAATACTGGACTGCACCTAAAAAGCTACGGACCTTAGTTACACTAGTAGGCTTAGGCCAATTTACAATTGCTTCAACTTTAGAGGGATCAATTTTTAACTGACCATGACCAACAATATGACCTAGGTAACCCAAAGAGGTTTTCCCGAACTCACACTTTGACAATTTTACAAAGAGTTTTTCTTTCTTCAATACATCAAGCACTTTCTTTACATGACTCACATGTTCAAACCAACTCTTGCTAAAAACTAGTATATCATCTAAATACACGAGAACAAACTCATCAATGAAAGGTTGAAATATATCATTCATAACCCGCATAAAGGTGGCTGAAGAGTTGCAAAGCCCGAATGGCATCACCATCCATTTAAACAGCCCCTACTTGGTCTTGAAAGTGGTTTTCCACACGTCCTACTCCGCAATTATGACCTGGTGATAGCCACTGCACAAATCCAACTTTGTGAAATAAACAACACTTTTTAAATGGTCTAATAAATCATTTATGTGTGGGAGGGGATAGCGATTTTTCACCGATATCTTGTTGAGTGCACGGTAATCCATGCACATCCTTCAGTTGCCATCTTTCTTTGGCACTAGAACAATCGGAAAACCACAGGGAGAGGAGCTCGGCCTGATGACACCTTGGTCCAGCAATTCCTACACTTGCCTCTTGATCTCCTCCATTTCAATCGCTGACATCTTGTACATGCAGATATTTGGCAGAGTGTTATATACATATTTGGGAACTGCAACCCCAATCACATATGTCCATAAACCAAGGGCTTCTAAACCCCTAAAAGTGTTGTTTCATACCCTAAAGGAACAAGGTCAGCTGATTACATCATCTCCCAGAAGTTCTCCATGAAAAACTACTCAGAACTAGTCAAAACAGGACCATACAGACTGCTCCATGCATAAGGTGTGATGCATCTCACCTATTACACATGGGGGGTGCGATGCATACTGGAAAGCCCTTCTGTAGGGTGCGATGAGTGAGAGCAGACAAATGGCAGAAGCAGTTTGGTAGGTGGAAACCCAGAGGATCTTCTAGAAACTACTCATATGACACTTGCCTCTCTGAATTCACCCAAGGATCAGTAAGAGATCTGAAATCTCCAAGTGGAACCAAGAACTATCAGTGAAATGACACTAATCAAAATCCCGGAAGCTGACTCACTCTCCTATAAACATCTATATATGGATCCCTCATCCAAGAGATCCAAAAGGGCTAGAATTTTGTAATTTTCAAGGAAGTGTTGTTGGTTTCTCTTTGAAGACATTGTTGGGTGATCTTGGTTTGTATGAGGTGAAGAGGGCTTTCATGCTGGGAGAATGGCATTGGGTCAAACCAATGGGTTATAATCCTCTCTTCTACTACTTCTATCAATAAAGTTATTTGAGTTTACCTCCATATTCTTGTATATCTCTGAATCTTGTATTGATTTATGCATTTGTATGGTTAATATGCATCTGATCCTATATTATTTATGGTTATAGATCTCTATGTTTTGACGGTATTATGCTGCTTTGACTCTACAGGTGTTCTTTGAAATGGGACAAGTAAGGAAGGAGTGGTGAATCTTTGTCAAAGGAGGGAGGAAACAAGCAAGGAGCCAAGCGAAAGACTGAGGTTGGTACTCTCTGCTTCTCTCTCATCTATCTCTCATAAAGGAAAACACAAGCAACTTTAATATGTTTGTTTCTAAGATAGCTACCCATCTTAGTGGGACTAGCAGCTCTGAATAGACTCTAGTTTTCCCAATAACAAAATGGCGACTTCACTGGGATAATATGTCTCCTTTACTTTGCATGCAAACCTTTTCATACGCAAGTGAAAATTGACCAGTGTAACTCTAACCCCGTAGTTTTACTAACTTCAACTGCTTAAGTTAGGTGATTGGTCTGATCCACCATTCAGCTTTGCTGGGACCAGTGGAAATGGCAAAGTAAAGGAGATGTTTCCCTAAAAATGAACCTACTGATGAGACATCCTTATTATACGACTGGCACGAGCAGTTTTACGCAAAGTTCAAGCTCGTTAAAAAATAAACCCGCCATGAGCAGTTTTACGCGAAGTTCAAGCTCGTCAAAAAATAAACCTAGCAATGAGCAAATTTTTCCATAGAGTTCAATCTCATTAAAAAATGAACCCCACCTTCTGTATATAACCATTCGCATGACTATCAGCTTTTGAACCTTGGTTGTGTTCTTACCATCACCTCCACTCTTTTTTAGCCGATCATACGCCTCCATTTGATTGTTTACCCTTTTGAGGAACAAATGCGATGAGTGATTCTATTAGCCACCTCCTTTACACTGTCGTGATTGGAAAGTTCCAAGCCTTTCCTGGAACCAGTTGCTATCCAAAAACATCACTCGTTCCTCAAAAAATGAGTCTCCTTTAAGCTCTTTTCATCTGAATCGTAAAATATGAAAATATTGTCGAGCAATTGGCCTCTCCAGCTCGTTAAAGCGACCGGAAGTGCTATCCCTCCTCTAGATTTTAATCTTTTTGGACCTGAGGGATTACAACACAAAAGATCGAGCGCTTGTCTTGTTTGGCTCGTTAAAACTATTGAAAAGTCATCCCTTTCGTATTATTTTACACTTTTTCGGACTTAAGGGATTACATTACGAAAAAGGACTACTAGAGTTGCCTTTATGTCCCTTTTTAGACTCTCTAAAATCGAAAAGGACCGAGTTATCTTTGTCGTTAAACTCGTTAAAACAATAGTGACAAACTTGTCCATGTAGACAAGATCGAGTTTCACTGTCGCTAGGCTCGTTAAAACGTAGCAATAGGTTTGCCCGAAGGGAAAATTATAGAACAAGCATATGTTATCCTCCTCAAGCTTAACAAAAATAAAGAGGTACTAGTCAGCAATGACTGGGGAAAAAGGGAAGAAAACTTGAATAGCTTCATTGGTAGCAAGTCGCTCTTGAACATGACACTTTCACTCTGTCACCATGATTGAGTCGAGTTGGGTTATTCCGTTCACCGTCATATGATCATTGGTCCACCGTACCATCCACCTTAGGGTTAACGCTACCAATCCATTTCAGTGTCACCGATATGTTCAAGAGAAGTCACTCAGAGAATTCACCAACCTAGCCAATGTCTCATCCGCTGCAATACCTTCACTCTCCATTTTTCATGACCACCACCCTGAACCTTGTATCATCAGATCATTTTCACCTCCGCAAAATCATTTTCTTTGTTCCGTGTTGTAGATGTGGGATTCATTAAGGCCCTCCTACGACGGGTCACTTCTTGTCGACATCATCTCATTATCCATGAAGTTGACTTAGGGACAACCCTTTCAGTACTTTGAAGCTTGCATGCCTCAATGGCAAGTTTCTCACTTCTGGTGACAGGTTTACATCAATGGCCTTTGACCGAAAGATTTTATGTGGTGTTCAACATCAGCTCATGTATTCACACCACGTGAATTGTACTGCAGTACCTTGAAGGTCATCATCATTATCGGTGATTCCTCTCGCGCCTGTTAACAGCTTACATCATTGGCTGGTAATCAGGTGATGCCTTTCCGTGTTCGACATCAGAACATCTTTTCACATGGATCGACTTGTACTTCGGGCGAAGATTGAACAAGTTTGAAAACCTCGGATCTAGTTTCATCCATCCGGGCTGTGATATATTCAGGAAAATAAAGACATCAAATGTACATCACAGCTGCATAGATAATCATCCAAACTAAAGGATGATGGCTCTACCAGAATCATCAGTCTGCCACACAGACGATTGTCTATCTTATGTACATGAATATGAATTTATAAAGCTGAGCATGGGAATGCCCGCCTCAGCTAGATCATGAAAATATTATGAAGATAACGTATTGTATTGTATCTTATTACAGGCCACCTTCTAGTTCGAAAGACCTCGAATCCTCATTATAAAGCATTTCACCCAACATCAAAAGGATTTACGACCTCATGCTTAAGGGGGCAACTGTTATAGACATATTTGGGCACTGCAAACCCAATCACATATGTCCATAAACCAAGGGCTTCTAAACCCCTAAAAGTGTTGTTTCATACCCTAAAGGAACAAGGTCAGCTGATTACATCATCTCCCAGAAGTTCTCCATGAAAAACTACTTAGAATTGGTCAAAACAGGACCATACAGACTGCTCCATGCATAGGGTGCGATGCATCTCACCTATTACACACAGGGGGTGCGATGCATACTGGAAAGCCCTTCTGTAGGGTGCGATGAGCGAGAGCAGACAAATGGCAGAAGTAGTTTGCTAGGTGGAAACCCAGAGAATCTTCTAGAAACTGCTCATATGACACTTGCCTCTCTGAATTCGCCCAGGGATGAGTAAGAGATCTGAAATCTCCAAGTGGAACCAAGAACTATCAGTGAAATGACACTAATCAAAATCCCAGAAGCTGACTCACTCTCCTATAAACATCTATATATGGATCCCTCATCCAAGAGATCCAAAAGGGCTGGAATTTTGTAATTTGCAAGGAAGTGCTGTTGGTTTCTCTTTGAAGACATTGTTGGGTGATCTTGGTTTGTATGAGGTGAAGAGGGCTTCCATGCTGGGAGGATGGCAATGGGTCAGACCAATGGGTTGTAATCCTCTCTTCTACTACTTCTATCAATAAAGTTATTTGAGTTTTCCTCCATATTCTTGTATATCTTTGAATCTTGTATTGAGATATGCATTTGTATGGTTAATATACATTTGATCCTATATTGTTTATGGTTATAGATCTCTATGCTTTGACGGTATTATGCTGCTTTGACTCTACAGGCGTTCTTTGAAGCGGGACAAGTAAGGAAGGAGTGGTGAATCTCTGTCAAAGGAGGGAGGAAACAAGCAAGGATCCAAGCGAAAGACTGAGGTTGGTACTCTTTGCTTCTCTCTCATCTATCTCTCATAAAGGAAAACACAAGTAACTTTAATATGTTTGTTTCTAAGATAGGTACCCGTCTTAGTGGGACTAGGAGCTTTGAATAGACACTAGTTTTCGTGATAACATAGAGGGGCATCATGCAATAGATGGATTTCATGTTGGATTTCCCTCTTTGAAGGTAATCCCTTCGTCTCTTGAAATAGTTTAGTATAATTAGAAATCAATTCCATTAATTCCTATTTATGCTTCCCATCACAGCCCTGGAACGCATCAACGAATTCGGCCTCTTTCTCCCTTACAACCATAAGCATGCATGTTTTACTGGAATTCACCAATCGTTTCATTTGCCCAGCGCTTATGAGGCTGGCATTAATTTTATTTTGATGAGCCCGCACTATGTATTCTACCCCATCCTTGGTGATGTGATATTTATTCTCATGGCGGAAAAATACTTCTTTTCTGTCATACAGGTATGGGCTCCCTAATACCATGCCACAGATATCCAGTGGTATTACATCCAACTCTACTTCGTCTACTAGCTTAGACGCAATCACAAATTTGACCTTGCACTGCTGGGTTACATTCAATTTCACTTTATCATGTATCCATCCTAGTGGGTAAGGTTTTGGGTGTGGTTTTGTCTCTAAGCCAAGCTTCTTTACTAGGGATTCTACAATTAAGTTTGCTTGGGACCCAGTGTCAAATAGAGTTTCAACCTTGGTATGATTTACTACAACTCTGATATGAAATAATTCAATTCTTTTTCTATCATTCGAAAGGGATTCATTTACAGAACTAGTGCCTTCATGCGATTTAGAATTAACGGGAGGTGTAAGGGTACCTTTTGTTCTTGCTGTTGTGACCAGCGCTTCATCTCCCAAATCTAATCCAAGGTCTTGCTGTGTCGTTGCCACTGTTTGTTGCTTCCATTTTCCTCCATACTTCTTTGGATGCCTTTCTGGGTGCTTCTTTCAACAGTGATCGTCATCGTGGCCTTCCTTCTTGTAGTGATTGCAATAGGGCCACTCTCCTTCATTGGTTACTGTTTTTTTCTTCTCCTTCCCTTTCCATTTCGCTTTGGATTTTCCATTGGGAGGTTTGAATGGTGGCTTTTTGGACTGATCCTCTCTTTCATTCTTGCCCTTGTTCTCAATATGAATTGCTTTTACGATGGCTGAATAAATAGTGGTTGTTTCAAACAATAACAATGAATGCCTAATATAACTATGCAGTGAGCCAATATACTTAGTTACAACTTCATGTGCATCAAGTGCAATACTCAAGTTCAGTGCTTGCTTCCTAAATTCTTCTGTAAAGCTCTGAACATCCTGCCCTTTGCCTTGCCTTAAATATTGCCAATTCATCAAAGCTTTTTGTTTGTATCCTAAGGGATAAAATTGTTCCTTTAACGCAGAAGTGAAATCAGACCATGAGGAAAAGAGCTTACCCGCATTCTTACTACTCTGCAATTTGCTCTCCCATCAAACGAGACTGGTACTGCTCAGTCGTAGAGAGGCCAGCTGGATCTTTTCCCCATCCTCCGCGATCTACTAAATCCTATAGTAGACCTCAATCTGCCTGATCCAATTGTTAAGATTTTCTACATTCTTCCACCATTAAACATAGGAAGATCAAATTTAACATCTAATTTAAAGAAAGGTTTCTTAGATGCATCCTTTGGATTTCTTTGATTATGGTGGTGAGAGGAAGGAGAGCCTTCACTACCAGAAGGAGAAGGAGGGGGTTCTTCTCCGCCATTCTCATGTGCTGAACCTTGTCCTTCTAGATTTCTCCCCTTTGCTTTCTCCAATCTTAAAACCGGCTGACTGATGTTCTCTGCCATTGAATATAAAGTCTTTCTAAAATTATGCTCCTCTTCAAGATGAGCTTCATCTTCTGCCATGTTTCTCCTTCGAGGTGCACACCCTACTTCTGGATCGAAAGGTTCTAGATTCCCTTCACCTCTTTGAAGCCTGCCTCTTGTTAGTATGAAAACATGCAATTCACATATAGAAAGCCCTGCTCTGATACCACTTGATCCAAGATATTTTCACTTATAGATGTATGGAAAAGAATCACATGCGAAAGTTGCAACTTAACACAAAAATGTGCACATAAGAAAAGAAGAAGTAAACATATAAAAAGCACAAAAAGAAGACACCAAGGCTTGATAATGGAGTTCGTCCAATTCGGACTACGTCTCCGGGCCTAGTTCAACAATGGGGAGGCCTTTCTTATTAAATGGCATGAAAGAAAAGAGAATTACAATCATCAACTGTCCACAAGAGGCTTATACCTCTAATCTGTAAGATGCCTATGAAATGGATGCCTGATGATGGAGAGGTAAGCAACACCAATGCGTCTGTAGCAATAAAAGGGGTTGGAGTCATGTAAAACTGTCTAAACATAAACAAATATTCTCTCTCGGCCTCCTGCCAATGAGACAACGTGCTGCAACAAAATGCCTCCTCCTCGCTCTTTCCATCGATCAGGTCTTATAATGGGTTTTCGGACAGAGTAAATCGGGGCTGTCTGGTTAACAATGGAGGTCGGTAGCATGGAAGGATCGGTGGGCGTAACCACCTCTTAAACTAGCCTTTTTATCGTTGAGGCGATAAGACCTTAAAATCCCGAAAAACACTGAAAATCCGGTAAAATCTCTTTTACCCAGACTTCAAAACTGATGAAATCGGCCATATATTCCATATCGGATCCGACCTGAGGTTGCAAATTGGCATATCGGCATCTCTAAAGTCCTGTGACCGGGGAAGTGCTGGCTGCCGATCGCTGATATCGGCGTCGGCCGATTGCATCGACGTCCCGATAATGATCTCGCCGATTATTTTATCATCGATCACTCTGCTTGTTCGTTGATATATATATATATATATATATATATATAGATATCTACGACCTCCGATCCAATTGCCCGCCGATCCACTGATCCAAATTAATCAGAGATCGGCGATTGGGGGTTCCACTGCACCGCTCTTAAATCCGCCTCCATAAGTCCTCCAATTGCGATTTTGCCTTTAAGGCTTAAGACCTATTTTCAAAGGAAAAATCCTTATTTTCTTAAGGATCAAAGCAACCTTCCCTGTGCGATAACTTCATCATCCAGACTTGGATTGAAGTATCGTTCACGCTGTTGGAATCAGGATGACGAGATCTATGTTCTGATCCTGAGTTGACTTCCTTCTGATCACTTTGATTTTCTGAGTTTTTTCATGCCATTGTATCTGAAGATCCACCTGGATCAAATATACACCAGAGAGTCCTTACAACATTTTATTCTAAAGCTTTTACCAAAAAGACGAAATATCAAGCCCAATCAAGACTACGAAAATTTACACCAAAGTAGGAAACTTTCTATATTGACCCATTGGATCCTTTTGATCCATTCCATTGTGTACAAAATCACTTTAGCATTAAAAGAAAGATACTAAAATAATAACAATGCATAATAAGGTTTCATCTTTCTCGAAAAAGGGGAATGGGAAAATGCACATTAATGAAGGAAATACATGCCTTAGATTTAAAGGACTTTCTAGAAATTTCATAAGGATCTTATGTGGAAAATATAAAAAAGAGAACATGGAGATAAAATTTACACCTCCACCACCATAAAATTTGATAGTCAAATAATTGCATAAATAGTCCAATTATAAATTCTCCATGAATATTACTTTGGTTTTCTTATATAAATTTATCTATACCAAATTACTATAATCTACCAAATTATTAATATATTAAATTATATATATTTTTAAATATAATATAAAACCATAATTATAATATCTTTGAATTATATAAATATCTACAAATTATTTTATTATTATACAAACATTATACCTTTTTAAATAAAAAATAAACAAAATTAGACCCATAATAAAGCTATGGAAAAGTGTGATAAACAATATCTACCTCCAAAGTAAACAATATCTACCTCCAAAGTATCTCAGAGCTTACGTCTTTGGAGTATTTGGAACCTTATGGTTGCAAAGATCTTTGGAATACATATAAGTATACGAGATGGAAAAAAATAGCTTCTATTAACAATTTGACAAGCTTAACCTAACTTAAAAGATTGCAGCCCCAAAATAATAGGGGAATTATTTGGGGGCTCACGAAGATGGAAAATTTACCCAATGACTTCAGTAATATCTAAAAATTGAGAAGATTGATATTATTAGAATTCTATCACTTGGTTGAAATAGATTATAATTTTATGACTTTCAGTATTGAGAAGATTGATATTATTAGAATGCTATCACTTGGTTAAAATAGATTATAGTTTTATGATTTTCAATGTTTGGACTATCTTAAATTTGTTGGTTGTCATTTTTTAGAAAAACTTTCACATTTATATAAATTTAAGGGTTTGAGGTAATTAGAAATCATTGACTACCCTAGAGTAAGTAAGTTTCCAACAAAATTTGGTCACAAAGGAGCATTTCTTCTCCTAGAAATATTTTCTCTTGCTTGGCTACCTATATTAGAGGGGTTGCCTAGATATTTACTATAATGACATGTACAAAAATAAATATATTACGAGAGAGCTATATGGATTTGACTTACACTTCAAAAAGTAAGAGTTGATGGTTGTCCAATAAAAAATATAGCAACTAGAGAGAACAACAATGTAGAAGTGGTGGCAATGTCTATGGTAGACATGGAAGAAATTACAAAGAGATATTCCCAACTGTAGGATAAAAAAGAAAGTTGGCTCTATGGTGAATTTTGGTGTAATGAGCTCTTACTTTTATAGGGAAAGCTTAATACCATTATATGATTTATGTTTTGGTCTTTACCATTATTTATTATCCAAATTTTGACTCAAAAGGGTACATTTGTTAGATGATATTGATAAATAACTCTTAATTCTTGAGACTTTTATTACAATTTCAATTTATAAAAAAGCTTTAATAAAAAAATAATAAAAAGAAAATTAATTATTTGAATTTATTTTTATAAAGTATGGGAATAATAAATTGTTATAATTATCTTGATTGTAAATTAAGTGCCCATGATATATAAAGTGTTCGTAAACAAATAGATAAATATATAAATTTAATTGTTTGAATCAAATAATTTAATAAATATTACCATAAATTTTGGTGATTTTTTTTTTTACATATAATTTAGTGTTTTTATCATTAACCTTATATACTATAAAATCTATAATAATCATTATTTATACTTTTTTTTTTTGGTGTAAATTAGCATTTTTATATTAATTCATAGAATACATAAAATACAAAATGGTCTGCACGCACAGACTAAAGAGAAACTTCCTTGCCTGTTTACAACGATTATGAGCCGCTAAAACTCTATCTGACGACCCCAAGGTCAACCACGCAGGGTAGCACAAAGAAAGGCTAGAGACTACAAAACATTGTGCCCTCTTCGGTGGTACATGGATAGAAAGAAAGAAAGAGAGCCAGAGGGACATCCTATAACCTAAGCGACCAGTCACCTTGAGACCAGAGACAAAACATGTCAAAACAAGAAGTGCAAACTGAAACTGAAAAGCCATTACAGCTTAAGGATAACATAATATTTGGTTGGAGCATCCGGGTTGGCCGGAGCAGTCGAATTCCCAAGCTTGGGAGTGCGCTGAGTGGTCCATTTCCCCTGACTGGTACCTGTAGCTTCGTCCGAGAGCTCCCCCACAGCGGAGGGATCCTAACGAATGGAGTGCCTAAGGAGACTGGTTAGGACACTCATTTTCATTGAGAGAGTGCCAACTTCCTGAACCAGGGTGCTGACTTTGAAATCTAATGTGTCGAGTTTCGCCTTGTGCTCTGTAGAAAGTAGGGTGATAGCATGATGAGCTTGATTGATGCATTCCCCTTGCTTGCTTATCGCCTTGGCTAACATAGCTTTCATCCTCCAGGCCTCTAGTTAAGTACGCACAAATTGAGTGGCCCGAGTGGTTGTAGTTTCCGGATCTTGAATCTCTTCCACTTCTTTCTCCAATTCCTGCTCCTCCAGATGCTCTTCCTCCTCTACGAAAATTGCTTCTAGCTCTTCTATCTTGCGCTTTTCTTTGAGGGAGGTCCGGGTTTCATAGGAGTCCCGTGCTTTCTGAAGGTCTCTGTTAGCTGAGACATTTCAGCTTCCCTCACGAGCCATACTGCTATTGCGGAGCACAGAAACCTTGAGACTACTAAAATCACAACTGTTGCTATGTTGCATGCCGTGGGAAAGCAGAGTGTCGCACTCCTGGTGGGAGGCCTTAGTTATAGTAGATGGGAACCTTGTTTGGCCTGAGGCTTTCCACTTCGTCGTCGGATAAGCGCATATCCTGCCATAATAACTGCTGCTCCAATTCCCACATTCTTGTTCATGATACAAATCCTTATTATTAACTCTACCACGCTTGAGCCAATTTGTGGATTGCCAAGTGTCTTCCTTTGTGATTTGCTGCCGGTGTTGCTCATAATTTTTGTTGGATGTGATGCTTGATTTTAGCACTTTGTCCTTGTGTTTTAATTCCCACTTCTTCTTTTTTAATTCCTAGGTTTGCCACCCATTACTCCTTCTATCCCTCCGATTGGTTGTCTTCATTTACCTGTTAAGGGGAAATCCTTCGTACCCCTGCACCACTTCTTCCGTTAACTTATGTCTTGCCTCGATAGAAGTGTGCACCTATTCCGAAGTTCAGTGCATGTGACCTCATGCCAACATGTGTCCAGGTAGGCTGAGGGATTATCGATTCCGTAGTTGGCCAAATGATCTGCCACTACATTCGCCTTTCTTCTCACTGCATGAATGATTATCCCGTCCAGGCATGATAGGTGATCCGCGATGAGTTCTGTAACCTTGGCAAGCCTCCAATGCTTCGTGACCTTACTCGGTTTGGCTCCTGTATACATTCTTCTTGCTGTCGTGATCGCCAGTTGAGAATCCCCTTCCACCATGGTGGCTCCAGCTTTCAGTCGCCTGAGAATTCTCAATCCTTGCTCTAGCGCTGCAAATTCCATTTCGTTATTAGTCCCTTCACCCAGCGATTGACTATATATATGTTGAATTTCTCCTTTGTTGTCTCTAAGAACACCGCCAATGCCTGCAGGCCCCAGATTTCCTCTAGAGGCCTCGTCAAAGTTGAGTTTGATGAAGCCTATAGGTGGAGGAATCCAGGTATTCACGGTGGTACTTTGTTGTTGTCGTCACTGATTTGATGAAAATGTGATGGTTCCCATATCAATATCAAATGCTTTTAGAATTTGTAAGTCCGAGATTGAGATGTTCTTGTCCTGTTCTACTTTCCCTTTGGAAAGAACTGTTTGTTTAATGTTTTTTAGAATTGTATCTTTTGTAACGTTTATGCTTCAGATTTCATTTTGGAAAACTTGCTTGTTTCTTTCTTTCCAAATCGTCCATGCTATAAACCCCGGGATGAGTTTCCAAATTGAATTCACCATTTGGGTAGTGGAGAAATTACCTCTCCAATTCTCTATGATTTCCTAAATTGAATTCCTTACCCTATCCGTTCTCTTAAGAATGGTTTCCATCCAGTTCCAGAGGTTGTCTGCCCATTCGCAAGTATTGAGGAGGTGATTCATGGTTTCCTCCTCAATTCCACACATGGGGCACCAAGATGGGCATATGAACCCTTTTTTTCTAAGGTTCTCCCATGTAAGTGTTCTTTCGTGCATCAGGAGATAGAGGAAAATTTTAATCGTCGGCCATAGTTGAGCATCCCACACTTTGCTGTGCCAATTGACTTTTTCTTCATGCTCAGTTCCTTCTATATATATTCTTGCTTCTTTGAGTGTGAAGTTGCACCCTTCAATCTTACCGCAGCGTAATTGGTCAGTCTCCCATGCTCTCCTTATCCTTCTTTTGGCCAGCTCTGTTCCTGGCTCCCTTAAACTATTGTTTTCTTCTTCCAAAGGTTCTGCCTCACTAAATATCCACATTCTCCATGATTGGTCATTTTCATTAAGTTTCCAATAATGGTTCACTGTTGTTCTCCCTAGCTCCTGGTTTCTTCTTTGGATATCTGAGAATCCAGGGCTTTCCAGCTTAGGGATTTATTGCCATGCATCTTCCCAGAAAAGGGCAGTCTTTCCGTCTTGAATTTCCCAAAAACTTTGCTCCTGAATTATATGCTGGTTAGTTCTTACGAGGTTCCATATTGGAGATCCCTCTGTAGTTTCTTGCATTTGGATTAAATTCTGTAGTGTGTGTTTGTGAGCATACTTCTCTTTCCAATGTTTGGCCCATGGTAAGTTGGGTTCCTTCAGCCACCTCCACCATAATTTTGCTCCACAGGCATGGTTAACTGTGAATGGGTCCTGCAGATTCAACCCTCCCAGATGTTTGGGTTTGCAAAGCTTATCCCATGCCATTAGAGACCATTTCTGTTTCCCTGAATTACCCGACCAGAGAAAAGCCCTTTGGATGACCCTCATCTTCTGAAGAACCCCTTTAGGTGCCGGGAGAATGGAAAGCATGTAATGTGGAATGGCTTGGAGGATAGCTTTGGTTAGGACAAGGCGACCTGCCAAGTTAAGGGTTCTGTGTGTCCAATGATGACATCTTTTTTCTAGGTTGGCTAAAAATTTTTCCCAGTGCAATTTCTACTAGGGCTTGTCAGTCAGCGGTATGCCGAGGTATCTTGAGGGGAGGCTGCATCTTTTGAAACCTAGGATGGTTGAGAGATTTTTCTGTACAGCTAGGTGCGTATTGAAAAAGAAAATAGAGGATTTTGTTAGATTGAGCTCCATACCTGAGGCTTTGCTGAAGTGATTGAGAATACTTCTGTATCCCATAGCTTCTTTGACCGAGGGCATGCCATGCAGCATTGTGTCATCTACAAACTGTTGATGTGTTGTTGCAGGGCTAGTGGGCAAGGGTTGGAGTCCTTCAATGATTCCTTCCTCTTTTTCTCTTCTGATTAGTCTGCTTAAACCTTCCATTAAAATCACAAAAAGGAAGGGGGATAAGGGATCCCCTTGCCTCAAACCTTGCGAAGGAGTGAACTGGGCTATTGGGGCTCCATTAACCAGTATTGAAAATCTTGTGGATTTGACCAAGGCTAGGATCCAGATTATCCATTGTTTAGCAAAACCGAAGGCTTCTAAAATAGCTTTTAAATAGTGCCAGTTTACCTTATCATAGGCCTTTGATAGGTCTAACTGCATCATCATACCTGCTTTCTTCTGCGTTTGAAGAGTGTGAATCATCTCTTGTGCTAGTAAGATATTGTCCAAAATCTGTCTCCCCTCTACATAGCCTGATTTCTCTTCCGAAATAATACCTGGAAGAATTGGTTTCATTCGATTGGCAATGACTTTAGAAATAATCTTGTACAAGACATTGCATAGCGCAATTGGATGAAACTTCGACAGAGTGTTAGCTTCCTCCTCCTTTGGAATAAGGGCAAGGAATGTAGAGTTGAGGGATTTGAGGATTGAAGAGGAGCGCTGGGAGTCCTCCACTACTTCCCATACCTCTATCTTGACTATCTCCCAACAAGATTTGTAAAAGTCGATGGTAAATCCATCTGGCCCAGGTGCTTTACCATTTGGCATATCTTTTACGGCCTCTTCCACCTCTTCCAAGGTGATTTCTCAATTTAAAGCTATGTTTTGCTCCTCCGTGATGAGCTTGGGGATGGAAGTTAGAAGTTCCTCAATGGCCTCCTCTCTGTCGATCTCTGGTTCCCGAGCAATCCAGCTGAAGTGGGTTATAAGAAGGCTTGAGATTTCCTGATGAGTCTGTATAGAGGTTCCCTGATCATCTTTAAGGCTTAGAATTTTGTTAGCCCCTCTGTGGTCAATGGCAGATCTATGAAAAAATTTAGTGTTTTGTTCACCTTCCTTGAGCCATTGAATTCGGGACTTTTGCTTCCAAAGCATTTCCTCCTGTTGGCATCATAACTGCCAGACCTGCATTAACTTTTTTTCTCTGTTCATAGTCTCTTGGTCTATGTTACCTTGGATCCATCCCTCGTGAATTTGTTCCATTTGCTCCTCCAATTTCTTTTTTTCCTTAAATATATTGCCAAAGACTTCATGGTTCCAGATTTTGATTTTGTCTTTGATGTGTTTAAGCTTAGTCTGTAGAAGATACATTTTGGTTCCCCGTATGCCTAATGGTTCTTTCCACCATTGCTCAATTTTCTGAATGAACTTGGGATGTGTGAGCCAAAACTTTTCAAATATGAAAGGTTTATTTCTGGGTGTGCCTTGGATTGCCGCAGTCATTGTTATGGGCCAATGGTCTGACCCTCCACTGGGAAGAATGTCTGATTATACAGTGATCCCTTCTAGGAGAATAGATTCTATTACTAAAAATATCTCCAGATGAGAGGCTATTTGCCTTTCACCCCCCCTTTTGTTGTTCCACGTGAAAGCGCCGCTCTTGGGGAAGACATCTACCAGTTTGGTTGATCTAATGAAGTCTATGAAAGCTTCAGAGTCCCTGTTGAGCATTCTAATACCTCCTCTCTTTTTCGTGAGCGAAGTGATCATACTGAAATCACCTCCAAAGATCACTTTTGCTTGAGGATATCTTAGCTTGAAGTTGAATAGAGTTCTTAGTAATAGTAGTTTGGCCTCTAGTTTATGAGGGCCATAGACATTGGTGCATAGATATGTTTCCAAATTCCCTACTATTTGGACTTCTATTGATATGTAAGATTTGGCAGCTTTAGAGGAAATGAGTCAGATGACCTGTGGATTCCACATAATGGCCATGCCCTCCCATCCATTGCTTGCAGTTTCTAAATATTCCATACTTTTACCCATTTTTTTACTGATGTTGACCATTGTGTTGCTTGAACATTTAGTTTCTTGCACAAACACTATGTCTAGTTGTTCCTTTTGGACCTTTTTCTTTAACAAATGCTGTTTTTTTTGCTATTTAGCCCTCTAACATTCCAAGAAAGAACTTTCATTTTAAACAAAGTCTAGGAGGTTAGTGAGAACACCTCAAGGGCTTTCATCTTACCTGAATTTAAGAGCTTCTGTCCCAGTTCTTATAATGCTTCATTTTTATTCCTTCTTCCTCTTTTTTTCCAATGCTTGGAGTTGTTGGAGGTTTGATGCAGTCCCTGCATTTGTACCCCTATCTCTTTTGCTGTTCCCAAGAACTTTCTCTGCAACTCCAGCTCTGCCTATTTCCTTGCTATGAATATGTCATTGATTATGTTTACCTGCTCTTCTGATATGTGTTCCATTCCTTTCTTTTTCTAGTCTTCTACCATATTTGGTAGATCCATACCTTCTTGCTCTAGCATGTTGCTTAATTCCATATCTTCGAGCCCAATTTCATTGGTAAACATCTCTGAATATTCTTCTGCCCCCTCCGTTGTTCCTTGAACCTGAGGGGTAATATTTGAAGGTTTTTCCACCGGTTCTTTCATTTCTGGTGTTGTCGTGGGTCTACTTATTTTCATTGCTTCTTGCTCTTTATTGTTGTCCTCTGACTCCGTTTCTGTTTCTAACACCTCAAATGCATTGCTTGTGTTTCCATGTGAAGTGCTTGCTTTAGTTTGTCTTTTTTTTATTTTCTCTCTGTTTGGCATTCGGTCGTGTAAAGGCTTCTTTGTTTTTATCTCCTTTGTTTTCCTTGTTTTCCCCTGCCATTTTGTTCATTGGGCATTCTCTGATCAAATGTCCATGCTCATGACATTTTCTGCAACGGAACCGTATTTGCTCATAGTCTATGGCTTGGAAATAGACTTCATCTCTGTATTCCAACCATAGGCCCTCATGTAATGCTCCCGAAACATCCATCTCTACACAGATTCTATCTTAAGAGGTATATCTTTTTTGTAACATCGCTTCCAAGGCCTTGATGAAGGTTCCTAACTTGTTGCCTATTTGTTCCAGTGCTGCATGTCCCCAATAGTCAATCGGAAGAGAGAAAAAGTGAATCCATACTGGTACCTGTTTGAAGGTTTCCTTTTCTGGTGCGAAGTTGGGTTTCCATGGCCTCATGTAAAGACCTACTGAGGCAAAGAAATATGGCCCTCCATCAAATATTCGATCCTTGTCTTCTAGGTTGGAGAAAACTACTGTAAAGAAACCCTTGGCTCCTAAGTGTAGCCTTACATCTCCTTTGGGTTTCCATTGTTGCTTTATCCACATGCACAGTGCTCGCTCTGTTGGCCAGAACCCCATGAACCTACAGATCACTGCATGTTCAACCATGTGGTCATGGTACGCTTGAAGTTCTAGGTTAGAAATTATTACCCTTAGGGTTTCTATGGCTTTAGGCTTGCACGGACCCTGGATTTTTTTCCTAGTGGTTGTTGACGCTGTTCCTCCCTGTTCCTCCTTGTCTTGTTTTAGATCCTCCTCCTCTACCGTTGCTTGTTCCTTCTACGGCTTGTTTCCTTGTGAAATCTGTGCTTGGGAAGGATTCGTGCTGTCTCTGTCCGCTGTGCTTTTGCTTTCAACATTTTCTTTCTGTTTCTTGGTATTTTTACCCTAATTATTTCTCTTCCCCTTGCTGGTTAGATTCTCCTGACCTGACTTCTCATACCCTGATATCTACACCCATCCCGTGCTATCTTCTCCTTGTTCATCATTATTTGTTTGTATGATGGGGTCCCAATGGACCCTGCACTTTCCATCTATCGGGTCAGAGTTTTCCCCCTTCTACGAAGCTCTGTCACTCTGGTTCTGTTCTGCTCCAGAGTAAGCACTTAGGCTACAGTAGAAACCGTTACCTTCAAACCCTAGTTCAGAGAGCTTCGATCGCAGTGTTCGTCTCCCTTAAGGCAATTCTATATCTAATCATTATTTATACTTAATAAGGAATACTAAAATTTATTAATTAAGATATAATTTTTAAAAGTTTATAGTAATTTTATTTATACGATCTCATTAGATCTCATTAATTCTAGATAGATATATAGACTTGGTAAATGGATGACCAGAACCAAGGCTAGCTCATTAATCAAAGTCTAGCGATGTGTTAGGGGCCAGCTCAAACATGAGAAAACAACATGAATGTAGGTCTCGGGGATTCATGAAGCCCGATGTTTTGAAAATTCAAAATTAAAATGAAAAGGAATGCGTCTAAACAAAATTCAAAATTCAAATGAGTGGATGGCATCAAATAGTACTGCCTCTTGGAAGCTATAGGTAAATGGATGATTGTGTGATGGTCATGTGGTAGGACCATGGTAGCAGGATGCTCCATGGATATTTATGCGGCTAGATGGCATCTGACCTGCAAATCTGCAGCCGTATGGATAGCGCTCACTCAGACATAGTGAGTTTCAGTACAATGAAAAGACGTGTAGGAGTCGTCGATTGCGGATTCCTCAATGTTTTTCCGATTTCAACAGTACATCTTGTCAACGAAGCCAGAAACTGAAATAGAGGGGGCTCGCAAACCAAGTCAACCAATCTAATTAATCTGCAATCGAGATAAGCTTGGTCGTTTTTTAGGGAGTAGTCTAACTAGGCAGAGGAATTGCCTGGACTTCCACCGATCGGAAAATTTTCTGACTCCGGCCATCGGCATTTTTTTCCCTCAAACCTCGATGTCAGTTGCTCCATGTAGGAATGTCTGGCAATTCGATTAGAGTCCGATGTGACTGTCTAGAATTGACATGACATCTTTGTAGATGGTAATACATACATATAGCATGTATGAAGGATGGTCTACTTCTTTGCCAAACTTTCCGATGACGGTCAAAACAAGCCCCGATACCATCCATGTCGTCTCCGCGGTCACCCCAAACCATGCACCCAATTAAACCATGGATCCACTGCCATTCGAAATTTAATTTTTGAATTTTCAAAATGTCGCGCATAGCTACATGAACACGGGAAAGGTAGGATTTTTATGGCATGGATTTTTTCAAACATAACGGCCATGTTTCAATGACTCAGCTGTCTCAATATCCATAATCTTTCCTTCCCTCTTCGATATCGATGGAGAGCCTAAGTTTTAGAAGTGGCCGGGAGCAAGTTGATAACACTGTGGCAGGGTGAATCTTAGGTATGTTTATTTTCCTTTTTCAAATTTAATTTCATTTTGTGCATGAAAATAATCATTTACGTATTTTTTATGGTTGAAATGCAAACATTGCAGGTTTCTCTTAAGTTCACAGAGCTAACACTCTGGGCTTAATCCTTTTCAAAGTTTCCCAAATCCGCAGAGCCGATGAAGCACTTTGAAAAGATTGCCATATAATCATGAATGGTAGGAAGAATTTTGTCATCTTAGCTCTTTGAAATACTGAAATAAGATAATTGTCAAAATCCTTTAGAATACTCACAAACCTCCACCACATTAATTATTTATGTTGTAATAGTTGTCAAATAACCATATTTATCCTCTCTACGCACCTAGATCCCACGGAGTTGTGGTCAAGTGAGGGACGTCATAATTGAGAAGAATCAACCCATATGACCATGGCCTTTTATTGCTATTGGACATTGAGAGAAGGAAGTCAGTGTTGTTGTTCTCCATAACTTTCATGGTTTTTCTACTTCAACAATCAACACAATTTTCTCCTCCTCAAGTTTTGGAATTTGTGTCCCAATATCTCACCCAATTTGAATTTAACAAAAATAGATACATTATTTACAACATGGGAATTTTACAAGGAATGTCACACATCCAAAGTATTATTTGATAATTTTATAGGATTGTAACAAATATTTCATTCAGGTATCTTGTTCAAGTAACTATAAACCAATTTCATCAACACAAAGGCATTTCAGAGTTCTTCATCGCACAATGTCCAATCTAGGTAGTAGTGATAGACATGTATTCTAGAACTCTTGATCTCTCTATTATGTATTTGCATTCTTAAAATGGGAGTCAATATGCTCAAGAATAGCTTCTAAATTGTCACATTGTTTAACAAGAGGTTGAACCACAAGAACGTCTTCATCAAGAAGTTGTTCACCAATCATCTTTCTAATTTCATCTACACAATAATCAACTCCAATAAATTTCATCGTCATCTGATAATCCTAAAAAAATCATTCTAATGGAATATTCATTAAAGGTTCATCTATTGTGTTATAAGTTGGATTCTCCTTTCCTAAAAGTTTTCATATTGCTATTGTAGAAAATCTTTTAGATTCAAAAGCTCATGCAATGTACTAAGCTCCAATCAATTTCATCATCATTTGATAATCCTAAAAAATTCATTTTAATGGAATATTCATTAAAGGTTCATCTATTGTGTTATAAGTTGGATTCTCCTTTCCTAAAAGCTTGCATATTGCTATTGTAGAAAATCTTGTAGATTCACAAGGTCATGCAATGTACTAAAGCACTGGACAAAAATCTACTTTTACTTTTAACCAGTGGAAGATAATAGGTCGATGAAACAATATGAACAAGAAGAAGATAAATTTATAGCACATAACACAAGATGTATATGGGGAAAACCACTGCTCAAAACTCGTAATATCCCCAATTTTGTGAGCATGAGAGTCACAAATCAATTTTGCCCAATTTTAGTAATACTAATTAAAAGGGGTCAAATATTACTGGAGAAACGTGGCTAGTATCATTTTATCATAGAATAGCGGCAAATTATTATTTTATTAAATGGCAGAAAAAGTGACTTAGTGGAAAATGAGCCCCACCAATAAAATAATATTAAAAAAGGAGTCTAGAGGCATGAGGATAAATTATAAAAGGAGGATGGACTCATTTTGTGGATTACCTTCTGTCATTTTACAATTTCAACATTAGTTCTCTTGTGCTGCTTAGCGAAGACAACCGTGTTGTTCAGTGCAAGGGATTTCTGAGTGGAAATTCCACCTCTACCTTCGGTGAACTTTGAGTGTCGCCCTAGGGGAGTAAGGAGTCCATCTTAGGGCTTCTCTAGGAGCTACATTGCAAACCATTTCCAATTGGAGCATGCTTCTCTTAGGGCATAGAAGGAAATTCGAAGAGGCTGAGAGAAGGTGGAAAACAGTGGAGTTTTGGCTAGAGAATTTGCAGAGATTTATCAATAGGGAGGGCGAGTTTTTCCTTGGTGATTTGTAGGGCTAAGAATGTTGCATTTTGGAGGGCCGAATTTATCATTTCAGGGGTCTCTAGACAATTACTGCGTAGATATTTTGACAGGGAGATTTGGAGAGTTCGGGCTAAGGATAAATAAAGAGGCTTGGAGGAGTGATTTGCAGGGGTTGGAGGAGATTTTTCCGATAATTGATTGCCCTTCTGTAGCATTATTATTTCTACAAGGCGTTTTTCCAGCTAGTTAGAACCATACACATTTATTAGCCCAAACCATTTCTGGGTTTTTGTGTGTTTATTGAGAGGAGTCTCCAACTAATTTTATAGAAATTTTTGGGCAATATTCGGGCATGAAATCCTCATTCTTATAGCAGGACAAATTGGTAGTTAGCTAGGGAATCTTCTTCACTTGGTGGGCTCAGTTTTGGCTTGGAGTTGGGCCAAACCATTTCTGTGGTTTTGGAGGGGAGTCTGTGGCTACAATTTCAAGGTGATCTATGCTTTCTTCAAGACAAAATCTTCAATTGCATTCCAACATAAATAACAATAATTTTCTGGGTAGTACACAATACCAGTTTGGGCCAGTATTTCCTCCAGATCATAGTTGTACTACATGGGGTTTTCATAACTTGCATAGCAAGCCCAAGTTCCAAAACTCCAGCTCATTTTATGTACTCTTTAATCATAAAATTAATAAAATGGCTCAGATTGTGTTGCTGGACATTTTGGTGTTTTAATTATTCAATATGAGTTCCAGTTTTTTTATTGTTCTTAGTCCATTGCTTGGTATTAGCTATTAAATTCCAATTAAGAATATTACAGTGGTATCAAAGCATGATCTTGGCTAGTTGTGGGGGATCCAACAAGTTCATGGAGGATTTGGCCATGCATTCATAATGACTGGTAATTTATGGGCACTTCGATGACACTGAAAGGGAAGAGTACACAAGGGATCATAGAGGAGCTTATGAGGGAGAACCGATTATTGAGGAGGCAAAACCAACAAGTCCTAGTGAGGATACAACAAATGATACAAAACCAGCAAAGAAGCCAAGCATTTGCAAGCACATCCCAGTAGTACCACACCCATACGTATGGCTAGTTTCGCTATCCTACCATGCCTCATTTTTTGGATGAACCAGAGAAGGAGAACCATAGATCGAGGATGGGATCATCATGTAGAGGAGCGCAGTTAGAGGGTGAGACTAGGGGGTGTTTTTGCTGGTGGAGACCAGGCTTTAGATGTCACGAGACTGAGGAAGAGGTTGAGTGTGAGGGTGTGCAGGATGATGAGGAGCACATCGATATACCCAGTGTGGTAGAGGAGTCACCATTATTGGAGATCTCTTTGATAGCACTGGTTGACACCTTGGTGGAGTGAGTAGAGCCTGCACCCTTAGAGCCATATGTTGATGAGGTTTCATCCCTAGATGAGGTGCTAGGAGACATAGAGGTACCTAGAACTATGACTGAGTCCCCTGACTGTGGCCACCTACAACATCATGGAGAACACATAGAGGGACATGAGCTATTCATGGAGGGGAGATTTGTGATCCATACAGATCCCATGGTGGAGGAGGATGAGCAGTCATATTTTGGGCCAACCACTGATTTAGAGCATACAGATGTAAAAACCATCACTAGAGCCACAATACCTCCATACGGTAGCTCTCTTCGGGCTTATATAGATGGGATTTGCAACATTGCTAGGCTACCTCTACACAGTAGAGAGGGAGGTGCAAAATTACCTTGACAGATTTTATGTACCGACCAGGTCAGTGTGATGAGGCGACATGAGCTACACATGGAGCAACATTCGCAGGATGGGTGACTGGTTTCGTGTATGGTTGTTCGTGCATTTGATCCCTCTTTCGAGGTTGGATGGCGAGAGATATTGAGTTGGTATTGGTGGAGCTAGTTAGGAGGTTAGATGCATCCATGGCCATAATTCAGCAGAGGTTGTGGATTACTGGAGCGGCTAGATGGCTAGACTGTTGTTGGGATCCAGGTGGGATTATCCATCACATCATGGAGTCAGTGAGTGATGGTCGTAGTTGCATGATGAACTCAATGGTTGAGCGTAGACATCGTATCATATCCCCTACAAAGTTCTTGAAAACACTAGTGGCAACATGGATTGACAGGGGACCAGGTAGATTTCATGAGTTGTCATGGCATGTTCGGCGTACATGTTTTTATAAGATGATTAGCCTACTCTGGCAGGAGTTGGTAGGAGGAGGTGGAATCGACAGGCCACCAGACAGGGTGTTGTATGGAGACGGTTCTCTGTCATTGGTATATTGGACACATGAGCCACTGAGGATATGATCAATAATGTTATTCATGTTAGTGTGTGAGGAGTTAGGCCACTTAGGTCTATCTGGGATGATGAGGAGATACAACTCACATCATGGAAGGCTTAGCAGCAGAGTGGTAATAGAGATAGTGACCCTGATAGGATGCAAGATGATGTTTATGGACTCAGTATTAGACGTGGATATCCAAGCATGTATATGGGTATGCAACAATGCACAAATATATGTGAAGGAGCACAAAGGTGTGCAGTGGTGTACAGTGGTGTGTAGGGTTGCATCATGGTGTAGGAGGAGCAGTTCACATCTTAATTCATTCCCTCATAGAGTGACGGACCTCGGTATTGTTTGTAGTGATAGTGTGGTCAATACAGAGAGAGATAACTTGTTTGAGCATTGCTTGGGGACAAGCAATTTTCGGCATGGAGGACTGTAATATCCCCAATTTTGTGAGCATGGGAGTCACAAATCAATTTTGCCCAATTTTAGTAATATTAATTAAAAGAGGGAAAAAATTATTGGAGAAAGGTGGCTAGTATCATTTTATCATAGAATAGCGACAAATTATTATTTTATTAAATGGAAGAAAAAGTGACTTAGTGGAAAATGACCCCCACCAATAAAATAATATTAAAAAAGGGGTCTAGAGGCATGAGGAGAAATTATTAAAGAAGGATGGACTCATTTGTGGATTATATTTGGTCATTTTACAATTTCAACATTAGTTCTCTTCAGCTGCTTAGCGAAGAAAACTGTGTTGTTTAGAACAAGGGATTTCCAAGCAGAAATTCCACCTCTACCTTCGGTGAACTTCGAGTGTCACCCTAGGGGAGTAAGGAGTCCATCTTAGGGCTTCTCTAGGAGCTACATTGCAGACCATTTTCAGCTAGAGCATGCTTCTCTTAGGGCATAGAAGGAAATTCGAAGAGGCTGAGAGAAGGTGGCAAACAGTGGAGTTTTGGCCAGAGATTTTGCAGAGATTTATCCATAGGGAGGGCAAGTTTTTCCTTAATGATTTGCAAGGCTGATAGTGCTACGTTTTGGAGGGTCGAATTTATCATTTTAGGGGTTTTTGGATAGCTACTGCGTAGACATTATGATAGGGAGATTTGGAGAGTTCGGGCTAAGGGTAAATAAAGAGGCTTGGAGGAGATTTTTCTAGTAATTGATTGGCCTTCTACAACAAAATTATTTCTACAGGGGGTTTTTCCAGATAGTTAGAGCCATACACATTTATTGGGGTCACCAGGGCACATTAAATTTAGCTCGAACCCTTTCTGGGTTTTTGTGTGTTTATTGAGAGGAGTATCCAGCTAATTTTATAGAAATTTTTGGGCAATATTCAGGCCTGAAATAATCATTCTTATAGCAGGGCGAATTGGTAGTTAGCTGGGGAATTTGTATCACTTGGAGGGCTCAATTTTGGCTTGGAGTTGGGCCAAACCATTTCTGGGTATTTCTAGGGTTTTGGAGAGGAGTCCATGGCTGCAATTTCAAGATGATCTGAGCATTCTTCAGGGCAGAATATTCAATTCCATTCGAACAACAGTATCAACAATTTTCTAGGTAGTGCATAGTACTAGTTTGGGCCAATATTTCCTCCAAATCATAGTTGTACTATATGGGGTTTTCATAACTTGCATAGCAAGCCCAGTTTCCAAAACTTTAGCTCATTTTATGTACTCTTTTATCATAAAATTAATAAAATGGCTTAGACTGTGTTGTTGGACATTTTGGTGTTTTAATTATTGTGTATGAGTTCCAGTTTATTTATTGTTCTTATTCTATTGCTTGGTATTAGCTGTTAAAATCCAATTAGGAATATTACAAAGCCCCACTATCTGTATTGCATATATCATAAATATGAGTGAAGATACAAACCTTGTTCTTACTAGAACAATTACGCACAAGTATGCTCAACTCTCTCAGCTCGCAAGCAAGCTCTTGTCAACGCTTAGCCAATTCTTCAATTGATCTCCAAGCCCCTAATCTTTTTCTTAATTCCTAGGATGAATAACTCGTATTTAAAGGGAATTCATGCTTCCAAAACTACACAATCCAAACATAGGATCAATCTTTGATGCATGCATGATATTTACACTCCAGTAATTAATACCACTGATAGTACATTGTCCCTGCACTCTAGTCTCAACTGGGTCTTTCTCAGAATCGACATGCATGAGTTTCTGATGAGGGAATATTTAGTTAATTAGAGTAACACTTGTGGATGCACTAGTGCACAAACTGACTGTTAACTATCTATTAGTTTCTCAAATAGTTTGGAACCAATTTAATTGAACTTAACTCAGTAAACTGAGTGATCTAATTTCCAACTCAATTTAAACTCATATTGGACCCCTAAAACTTAGGGAGAACATACACATGACTACAGAAAGACTTCCAACTCGAAATTCCTAGGTTGATTAGGTTAATTAAATTTAATTAACTATTTACAAGTTGCTATGATAATAGAATTTGATTTTAATTCTGAGTTTAATTCAAGGACAAATTAAACTGGAATTTCTTGTTGCCATTTCTCAACAACGATACCTACTGTGGAATTTCCTCTTGGTTCAATGATATTTTCTATGGGTTATTTTTTCCTTGATGAATTTATTTTCTAAGAATAATGGTTCCCCATGTTTGAATGGATTGTAATGGCAATGACACAACAAATTTATTCCAATCACAAATAAAGATATAAATTATCTTCCAGTTACAAAAATTATCCTACAATTACACAAGAAGATGTATTGTCTTCCAATCTTAAGAAAAAGGACAAAAAATGTTTCCCAACTTAACAAGATAAAAGTTTCCTTCCAGTTATGCCAGAAGACAAAAATTCATTTTTCATTCCTCAACAAGACAATATTTGTCTTCAAATTACTCAAATTTCCTTATAATTACATAAAATTTGTCTTCTAGTTCCAAAATAAGACAAAAAATTGATTACGAATAACACAAGTGAATAGAAATATTCTTTCCAATTACACAAAAACTCATACAATTTTTTAACATTGTCTCTCCTCTTCTATGCTTGTTCACTAATTTTTGTTTTGAAGTCATGTGAGTATCAAACACATGGGGAGAAATACTAGCAAAATAAGCATATATCCTTTCTTAGGAATGAACATGCATTCTAAATAATGTGCACATGTTTTCAATACTATGCATACCTCCTTGGTTCTAACATCCAAAACATTAATTCCCTATATACCTTCCTCTCTCAACTTTTCATGGTTGGTTGTTCATGGCATGACCATGCACACATAATAGAACATGTGTGCTTTCATGGCATTAGTTTTCTCCCTTCTCTCCCATTGTTCCTCCTTCCTTCTCTCTCTCACACCTCCATCTTTTTCTCTATCTCCATCCCTCTATCTTTTTTCTCTCCCTCTCTCTCTCTCTCTCTCTCTCTCTCTCTCTCTCTCTCTCTCTCTCTCTCTCTCTCTCTCTCTCTCTCTCTCTTCCCCCCGCCTATCACTTTCTATGATTTTATCTCTCTTCTTCCATACTTTATCTCTATCTAGATATTCCTCTCCTCTCTCAATCTCCCTCCACGTCGGGCATGATGAACTTCCATGGCCTTTTACTCTTAGAGGCTTTCATTCAAATGTCATTTTTCTCCTCTTAACTCTCTACTTTATACCATGTTCTTTTTGGTTTTGATGTCATATGGCCAATGTCTTGCACATGAACTCACTATGAGATCATGTTGTTTCCTTGTCATGGGAACGTGGCTCTCTCCTTAGAATTCCTCTATTTTGTTGTGCTACTATTCACATTAAGGCTCAAAACTCTAGGGGATGTTGAATTTTGTAGCTATGGTCAGCCTTCATAATATCCTATTGTCCTTATTATGTTCAAATATGAATTGTATTTGCAAAAGAAAAAAATTAAAAAGCATGTTCTTCATGTTTACAAGAAAAAAGAAATGATTTATTTGGATGCTCTTTAAGAGCGGGTAAATGAAAATTTTAAATTTGTATTTTTGCATCTACAAAGACCAAGTCATCCTCTAAGGATCAATTTGGCCTACCCAATGGTCGTGCTCTTTGCATGGATGAACAACTATAAATAGAAGCTATTTTCTCTCCAAAATAAACAACTTCAGATCACATATATTTTTGAGGCTTATGCGAAGATCTGAGGCTAATACAAATAATTTGGGGAAGATATATCTCTTTGTGGGATGTAAGTTCTGAGGCATGAATTGTTTTTGTGGAATGCAAAGTCTGAGGTTGTAACAGATTGAATTTTGAAGTTGTAAGAATACGAGTTCTAAGGCTATGATAGATCGCAAGTATGAGCTTGTGATAAAGCACAAGTCTGAGGCAAATGTATATCTGTAACAATGCATGTCTGAGGCACATAAACATTTGTGGAATGGTGCAGATATGCGACACACTCTTTGTGGCATCATCCAAACTTAGAGGCAGATATAGAGGTATTGTTTAAGCCCCATTTGGATGTCTCATATCTGTGGCATATCTCTATTTGAGTGCAGATTCTGAGGCAAAGTTACAGGACCTCTTTCAGACCTTATTTATGTAATATATCTTTGAGATATAGTACACATTTTGAGGCTGATCTTTGAGACATAATGTGAGTTCTAAAGAAGACTTGGAGAATGTTTTCTTGACCTTGTGGAAGAGCTTCTTTTGACATAATGGTGGAGGGTTGACTTAGTTTTTGGAGTTTAGTTGACTTTGACGTATCTCTTGTTACATTAATTCTCTAAGGAAAAGGTTGTGTGGGTTTTCCCAGGGTAAAACTTTGTGTTCTTTGTGTAGTTGTCTCTTTAAGATTTTGCTTGCTATATGGTTGCTTTCTTCTGTGTAATTATTGAATGATGGAATTAATGTATAAGAATGTGAAAAAATTATAAACATCAAAGATAACTGCTAGTAGGGAAGACTCAAAGAAAAATAACATGAGAGACCATTTGGTTTCCCTTTCATGGGAAGGCAGTTTCCACATGGTTTCGATGTCCAAAATTTTATCCATAACGCAGACATTTCAATTTCTTCAAGTTTGTATTTTACGTACATTTCTGATAATATACAAAAATTTAATTTGCCTAAAAACATAATAATAAAAAATGAAAAATTTCTTACAACATTTGCTTCTCATATTTGTCTGTGGTAGTCTTAATAAATTTGTAAATATAACTTCGTGTATTTAAGGAATAAGTGAACATTATAGTAAATAATTTTTTTAACAATAAATTTGTCAATATAAATTAGTGTATTTAAGGAATAAATGAACATTATGGTAAATATTTTTTTTAACAATAAATTTGTTAAATATATAATACTTTTTAAATAAAAAAGAATTTATGATTATGAAAAGTATTTATATACCATGAAATAATATTTTTAAAGTTTCATTTAATCTTAACAAAAATAAATTTGTTACAGTATTAAATAAATCTATATATTTAATTCAAAAAGATCCCAATGGAATACATATAATATAAAACTAATAAAATATCCAACAATAAATTTTATATTTTATAATTATATGTTTTTTCAACTTATTCAGCATGAACCTCACTGTGATAACTTTCTAGTAATAACTAGCTCTCATTTTTCAATACGCATTCTAAATGTTCTTAAATTATATGAATTCGATAGTGGAGTTATAATATATAGTAACTCAATTATTATTAAAAAACTATCATATTTTGATTATAAATTTAATATGAAAATTTAGTTTAATTAGGTAATAAATAAAGTTAAATATTTTATAAATTTGAATTTTTGTAATTTTGTCATTATTTTAATTTGGTCATATTATTTATATCAAGATTATAACTTCAAATTTAATGAAAAAATATTTTTAATATAGAAGTGGATTTCCCTATACCATGTTAATTTTTGATATATTTAATTCTATCAATTTAAAATGATTAATGTTGGACTTCATTTTGCAATAACTAATATCTCTTCACATTATTTTGAGAGACCATAAAAGAGAAGATTTCTAGCTTACAATATTTATAAGAGATTTTCAAGCAACGTTGTTTATAAATGAATTTAACGCTAAAATGAAAGCTTAAGGATCAAGACTTAGCATAAAGCAAGCAACATTAAATATTGAAAGCATTCCAACTTACTCTCATGCTTACATCATTTAACAATCTTTACATATCACAACGATATTATGATTTTCAACAACATGATAGTCATAATAATCATGTAATCATATAATAAGGTAGTAGGTTAGAATGACATAGAAAAACAACCCAAAAATCCTATAAAAGTAACAAAAAGATAAGGTTGTAGATTATAGATGGAGATGTGCGATTAAGACACATTGTTCCAACATCTATCAAGGTGCAATGTGGTATAATGATATTTCGATCATTGAGGGGAAGTCACATGGCCAACACATGGGATTTATATTTTTCATTCAATTCCTTTCACTTCTCCACATCATAGCATTGTATTACTTGGAACAATTTGTTTTAAGGTATATCTTATAGTAAAATATTTTCTAAGTTTACACCACAATAACATCATCACTAGTCATCACTAGTAGGCTAAATGGGGGTGATAATATCTTATATCTTATTGTCGGAGTAATAAACAACTAGCTATGTTAAATAGTTTTTCTTCAATAGTAGCATTTAGCATTCAAGCTAGACATTAGTTCTTATGTATCTCTTTTTAAAACTTGGAAACTTATTTTCATAATTACATGTTATTAAATTATTTGGATTGTCTTTAAATTTGAATGTTTGCTACTCTTTCACTTTTGATATGAAGTTGAAGGGAAGAAAATTTAATTGAACAATTGAGCAGTTGCAAGATCTTGAGCATACTCTTTACAATCAATTCATAACATTCAAATGCATAATTAGTTGGGATAATAAAGTTGTTTTGTTAGTAACATTTAAATACAAAATAAATAGGTAAAGTAATGTATTTGCTGATAACTTACATAACTTACAATCCTATTCTATCACAAAGTGTAATTAATAAACATTAAGCAGAATGTAATATCTATTTAAAATTTATATACTCATAATACAAATAGAATAAGATATTTTTACAAATTTGTTTAATTAATTAATATTTAATAACATTTTGAATTCACTCATCTGTAAATATTTATATTTCTAAAAAATAAATAAATATTTATACTTTTAAAAAATAAATAAATATTTATATTTTGAAATATAAATCCACAACAAACTATCTGCCAACCGCTGTTATTTTAAAGTAGTAAATTTTTAAGTAAATTGTGGTAGTAAATTTTAAAATACAACATTGTACTCTATAACTTAAAATATAAATCTACAACAAACTATCAGCGAACAAAAGTTCATTCTTGACAAATCATAATGGCCGAGACAGTCTTGGAGTGAGTCATACTACAATTAAGAGCTGACTTATAATTTTGGAAGATCTCGCTATTGAATGATGTGGAACCTCTCTTTCTGCGATTGTTGAAGGAGAAAATCTGTGTTGAATGTTGAAGCAGAAAAACCATGAAAGTTATGGAGAACAACAACGCCAACTTCCTTCTCTCAATGTCCGATAACAGTAAAAGGCCACGGTCATATGGGTTGATTCTTCTCAATTATGACGTCCCTCACTTGACCGCAACCCTGTGGGATCGAGATGCGTAGAGAGGATAAATACGGTTATTTGACAACCATTACAACATAGTAACAATTAATGTGGTGGAGGTTTGTGCGCATTCCAAAAGATTTTGACAGCAGCGTAGTCTATAATGCGACTTTTCCGGCTGATGTGACATTGCCTAGGGTTTTCTCGCTGGTCACCGAAGGTGTTTTGCCCGTCGCCGTCAGTTGACCGCCGCTACACCCCTAGGCTGTTCAGTCCCCATAGCATGTCATTCATGTATGGATACATCGTCCATGAAATTTGAATTTTAAATTCTTTTAACTACCGCGCTTTACCTGAAATCTGTTTTGATTTTCAATTGGGAAAGGGCATAGGGTGTCCTCTTGCCAACATTCGGATTTCCCCAAACAACTAGAGACTACGCCTGAGTAAAATGAAGAGAGCGCGCTTCTACAACTAATGTGGATTCGATCCGATCCCACATGTCTGGCAATTCATGGAATTTCCTATGCCAAAGCCGGGGCAAGGCCAGATTTTATTTTAAAAAATGTGAGCTTCTGCTCTCAATCTTGTCAATTTTAAGAGATGGGGAGGCATATTCAAAGATATCGATTTCGATTTTGCACTACACGTTTTCCTGGTTTTCAAGGCTATTTGAGCGGACTTCACTCTTCAAGGGTATTTGAGCCAACTCTAAGATTCTCGTATCATCCATGACTTATGACTTCAAATATATAAAAAGATCATCGGTGGGACATGCATTTCTATCGATACTGCCTGCATTGATCATGGACGTTCTTCCACCTGGACGTGCCTCGCACATCTCACCCCAACCTTATGTAGAAGCTGGCGAGCCATGGTGAAGAGCCCCCAGTTCTATGAAGACAGAAAAATGTTTGGCATTTCGCAGCAGTGTATATGGAATGTGGAGCAGAATTATCACAGGACGAAGTGGCTGGAGAGTGGAGTGTCTTTCCCATTAAGAAGCATATGGACTGTGATCAATTTATTCGGTGTGTCATTACTTTTGATATTTAAAATTAAAATCATAGGGCTTAGCATATCATTGCTGAAATGAGTTAGTCACTGAACTCTGATAATATTCGTGATTTCCAAATCGTAGTTGTTATTATTGACATATAATCAATAATTGAATTTCCTATTGCATGAATTGAATGAATTTAATAACGCCTTGTTGGATAGTTTCAATCCCAAATACTTTTTGAAGTCTCTGGGTGATTAGTCAAAAGGGCAGTGACTTTTTTATTATTTTGGAATGTTTTTAATATAAAATGGGGAAATATTATTTAGTAAATTTTTTATAATATAAAGTGTAATTGTGTTTTTCATTTATCTGTTTATAATCAATTAAATGAATAGAATGTATGATTTAATTTTTTAAATTTTATTATAAATTGTAAATAAAATTATGAAATAACATGGGAAGTTATCAATTGCATGATCATAGTTGAAATACATTGTTAATATTATTATAATTTTCAGTTTATGAATCGTAAAGTAAATGAATGGACGTCGATTTATATAAGCCTTCGTTTAGAATAGCCATATTTGCTTGATTATGCAGTGTTTCATCATGTGGGATTACTGCGTATTACAATAATATGAGCATGTGTTACTGTCATCATGTTTTGGTTAAATATATATATATGAGAGAGAAATACAATGGTAATATAAGTTAATATATTTGAGAATATATATATATATATATATATATCACGAAGATTATTATAGATTTGATTTATAATTTAAAAATATAAAATATAAAAAAAAATGTTTTTAATAGGTACAATTTTCTCATATATATATAGTTATTGAAAATATACAAAACTGCTTTATATAAAAATAAAAGTTAAAAATGAAGAAATACACTTAAGTAACTATTTATTTACATATTCCTAACACTCTATAACTTTTGATATATCTTGAATGGTTTCTTTGGAGAGCCTATCTGCTAATTAAACCACTAGCCTAGAAGTAAAATGATCGCTATACCACAACACTTAATATGAAAAAATTGAATATATTTCTCAATTTTCCAATGTGATATTTCACATACATCTTCAACTCATCTCTTTGTCATTATGTAATATTCTTGATTTACTTAAAAGAAATTATAATCAAATCTATAAGGGTGCCTTCTAATCTATAGGCTTGGTCCATAGTTTGTAAATTACATAATTTTATATTTTTTTTGGTAAATAAAATATATTAATGCATTATTATCTAAATCGATTAACTTTTTAATTTTATTAAAAATTATAAAATAAAAATATGAAATAACCAAAAATAAACATTTTAAACTTATGAGGCTCAAACATATAAAATTTGTTGACTAGCTCCAACAACCCCTTTCATTCAAAAGCAATATCTAGTTAATCCAATCATTAATTGTCATCTTGACATTGAAATCAACATGTTTTGCAATAATCTATTTTTGTCTTTCTTTTCATTTTATCATTGTGAATTGGTAATTTATGTGAATAATCTATGTGACCTCCAAAATCCAATCTAGCTACTACCACTATAACAACAAGAGTATACGAGAGCTTGTAATATCAAGAATTTATGACTTACTAAGAGTTGATACTATCACAATGAGCTAAAGATGTCCCTCTTTTGGGAGGTCCACAAAACTCTTGCCTTATAAATAAGAGGAAAACCTTTTTATTTTGAAAGACTTGTTAAACAAAAGAATCTAAGTCCTTTGATTTTTTTAAGGTTTCTTACTAGTTTTGTGCTCACTTGTTCTCATGTTTATCTATTAGGAATGCATAATTGTTTATTAAGGGTGGAGGGATAGTAGTAATTTCTAATTATGTTGGCTATCTCCATTGAGGGATTGGTTAGCTAGGTTAGTTTTTTTGTTTTCCTTTGGTTTGGCTTCTTTATTTTAATTATTGATAGTTGTTTCTTATCTTTTTTGTAATTTTTGCATAGATATCTAGAAAGTCTAAAGTTTCTTTAGAACAATTATCAAGTTCATTTTTTATGTATTTAAAAAATTTCCTACCTTGATAGGAAATTAACTAGTTTCCCTAACTAGTTCTCCCAAGTGGTAGGGAAATTTTGAAGACCTATTTAGGCATAGGAGATGGTAAGGAAGAGCTAGACACATAGGATAGAAAGTAAAAAATTCATTCTTTTTCTATATTTTATGTGCTCTTTGTATTTATTTAGTTTTGATAATTAATCACACCCTATTGTGGCTACATTAGCATTTGATTTAAAATAAAATTTCATTTCTTTTCCAATACTTCATCTCACTAACAAAGGAAATGGTATACTTTCTCTTTTCACATGGTGGCTATGTAGCCCACAAAGAACTTCAACCACATATATTTAAGTTGTGTAATATAATTTTCTTTCGATTTTTCTTTAAATTCATTGGTCTAATTTTCTTTCAATTTTTCTTTAAGTTGAAATTTAAAAGTGTGTATCTCAATCATTGGTTGCTAGTTGGGTTTTTCTCCATCATACATGATGTGGTTACTTTAAAGTTTACTATGGAAGGATTTTTTTGTAAGCTTAGCAGGACTACATCTTCAACATGTTCAATATATCACCCCGATCGGGGCGAGGAATTGAAACAATGAATTTACATCAAGGAGCGCCTTAACAAAGCACTCGATCACCATCAATCCAAGACCTCATGGACGTGGATGAAAGGGTTTTTACTCTACTTAGTCTTTGTGAATTTATAGAATCACAAGATTTAAAATTTTAGTTAGTCTTTTTGAATTTAACCCTAAAAGGATATGCATGTGAAAACAAAAGATGATCTTACCATGTGGATGAAGTGGTTTTTAATTTAGCTAGTTTTTGTGAATTTATAGATCATAAGATTCATTGTTTTAGTTAATCTTGTGATTTATAAAATCATAAGATTTAGAGCTAGGGAACCCCCATAAATATGGCTTCGTAAACTTAATCTCTTAGTCTTTGTGAATTTATAGAATAATAAGTTCAAAGCTAAGAACCCCTATAAATATGGCTTTCTAAGCTTAATCTCCTTAATATTAAAAGAGTCAGATTTTATTTCTCATTTGATTATTCACTAGTTTGAACAATGATTATCTAATACTAGGTATGTTGAACTATACTCCCTTAGGAAAGTATTGAAATACTTCCTTTGTGCATGTATCCCTCTTCCATTAAGGTAGCTGTAATATTATGAAAGTAGTAGGGATGAGAAGGGGCCAGCCCGTCCTTTGATTTGCATGGAGCACTCTCTATTTTATCCAAGAAATTTTCACTACCAAACTCTTATACTAAGTGCAAATGACGTATTGCAAGATAAAAGTTGTGAACTTGAACGGTAGGACCTTCAAAATTCTATGACAATATTGTTTCTATTTTAAACAAGATAATTTTCTTATAAAAATATTACATAAATAATGCTTTAGCATTTTTCTATCTACCCAACACATGTCAAATTGGTTACAAGACAAAACAAAAGGTTATTTTAAACTTTAATATTTAGAAATTGAATTTCCAATAACCAATTCATTTCAAATATGATGCCAAAATATCTAACAAATTCATAAATCCATTTTCTAAGTATTTTATTCTCCTCATGCTTATTCATTTAAGGCTAGAGAATCCTATTAGTAAACAAATTTTAATTTCCAAATTCAAGTGATTTGACTCAATCTTTGTAACACCCTCCTGGCACATCTACCTAAGTAACCAACCAACTGGGGTAAACATGTGACGAAGAGTTACTATGATATGATTCAAATCCCTGTGTAATAGTTAAGGAAGTGGAACTGACGAAACACAGACAAGCTGACCTTTTACACATGCAACATAACCCCCAGGAGCCATCCAACCCATCCAGGTGACCAACCCCTAAGACAAATTGACATTTTTTTGCCTTAAAGCCTCAATTTCTCCCTTGACATGGGCATGCATGCGACTGGGGACTTTCTAGGTAGTTATGTGCGAGCGACTCCAAATTTTGTGCCACATTTTCAGGGTGAGGACTCAGGCCATTGCCCAGAACTCCATGAAACTTTCATAAATGAAAAGTAACATCAAAACAATGGTACAAATGCAAATACTTGAACAAGGAATTGACTAGACCCCTTCTAGCCATGACAAGCATTTCGTCAAACATGTCACAAATATGCATTCTACACGTTTAAACAACATATTTGAACATAGGGGTCTCATACTTATCTGAGAATCACTAAGAAACATTGATGCCTCATCACAATAACTGCATTACCATCTATTAAGTCATATATTCATTGTACATTCAGTGATTAATTGAAACATGATGAGAGCCATACATTATTATTGTCATAGAACTCATTCATAACCATCATATAAACAACATAAATATCAAGGATTTAACTACCATATAAGCCACATATAAACAAATATATTTACCCATAAAATATCAAGGAGAAAGAGAGCTCTTATCGATGAATGCAAAGGCCAACCAAGTTCGAGACTTCCATGTTCCACCTGACCATAGATTGGATGAACCAAGTCTCGCTTCAGCCAATCACCCCCATGCCATATTCCAAGCATGAATGTGGGTTCTCATAGAACAAATCGATCAAAATCAAACCAGGCAACTGTAATGACAACTTGAAGGCAACTTGAGAAGATCGGTAGCAGAAAGGACCTTGTATTGAATTGGAGCAAAGAAAGCAGAATTCTTGGGAAATAACATCTATTGAAGGAATGATACATAAGTGATTGTCGAACAAGTATTTGATTATAGGTAGAAATTGAAAGAGGAAGAGAGATCATGGTAACCCTTGCAGTAGAAATTGAAAATCTCAGAGAATTGTCTGAGGAAACAACAAGTGAAGCTCTTGAGAGTGCAGAAGGCTAAAGGAGCAAAGAAATCTTAGAAGGATCAACGGAAGAACTAGTGCTACCAAAAGGCCAACTTCAAAGAGAATATTGGTGAGGTACTTGTAGTAAGGGTGAAACAAACTTGTTATTGCAGAGGCTTAGTGTGGTTCACAAGTGAACAAGGTGAAGTTCACATAGGGAAAAGTGAAGATGGCTATTGATAGTCATGACAAGGATTTGAGTGAAAATTACAGTAGGATGGAGGGAGATGCCAAGGAAAATGAGATGAAGATGAAGAGGATGCCTTAAGAGGAAATTGAATGAGAAATAGTTGAGATGAAAGTACAACTTAGCATACTAATGGAGTTTTTATAGCAAAATGCAAGATTATGAGGAACCAAGTGAAATGGCCTATTAAAAAAAAATGCAAGGAAACTAAGGAAGAAGATGAGGCACATGATGAGAATCTGGTTGAAGGAAGAGGAACTCTGAATAGCCGAGTAGAAGGAAGAAGAAGTTTACTATTCAGAACCAGATCAAGGACCATTGCTTGGGGAAGATAATGATGAGGAAGACTCAAATCACCATGAATACCTTAAGACGGAGATATCAAAGGAGGATTTGTGTATGCATACAGATATTGTTGTAGTAAACAGAGAAAATTTTCCTTATGAAGACATTCAGAAAGAGGATCAGAGATATGAAGAGAATCAATCATATACTATACTTGAAGAGGAAGTTAAATTGTTAGAGAAGTTGATGAAAGAACCCAAGAATGACATTTTCTTTCATTCAACACAAGAGGGTGATGACATAAACGAGAAGAGTCCAACATGTGAAGTAAGAGGTGACAACCTTAGAAATGCAGATTTAAATGCAAAATTGAGAACGTTAGAAAAATGGTTGGACAATCCAAGGACAGAGTGTGAAGTAAACGAAATTATAGTCGATTACAACAATTCAAAGGAAAATAAAGACAAGTTTTCCATGAAGGAAATACAACACTTAGTGAACGAAAACAATAATCAATCCCAACATAGATGTAACACCTTTTAAAAAGATGAAGGAATGCATGAGATGACTAAGGAAGCTTCAAACATCAAGATGCTAGTGGAAAATAACAACAACAATGTTCCAAGGAAGTAGTAATTCATACAAGCCAGAAGAGAAGTTGGACATCAAAATTGAAGCGACAAGGAAGATGATGTTGAAAGGGCCTCAAAAGAGGTTTATTGAAAAGAGAAAAGGGAAGGATGACAGTGATTGCAAATGACTGAAGAAACAGGAGAACTGCAACATAAATTTTGGAAGCCTAGAAGGCAGAAGAAGACAACAACATAACAACAACAACATGACTAAACAAATGCTCAACGACGAATTAAAGTTTGGGATCTTGGAGGAGTTTAATCTATTTATGAAGACATATTGTGAGGAGACCATGACTTTCTTTTACCTGGTGTTGTACCTCTGAGATGATAATGGTCAATTGATCATGTCAGAGCATCTAAGATATTTGTTTTGGGGTTTTGGGTTTTGGTTTTTATGGAGGACCAATACATAAAACAAATTATAAGGAATGATGTATTTAACCCTTTTAGATAGTACTAATAAATAACCAAAGGGTTGTTATTTAACTTCACACAGTGATTTAAGTTGATAAGATGTGCAAAAGGAATAGTAAGGAGATATGATTACTTAAAATTTCAGATAGAAAGATAAATCATCATAAGTGGGAAAACCTTTGACCAATGTTTAGAAGTTAAACAAAATATGCTTAAAATTACATAAGATACTGACAATTTTATGATTTAGAGGGAGCCTTTTAGACAAACAGTCCAATATCTCAATCTCTTTATAATAATAACTTCAGAAGGAATTTTAAGAATAACTGTAACACATTTATTCTCACCTAATATCTCTGTAAAACTTAAACATATGCAGAATTAACAGAATGATTGGAACACATGAAAGACTTACAGAAGAAAACGAGACTGTATGATATCAAATTCAAAATCCTTTGCTTTATTATCAGTGATCTAGAAAGAGCTTGTACATTAATGCTTTACAAAATTGCTTATGGAAAGGTACCACCTTTAATAACTCATAGAAGAGAGTTATTTATACTAGTTTGGATAGTGAACAAAAAATCATAAATTGATTACAAAAATAGCCTGAAACAAAATAGGAAAAGAAAACTGTTGAATGGTGTGTCCCTATTAGGTAGGAATTTGTTGATGACTGTTCCTTGAAAAACTGTTGTGTTGTCTTCTTATTGGGATGGAAAGTTAATCAATGGTTTCACATAATTTATCCCACCTCTGCTCACTTGGTATCTCCAGATTTACCATTCTTCTAAATATCTCATCAACTTTGGTATATCTTTCAAAATTGGGTTTAGTGAGAAAAAGATGTCCAACTTCATATTTGATTGTGAGGCCAGGGCTCAAAGCTTCCAAAAACTCTTTGCCAGTAATTTGTCTTTTTATCCCCGCAAATTGACTACTGTCTGTTGCAATAGTATATAATCTCTCACAGTAATCATTCAATTTTACTAGCTGATCATCTGATGTCACTAATTCTGGTAAACCTTTCTTTTTCAAAATACTGAATTTAGAATGAAACCTTTTGACTGCAATGTTCAAAGCTTCACACTTTTCTTTCAGCTAAGTCAGTAGATTCTTCTTCATTAGGACTTTCTTAATATCCAAAATAGTAGTTGTCCTATCTGGAATATTTATCTCTTGTAACTATTGCCTAGTCTTAGAGTTTAGTACTTTGATCATCCCTGCTGCTTCTTTGGGTTTTGTGCCCAATGCTGCCCTTTGATTATCTATCTTTGTCCTGCATCTAGCAATCAATTCTTGCTGCTCAAAAATAATTTGAATAGATGGCCATACTTTTGTTATGGAGTGGCTAATATCTAACCAGATGTCCTCTTTGGCTTGGGCCAAAGTGTCTGCCATTAGAGTCTTACTCTCTAATTGTTTGACCTTTAGTTCTAACCTATGTGATTTTTTCATTTCCTCTACATACAAGGTATCATTCTTTACCTTCTGTGACTCCAGGGCTTGGAACTTCTGGAGTAACTTTTCATTCTGTTGTTTTTGTGCCTGTAACTCCTGTGATATCCTTGTTGTTTCAACTATTGTTGAAGATGAAGCAATGTCAGTAGGAGATGAGCTTGGCTTTGTACTTTCTATGGGAATTGTTGTCACTGAGGTCAAAGCAAGCTGTGATGCCTCTTTTTCCTTGAGCAGTTTTTCTATTTGCTCTTCCATTTTCTTGATCTGTATGTTTTGCTCAATAATGAGCTTTAACATCTCCTCCCTGTGCTGTTCATTTTCTGCCATCTCTTTGGTTTTTGGATCCTCAATTGAAGGCAGTTTCAATTGTTTCTTCAAAGTTGTTATCTCGATATTCTTCTTCTGGAGTATTTCTTCATTTATTTTACAATCTTGGGGATCATATCCAATTTTGACAATAATATCTTCTAAAGACTTTAATTTGTTATCTTTAGCTAAAGATGACAGTTTTTCAATCTTAAGCTGTGACTGCACATTTGACAAGGCAGTTCTGAGCTTGGAAAGAGACATGGCAGTTGTAGTCATTGTTGAAAATAACATTTCACCTAATTGCCTATGCAAATCCATTTGATCAATAGGATGTATTTGGTTTACATCAAATGAAAATATGGTCTTCTTGTAATCTGTTGTGGATTTGGGAAATGGAATTTGAGCTTGCAAAAATGCCATTTGCATCCTTCCTCTTTCATTGTCAAAGGCAGAGAGAAGTCTGTGCTAAGAAGTGGATGTCTGTTTCCAAAACTGACTGTATACTTGTGATTTAAGACTTTCATTTTTTTGTTTGATTTCCAAAAATGTTGAGAAGATATTAGTATCTTCTACTGAGCTGGTCTCAGTTGACTGAATAATCTCCATAGGTTCAGTTGAAGAAGTTGAAGAAGTAGAAGGAGGTTTGGGATCAGTGGTCCCTACTGATGAAACATCTTCTAGATCTCCAAGATCAATTATTTGTGGTGGCTTGCTTCCTGATGACATTGACAATCCGGTGTTCAATTTCTTTTGTAGTATATAGTACTCTTTAATTGATTCTGTAGCTGACTGAGTTTCCTCTCTAGATCTTTTGTGTTGAGTACTCTGAGTGACTAGAGTATTTACATGTGGAGTGTTTATAACATGTTCATCTGCTTCTAATAGAGTCCCTTCAGACCACTGCTCCTAGTTCATAAACTTCTTCAATTCTGGCCTGGGAGTATGGTTGTAAGGTATTGCCTTCAAGTGAACTCTAAGGGCTGAAATGATCCCAAAAGGATCATAGGACTAGGTGAAGCTTGGCTGGAGATTCATTCTCTTTAATAATTTGTCTGCCTCTTTACCTACAGACCTAGTATTACAGATGAATGTTCCTACCTTGGCCTTGAGTTTGAACTGTGACTTTTTCTTACCTGAGACAAAATGGACTTCATCCATATTTATCATCTGCCTGATGTATTCTAGTGAGAATATCCTCATTGGCACATACTTAGGTAGTTTGTATGGAGCTAACTCACTACCATATATTCTAATTTTAGTGTAGTTCTGGTATAGATACTAGTCACCAGTCTTGGTCTGTTCTGATAAGTGCAATGTCTTCTTAATCTCTTCTCCAATTCTGGGCTCTGCCTGGCTATTGAGTAATTGAAGAACTGGATGTACAAAAGAATCTATGAACTGAGAGAATGTAAACTTTGATGATGCTGCTTTCACTAACTCTGTCTAGTGAATCACTAATTGATTCACTCCCTGCTCATCTTGCCTGTTAAGCTGAATGTGCAATGAATCTCCCTGTTGAAACAAAATCAAATGTATTATGACTGAGCTATATCTGAACACTCCTTGTGTGGTGAAATTCATAAATTGTTCATGTATATTATCAGCCAAATATTGGCTATAATTATACATGAAGGCAGGTTGATATTCTTTACTGAAAATGGAAAAGAATCCAAGGATGGATTCATCAACAAGTTGATCATTTTCATAGCCTAGGAGATATGATAGCAGGGAGATGATATGTCTAGTGGCTTCAGGGAACATAGAAGATGAATAAGGTGGGTTTTTCTTGGGTAATTTAGCATCTTCTGGCAGAAAAAGTTCAAAAATAAGGGCTCTCTGTGGGAAGGTGAGTTTATTATAAAGGTCCATGAGAGCTGCTGGTGAGAAATGGCTGAGGGAGTCGGATGAAGGTATCATTAGCATTTGGTTTATACTCTGAGCAGTAATGGTGATCAAGATTTTTCCATCCTGAGTCATCATTGTTCTTTGCACAGGATCATACCTGGCTTGACACCAAGTGATCAAATCAGGGAAGTGATGAGTCTTGGGAAAGGAGTACAAGGGAAAAAGTGTTTCCTAGAAATGAATGGGATCTTCTTTATCTGCATATTTCTGTTTTAACCATAAATGCAATTCGTGGAAATCAAATTCGCATTCACAGTCAGTGACTTTGAACAGGGAGTCCACAAGGGGGAGGTGATCCAAGTCAAGCAAGATTGTAGATGGATTCCCTTCTTCGACAGTTTTCTGTGTTTTAACTTTGGGAGCCATCTTGCTGCAAGGGGGGGAATTCGAAAATTATTTTAGCTGAAAGACGGATGACAAGGGAAGATATACACAGAGCAAATAAAACTTTTGGTGATTAGATGGAAGTAGAAAAGGTGGTAAAGAGTATAGCCATGGGATATTTATAAGCGAAGTGGGGCTTAATTTTCTATTTAAATCTAACCATAGGCAATTTATTGCAGAGGAGCGGGATTAATGTCTAACGGGAGGGTGAACGGTTAATTAAGGCTGGCAACAACATAGGAGTGTATGGCGCAATGGCTTTGTGACGTGGCGATTTGTGAATGGGTGAGAGATAACGGATTAATGACGTGGTAGGTTGTGAATGGGTGAGAGATAACGGGTGGGTGATATGGAGCGAGAACGAGGTCAACGGTTAGAAAAGAGGAAATTGTTGGCGGGATTTCGAGGGGGTGAGGTGGTTTACGATTTTGTGCTTTGGGGGCTGAAACACTACGAGAGTGCCACGTAGCAAAAGAGGGCGGCCATTAAAACTAATTTTCGGACCCCCCTCGTGTTAACGGGAAGCGACCGAAGGGGGGCCGAAAAGCTTCCTCCACCGTTGATCCGAACGGGGTGAATCATATCTGTTGATTTAACATTTTGTCGCTTGTGCCCATACGACAAAATCATATGTTATGACTATTTGCAAAGCGATCAAGTTTTAAACAATAATTAAACCCTGATTAAGGAATTTAAGCATTGTTTTTAAACTAAGCAACAAATTTCAAAGGCGTGTTTGAACTAGCAGCCTTAATTTTTATTTTCTAAAGAAAATATTTTCTTTTATTGCTTATCTAACATTTTATCATTTTCCTTCCTTTTTTAGAGCAACTACCCTATCATTTTTTATGATATGGACCTGAAATAATAATAAATCCTAACATTTTTATTTTCAATTTTGTTTTTGGTCCATATCCTAACTTATCATTTTTCTATGGCATTTTGATTTTTTCAACTAATGGCTAACTTATCAAAAATAAAAGAGCTACAACACTTGGGGAGTTTGATGTAGGAGCATCTAACCTAGGGTTTCATTTCACCAAGGGAGTGGTTTCTCATGTTAGATTTAATTATTTAGTTTGAATGTATTTTCCTATGTTTCTAGGAGAATTGTATGAGAATGAGAATTATTGTAATTAGATCTACTCTTTAGGAGATATCTTGAGAATATTTGGGAGAGCTAGAGAGATTTGAGGATTAGGTGAGGATTTTTAGGATCCAGAGAGATTGTAGGAGTTAGTTTAGGATAGGATTAGGTGAGGATTTTTTGGATCAAGGGAGCATTTTTAGGATCTAGAGAGATTGTAGGAGTTAGTTTAGGATCTGAAACCAAAATTAGTTTCAGATTTACTTGTATAAATCTATGTAAGTCTATGAAGCATTTTAGAGTGAAGAATGAGAGAAAGTGCGCAAGCAAGTGGTCATGCACAGAATGCCCATATTGTGAATTTGGCCAAATTTTTACATATTTTAAAGTGAATAAAAAAGTGTGTTTTTGTTTGATTTAAGGTGTGTTTTTGTTTGATCTCTTTTGGTGTTAATGTATGGTCGTTTATTTGAGTGTGTCGACTCGTTGACACCAATTGTGAAAACCTAGAGTATATTTTATTTTATATATTATTTATTAATTATTATTTTTGTTTTGTTTTTTTTTTTTTTTTAAATGTAATTTAACCATTACATAAGAATACCATTGGAAAATCCATTAGTCTGAAAAGCTGGAGCCCAAAAATTATTTTATGTCAATGTTATTGAAATTATTAATTATTATTTTATTTTTAGTTTTTTAAAATTTTACTTTTAATTTTAAATTTTTTTAATGTAATTTTACCATTAGAGAAGAATACCATAGGCAAAACCATAGTTTGCTAAAAAGTGGAGCCCAAAATCCTTGAATGATAACATCTTCAAGTCCGCTCAAATAACCTTGAATGAATAAAGTGGGTTTAATTTAATTGCAATTAAATTAAATTTTCATTCAATTTAAATATTTAATTTAAAAGTTCCAAAAATGTAATTAAGCTAAACCCATTTTACTCATTCAATTAAATTTTCAATTTAAAAAATTATTTTTACTTTACAAAAATACTTTAAATTGAATATTGGTGAAAAAACATTGAAGAAACATTTAACTTGTAACCATAATAATAATAAAGTAAATTAAATAAATGGTAAAAAATTGAAAACTCTATAAATTAAAAATTAAAATAGTTAATCAAAATAATCAATACAAAACCTTATAATATTTAAAAATAATAATAAAATAAAATATATAATTTTTATTTTATATTTAAATTTTTATAAAAATAGAACATAACATTATTTTTCTTCATATATATACAATATAATATATATACATTTGTTGTTGAAGCAATTAAAAGAAATTCAAATTCAAATTTCATAGACGATGTATCCAGGCATGCTATGGACCCTCTACAAAGATGTCACGTCAATTCTGGACTGTCATATCGGACTCCCATCGAATTGTTAGACATTCCTGCAAGGAGCCATAGACATCGAGGTTTGAGGGAAAAAAATGCCGGTGGTAGAGTCACGTTGAGCATAAAAAATGTGTATGAGATATTACATCCAATTTTATAGGAGGGAAATGTACAATTTTTTCAATATTTTTAATAAAAATAAAATATTTACTAAAATATTTTTATATTAAATTAAATAAATAATATTAAAAAAAATTAAAATATTTAGTTACAATATTTAAATAAATTATTTAAATATCTATATTAATTTATTTATTTCAATATCAATTTTATATATAAAAAATAAATAATTTAAAAATATAAATATTTTAATATTGATCATACTCAAATTTTTAATGTTTAAGAAAAAGTAATTGAAAAGAAAAGTTATTTTTTAATAGCATTAATAAGAAAAATTTGTAATTCATTTCATTCTTAATATAAAATTAATATCTGGAAGTTAATAACAAAAAAATATTTTAATGTGGATAATATATTAAAAAATATGTTAATAACAAAAAAATATTTTAATGTGGATAATATAGTTTATAAATAAAATATTTCAATATCAATTATTTATATATGGTTAAAACACAATGTATATATTAAATAAAGTAATTGGAAAAAATAAATTATCATACTCAAAACATCTGGAAAGTAGTCTAGCTATTCTATATTTTGATTATAATAAGTATTTTTTTGGTCAATTTTATCAAATAGCAAAGATTTGTTTATGTTGCAAGTTTAAATTGTGTAATTACACAATCATGGTGTGTGTGTATATATATATATATATATATATATATATATTCTACATTTTGACCTTTTTTAAAGTATATTTTTTAGTCAATTTTGTCTAATAAAAATACTTGTTGAAGTTGTAAGTTTAAAGTGTATAATCTACATAATCATGGTGTATATAATCTCATAATTCTATATTTTAACCATTTTTAAAGTATATTTTTTTGGTCAATTTTGTCTAATAGTTCAAATATATGTTGAAGTTGCCAATTTAAACTATATATATATATATATATATATATATATATATATATATATAATTTAACCTTGCAGCTTCAACAAATTTGTTATAATTACAAATCTATCAAGTGCTCAAAGGGATCAAATCGCACAATGTTTAAACCTTTTTTTTAAGTTTTGCACTTTATTCATGGGTTGGCTCAAAATTGGATCACATTTTCCTAGTGTCATTGATTCATTGTGTGCGGGATTGCAGCATCTACAAACTTGCTTATATCATTGATCCAAATTCCTCCACTATATGGAATCAAGGATGGAAATCGGCTGAGGATTTGGGAATTCGAAGGATATTTCTTGATTAGTGGGGTAATTATATATCTTCTCTGCGCAAAAGCCATGTCCATCTGATGGGCTGTGAAGACAAATTGATTTGGTTTGGTGCAAAAAGTGGTCTCTATTTTGCAAAATCTAGTTACAATTATGTTGTTGTTGAAAACTTCCCATCTGCTCATGAGCGGTGGTGGTCTTGTCTATGGAAGGAAAAATGTCCCCCAAAAGGCTAAGCTTCTAATGTGGTGCATTATGAAGGGGAAGGTACCCACGTGGTAGGTTTTAAAAATGTGTTTCGCCATCAACCTAGGTTGTTGTGTATTATGTCAATGTGAGGACGAAACTATTGATTACCTGTTCCTTTAATGCAACTTCGCTCAAAATATTTTGGATCACTGTAGATCTTCGGAACCACAAATTGGTCGTTGGTTGGTTCCTTTGATTGAAAATGCCTGGAAACATTGGTTTACCTTCCCATCCTCATGCACTTTGGATGCCCTTCCTCTTATCATCTGTTGGGGCATATGTATTGCTCGCAATATAGCAATCTTCCAAGATCTTCCCTCAAATCCTACGATAATTATTTCTCAAGCTATGGCCATTCTTAGTCACTTCCCTTAGGAGAAAGATGCTCACAGGGTTTGTATTCTTGTGAATGAACATCTTGATCGATCCATCCCATGGGCCTACATCGATGGGGCTTATATTGACGAGGGTGCTCCTTGCGAGGGTGGCTTTGTTTTACACTTATCATCATACATCTCTTTTCAGGTCTCAATTGGGTTGGGTACTGGCACAGATAACTTTGTTGAGCTCCAATAATATCACCTTCTTCTAACATTTTCCATTAAACAATATGATATCACCCATCTTCAGGGATATGGAGACTTAAAGACTATGATCAATTGGGAATTAAACCAGATGATTGATGGCCTCTCAAAAGTTGCACTACTACAGGAAAAAAATCATTCACAAATTACAAAAGATCACATTGGCATTCTATTTTGGTTCAAGATGAGGCAGACAGGTTATTTGATTGACTAGAAACATCCATGATCGTGTTTTTTTTATTTGTTTACTTTTGGCAACACTTTTTTTTAATGTATACAATGGACTTTAAATCACACGCTTCTATTATAGTCTGATACTTTTTCGCCATATATTGTAACTGTTGGACTTTACGGTGATCCTTATGATCCGATTATCATTATTTTTTACTATTATGTTCTGCATGTCTTATATGAGCCCAATACAGACAGAAGATGACAAACTTTCTTGAGAAGATGTCCATAATATATGCATACACACTTTTTTGTTGTGTTTACAAAGTTTAATTTTTGTTGTTATTAATAAAAATTGTGGGTTTTGTATGTGGGAAAAAAAGTCTATCTTCGCTCTTAACCAATCTATGCTACACTTAGAGTCACCTCCCACCTGTAGCCTAGAAATATTTAAGGACTTTGCAAAGGAGAGAAGGGCCCATGAGGATATAATTCATCTTTGGTATTGCTCCCCTGTCCCACCCCCATACAAGCTTGTATAATGTGATTATAAGAAAATTTAATGACAAAGACCCTGCCACAATGACCTCTTTGTGAGGCACCATCAAAAAATGTTGCTTGAAGTTCATTGATTGGATCATGTGGAAAGAAGGCCCTTAACTTTTCTTTCCTATCACTCACCAGATGTTCTCTAAAGGATGCAACCACTTTAGCTGTTGGATGGAATAGTCAACGGGGTTTGCTTTCAAAATGACTTTGTTTCGCATGTTCCAAAGACCCCATGCAACAAAAACAGGAAGGGTTTGGAATTTTTTCCTCTTTGATGCCCGAAAAGAAAAACATTCCTTAGAAGAATTAACACTTCCACAAGTTGCAATTCCATAAATACAAAGCATGTTTTCCCGTAACTCTTTTTCTATCCTACAATTAATGAAAATATGATCTACACTTTCCTCTCCATCATAGCACAAAAAACAGGTATTTGGCCCACTGAAACCCCTTTTTTTGCAAGTTTTCCCAAATCAAGATTTTATTTTCAAGGACCAACCATAAGAAAGTATTTAGCTTGAGGGGAAGATTCTAGCTCCAAATCTTGGAAATCCACCATTTTGAAGAAGGAGTACATAACGAAGAAGATATGGCCTCATAAGTAGAGTTGGCCTCCACTTTCTGTTGGAAATAATACTGAGAGGGGGGGGGTGAATCAGTATTATCACATCAATAAAACTTTTTCATTTCCATATTCAGATTCATATATGCTACTTCCACAACTTCTTATGATTTAGTTAGTTGATCCTTAATGAGTGCATTAGAACATTATCAACCATATTAATAGTAAACAGGTGCAGTAAAATAGAACAGATCATCACACATAAGCCACACACATGAACACCATGATATAAGGTGGAAACCCAATGTGGGAGAAAACCACCTGCTGCAAGTCATCTCAATCTTCTTCTTAATAAGAAAATCCTTTTACAATATTTATGTACTGGTGCAGTCTTATACCAGTACACAGGCTTCTACCTGCAGAGAGCTACAACCCTCTCTCGTTCTCCAGTTTCTTCTGGAAGGGAGCTACAACCCCCATAGTTCTTGTACTAGCCGATCCATTTACTAGTACGCAGATTGCTACCTGCTACAATGCTCCAAAGTTTTCAACTGCTACTAGAAGGGAGCTACCACCCCCTTAGCTCTTGTACTAGCTAAGATACTAGTACGTAGGCGCCGGCCTACAATCTTCTCTCCTCCAGGTACCATGTTTTATACATTTTCAGACTGGATACTCCTGAAGCACAACACGTAATCTGAAAGGCCACGTTTCATCCAATTTTCATACTGGACCCATTAATATCATTGAAGCACATAATCAATCAATCTTCTCAATCACCCAAACACCAGATCAATACATATACAAGGATAATATATGTGTTAGCACCCAGATCTAGTCCATCAGATCACATAAATATGAGTCATTATGATCCTGATCCAATATTAGTTCTCATCCATCAATACTAAAGCTAAACACAATCAACTAAGCAGGATATGCAGAATACTGACACCTTTAAACTGTCATCAGAACCCATCAACAACCAGAACCACCTGTGACTTCAAATATCATAGCTCAAATTGTATACGCTACTACAATGAACCAAACCTGCATATATACGCGCTTACACCAAAGCCAACCCACGTACAGATCTATAAATATTCAAACATGACTTGCAGCGATTTCAAACTTAAGTTATACCCAGTTCAGATCATTTTTCAATATACAGATCTAGAATAAGCATAATCAAATATATAGAGATAGTTCATTTCAAACCATTTGATCCCGATCTATCCTTAGATCTTGTTCTCCATCAACCGGTGAGATCCCTCTTTAGCTCAGATCCAGATCTGCACCATAACCCAATCACAGTATTCCAGATCTAGCACTTTATCAAATACTCAATAATTCAGATGATGCTTTGCCAAATGATCTCCTTCCTCTTTTATAGCCTTAGTCCTTTCTCAATACCGCGGTCCAAAACCATAGGATCAAAAAACTGTTGGACTAACACCATGAACCAACCATGAAAGTGCGTGAGATCAACACTTTTGGATGCAATACCACGGACCAAAACCATAGGATAAAAAATTGTCGGACTAATACCATGAACCAACCATGAAAGTGCGTGAGATCAACACTTTTGGATGCAATACCACGGACCAAAACCATAGGATAAAAAACTGTCGGACTAATACCATGAACCAACCATGAAAGTGCGTGAGATCAACACTTTTGGATGCAATACCACGGACCAAAACCATAGGATAAAAAACTGTCGGACTAATACCATGAACCAACCATGAAAGTGTGTGAACTTTTCTCTTGCATGAAGGGAACTTTTCTCTGCATGAAAGTGCGTAAACTTTTCTCTACATGAAATAAACTTTTCTCTGCATAAAAGTGCGTGAACATTTCTCTACATGAAATAAACTCTTCTCTGCATAAAAGTGCGTGACCTTTTCTCTACATGAAATAAACGTTTCTCTGCATAAAAGTGCATGAACTTTTCTCTACATGGAATAACTTTTCTCTGCATAAAAGTGCATGAACTTTTCTCTACATGAAGGAAACTTTGTTGCACTATAATTTATCAAATAAATTTGCTGCACTATAATTTATCATTTGTGTGATTTGCCATCAAGGACAACACTTGTCTCATAATGCCAACAATCTCCCCCTTTGGACTTGTCATACTGAGAATTGTCATCTGATATCTCTTCCGTAGATTCATATATATAAGTGAGTTGATCTTCTATGAGTTGTTTGCCATCAAGTACAACACATGCATCATAATGCCAACAATCTCCCCCTTTGGACTTGATGGCAACAATACCAAATCACTCTCCCCCTTTGACATCAAGGGCAAAGGGCAAACCAAGATATTCTCTTTCTTTGCTGTCCATACTCCCCCTGAGTGCCTGCTGAAATTTCTGAATGAGCTCCCCCTTTGTATATGCCAAGGTGTACCAATCTGTCCATGCTCCCCTTGAGTACATGCTGAAGTCTCTGCTCTGCTGAAGTGTGTTGTTCATGCTCCCCCTGACTATAAGCAAGGTCTGCAAAAAGATGTTTTACAAGAAGAACATGACTCTATCATAAATGACCTTCCTATCACCAAGGACTCATACATACATCCATTTCCCAACCAAGTGGGGATATACTAGAATTGACTCATCCACCCAACCAAGTGGGGATACACCAAAAGTTTACACATGATAAAACAAGAACATTACATCTTCATCCCAGGCATAGTGGAGAAACCAATATAGGCCGTTACATGACCTTGACACCATAAAAGAGATACATGACATAGAGACGAAATATCTAGAGCAAGACTTATGAAAGTCACCAGTAACTGATAGCAGCAGCATCTGTCAAACACTTTTCAGATCAGCAACCATGATCTCCTTCTGTTCTCCTTCTGCACCTGTTCTAACCAAAACAGCTTGTGTACACGAACCAAGAGCTTCTAATGTAATGCCAACAATGCATTATTAGAAGTTAATCTACTCCCCTTGAATCTGTGTCAGATGGTCTCTGTCAGACCCCTATAAGACTCTTCTCACCCAGAGTCTGGCCCACTGATTTTATTCAAACCAACATATACGCGACTGTATCCACAAAAACTTGCATATATATGCGGATACTCTTATGAAACGCGCGTGCAGCCAATTCCAAATCAGCAACTTGTAAATGTCCTATGACAGGATATGTCTGCAGATAGATATCAACTCATCATCATAAAATCACTCACATTATATCCTATGTGTAAAACGCCATAGCCATCTTATCAACAAGATCATCCATGTATCATCTCTTGGGAATATCTGCATCAATCAACATATGCAAGTATCAACCTATCATCATATATGTAGAACTCATCATCATCATGTCTACAACTATGCAACTTTGAGTAATCATGCATGTATCCAACACTATGTATCTTGAGCTCAAGATCATTTGTCAAGGCTTCTTTATATCATCAACAATCCTCATCCACATTAGCACCAAGAACTATAGGAATCTTATATCATAACTGTATTATATGATCTTTATGCATATGACGACATCAGCATATGAGTGACTCATCAAGTAATGAAGATGTGTATTCCATCTTTGTACTTCTCCTTATCCTTATGAAGATCACCATGTAAGCACCATTAGAGAATCAACCACAAATCTGATCTAAATATCAACTATGTAACCCCAAGAATTATTTGAACAGTTCATAACCATATCATAGCAAGATGAATCATTTATCCATATAAGCATCATCACCAAGGACTATTAACCATAATGACAACAATGCATTAAAAGCATATGCTCCCCCTAAACTTGTGCCATCTTGTTTACTGTCAGATCTGATCATTCATATCAGCAAGAAGTATCAATACATCATCATTATCAAGTTAGAAACAAAACACTTCTAACCATCAAGTCATTTCCACACATCATCAGCAAATTGTAACCATTATCAAACAGCGCAAATAATAAACCGAATCATGACTGATCCTTTTCCTGAACCTGTCCCTACTGCCTTTCCTCAAACAATCATATACGCGACTATGCCATAACCAACTCACGTATATACGAGACTCCTCTTTAAGAAACTTGCGTATGAGATTTAGGACACTGAAGTTTTACACTTCTAGCTCCCTCTAATTCTGTTATGTCTGTATGTTGTGTTGTGCCACCTCTTTCTGACTGTACTTCTTTCTTCTTCCACATCTTCAAGTGTGATGATGATGTTTTCTCCTTTTGGTATGGTGCCCATACTTTGTTCCTGCATTCCTTAGCTATATGTCCAAGCTTGTTACATGTGTAACATCTTACATGTCTCATATTTCTTTTATAGCAATCAACAGCTCTATGACCAAACATATTGCAAGCAAAGCTATATCCATTAAACTACCTTGAATGTGATGATCTTTCTGCATGATGGTCTTGAACCCTTCTTCTTATACATCTGGCTGCAACATGTGCAAGATTATGACATACATAACATTCAACATTAGTCATAGGAGGAGTAAAAGATTTTCTTTGAAGAATTTCTTTCCTTGGTTGATGATGAGATTGACCTTTCATATCCTTATTGAGCATTTCAGATTTTGCAGTAGAGTCCCTTGTCTTACTTTGTGAACTAGATTCACCTTCAATAGATTCATGAAAACCAACACCAGTTTTGATAGCAAGAGACCTTTGACTATTAAGAATATCATCCAAGACTTTAGTTCTATCTTGAAATCGTAACAGTTTATCCTTTTCTTCTAATTTATCTTTTAGAATATTTACCTCAACTTGATGTTTCTCTTCCTTTTCAAGATACTGCTTCTTCACGTTTTCTTGAGCATTTCTTTCTTCTTCCAACTGATGTCTTAGTTCAAGAACTTCATTTTCATGAGCTTGGAGTAGTTCTTTATTCTGCTTCTTTGATTCTTCAAGATCTTCTTTTAGCGAGCAGATTGTGGCTTCAAGACTTTCATAGTAACTGGATCTATCTCTGAGTTTCTTAATGGTTGTGCTTCTTTCATTGACTTCATCTCTTAGTGATGTTACTTCATCCCGCAACTTTTGATATTTGTCCTTGAATAACTTCCTTACCTTGTTTCCTTCCTCTAGTTGAGCTTTTAGTTTGGCAGCTTCTTCTTTGAATACACATTCCCTTTTGTTCAATAGATCTTGTTGATCTCTAATTTTGTCTGTAAGCCTTTTAATTTCTGCCTCTATTTGATATCTTTCTTGCTCACCCATAAAAGAAAATTCAGTTGTTTCACTATCACTTCATCTTTTCCAAATGGATATATAGCTGGAACATCAGAGGATAACAAATTCATACCTGATAGTTCATCTTCATTCTGAAATGATTCTGAATCTAAAGTGCTTCTTCCACATAATCCCCAATCGATTCTTCCATTGTCATAGTTCTTCTGAGATGTCTTCTTCTGCTTAGGCACTTTCTTCTTAAGCTTCTTTCCCATTGTTCCACAGATCTCCTTCAAGTGATCAAGCTTCTACCAAAGGACCTGCTCTGATACCAATTGTTGGAAATAATACTGAGAGGGGGGGTGAATCAGTATTATCACATCAATAAAACTTTTTCATTTCCATATTCAAATTCATATATGCTACTTCCACAACTTCTTATGATTCAGTTAGTTGATCCTTAATGAGTGCATTAGAACATTATCAACCATATTAACAGTAAACAGGTGCAGTAAAATAGAATAGATCATCACACATAAACCACACACATGAACACCATGATATAAGGTGGAAATCGAATGTGGGAGAAAACCACCTGCTGCAAGTCATCTCAATCTTCTTCTTAATAAGAAAATCCTTTTACAATATTTATGTACTGGTGCAGTCTTATACCAGTACGCAGGCTTCTACCTGCAGAGAGCTACAACCCTCTCTCATTCTCCAGTCTCTCCTGGAAGGGAGCTACAACCCCCATAGTTCTTGTACTAGCCGATCCATTTACTAGTATGCAGGCTGCTACCTGCTACAATGCTCCAAAGTTTTCAACTGCTACTAGAAGGGGGCTACCACCCCCTTAGTTCTTGTACTAGCTAAGATACTAGTACGTAGGTGCCGACCTACAATCTTCTCTCCTCCAGGTACCATGTTTCATACATTTTCAGACTGGATACTCCTGAAGCACAACACATAATCTGAAAGGCCACGTTTCATCCAATTTTCATACTGGACCCATTAATATCATTGAAGCACATAATCAATCAATCTTCTGAATCACCCAAACACCAGATCAATACATATACAAGGATAATATATGTGTTAGCACCCAGATCTAGTCCATCAGATCACATAAATATGAGTCATTATGATCCTGATCCAATATTAGTTCTCATCCATCAATGCTGAAGCTAAACACAATCAACCAAGCAGGATATGCAGAATACTGACAGCTTTAAACTGTCATCAGAACCCATCAACAACTAGACCCACCTGTGACTTCAAATATCATAGCTCAAATTGTATACGCTACTACAATGAACCAAACCTGCATATATACGCGCTTACACCAAAGCCAACCCACGTACAGATCTATAAATATTCAAACATGACTTGCAGCGATTTCAAACTTAAGTTATACCCTGTTCAGATCATTTTTCAATATACAGATCTAGAATAAGCATAATAAAATATATAGAGATAGTTCATTTCAAACCATTTGATCCAGATCTATCCTTAGATCTTGTTCTCCATCAACCGGTGAGATCCCTCTTTAGCTCAGATCCAGATCTGCACCATAACCCAATCACAATATTCCAGATCTAGCACTTTATCAGATATTCAATAATTCAGATGATGCTTTGCCAAATGATCTCCTTCCTCTTTTATAGCCTTAGTCCTTTCTCAATACTGCGGTCCAAAACCATAGGATCAAAAAACTGTTGGACTAATACCATGAACCAACCATGAAAGTGCGTGAGATCAACACTTTTGGATGCAATACCACGGACCAAAACCATAGGATCAAAAACTGTCGGACTAATACCATGAACCGACCATGAAAGTGCGTGAGATCAACACTTTTGGATGCAATACCACGGACCAAAACCATAGGATAAAAAACTGTCGGACTAATACCATGAACCAACCATGGAAGTGTGTGAACTTTTCTCTTGCATGAAGGGAACTTTTCTCTGCATGAAAATGCGTAAACTTTTCTCTACATAAAATAAAATTTTCTCTGCATAAAAGTGCGTGAACATTTCTCTACATGAAATAAACTCTTCTTTGCATAAAAGTGCATGACCCTTTCTCTACATGAAATAAACTTTTCTCTGCATAAAAGTGCGTGAACTTTTCTCTACATGGAATAAACTTTTCTCTGCATACAAGTGCGTGAACTTTTCTCTACATGAAGGAAACTTTGTTGCACTATAATTTATCAAATAAATTTGTTGCACTATAATTTATCATTTGTGTGATTTGCCATCAAGGACAACACTTGTCTCATAATGCCAACAATCTCCCCCTTTGGACTTGTCATACTGAGAATTGTCATCTGATATCTCTTCCGTAGATTCATATATATAAGTGAGTTGATCTTCTATGAGTTGTTTGCCATCAAGTACAACACATGCATCGTAATGCCAACACTTCCCATATCCTTGATTCTTTGATCCCAGTCCAGACTAATTGGTCTTCTTCCTACGACAAAAAGACCTCATTTTTTGAAAGATTTTTGACAAATTTATCCCATTCAAAAGCGAGAGGTCCCTGTAAATCTAGATCTCTAGAGCTAAGCCACTGACTTTGAGAAACATTGAAGGGGAAAGAACGGTTAGCTTGAGCTAGGAGGTATAAACCTTTGGTATTAAGGATATCTACTAGGGTTTGAGAAAGGCTACTAGGGAAAAAACCTACTAGAAAAGGGTCTTTTCCCAACCCGATTTGGCATTCATTCCCAACTTTCCATGTATTCCCTTTGAAAATCCAACTGAAGGATGCCATCAGTCCCTTACCAAGGAACTTGAAAGCACCTGTTTAGATGTTAAGAGAAAGATCTAGTCTACTAATGAATATTTTTTTATGTACTTATCCTTTATCATATTTCTCCATAGCCCATTAATAAACAAAGCCCCACACATATTCTTTAGAGTTAAAGCTTTGACAAACCAAAACATATTTTTTATACCCCACCCACCCACCCAAACTTCGAAAGGGATTCCCATATGGAAAGATGGAATTTGTCCTTTTCCTTCATACCCGACCATAGAAAGTTGAACATTCTTTTTTTGATTCGGTTTAGGATGTAGGAAGGAATTTTAACCAAGCTCATCTAGTAAACTAGGATACTTTCAAGAACTAATTTGACAAGAACTAGATGTTTTCCTAAGGACAACCACCTTTAGTGCCAATGCCCAATTTTATGTTTCACTTTCCAGAGCAACCACAACGAGTCCTCCTTCCTGTAATAGTTGGGCTTTAACCAAAAGTCTAATTATTTTAGACCCAAGTCCAAATCCTCCATTTTGCAAGGTCATAAATCTTAAATATAAGACAAAACTGAAGTTTCTATGTTGTTATGGAGGAACATGAATTTCCTAATGCTGACCTCCATTCCTGTTGCCATTCAAAAAGAAGAGATTATTCTATTGTAAACTTTCCATTCTTCCAGTGAACCTTAACCCATAATAATCACATCATCTACGAAGAGAAAATGGGTGATTATCAGGGAAGGTGACACTTTGACTCCTTTTATCCATCCTTCCCTTTTCTCCTTGAGGATAATTCTACTAAGACCTTCAATAATCAATGGAAAAAGCATAGGGGAGATGGGACAAACCTATCTAAGTCCCCTAGAGCTATAGAAGAAATTTGAAGGAGAACCATTGATTAACACCACAAAGTTGGCTAAAGTGACACATGCCATGATCCAACTGGTGACTCATTACCCCAATCCTATCTGGATCAGAAGGTACTTGAGGAAATCTGAGTTTGCCCTATCATAAGATTTTACCATGTCCATTTTGAAAATTATGGCTTTTAGATGTTTTTCTTAATAGTGTGCAGAGATTCCTGAGAAATCCTAATCGCCTCATGGATTTTCTTACTTGTGAGGAAACCAAATTGCTATAATGAGATGAAATCAACTAGTTTCTCCTTCAATACATTAGAAAAGTTTGGGAAATTATTTTATAAACTAGATTACAAAGACAAATTTTCCTGAAGAGGTCAAAAGAAATAACATTAGAGGATTTCATAATAAGAGCTAGATAGGTGGTATTTATCTAGCTACTAAATCTGTCTTTGATTCTAGATTCCTCCACCAATCTAAGCAGGTCATATCCAATAAGATCAAAGAAATGAGAGAAGAATTCAACCGTCCACTGGCCCATGGATTTTCTCCCTAGCACATCCCTTTAGTGTTTCTTCTAACTCCTTAAGAGAGACCTTTATTTCGATAAATTTTGCTTCCTCAGAAAAAAAATCGAGGGAAATTATGGAGAACGTGTATCTATTCCAATAAATTGTTTGTAATAGGTAAGTTGAATCAAGAGGCCTGGATCTCCCAAATGGCATTGTTACACAGTAATTTATCACTGCCTTCCTGTCAGTCACCCTGCTGTGTCCAGAAGTCACAATCACTAAGTGTTTGATCCCTGAACTGGCTTAAAACCCATTTTTCCAAAGTTTT